>QRFJ01000029.1:941413-1568996 GCA_006176705.1 Cocos nucifera
GGTTTGTTTGTGATTCCGAGTTAAAACAAACACACTATAGTCAAGAGATTATAGTGGAATTCCTAAGGGGCTCTTAGGGAGTGGATGTAGGTGCGATGGTGCACCGAACCACTAAATTATTTTGTGTTTGTGTCGTGTCTTTTCTCTCTTATCTTGCATACTTCCAATTTTTGCTTAGCTTGATTAAATTCTTGCATAGCCCTAATTATATCATGATTCTGCTGTTGCTTGCATTATATACATCTCAAATACACAACTTACCTTAAATAGAAGCACATACTTGCTTAAACTTTAATTTGGTTTAAATTTTTTTTAAACAATCCAATTCACCCTCCCTCTTGGGTTGCTATATATCTGGGCAACAGGTGATATCAGAGCAGGTGCTCTAATATTATTTGTTGACCTAGCGGTCTTGAGTTAAAGGTCATGGCAACTCAAATAGAATTTTTGTTTAATGAAGGATATTCTATAGATAGACCCCCACTATTAAATGGATCAAATTATACATATTGGAAAGCTAGAATGAAAATCTTCATACAATCACATAATTATAATTTATGGAAGATTATAATCAAAGATCCATACATACACAATGCATTGTTTGATGATGAAGAAACAATCCAACTAAATGCTAAGACCTTAAATATGTTTTATTGTTCATTAGATATAAATGAGTTTAATCTAATTTTTTCTTATATTCCAGCAAAGAAAGTTTGGGAGAAATTGAAAATGACTTACGAAAGAGAAAATCAAAAAGAAACATCGAGCTGCCATGAAGAGAATGAAGCTCACCCCAACCTATGCCTCAATGCTCATATGGATGAAAAGAAGAAAAAAAAGAAAAAGAAACACAAAAGAAAGAATGCTTTGATTAAGGGGGAACAAGGGAAAGAAGAGAAAAATGAGAAAGAGAAAGAATGTATTCCCAATCTTTGCTTCATGTCTAATGAAATAAGGTAAATCTTAAAAATTCTTCCAACTTTACTTTTGATGAATTATATGAAGCCTTTAATGACTTAATGAATGAATTTAAGAAATTAAGACTGAAAAATAGGAAGCTCAAAAAATCTAATCTTCTTTTAGTTGATGAAAAGAGTAAACTCTTATTAAAAAAAAAAGATATTTTAAGAGAAAAAGATACTTTGGCTAAAGATAAAGAAATATACCTCAAATCTAAAAAATCTTTAGTTGAAGAACATGTTAAGCTGAATAAGGAGCTTAAAAATTTAAATTTATCTTTGTATGAAGAAAAAAATAAGATTTTGATAGAAAAGATAACCTTTTGAAAGAAAAAAAAATGTTAGATGAAGAAAAAGAAATTCTTTTAAAATCTAAAAAATCTCTAATGGATGAAAATGGTAAACTTAAAAAAGAGATTGAAACATTAAAGCTAATTGCTGAAAAGTTCACATTTAGTTATGAAAAGCTTCAATTAATTTTGAAAAGTCGAAAATCTATTTTCCATAAAGCTAAAATTAATTTTAATCCTTTAGAAAAATAAAAATTTGTTAAGGATATGTTTGAATGTAATATTATTAAAAATGGCTATACTTTGATTAAACAAATTTAGGTTTGAAAAGAAACCACATGCTCTAACCCCAATAGACCCAAGATGGCTTGGATACCAAAAATTAGAAAATAATTTTTGCAGGTATGCCAAGCATCCAAGGGCATGAAAAGAGTCAATTCTTAAAAATAGATGCTTTGGATGGATGGGTGATGGTGTTTGTAAAGGCTAAACTTACTCTCACATCATACCATCTTGATTATTGAATTATTTAGGTTAAATGATTGATTTTGATGATTTATTTATGCTTATAATGATCGCACTCTATAATTTGAATGACTTGATTTGCAATGATTTTGCTCTAATACTTGAATGTATTGATCACTATGCTTTTTATACTATGCATTGTAAAATGCATTATGAGCATCATTCTTTTTAATTCAACCAGTTCTCTTAGCTCTCTATATTATGCTTTATTGAGAAACATAAATTGAGAATGAGCTTGATTGTATAAGAAATCATTTATGTGCAAATCTTATAAATTAAATTTTGACATTTTCATAAGATATCAAACTCTCAAAATTTGAAAAAAAAAAAAGAAAAAAATGCATGAACTAAGAATATCAAGATAAGATATTTAGTCATAAAAGATTGTGTGCTTGATGTTGTTGATTTGCATAGCATCTTAGCTTGATTCTTAAGGATTTGCAAAATTTCTTAGTTGAATCAAAATTCATAGAGTTATTATCTAGTATCCTCTTGAGTTGATCTCTTTTGAATTAATGAATTATTATATTTCTAATTGATTAATTTTTGATTTCTCAAATTAATTATAAATTCTAAATCAGATATTACTCTTGATCATTGAATTGATTTACTATTGATATTCCAATTCAATTTGACTATATTGACTTTGAATCAAAATATTTTAAATTATTTTCTGCATTAAGAAGTCAACTCATGATTTCTTGAAGAAAAACTATTCAGTAAGGAATCGACCCCTATGTCTGAGATGGATTTCTTAATTGAAAATGTTTCAAGGCTTTATCATTCTATTTTTATGCTTCTCGAGCCATAATTGCTTTCAAGCCTCACTCCCATCAAAATTGGACCTTTCTTTTCATTTCCATCCTATCCTTGTGGTCCTTGTTCTCCAATCGCACCTTGAAAGTAATTGGCACAAAGGAAGAGAAAGTTTCATGCAAAAATTAAAAAATTTAGGGCTTTTTCAAATCATTATCCCATATAAGAAAGAAGGACCAAGCTACAAAATAATCCTTGAATTTTTAGAGCAAGAAAGAATTTTAATTGTATAGAAAATTAAGAGATTGGGCTAAGAAATTCCATGTTCTTTTGATCTATCAAAACTCAATTCAAGATTTTTTTGAAAACATAATGTTTAGGGTTGAAAATTTAGACTCAGAAGTTTGAAGTGTCCATATTATATTGGATGATATAAGATTAGCTCAAACATTAAGGATATTTATTAATGGACTAAAAATTTATCTACTTCTTGGATTTGCCCACCTACCTTGGATCAACGAGAGAATTTTATGGTTGCATAAAAATGAGAGTTAAAAATCTAATTTTCAATAAAAGGCATGCAGATTGAGATGAATGTTGATAATATTGGATGCATGCTAGGAGTACCTTGGATTGTCTCAAGTAGTGATATATTTAAACATTATATTAGTTTGAGATAATGTTGAGGGCATTGAGGATATTAATGCCAATTAGCTAAGTGTAGAAATGCGACTACTATGACCAATAGGATCTTCTTCATATTAGTTGTGCATCATATTCTCCAGAAGATTTCACTTTGTATACCTACACTCATGCTATAATAGATGTCAGGATTGAGGATCCAGTAATTTAAATAAAAGTAGCTCTATCTCTATAGATCAATCATCCAGAGAGCTTAGATTGATTATTTGGTACATTGGATGAAAAAATGCGTTTATCAATAGGATTTTCATCAGAATCATTTTTTTTGTTTGTGCAAAAATTTAAAAGTTTACTTCACAAGCACAACAGATAGGATGAGATCTGATGGAGGCATAATCATTGGTCAGAAAGGAGTCAATGTGATTGATTTAAGATATCATTTTAGCGATGGAGTATATATATGACTATGGTCAGTTATTTGGAGATACTAGACTACCCTATCAATCTAGTCAACTTGAACTTTCTTCTTAAAGATAAACCGACCTACTCTTCTTAGGATGCTAGGATTTATTTTCATAGAACTTTAGTACTCCCTAGTAATTTATTTTTGTTAGTTATAGATGTCATACATTTTGATCATCTTGATGTTTGTCATTCTTGTAGACATTCTTTTGAAAACATCCTTTATGAAATCAGTGAATATCAAACTCTTATGTTCAGCATCAATTTTATTTTTGTCTTCAATTAATTTGGTCATTTATTATATTTACTTTTATACATATCATGGTCATTTGTTGATAACTTAAAAAAAAAAAATTCAAAACAACTCAATTTATGGCATTGGCTATAAAACATAGGGGGAGAAAGTAAAACTTTTGCTCTTAAAAGGCTATTTGACTGAAAATGTCTCAACATGTAAAATAAAGGGAGAGAAAAATGTTAAGCTTAAATATGTATGATTTGAAAGAAAAAGAGGGACAAGCATAAAAACACTAATTTTCTAGCATTTACTATAAAAAATAAGGGAAAAAAATATTATTGGAACACTAAAATCAAGTTACTTGTACTATAAAATTAACAATGATTATCTATGTTTTACTCATCTTAATGAACTTACTCTATTGACTCATTTTTGAAAATCTTTAGTAACTTTTAAAAGATAATTTATTGATGAACTTTGCATGAGTGAATATTATGGTAAATAATTTTTGCAAAATAATTTTTATTGCTTGGTATTCTTGCTTTTGCCTTGCAAATTACTATCTCAATATTTTGGAGTAAATGGAATTAATCCTTTAGTCTTAAAACTTGACTAACACTGCTATATTCTTAAAGTAATTTGAGACAAAATTAAAAATTTCATGTCCCTTTGGACTTAAATGAGTGATATTTTTTTTGAGAAGATGATGATTTGAATTTCACATAATGACTTGTATCGATATTGAATTCTTAAATACTCTATGCTCAAAAATACTTTGATTTGAATTTGAGAACAACAAGATGAGTTTTGAAAAGTAGACACTTAATTTTAAAAAGAAGAGATGAGTTTTTGAAATGCTTATGTCTAATTGTATTTGAGAAATTGCTTTGCATTCACGCATTTGAGAATAATGAAGTGTGCCACAAATCTAATCTTGATACTCTTTGATACACAAACATTGAAAAATATTTGGTACATCCCGCTATAATTTCTAAATTTGATACAATTTGATTGATTTTAATGATATTTTTCTATGAATTGATCCATGTAAGAACGATGAAAAGATCTTATGTGATCTAAATTCAAGAGCTATTTTTAAGTTGAAAAGTGCTCTTGAGTATGTCTTTGTAGATTTATGAATTTAATTGATACTTTACTTGATGATTTCTAAAAATCCTTTTGTTGAGCTTTTTGATCCTTAAGTAAATTTGAGAAGTATTTCTTTTTAAATATATGGTCTTGAGAAAAAGAAAAATGCACTATTCAATTATATTTTATCGACCAAGTTAATTTTAAATTCAAAATGAGGAAGAGATATTTTCTAAACCTAATCTTATTTCGATTGAAAATTCTAGTTGAGTTATATTGAAAGATAATGAGAGAAATTGCTCCTCTTAGATCTTCAAGCGATACCCTCATAGGTTAGGAGCTACAATCTTTCAAGAGAAATCATTTTATACATTTGAATATTCATGTTGTTTGGATACTCATTTAAAAAAAAAAAATTTATTGTTGAACTTTAAAAAGAAGTCACTTATATTGCTTGATTTGTCCATCTTTGTTTTGAGGATTTATATGACTATTGATTTGCCCATTCATATATTACTTGGTTTGATTGTACCATCTTATAATTAATTGATACCTGAAAAATACTTTGCTTCACTTGTTTATTTTTAAAAAATAATTGATATAAAACTATCTTCTTCTCAAGTATACTTTACTCGATACCATACATTGCTTCGATATATTTTTGATATGATATATTTTGAAACAAATCTAGAAAAATGACATCCTATAAGAATGTAAATGATTGATACTTTTCAATGAAAGAAAGCAAAAAAGTTTATCTTATGCTTATCCCTAATCATTGAAAAGCTTCAACACTCTGAAATTTTTGAAACTCAAGCTCTTTCATAATTGAATTTGAGAATCTATTTAATATATCCAACATTATTCAATAGGAAGAGATGTGCTTATAAATCTACATTGATCAAAAGAATAAAGATAATTCTTTCTGGATAGTTGCTATTTGGATTGATTTTCAAAATATTTGATACTAAGAACAATTAAATCGATTATTTTCTATTTTAAATGGAATGTTCTTAAAAGATATAGGTTCAAACTTAATTCAATTTGTATCAAGTAGAACTTTTCAAGAATACTATTAGAATTGGTATCCTAATTCTCATAATCGGTATCAAGTAGTTTCCTCTTGCCTTAAGCTCTATTGTTTTATCTTTTGGCAAAAAGAGAAGATTGTATTTATCTCAAATTTGATTTTTTATGGTTGATATGATATCATTTGAGATAAATTTGAAGAATTTCATACCTTTTCTAAACTTAATTAGGTAGTATTTCTTAAGAAAAGAAAGATCTAAATTTAAATTAAGAAAAAAAATAAAAAATACTCTCTATGAATTGATTTACATGATCTATTGATATCAATTCAAAATAATCTATCAAAATAATTTGATCTAAATTTAATCGATTCATCTTCCTTGATAAAAAGCTTTAACAATTGATATCAAAATAGACCATTATTGCTTTATACTCTATTACTTTATCTTTGGCAAAATAAAAGAATGTATTGTCTCAAATCTATTTTGCATGAATATATGATTGACATTATTCCTTAAGATAAATTATAAGATTGATACCTTTATGCTTCAAATTGATTGATACCTCTCAAGATAAGAAAGAAATAATTTTCATAGATTTTCTTTGTATCAAGAAAAATATCTAAGACATTTACTGTTTAAGCTATTTTTTTAATAGGTATCAAAATTGGTACAGAGATATTTATTTTTATAATTGATATCAAACAATCTTCTTCTCAAATGTATGTTGTATAGATAACATGTTTTACTCTAATTTTGTTCGAATACTATGTATTAGGACCATATATTTACTTTGATACATTCATAATATCATTTCTGAATTTTGGAGGCATTATGAGAAAGTGATGAATCTAAAAATTATGAAAAGAAAGTGATGAATGTTGAAATATATCATGCTATGAATTCAAATTATCTTGAAAATTAGCATGACTTAATAGCTTCTCCTTATCAATTATTCATTGGAGAAACTTAAATCAATATAAGTTTAATTAACTATGACTGTTCTTGTTTGCAAAAGTAAGGGGGAGAATATATTAAAGAAGAAATGATCATTTAATTGAAAAGACCTTTGAAATTAAAAATATCTTTCAATTTTAAAAAATCTAAATTTAGTAGCTAAATTCATGTTAAATATGCTTGATTTGAAATAACGAAGGGGAGAAAGTTGAAAAGTAAATTAATCTAACTATAAATATAAAAAATAGGAGAAGAGATATTTTCTAATTTGATTTGATTGAAAATTTTAATTAATTTGAGTCAAAAAAAATTAAATATGAACTTAAATTCTCAATAAACTTCTTTATGATCTTCTTAAATTGTGCTTTTAGATATTTATTCAATTTGACATGCATACTTTTGTTTATCAAATCATTTTTGATAACTCTTTGGAATGAAAAATGAGTTTGAGACATATTCTTACTTCAAATGGATTGATTTTGATACATTCTTGTAATTTTGAAGCTTATTGATAAATATAATACTGAACTTTTTATGTGCCAACCTTTAAACTTGATTTGCATTATCATTTTTGACAAATGATTGGAACTAAATTAAATTTTCTGCATATTCCTTTTCAAAAATAAATTTCTAAACTTAATTTTGAAACTCATTTGAATATTCAAATTTGATCCTAAATTTTTGATGTGCATTGCAAAATCCTTATGAATTATTTATTTTGAAATAATTTTTATTCTAAGCAATGAATTTGAAAATATGATTATTTTTTGCTTTGATACTATTCATTTTTCTTTGCTCGATACATCTCCGATACATACCTTTCTCGAGCTTAACTGACTAAAATTTCTTAAGAAAAGGAAAGACTGAATATTAAAGTATACATTATGCTTAGTTTCATGATCAAAACTTTTGAAAAACTCTATTCCTCTTAAAGCTTAAAAGTATATATTTAAAAATCTGATTAAAAGATTATATTCATTTAAAAAGGAGAAGAGTCTGTAATATTTGAATTTAAGCTAATTTTTAAAAAATAAAAATAAATATTCATTCAAAAAGAGAGATAATTTCTTTGATTTGACTTTATGAATTTAATACATCTCTCAATTTATGTCTTGATGTTGATTTTGATGATTTTTTTCTGTTCTTTTTCATGAGCTTTTTGATGTTGTCAAAAAGGGAGAGATGTATATTGAGTATATGCTTAAAGAATTAATATTTAAGAAACTCAATGAATTTCATGCTTAGAACCTTAATACTCATTGATTTGGATTGAAATATTATTTTGATATGAGTATATAAATTATGTGAAATATTAATTGGAGCTTTCATGAAGTGTGTGTGTATTTATGTTTATGTATATTATTACTTCATGACTTATACTAGCCAATTTATTGAAACACATTAGACGATATTTTTATGCATATACTTAAAGTTTTGTCATCATCAAAAAGGAGAAGATTATTGACCCTAGTTTGATTTTGATGACAACAAAAGTATTTGAGTATAAATTATTAAATTACTAATAATGTTTGTGAGAATGTGTAGTTATAAATTTCAAGAGCTCACAAACTTCAAATGTTTTCACTCATCCAAATAAAGATTCATCACTTAAGATTTTATAGAAGAAATTCTAGCATGGATACATCTTTCAAGAGATTAAATGAAGATTAAATCAAGATAAAAAAGATAAGTCTAGCCTACAAAAGAAATTTGAAGAAGAAAGGATCACAAACAGATTTTGGAATGTATGGCATGCAAACTGGACCGATCCAATCTGAGACTGAGCCGATCTAGTCTCAGTAGAAGTAAAAGACAAAAAGTATAGAAAGCTAGTTTTTCAATACCTAGGGGACTAAGTTGAATAAGCTACAAACTTAGTCAACCTAGTTATGACTGAGCCAACCTAGTCAAAAACTGAGCCGACCCATGATCATAATGGCTAGTTCTGCAGAATTTTCTGAAGTGTGCAGAATTATTCCTAACGGCTAGTTTTTCACTACGATAGCTAGATCAGCTCTTCCAATGGCCAAAAGTCCTTCTCCAACTATCTCCAAGACTATAAAAGGCTAGAGAAATATCTAGGAAAGAAGATTAAGAGATTTTAAAGAAAAATATTTTAGATTTGAGTGAAATTCATTGCACATCAAAAGAAGAGAGAAAAAAGAGGAACCACGTACTGATTTCAAAGGGCATTCAAGGACAATCTTCACCATCATCTCCAGCATCCTCTCAAGCTTCAAAGAAGAGGGTTCAAGCTTCAAAAGAGCCAATCAATCAACCTCTTCTTGGCACATCAAAAGAGTTTATTTATGGTTTTTAGTTTTGTGCTGAAATTACTTATCTTTGTATTTTGATTTGTTTACAAGTTTGTTTGGGGGAAAAAAACTTAGGGTGAAGGCTCGTCCAAGCTAAGAATTTGACGTTGTGTAGGTTTTGGTTGGTGAGCCCGAAAAACCAACTAGGTTGATAGTGAGCTCGAAAAACTATCGGTGTAAGGTTGTAGTTGGTGATTAAAAAAATCAACTGGGTTGATAGTGAGCCCAAAAATCTATCGATATAAGATTATGGTTGGTGATCCTAGAAAATCAACTAGATTTACTTATGATCCTAGATTAAAATAAACACACTATAGTCAAGAGATTATAGTAGAATTCCCAAGGGGCTCTTGGAGAGTGGATGTAGGTGTGAGGGTGCACCAAACCACTATAAATTATTTTATATTTGTGTTATGCATTTTCTCTCTTATCTTGCATACTTTCAAGTTTTGCTTAGCTTGATTAAATTCTTGCACAACCCTAATTTTATCGTGATTCTGCTATTGCTTGCATTATATACATCTCAAATACACAACTTAGCTTAAATAGAAGCACATACTTGCTTAAACTTTAATTTAGTTTAAATTTTTCTTAAACAACCCAATTCACCTTCCCTCTTGGGTTGCTACATTTCTGAACAACAACGCCTCAACTCAACAAGATTTTAGAATGAAGAAACTGAACTCTATTAGATATGGTTCGATCCATGATGAGTTTCATGGACCTTTCTGAGTTTCTTTAGGGACATAGTCTGATGATCACTATATATTTACTGAAAAGGGTTTTCTCTAAAACCGTTCTGACCACACCGTATATGATATGGCATGGTAAGAAATCAAGTCTGAGTCATCTCAGAATTTAAGATTGTCTGGCCCATGTCAAGAGACAACAGACGGACAAATTAGAGTCTAGGTCCTTTAGAGCTTGGTTTATTGGATATCCTAAAGAGTCATTAGGATATTATTTCTATCTCCTAAAAGATCATAATGTGACTGTGAGTTGACATGCCATCTTCCTTGAAAAATAGTTTATTCAAGATGGTGGCATCGAAAGATAGATTAGACTCGAGGAGAAAGTCTTCGATGAGAAACGAGCTAAGAAATCTATGAAACCCAATCAGATTGAGCCAACCCAGACACTACCTCCTCCATCTCATAGATCAAGTAGAATTTTTCGTCCTCCTGAAAGGTACTTAGATACTATCTCAGAAGATGTAGAGAAAATATTTCTCATAGGAAATGGGGTTCATGATGATGATCCCAAAATCTATGACAAGATAATATCAAATATCGACTCTAAGAAATGGTTAGAAGCAATAAAGTCAAAGATTGACTCAATGTGTTCGAACCAAATCTAGATCTTGGTAGATCCACCTAAAGACATAGTACCTATTGGGTGTAAATGGATCTTCTAAAAAAGGATAGGTGCCGATGGAAATGTAGGGATATTCAAAGCAAAGCTCATAACGAAAGGATATAGTCAGCACGCAGGCATTAACTATCAGGATACTTTTTCGCCAGTAGCCATGCTTAAACCCATCTGCATATTGCTTGCTGTTGTAGTCTATTTCGATTATGAAATATGGTAGATGGATGTGAAAATGACATTCTTAAATGGATATCTTGAGTAAGATATCTATATGGAATAGTCGCTAGATTTCACATCTAGTGATGATGATCATAAGGTATGCAACCTGCAAAGATCCATATATGGACCTAGGCAAGCATATTAGAGCTGGAATGCTAGTTTCAATGATATAATCAAATCATTTGGATTCATCAAAAATGAGGAAGAGCCCTGTATTTTCAAAAAGATCAGTGGAAGCATTGTTATCTTCCTCGTACTATATGCGGATGACATCCTCCTAATTAGAAATGATATTTCCATATTAACTATAGTCAAAATATGGATTCTAAGAAGTTCTCTATGAAAGATCTAAGAGTGGCATCGTTTATTCTGGGAATTAAGGTCTATAGGGATAGACCGAATAGGTGTTAGATGTGTACCCTAGAAGCTAGATTGGCTAAACACTTGTAATATACTTCTAAGGATAATTTTATAATTTTAACTATAAATTAATAAAAAGATTATTTTCTATCATAGTGTGTATTTAAAGTATCTATGATATATCCTTTGAGTTAATGGTAATGACAATTCATATTTTCAAGAGTTGAAAATTTAAGACATGGATTTTCATAATTAACTCATAAACTGCTCTCGACCATAGGATCATCACGAGGATGGAAATTGATTTGAAAGGTTGGTGTATGATCACTTTCTTAGGATAGATGTATCTTGACTCTATGGTGTGGAGACATCGGAGTGAGAGCATAGGTACTCATTAGAGAACGAGGGAACTGAGCGTGACCACCTCGAGCACTCATAAAGAAGTCTATCTTCTCGTCGATGACTGGCTCGATGCTGCAGTGGTGTGTCTGATTCTTTAACCTGAGGTGCATCAATAGTTCAACTTGAGAGTGTTATAGTTTGACTACACCATGACTCAATCTTCTAGCCATTCTGAGCCCTGAGGTGTATGTTGGCTATAGCATGTTCATTGTAGGAATTGGATTGCACCAATAGGAGATCTATCTACCTCGATAGATGAGGAGTAGTCCTATTATAATCATGAGATTGAGTCCTTAAGCCCATGGCCATGGTAGAGTGAAGATGATAGAAAGAGTTTCCATTCGGATTTCACATTGGAATCAAATCAAATGATTAATTCATATGACGGATGTTGGGTTTGACGAGTTCACCTTAACCCTTATCCTATCGAGGCTCAAGATAGAAGAACCCAATCACATAGGTAGCTGCACCGAGAGGTTTGCTTTCAGTTTTGATAGATTACCACTATATATTGCTAGGTGTCACTGGTGGATTTTGAAAGCAATTAGAATAATCTTGATGATCGATCATTCTAATTGTATGAATCAGAAGAGTTCTAGTCCATCGAAAGGTGTTTCGATGATGTTGATGATAGAGATCATGACATGTCTCATTATCATATAGAACTGAACTTAATTGAATTACACAAATAAAGATTTGGGTCTGGATGTCATCAATTGAGCTAATCTAGTTTGATTGATTTGAATTAGATCCAATTAGATTCAAGGTAAACGTGCTAGCACACGATTGAGCCTGGCTTTCTCCTTCTATATTCTTTCTAATTTATCGCATTCGAGTCAAATTTGATTTGACTCAATTTTATATCTTGAATAGTTTATTTTTATTTGACTAGAATAAGTTCAGGTCAGATAAATTATAGAAATTAAATCCATTCCTAGTGTAATTGGACTAGGGTCAAAAGTTGACCCAATTGAGAGAATTAAGGGTCACTTGATCAGATGCTTCTAAAAAATTCTTCAAACATCCTTTTGATCTGATTTTTGGATATGTGATAGGACTCAAGCATGCTATGGGTTTGCTAAATTTCATGATTTATGGTGGTGGTTTGACTAGGTTTTGATAGAGTTTGATTTGGATCAAACTCTTGAGGGAAGAGTCCTAGTTGCAAAGGACTCTTCCTTATCTACTCATGCCACCACCTTCTAGATTGAATTTTGGTAATAAAACTAGATGAGCTCTGGGTTTTCACATGGAGAATAAGTTCTAGATTTCCTTTGATCAAATAATAAGTGATTTGGTCAAAGAAAGACTCTAAATGGTGTTGGTTTTTAAACCTTTCACATGCCAAAGAGAAGCATCGCATGATTTTATTTTCCACATAGAGGTGCTATCACCCATACCATATCCCATACCACCTCTATCCTCTCTCTCCCTCTCTTCTACATGCCTAAAAAGTTAGGCACAAATCTAAGAAGAAGGTCTAAGGGTTTAGGTTCAAGATTCAGGATCTACGCGATGGTGTTCATGTAACGGATGGGCTGCCTTCAGAAATAGTTTTGAAGGATCTACAGATCAGATTTAGATTTTATCTTTGGAGGAGATATTCATGAGGAGAAGATAGTTGGATCCTACCCAAGTGGATATCGATAAAGGCCAAGTGCATGCATGGCTCCTTCCAGAACCTTAGAAACCAATAGGATCATCTCACGATAATCAAATTACCCAACAAGGTACTTAAAATTAAATCTGATTTAATTTTGTTTTTAATTTTTAATATTAGATCACTTTGATTAAATATGAGAATTCTTAGATCTAATCAGATCATAAAAAGTTTTGCAGAAAAATCCACCTCAAATCTTATCAAATCTAGATGATCCTGTGGCGAAAAATCAGATTTTTTCTTCAACTAGTATCAAAGCTAGCTTGGCAGTTCTTCAGATCTATTTTAGATCTAATTTAATTTTTATTTATGATCTAATATTAAATAATTTTAGATATCATATCAGATATAATTAGATTTAAAATTAAAAAATTAAAAATTATATGATTTAGATCTATAATGTATAAGATGCATGACTAGACTAGGAATAGAATAGTTCTATGTGTAGTCTAGCATGATCATATTATCAATTTGATTAAATATTATTTTAGATCTATTTTATTTTTATTTTTTTGATGTTATAATTATTGTAACTAGATCTAAAAAATAGAAATATAGTTTTTAATTTTTAATTTATATATATGAGATATGAAAGATGCATGCTTAGACTAGTTATAGAATAGTTTTATAAAATATCTAGAATAGTTTTATTTTTTATGTGATCAAATTTAAATTTTTTTTTTTAGATTTAATATGTGATATTTCAAATCTAAAAGCATGCATGGTTTATTGAGTTATGATACATGAGTTGTATGCAAGACATGTATAGGTTAGATCTTTTGTATATGTGATACATGATTTAGATCTAACTAGTTTTGTTTTAGAAAATATATTTTTGATTAAGGCATTCCCCTTGGCCATCCGGTCATAAGAACAAAGTAGGGTGTAAAAGATCTCTCCTTCCATTCGATGGGGTGTTCTTATGATGTGTAGAGGTGCTGCACATTCGTCCTTAATAAAAAATTAGAACTTACTTTCTACAAAATCATAGATCCTAAAATTCTAATATTTTGTTGCATATTTTGTTCATGAACCCAAAACATAATTAAGAGTTAAAATTATGAAATTAATTAGATCTAAAAATCATGAATTTTTAGATCTAAGACATCTTCATAAAATTGGGTTCGGGCTTGGGTAGCTCAATTAGGTCTAGCGGTTGATCAAATCAAATCAAGAGTTAGTTAGGTGGGATCAGAAAAATTTTAGAATTGACTAACCTAATAGGATTAAGTCTGGATGAAGATTAAATTTTATTAAGATATGACTCGATCAAGTCAAGACCTAATTTGACTCCGTAGCTCGAGCCTGGATTGTAGGCTAACTCGATTGATTCTCATTCGATAATTTAGTGTCTAAGGTAAGTCTAGTGGATACGACTGACTAATTTTTAATTAGGAGCTACTCGATCTAAATACATTCTTATCGACTTAATGGCATATCCCTTCCATCGATCTCACTTACCTGGCCATTTATGTCAACCCAGTTCTGATTTGAGGTGGCTAACAATTCAAGCCAACCCATGCCACTAGGTTAGTCATAATTATTATGACTAAGTCAAGTCAAGTTTAAAGAGATCTAAATTAAATCTTCCTAAGAAAATATTAAGTCTAAGGTCTTCCATCATTATAGATGTGCAGGCCCTTTCTGATTTTGATTATTCTCAACTGGATACAGCGGTTTAGTTGCACCGAAAAGATGCAACCATGTCTATTAGGCATTGGATGCTACAGGTTCGAGGATTGATTGGGCTCAATATTTTGAATATGGTTAGAGACCCAATCAGGAATCAAATTAATGCAAATGATGGGTCTAACTTAACTAAGGAATGAAGCAATATTCTAGGCATCGTGAGCTTCATGAATTAGAGATCAGGTTTTGGTACACCATGATTAGAGAATCATTAGACAAGAGTTGTCCACTCATCAGTTGACCCATCATCAATAACTGTTAAGTGAGGTGGTGAGTAGTTAGTGAAACCGCACCATCCACTAGAAATCAATAATCGTGGAGACTTTCGCATCTCTACCAAAAAAGTGTAGGGATCCGCGTAAATAGTGGAAGCCTAATTTATTTAAAAATGAAACTCCTAAATAAATTGGTTAAGTCTAATTACAAAATTTAATAAGAAACTTTGACTCTCTACAAGAAAATGTCTGCATCAAACCCACTAGCCCATATCCTGGACACCTATAGACAGCCCAGACCCAACTGAAGGGAAAAACCCTATTTTCCTGATGCAGGTTCGTTCAGATCTAATTGGATCAAGAGGGATATTTTAAAATTTTCCTTTAAGATCCTAATCAGATCTTAGACTCTTCAGATCTGATCTTATTGGTATGATAAAACAAAAATTAAATTTAATTAAATCTAATTTAATCATACCTTTGTTATGGATAATCCTATTATCCTGTGATGATTCTGATGTTTGCCTAAGGTTCTAGATGTAGGCACACAAGCGCCTGGCCTCTACCGATATCTACTCGGGCAAGATTTGGAGATCTTCTCCTTCTCAATCTATCCTTCAAAAATTAGATCTAGATCTGACCTTAAAGGTTTTCAAAATGGCTTTTGAAGATCAGTCGTTGTCTCTTGCAGCAGTGCTATCTTCTTCCTTTCCTGTCACCTTTGACTTGCTTGGATTGCACCTAACTCATGCCCAAATGCTCTTGGGTGTGGAGAAGAGAGAGAAGACTAGAGGGTGGCATGTAGAAGGAAGAGAGGGGCTATGTGGCATGGGCTAAGGTAGAAGCTCTCTCAATCTAGTCGTAGATAGGGTTTTTATAGATCCTACTGCGCCATGCAGTGCCACATCATTCCAGCCAATCATGGCTTTTTATACAATCAGATCTAAATTTGATTGGTGAGATGACATCATCTGATCCAATCATATTAGAGTCCCTCATGAACCTCCTTAGGTGGTGCTATGACTGGTCAAACAGGACTCTTTGGCACCATCTAGGTTGATTCCCTTAAGGAACTAGAGTCCCATCTATATGGGACTCCAATCCTTATCCACATAGGGTGCACGCCACCCTAGGCACATGCCCTTTATCTATCTACCTTTTAGCAGGGGGACAAGGGTCAAAGTTTTCTCCTATGGATGTATAACACATGGGCAGATGTCTAAGTATCAAAGATCAACATTTGACCAAAGTCCAAGGACAAGATTTAGCAAGTGATGGAAAATGGCAGATATTATCTTAAATTTATCTCATAAATTAAGACAACTCTTTTCTGACTTGGACAAGCTCCAGTCAGATAAGTAAAGATTCTTGAGTGAGTCCAAACACATTTGGCTCAATCGAGGCAAGCTTTAATGATTGTTAAAGAAGAACATTAGGCTCAATCATGTGCTAGCATGATTTTCTTAAACCTAATTGAATTTTATTTAAATCAATTGAACTGGATTAGTCCAATTGATGATATCCTAATCTAAACCCTTATTTGTGTGACCCAGTTAGATTCAGTTCCATATGGTAATGGGATATGTCGCGATTTCTATCATTGATATCATCAAAACACCTTTCGATGGATCAAAACTTTTTTGATTTAGACAACTACTATGATCGATCATCCAAATCATTCTAATTGCTCTCAAAATCCATCGATGATACTTAGCAGCATATGGTGGGAATCAATCAAAACTAAAAATGAACCTCTTAGTGTAGTTATCTATGTGATTAAGTTCCTCTATCTTGAGCCCCGATCGGATTGGGGTTAAGGTGATCCCGTCAAATCCTAATATCCGTCATATAAATTAATCATTTGATTCAAGTTCAATGTAAAAATTCTAATAGAAACTCTTTCTATTATTTCACTCTACCATGGCCATGGGCTTATAGACTTAATTCTCATGATCATCATAAGGCTGCTCCTCATCTACCAAGGTAGATAGATCCCCTATTAGTGCAATCCAATTCCTACAATGAACATGCTATAGCCAACATACACCTCAGGGTTCCGAATAGCTAGGAGATCGAGTTATGGTGTAATCAAACTATCACACCCTCAAGGTGAACTGCCAATGCACCTCAGGTCAAAGAACCAGACACACTACTGCAGCTTCGAGTCAGTCATTGATGAGAAGGTAGACTTCCTGAATGACTGCTCGAGGTGGTCACGCTCAGTGCCCTCGTTCTCTAATGAGTATCCTATACTCTCGCTCCGGTGTCTCTACATCCATAGACTCAAGACTCATCTATCCTAAAGAAGCGATCGTACACCAACCTTCCGGATCAATCACCATCCTCATGATGATCCTATGGTCGGGAGCATTTTATGAGTTAATAATGAAAATTCATGTCTTAAATTTTCAACTCTTGAAAATATGAATTATCATTACCATTAACTCAAGAGGATGTATCACAGACACTTTCAAATACACACTATGATAGAAAATAATCCCATTTTATTATTTATAGTTAAAATTATAATTTTGCCTTTAGAAGTGTATTACAAGTGTTAGCCAATCTGGCTTCTAGGGCACACATATCTAGCAAACTCTCACTTGACCTAAAGCCAATTGGCTATAAATCTAAGTTCCATCTTCTCAAGATGGGCTTCGATCTTCTGCTAGCCCAAGGGCTTTGTGAGTAGGTTTGCCGCATTGTATGCGAAGTCGACTCTCTTGACCTCGACGTAACCTTTCTCGAGATAATCACGGATGAGGTGGTATCACCGCTCGATGTGCTTGAATTTTTGATGATACCTCGGCTCTTTAGCAAGGGCCATGATACTATAATTATCACAGTACAGAGGAATGGCATCCGATGGTTTCACTTCAATCTCTATGGTGAATTTTTTATACCAGAATACCTCATTCACAGCTCCTGACATAGCGATGTATTCTGCTTTCATAGTGGAATCTACTATCATTGTCTGCTTGAAACTCTTCCAATTGAAAGCACCATCATTATACACAAATAGACTCCTAGATGTCGACTTTCAATCATCTATATTGGACATAAAATCCGAGTTTGTATATCCTTAGACATGGAATTCTCCATTACCAAAAACCAACAACATATCCTTAGTTCTTCTCAAGTACTTAAGGATACATTTTACAGAAGTCCAGTGTTCTTCACCTAAATTTGACTGATACCTACTTGTGACACTCACAGCATGGGCTATATCAGGTCATGTACATAACATGGCATACATGAGGCTCCCTATTGCAGAAGCATAAGGGATCTTGCTCATGCGTTCTATTTCCTCAGGTGTGCTGGGCACATCTTCTTGGAAAGATGAATACCATGTCTGAAGGGTATTAATCCCCTCTTAGAGTTTTCCATACTAAACCTCTTTAGTACTTCCTCTATGTACATCTTCTGTGAAAGTCCTAGCATCCTATTCGGTCTATCTCCTATAGACCTTAATTCCTAGAATAAAGGATGCTTCACCTAGGTCTTTCATGGAGAATTCCTTAGGACAACCACATTTTGACTGATGGTCAACATGGGAATATCATTCCCCAATAAGGAGGATGTCATCCACGTACAATACGAGGAAGACAACAGCGCTCCCACTGACCTTTTTGAAAACACATGGTTCCTCTTCATTTTTGATGAAACCAAACTAATTTTGATCACATCATTGAAAACGAGTGTTCCAGCTCCGAGATGCTTGCTTAAGTCCATATATGGACCTTTGCAGCTTGCAAACCTTTGTGATCAGTATCACTGGATGTGAAACCTAGCGGCTGTTCCATATAGATATCTTCCTCAAGATATCCATTTAAGGAATGCCGTTTTCACGTCCATTTGCCATATTTCATAATCGAAATAGGCTGCAACAGCAAGCAATGTGCGGATGGATTTTAGCATAGCTACTAGGGAAAAGGTATCCTGATAGTCAATGCCTTCACGTTGACTATAACCTTTTGCCACTAGTCTAGCCTTGAATGTCTCCACATTCCCATCTGCACCAATCTTTCTCTTGAAGATCCATTTACACCCAATAGGTACTATACCTTCTGGTGGATCTACCAAGGTCCAGACTTGGTTTGAGTGCATCGAGTCAATTTCTGACTTCATTGCCTCTAAGCCATATTTCTCGGAGTCGATATCTGATATCGCCTCGTTGTAGGTTTTGGGATCATCACCATGAGCACCATTACCTATGAGGAACATTTTCTCTACTTCCTCTGAAAATAATACCTAAGTATCTCTTCAGGGGGATGGAAAATCTTTTCCGATCTACGAGGTGGAGGAGGTAGTGTTCTTATTGGCTCAACCTGATTTGGTTCCACTTGGGTCCTTAGCTCGTTGCTCTTGTGAGACTTTCTCATCAAGCTTGAATCTACTTTTCCAATGCCGCTATCTTGAATAAACTATTTTTCAAGAAAAATGGCATGTCGACTCACAATCACATTGTGGTCTTCTGGAATGTAGAAATAGTATCCTAATGACTCTTTAGGATATCCTATGAATCGAGCTCTAAAGGACCTAAACTCTAACTTGTCCGCTTGTTGTCTTTTGACATGAGCCGGACAACCCCAAATTCTGAGATGACTCAGACTTGGTTTCTTACCATGCCATATCTCATACGGTGTGGTAGGAACGATTTTAGAGGAAATCCTATTCAGAGTAAATATATTGAAGTTAATAGACTGATGTCCCCAAAAAAAATCAGGAAGGTCTGTGAAGCTCATCATGGATCGGAACCATATCCAATAGAGTTCCGATTTCTCCATTCTGAAAACTCCATTGAGTTGAGGTGTTCCTGGTGGAGTCCATTGAGAGACTATGCCATTTTCTTGAAGATAGTCTAGGAATTTTTGACTAAGGTATTCACCTCCTCGATCTGATCGAAGAACCTTAATAGTTTACTTCATGTCTGAATTTCTTGAACTTTTCAAAAGCTTCAGACTTATGTCTCATAAGATACACATACCCATACCTAGATAAATCATCGGTAAAGGTTAATGAAGTAGATCAAAATTGCCTCTAGCCGGCACATCAAATGGGCCGCACACATCAGTATGTACTAGGGCAAGGAGATCTGTGGCCCTTTTCCCCATGTTCCTACAAAAGGGAGCTTTAGTCATTTTGCCATTGAAGACAAGATTCACAAATTGGATATGACTCGAAAGTCAATGGACTCAATAGCCCATGATTTTCTCCAATTTGTTAATCCTATCTTCTGCTATATGACCTAGCCTTAGGTGCCATAGATACCTATCATTTGGACTATCCCTGGGTCATTTTGATCTTATGGCATTCATATTTTGCTCGATAGTTAAAATAGATACATCAATATGTAACTGATAAAGATCCATTAATGAAGAAATCCACTTTGCAATTTTATTTCTTTCATAAAGAATATTACAATGGTCCTTAAGAAAACTAATTACATAGCCTTCTTGTGCTAAACATGAAATAGAAATCAAATTTCTACTTGCAGCAGGCATATAATAACAGTCCTTTAAGTACTAAATCTAAACCAGATGATAATCGAAGAGGATATGTTCCCATGGCTACTAGCAGCAACTCTTGCTCCATTTTTGACATGTAGGATTATCTCACCATCCCTCAGCCTCCTGCTTTTCTCAAGATCCTGCATGAAAGTGCACAAATGAGCACTAGAACCAGAGTCAAGCACCCAACTGGATGTAGAAGAAATTATAAGGTTAGATTCAATAATGAGCATACCTCCAGAAGGACTTGTCTTCTTCTTATTCTTCAGGGTGGCCAGGTATGTAGGGCAATTTCGCTTTCAATGGCCATCAATATTACAATGGAAATACTTTTCTTTGTCAGCGATCCTTCTTCTTCAGCTCTATCTTTCTTCTTCTTTCCACCTTCCACCTTCTATCTTTTCACAGACTTCTTTTTCTTTCCAAAAGACTTTCTTTTGGAAGAAGTCCATTCCATAGCAAGTAACTGAGCCTTTAGAACCTTTCATAGAAAGCTCAGCAGGTAACCAGCATATTCATAAGCTCGGCCAGAGTAATTCTTGAAAGTTTATGCATATGGTAATTCATGATGAACTATGCCCATATGCATCAGTCAAGGATTGCAAAATTAATATCATTCTGCAGATCCTGATCTAACTTTATTTTGAGCTTCTCAAGCTCTTCCAAGTCCTTGAGCATCATCAGATAATGATCTTAGACTGACTGTCCATCATGCATTTTAGCCTTAAAAAGTCATTTAGTGACTTGATATTTGGCTGCGCGACTCTGTTCACCAAACATCTCTTGTAGGTGAGCCAACATTTGGCGAGCAGTCTTGATATCTTCATGTTGGCACTAAAGCTCATCAGACATCGAGCCCAATATGTAGTATCTGATCTTGTTATCTTCATCTATCCATTTGTCAAGAGATTCTCTCTGTTCAACGAACGGACGAGCTGGTAAGGTGGGGGGATCCTGATCCAATACATGAGTCAACTTCTTGAAACCCAAAATGATTTTGAAGTTCTAAAGCCAATCCTTGTAATTGGGTCTGGTCAGTCTATGGGTGTCTAGGATACAGGCTAGTGGATTGGATGCAGACATTTTTCTTTTTCCTGTAGAGAGTCAAAGTTTTTAGTTAGATTTTATAATTAAGACTTGACCAATTTATTTAAGAGTTTAATTTTAAAATAAATTAGCTTCCACTATTTTCTCGGATCCCTACACTCTCTTTATAGAGATGCAAAAATCTCCACGATTGCTATTTTCTAAAGAGTGGTGCAATCCCACCAACTGACTCCTCACCTCACCTAATAGTTATTGGTGATGGGTTAGCCAATGAGTGAACAACTCTTGTCCAATGATTCTCTAATGATGATTCACCCAAGCTTGGTCTCTAATTCATGAATCTCACCATTCTTGAAATATTGATCCACTCCTTAGTTAAGTTAGACCCACCATTTGCACAGGTTGGATTCCTAATTGGATCTCTCATCGTATCCAAAATAATGAGCCCAATCTATCCTCCAACTTGTAGCATCCAATGCCTAATAGATATGGTTGCATCTTTTCGATGCAACTGAACCACTGTGACCAACCGAGAACAATCAACCCTGGATAGGACCCGCATATCTACAATGATAGAAGACCTTAGACTTAATCTTTTCTTAGAGAGATTTGATTTAGGTCTCTTTAAACTTGATTTGACATAGCCATAACCATTATGACTAACCTAGTGGCATGGCTTAGCTCAGATTATTAGCCACTTTAGATTAGGACTGAGTTGACAAATGTGGCCAGGTAAGTGAGATTGGTAGAAGGGGTATGCCATTAACTCAACAAGAATGCATTTGAGTCGAGTAGCTCTCAATTAAAAATCAGTCAATCATATCTGCCAAACTTACCTTAGACACCAAATTATTGAGCTAGAACTAATTGGGTTAGCCTACAATCCAGACTCTAACCTCTGAGCCTAATTAGGTCTTAACTTGATCAATCACTCATGTGACTCAACCTTGATCCAGACTTAATCCTATTAGACTGATCAATTTAAGCACTCTTGATCCCATCTAACCGACTCTTGATTTTGTTTAATCAACCACTAGACCTAATTGAGCTACCCAAGCTCGAACCCAATTTTATGAATATGTCTTAGATCTAAAAATTTTTAATTTTAGACCTAACTTATATTTCATAATCTTAATTCTTAATTAAGTTTAGGGTTCATAAACAAAATATGTAAATAAAATTCCTAGGATTTCAGGATCTAGAATTTTGCAGAAAATAAGTTTTAGATTTTTGATTAAGGATGAATGCATAGCACCCCTACACATCATAAGAACATCCCATCGAATGAGAGGAGAGGGCCTTGAAATCCTACTTCATTCTTATGATCGAACGGTCAAGAGAAATGTCTTAATCAAAAATATGATAAATCTACAAAACTAGTTAGATCTACATCATATATCATATATAAAAATTGATCTAACTAAAAATATGTTTTGCATACATCTCATGTATCATATCATGCATATTTTTTGATCTAAATTATCTCATAATATATCTAAAAAATTAGATTTAAATTGATCATATCAAATTAAAATTCTAATCTAGATAATTTTGTAGAACTATTCTACAACTAGTCTAAACATGCATCTATCATATCTCATATGAATAAATTAAATAAATTTATTTTCTATTTTTTAGATCTAATTAAAATATTTATAATATTAAAAAATAGTAAATAGATAGATCTAAAAATTATAATTAATCAAATTAAAATTATGATCATGTTAGACTACACATAGAATAATTCTATTCCTAGAACTAGTCATGCATATCTTCATACATCTTAGATCTAGATTATTTAATTTTTAATTTTTTAATTTTAGATCTAATCACATCTCATGTGACATCTAAAATCATCTAATTATTAGATCAAAATTAAAAAAAATTAGATCTAATATATTTTGAAATTTGGCTCTGATACCAGTTGAAGGGAAAAATCCTATTTTTTCGATGCAGGTTCATTTAGATCTGATTGGATCAAGAGGGATATTTTAAAATTTTTCTCTAAGATCCTAATCAGATCTAAGACTCTTCAGATCTAATCTTATTGGTCTAATAAAAGAAAAATTAAATTAAATTAAATCTAATTTAATCATACCTTTGTTATGGGTAATCCTATTACCCTATGATGATTCCGATGTTTGCCTGAGGTTCTGGACGTAGCCATGCAAGCGCCTGGCCTCTATTGGTATCCACTCAGACAGGATCTAGAGATCTTCTCCTTCTCAATCTATCCTCCAAAAATTAGATCTGGATCTGATCTTGAAGGTCTTCAAAATGGCTTTTGAAGATCAGTCGTTGTCTCTTGCAGCAGTGCTGCCTTCTTCCTTTCCTGTCATCTTTCACTTGCTTAGATCGCACCTAACTCATGCCCAAAGCCTCTTTGGCATGGAGAGGAGAGAGAAGACCAAAGGGTGGCATGGAGAAGGGAGAGAGGAGCTATGTGGCATGGGCTAAGGCAAAAGCTCTCTCAATCTAGGTGCAGACAGGGTTTTTATAGATCCTGCTGCACCTTGCAGTGCCACATCATCCCAACCAATCATGGCCTTTTGTACAATTAGATCTAAATCTGATTGATGGGATGACATCATCTGATCCAATCAGATTAGAGTCTCTCATGAACCTCCTTAGGTGGCGCCAAGACTGGTCAAACAGGACTCCTTGGCACCATCTAGGTTGATTCCCTTAAGCAACTAGAGTCCCATCTATATGGACTCCAATCCTTATCCACATGGGGCACACACCATCCTAGGCATGCACCCTTTATCTATCTACCTTTTAGCAGTGGGACAAGGGTCAAAGTTTTCTCCTATGGGTGCATGACATATGGGTAGATGTCTAAGTATCAAATGTCAACATTTGACCAAAGTCCAAGGACAAGATTTAGCATGTGATGGAAAATGGTAGGTGTTGTCTCAAATTTATCTTATAAATTAGGACAACCCATTTCTGACTTGGACAAGCTTCAATCAGATCAAGTAAAGCTTTTTGAATGAGTCCAAACATATTTAGCTCAGTCGAGACAAGCTTTAATGATTGTTAAAGGAGAACATTAGGCTCAATCGTATGCTAGCACAATTTTTTTGAACATAATTGAATCTTATTCAAATCAATTAAACTTGGTTAGTCCAATTAATGATATCCAAATCTAAACCCTTATTTGTGTGACCCAGTTAGGTTTAGTTCCGTATGGTAATGGGATATGTCACGATCTCTATCATTGACATCATCAAAATACCTTCTGATGGATCGAAACTTTTCTAATTCAGACAACTACTATGATCGATCATCCAACTCATTTTAATTGCTCCCAAAATCCACCAGTGATACTTAGCAGCATATGATGGCAACCCATCAGAACTAAAAATGAATCTCTCGATGTAGTTACCTGTGTGATTATGTTCCTCTATCTTGAGCCCCGACTGGATTAGGGTTAAGTTGATCTCATCAAATCCAAATATCCATCATATTAATTAATCATTCGATTCAAATCCAATGTGAAAATCCTAATAGAAGTTCTTTCTATTATTTTACTCCACCATGGCCATGGGCTTATGGACTTGATTCTCATGATCATCATAAGGCTACTCCTCATCTACCGAGGTAGATAGATTCCCTATTGGTGCAATCCAATTCCTATAATGAACATGCTATAGCCAACATACACCTTAGGATTCCGAATGACTAGGAGGTCGAGTTATAGTGTAATCAAACTATAACACCCTCAAGGTGTACTACCGATGCACCTCAGGTCAAAGAACCAGACACACTACTACAGCTTCGAGCCAGTAATCGATGAGAAGGTAGACTTCCTGATGACTACTCGAGGTGGTCACGCTCAGTGCTCTCATTCTCTAACGAGTACCTATACTCTCTCTCTAGTGTCTCTATACCATAGACTCAAGACTCATCTACCCTAAAGAAGCAATCGTATACCAACCTTTCGGATCAATCACCATCCTCATGATGATCCTGCGGTCGAAAGTATTTTATGAGTTAATAATGAAAATTCATGTCTTAAATTTTTAACTCTTGAAAATATGAACTATCATTACTATTAACTCAAGAGATGTATCACAGATACTTTTAAATACACACTATGATAGAAAATAATCTATTTTATTATTTATATTCAAAATTATAATTTTTTCTTAGAAGTATATTATAAGTGTCAGCTAATCTGGCTTCTAGGGCACACATATCTAACACCAACTATAAGGATTGGCTCTGGAACTTCAAAATAGTTTTGGATTTTGAGAAGTTGACTCATGTATTGGAACAAAATCCTTCCACTTTACCAGCATGTCCATCCACTGATTAGAGAGCGTCTCTGAAAAATGGATGGATGAAGATAACAAAGCCAAGTATTACATGTTGTGCCCGATGTTTGATGAGCTCCAACACCAACATGAAGACATTAAGACTAACCACCAAATGTTCGCTCTCCTATAAGAATTATTTGGTGAACGGAGTCACACAGCCAAATATCAAGTCACTAAAAGACTTTTTAAGGCTCAGATGCATGATGGACAGTCGGTCCAAGATCGTTGTTTGATGATGATCAAGAACTTAGAAGAGCTTGAGAAGCTTGGTGACAAGTTAGATCAGGACCTGCAGATTGATATAATTCTGCAGTCTTTGATCGATGCATATGGACAGTTCATCATGAACTACCATATGCATAAACTTCAAAATACCTTGACTGAACTTATGAATTTGCTGGTTACTACTGAGCTCTCTATGAAAGGTTCAAAGGGCTTAGTGCTTGCTGTAGAGTGGACTTCTTCCAAGAGAAAGTCTTTTGAAAAGAACAGGAAGACCGTGAAGAAGTAGAAGGTGAAAGGTGGAAAGAAGAAGAAGGCAGAGCCAAAGAAGAAGACCGCTGATAAGAAAAAATACTTTTATTGCAACACAGATGGCCACTGGAATCAAAACTGCCCTCTTTACCTGACCAGCTTGAAGAATAAGAAGGAGATATGTTCTTCTAGGGGTATGCTCGTTATAGAATCTAACCTTATGATTTGTTCTGCATCCAGTTGGATGCTTGACTCTTATTCTAGTGCTCACTTGTGCACTTCTATGCAGGATCTTGATGATAGTAGGAGGCTGAGAAATGATAAGATGATCCTATGCGTAAAAAATGGAGCAAGAGTTGCTATTATAGTCGTAGGAACATACCCTCTTCAATTACCGTAACAATTAGATCTAGTTCTTATAGATTATTTTTATGTGCCTGTAGCAAGCAGAAATTTGATTTCTATTTCATGTTTAGCACAAGATGCTATGTAATTAGTTTTCTTAAGGATCATTATAATATTTTTTATGAAAGAAATAAAATTGTAAGTGGTTTTCTTATAAATGGTCTCTATCTATTACATATTGATGTTTCTATTTTTAATGTCGAGCAAAATGTGAATGCCATAGGATCAAAGCAATCTAGGGATAGTCTAAATGATAGGTATCTTTGGCACCTTAGGCTAGGTCATATAGCTGAAGACAAGGTTAACAAATTGGAGAAATCCAGGATATTGAGTTCGTTGACTTTCGAGTCATATCCAATTTATGAATCATACCTTTATGGCAAAATGACCAAGCTTCCTTTTGTAGGACATGGGGAAAGGGCCATAGACCTACTTGCCCTAGTATATACTGATGTATGCGGTCCATTTGATGTGTCGGTCGGGGTAATTATGTCTACTTCATCATCTTTATCGATGATCTATCTCAGTACGAGTATGTGTATTTGATGCAACATAAGTCTAAAGCCTTTGAAAGGTTTAAGAAATTTAGAGTCGAAGTATAAAAATAAATAAAAAAATCCATTATGGTTCTTCGATCAGATCGAGGAAGCGAATACCTTAGTTGAAAATTCCTAGACTATCTTAAGGATAATGGCATAGTCTCATAATGGACTCTATCTGGAATACCTCAACTCAACGGGATTTCAGAATGGAGAAACCGAACTCCATTAGATATGGTCTGATCCAGATGAGTTTCACGAACCTTCCTAAATTTCTTTGGAGACATAATCTTATGACCGCTATATATTTACTAAATAGGATAACCTCTAAAACTATTCCTACCACACCATATGAGATATGGCATGGTAAGAAATCAAGTCTGAGTCATCTTAGAATTTGGGGTTATCCGACCCATTTTAAGAGACAACAGGCAGACAAATTAGAGTCTAGATCCATTAGAGCTCAGTTTATTGGATATCTTAAAGAGTCATTAGTATATTATTTCTATATTCTAAAAGATCATAATATGATTGTGAGTCGAGATGCCATCTTTCTTGAAAAATAGTTTATTCAAGATGATGGCATTGGAAGATAGATTAGACTCAAGGAGAAAGTCTCTGATGAGAAATGAGCTAAGGAACCTATGGAACTCAATCAGATTAAGCCAACCCATACACTACCTCCTCCACCTCATAGTTTAAATAGAATTTCCTGTTCTCTTGAAAGGTACTTAGGAACTATCTTAGAAGACGTAGAGAAAATATTCCTCATAGAAAATGGGGTTCATGATGATGATGCTAAAACCTACAATAAGGCGATATAAGATATCGACTCTGAGAAATGGTTAGAAGCAATGAAGTCAGAGATTGACTCAATGCATTGGAACCAAGTCTGGATCTTGGTAAATTCACTTGAAGGTATAGTATCTATTGGATGTAAATGAATCTTCAAGATAAAGATAGGTGCTGATGGAAATGTAGAGACATTCAAAGCAAGGCTCGTAGCAAAAAGATATAGTCAGCATGAAGGCATTGACCGCTATATATTTACTAAATAGGATTTCCTCAAAAGCCATTCCTACCACACCGTATAAGATATGGCATGGTAAGAAATCAAGTCTGAGTCATCTCAAAATTTGGGGTTGTCCGACCTATGTCAAGAGACAATAGGTGGATAAATTAAAATCTAGGTCTTTTAGAGCTTGATTTATTAGATATCCTAAAGAGTCATTAGGATATTATTTCTATCTTCCAGCAGATCACAATGTGATTATGAGTCAACATGCCATCTTCCTTGAAAAATAATTTATTCAACATGGTGGCATCGAAAGATAGATTAGACTCGAGAAGAAAGTCTTCGATGAGAAACGAGCTAAGGAACCTATGGAACCCAATCAGATTAAGCCAACCCGGACACTACCTCCTCCACCTCGTAGATCAAATAGAATTTTCTATCCTCCTAAAAGATACTTAGGTACTATCTCAGAAGATGTAGAGAAAATATTACTCATAGAAAATGGGGTTCATGGTGATGATCCCAAAATTGATGATGAGGTGATATCGGATATCGACTTTGAGAAATGGTTAGAAGCAACGAAATCAAAGATTAACTCAATGCATTCGAACCATGTCTGGACCTTGGTAGATCCACCTGAAGGTATAGTACCTATTGGGTGTAAATGGATCTTCAAGAGAAAGATAGGTGTTGATGGAAATATAGAGACATTCAAAGTAAGGCTCGTAGTGAAAGGGTATAGTCAGCACGAAGACATTGACTATTAGGATACTTTTTCGCCAGTAGCCATGCTCAAGTCTATCCGCATATTACTTGCTATTATAGCCTATTTTGATTACGAAATATGATAGATGGATGTAAAAACAGCATTCTTAAATGGATATCTTGAGAAAAATATCTATATGGAACAGTCACTAGGTTTCACATCCAGTGATGATGATCATAGGATATGCAAGCTGTAAAGGACCATATATGGATCTTAGCAAGCATCTCGGAGTTGGAATGCTCGTTTCAAAGATGTAATCAAATTATTTGGATTCATCAAGAATGAGGAGGAGCTCCGTATTTTCAAAAAGATTAGTAGGAGCGCTCGTACTGTATGTGGATGACATCATCCTAATTGGAAATTATATTTCCATGTTGACTATAGTCAAAATATGGTTATCTAAGGAGTTCTCTATGAAAGATCTAGGAGAGGCATCCTTTATTTTGGAAATTAAGGTCTATAGGGATAGACTAAATAGGATGCTGGGTCTCTCACAAAAAATGTACATAGAGGAGGTGCTAAAGAGGTTCAGTATGAAAAACTCCAAGAGGTGTTTAGTACCCTTTAGATATGGTATTCATCTCTCCAAGAAAATGTTTCCTAGCACACTTAAGGAGATTAAATGCATGAGCAAGATCTCTTATGCTTGGATAATAGGGAGCCTCATGTATGCCATGCTATGTACGCGACCTGATATTGCCCATGCTGTAAGTGTCAAGAGCAGGTATCAGTCGAATCCAAGCAAAGAGCACTGTACTTATATGAAATGTATCCTTAAGTACTTGAGAAGGACCAAGGATATGTTTCAAGTTTTTGGTAATGGAGAACTTCAAGTTCAGGGGTATACGACGTGGATTTTATGTCCGACATAAATGATCGAAAGTCAACATCTGAAAGTTTATTTATTGGTAATGGTAGAGCTATCGGTTGGAAGAGTTTCAAGTAGATGGTGATAGCAGACTCCACCATGGAAGCAGAGTACATCGCTGCATCAAAGGCTATAAGGAAAGCATTCTATTACAAGAAGTTCACCATAGAGCTTGGAGTGATGCCATCATATGCCGTCCCTCTATACTGTGATAACAATGGCACCATACTCCTTGCAAAGGAGCTGAGGTCTTACCATAAATCTAAGCACATCGAGTGGCGATACCATCTTATCTGCGATTATCTCGAGAAGGTATACGTTGAGGTCAAGAGAGTTGATACTACAGATAATGCGGCTGACCCATTTACGAAGTAGTTGGGCCAACAGAAGATTGAAGCCCATCTTGAGAAGATGGGACTTAGATTTGTAGTCAATTAGCTTTAGATCAAGTTAGAGTTTGTTAGATATGTGTCCTAGAAGCTAGATTGGCTAAACACTTGTAATACACTTCTAAGGATAATTTTATAATTTTAATTATAAATTAATAAAAGGATTATTTTTTATTATAAGGTGTATTTAAAGTATCTGCGATACATCCTTTGAGTTAATGGTATTGACAATTCATATTTTCAAGAGTTGAAAATTTAAGATATGAATTTTCATAATTAACTCGTAAACTGCTTCCAACCGTAGGATTATCATAAGGATGGTGATCGATCCAGAAGGTTAGTATACGATCACTTACTTAGGATAGATATATCTTAAGTCTATGGTATAGAGATGCTGGAGCGAGAGTATAGATACTTAATAGAGAACAAGGGCACTGAGCATGACCACCTCGAGCAGTCATAAGGAAGTCTATCTTTTCATCGATGACTGACTTGATGCTGTAGTGGTGTGTCTGGTTCTTTGATCTGAGGTGCATTAGTAGTTCATCTTGAGGGTATTATAGTTTGACTATACCATAACTCGGTCTCCTAGCCATTTGGAATCCTGAGGTGTATGTTGGCTATAGCATGTTCATTATAGAAATTGGATTGCACCAATAGGGGATCTATCTACCTCGATAGATGAGGAGTAGCCCTATGATAATCATGAGATTGAGTCCTTAAGCCTATGGCCATAGTAGAGTGAAGATGATAAAAAGAGTTTCTATTAGGATTTCACATTGGACTTGAATCGAATGATTAATTCATATGACGGATGTTGGGTTTGATGAGTTCACCATAACCCTAATCCATCGAAACTCAAGATAGAAGAACCCAATCACACAGGTAGCTACACTAAGAGGTTTGCTTTCAGTTTTGATGAATTACCACAATATACTACTAGGTATCACTGGTGGATTTTGGGAGCAATTAGAATGATCTTGATGATTGATCATTCTAATTGTATGAATCAGAAGAGTTCTGGCCCATCAAAAGGTATTTTGATGATGTCGATGATAGAGATCGTGATATGTCTCATTACCATATGGAATTGAACCAAACTGGATCACACAAATAAGGATTTAGATCTAGATGATATCAATTGAGCTAACCCAGTTCGATTGATTTGGATTAGATTCAATCAGGCTCAAGGTAATTATGCTAGCACACGATTGAACCTAGCTTTCTCCTTCTATAATCTTTCTGATTCATCACAATCGAGTCAAATTTGATTTGAGTCATTTCTGTATCTTGAATGGATTTATTTTTATCAGACTAGAATAAGTCTAGATCAGATAAATTATAGAAATTAAATCCATTCCTAGTGCAATTGGACTAGGGTCAAAAGTTGACCCAATTGAGAGAATTGAGGGTCACTTGATCAGATGCTTCTAAAAATTTTTTAAAAATTCTTTTGATCTAATTTTTGGATATGTGATAGGGCTCACGTCATGCTATGGGTTTGCCAAATTTTATAATTTATGGTTGTGGTTTGACTAAGTTTTGATAAAGTTTGATTTGGATCAAACTCTTGTGAGAAGAGTCCTAGGCACAATGGACTATTCCTTATCTACTCATGCCGCCACCTTCTAGATTAAATTTTGGTGACAAAACTAGATGAGATCTGGGTTTTCACATGGAGAATAAGTCCTAAAGTCTCTTTAATCAAATAATAAGTGATTTGGTCAAAGGACTCTAAATGGTGTTTTTTTTTTAACCTTTCTCATGCCAAAGAGAAGCATCGCATGATTTTATTTTCCATGTAGAGGTGCTGTCCCCCATACCATATCCCACACCCCCTCTATCCTCTCTCTCCCTCTCTTCTACACACCTTAAATGTTATGCACAAATTTGAGAAGAAGGTCTAAGGTTTTTGGTGCAAGATTCAGGATCTACATGATGGTGTTTGTGTGATGGATGGGCTGCCTTCAGAAATAGTTTTGAAGAATCTACAGATCAGATTTAGATCTAATCTTTGAAGGAGAGATTCATGAGGAGAAGATGTTTAGATCCTACCCAAGTGGATATCGGTAGACACTAGGTGCATGTGTGGTTCCTTCCAAAACCTCAAGATCCAACAGGATCATCGTAGGGTAATCAGATTACCCAAGGGTAATCAGTTTACCCAACAAGGTACTTAAAATTAAATTAAATTAAATATTATTTTTAATTTTTAATATTAGATCACTATGATCAGATTTGAGAATTCTTAGATCTAATCAGATTATAGAAATTTTTGTAGAAAAATCCACCTTAATTCTGATCAGATCTGTACGATCCTACGGTGGAAAATCAGATTTTTTCTTTAATAGGATGCTGGGTCTCTCATAGAAAATGTACATAGAGGAGGTGCTGAAAAGATTCAGTATAAAAAACTCCAAGAGGAGTTTAGTACCCTTTAGACATGGTATTCATCTCTCCAAGAAGATGTGCCCTAACACATCTGAGCATATTGAATACATAAGCAATATCCCTTATGCTTCGACAATAGGGAGCCTCATGTATGTCATATAATGTACACGACCTGATATTGCCCATGCTGTGAGTGTCACGAGCAGATATCAGTCAAATTCAGATGAAGAGCACTGGACTTCTGTGAAATATATCCTTAAGTACTTGAGAAGGACTAAGGATATATTTCTAGATTTTGGTAATGGAGAACTCCAGGTCCAAGGATATACAGACTTGAATTTTATGTCCGACATAGATAATCGAAAATCGACATCTGAAAGTTTATTTATTTATAATGGTGGAGTTGTTAGTTGGAAGAGTTCCAAGTAGATGGTAATAGCACACTCCACCATAGAATTAGAGTACATCACTGCGTCGGAGGCTACAAAGGAGGCGTTCTGGTATAAAACATTTGCCGCAAAGCTTGGAGTGATACCATCAAATATCGTCCCTCTATACTGCAACAATAATGGCACCATAGCCCTAGCTAAGAAGCCAAAATCTCATTAGAAATCCAAGCACATCAAGTGGCGATCCCACTTCATCCGTAATTACCTCAAGAAGAGATATGTCGAGATCAAGAGAGTCGACACTACAGATAATGCGGCTGACTTGCTGACAAAGTCATTGAGCCAACAGAAGATCGAAGCCCACCTTGAGAAGATGGAACTTAGATTTGTAGTCAATTAGCTTTAGATCAAGTGGGAGTTTGTTAGATGTGTGCACTAGAAGTCAGATTGGCTAAACACTTATAATACACTTCTAAGAATAATTTTATAATTTTAATTATAAATTAATAAAAGAATTATTTTCTATTGCAGGATGTATTTGAGTTAAAGATAATGACAATTCATACTTTCAAGAGTTGAAAATTTAAGACATGAATTTTCATAATTAACTCATAAACTACTCCCGACCATTGGATCATCACGAGGATGGTGATCGATCCGGAAGGTTGGTGTACGATCGCTTTCTTAGGATAGATATATCTTGAGTCTATGGTTTAGAGACACTAGAATGAGAGTACAGGTACTTGTTAGAGAATGAGGGCATTGAGCATGACCACCTCGAGCAGTAATAAGGAAGTCTATCTTCTCGTCGATGACTAGCTCGATGCTATAGTGGTATGTCTGGTTCTTTGATCTGAGGTGCATCGATAGTTCATCTTGAGGATGTTATAGTTTGACTACACCATAACTCGATCTTCTAGCCATTCAGAATCCTGAAGTGTATGTTGGCTATAACATGTTCATTGTAGGAATTGGATTGCACCAATAGGGGATTTATCTACCTCGGTAGATGAGGAGTGGCCTTATGATAATCATGAGATTGAGTCCCTAAGCCTATGGTCATGGTAGAGTGAAGATGATAGAAAGAGTTTCTATTAGGATTTCACATTGGACTCAAATCGAATGATTAATTCATATGATGGATGTTGGGTTTGACGAGTTCACTTTAACCCTAATCCTATCGAGGCTCAAGATAGAAGAACCCAATCACACAGATAGCTACACCAAGAGGTTTGCTTTCAATTCTAATGGGTTGCCACCATATACTACTAGGTATCACTAGTAAATTTTGAGAGCAATTAGAATGATCTTGATGATCGATCATTCTAATTATATGAATCAGAAGAGTTCTAGCCCATCAAAAGGTATTTTGATGATATCGATGATAAAGATTATGACATGTCTCATTACCATATGAAACTAAATCTAACTATATTACATAAATAAGGATTTGTATCTAGATGATATCAATTGAGCTAACCTAGTTCAATTGATTTGGATTAGATCTAATCAGGTTCAAGGTAATCATGTTAGCACACAATTGAGCCTAGCTTTCTCCTTTTATAATCTTTCTGATTCATCACAATCGAGTCAAATTTGATTTAACTCATTTTTGTATCTTGAATAGATTTATTTTATCTAACTAGAATAAGTCCATATTAGATAAATTGTAGAAATTAAATCCATTCCTAGTGCAATTGGACTAGGGTCAAAAGTTGACCCAATTAAGAGAATTGAGGGTCACCTGATCAGATGCTTCTAAAAATTTTTTTAGAAATTGTTTTGACCTAATTTTTTGATATGTGATAGGGCTTACATCATGCTATGGGTGTGCCAAATTTTGTAATTTATGGTAGTGGTTTGGCTGAGTTTTGATAAAGTTTAATTTGGATCAGACTCTTGAGGGAAGAGTCCTAGGTGTAATGGACTTTTCCTTATCTACTCATGCCGCCACCTTCTAGATTGAATTTTGGTAATAAAACTAGATGAGATCTAGGTTTTCAAATGGAGAATAAGTCCTAGATTCTCTTTGATCAAATAATAAGTGATTTGGTCAAAGAAGGACTCTAAATGGCATTAGTTTTTAAACCTTTCTCACACCAAAGAGAAGCAACGCATGATTTTCTTTTCCATGCAGAGGTGCTGTCGTCCATACGATATCCTGCACCCCCTCTATCCTCTCTCTCCCTCTCTTCTATATGTCTAAAATGTTAAGCACAAATCTAAGGAGAAGGTCTAACATTTTTGGTGCAAGATTCAGGATCTACGCGATGGTGTTCGTGTGATGGACAGGATGCCTTCAAAAATAGTTTTGAAGGATCTACAGATTAGATTTAGATTTGATCTTTGGAGAAGAGATTTATGAGAAGAAGATATTTAGATCTTGCCTAAGTGGATACCGGTAGAGGCCAGGCACGTGCGTGGCTTCTTCCAGAACCTCAGGAACCAACAGGATCATTGCAGGATAATCAGATTACCCAATAAGATACTTAAAATTAAATCTAATTTAATTTTATTTTTAATTTTTAAAATAAAATAACTATGATCAGATCTGAGAACTCTTAGATCTAATTAGATTATAGTATTTTTTATAGAAAAATCCATCTCAAATCTGATCAGATCTGGATGATCCTGCGATGGAAAATCATATTTTTTCTTCAATAGGATGCTGGGTCTCTCACAGAAAATATACATAGAGGAGGTGTTGAAGAGGTTCAACAACAAAAACTCTAAGAGAAGTTTAGTATCCTTTACACATGGCATTTATCTCTCCAAGAAGATGTGCCCTAGCACATCTGAGGAGATTGAACACATTAGCAATATCCCTTATGCTTTGATAATAGGAAGCCTCATGTATGTCATGCTATGTACACGACTTGATACTACCCATGCTGTGAGTGTCACGAGCAGATATCAGTCAAATCTAGATGAAGAGCACTAGACTTCTATGAAATGTATCCTTAAGTACTTGAGAAGGACTAAGGATATGTTTCTAGATTTTGGTAATGGAGTACTCCAGGTCCAGGGGTATACAGACTTGAATTTTATGTCTGACATAGAGAATCTAAAGTCGACATCTAAAAGTCTATTTATTTGTAATGATGGAGCTGTCAGTTGGAAGAATTCCAAGCAAACTATGATAGCAGACTCTACCATGGAAGCAAAGTACATCACTGCATCGGAGGCTACAAAGGAAGTATTCTGGTATAAAAAGTTCACCATAGAGCTCAGAGTGATGTCATCAGATGTCGTCCCTCTATACTGCAATAACAATGATGCCATAGCCCTAGTTAAGGAGCCGAGATCTCACCAAAAATCCAAGCACATCGAGCGGCGATACCACCTTATCCATGATTACCTCAAGAAGAGATACGTCGAGATCAAGAGAGTCGACAATGCAGCTTACCCACTGACAAAGCCATTGAGCCAGCAAAAAATCGAAGCCCACCTTGAGAAGATGGGACTTAGATTTGTAGCCAATTGACTTTAGATCAAGTTGGAGTTTATTAGATGTGTGCCCTAAAAGCCAGATTGGCTAAACACTTGTAATACACTTCTAAGGATAATTTTATAATTTTGATTATAAATTAATAAAAAAATTATTTTCTATCATAGTGTATATTTAAAGTATTTGTGATACATCTTTTAAGTTAATAGTAATGATAATTCATATTTCCAAGAGTTAAAAATTTAAGATGAATTTTCATAATTAACTCATAAACTGCTTTCGACCATAGGATCATCACGAGGATGATAATCGATCTGAAAAGTTAGTGTACGATCGCTTTCTTAGGATAGATGTGTCTTGAGCCTATGGTGTAGAGACACTAGAGTGAGAGTACAGATACTTGTTAGAGAACGAGGGCACTAAGCCTTGCTTTCTCCATCTATAATCAATTGAGTTAATCTAATTTGATTGATTTGGATTAGATCCAATCAGGTTTAAGGTAATCGTGCTAGCATATGATTGAGCCTTGCTTTCTTCTTTCATAATCTTTTTGATTCATCATAATTGATTTGACTCATATTTCTATCTTGAATGGGTTTATTTTTATCTGACTGGAACAAGTCTAGGTCAGATTAATTGTAGAAATTATATCCATTCCTAGTGCAATTGGATTAGGGTCAAAAGTTGATCTGATTGAGAGAATTGAGGGTTATCTGATCAGACGCTTCTAAAAAATTCTCTAAAAATCCTTTTGATCTGATTTTTGGATATGTGATGGAGCTCACGTATGCTATGGGTGTGCCAAATTTTGTGATTTATGGTAGAGTTTTGATTGAGTTTCATCAGTATTTGATTTAGATCAAACTCTTGAGAGAAGAGTTCTAGGTGCAATGGACTCTTCCTTATCTACTCATGCTACCACCTTTCAGATTGAATTTTGTTGACAAAACTAGATGAGATCTGGGTTTTCATGTGGAGAATAAGTTCTGGAGTTTCTTTGATCAAATAATAAGTGATTTGATCAAAGAAGGACTCTAAATGGCATTGGGTTTAAGAAACATTTCTTACGCCAAAGAGAGCATCGCATGATTTTATTTTCCATGCAGAGATGTTGTCACTGATACCATATCCCACACCCCCTCTATCTTGTTTCTCGCTCTCTACTATAAGCCTAAAAAGTTATACATAAATCTGAGTTGAAGGTCTAGGATTTTTGGCACAAGATTCAGGATCTACGTGATAGTGTTCGTGAGATGGACGGGTTGCCTTTAAAAATAGTTTTGAAGGATCTATAGATCAGATCTAGATTTGATCTTTAGAGGAGAGATTCATGAGGAGAAGATATTTAGATCTTACTCAAGTGGATATCGATAGAGGCCACGCATGTGCGTGGCTTCTTCTAGAACCTCAGGAATGATCAAGATCATCGCAAGATAATTAGATCATCCAATAAGGTACCTTAAATTAAATATGATTTAATTTTATTTTTAATTTTTAATATTAGATCATCATGATCATATCTAAAAAATCTTAGATCTAATCAAATCATAGAAATTTTTATAGAAAAATCCACCTCATATCTGGATGATCCTATGGCAGAAAATCAGATTTTCCTTCACATATCTCATATGGAGATTTTGCGATAGATTTACTTGGTATATTATTCAATATATAATATGCAGTCTAAAGAGCATAACCCCAAAATAAAATAGGCAGACTAGAAAATGCCATCATAGATCGAACCATGTCTAACAAAATTTGATTTCTCCATTTTGATACACCATTATGCTATGGTGTTCCTAAAGGAGTCCACTATGAGAGAATCTCACTCGCTCCTAGATATATCAAGAACTCACTGGATAGATATTCACCTTCTCGATCTAATTGAAGAGTTTTAATACTCTTTTTAATTTATTTTTCTATTTCATTTCAAAATCTTTTGAATATTTTAAATGAATCCAACTTATGTTTCATTGGATAAACATATCCATACCTGGATAGATCATTTATGAAAGTAATGAAGTAGAAGTATCCACCTCTAGCACCTATGCTCATTGGTCCATATACATTAATATGTACTAGACGTAAGAGCTCAGTAGCTCTCTTACCTTTTCCAGTAAAAGATAACTTGGTCATTTTACCAAGAAGGCAAGATTCATATGTTAGAAGTGATTCATAATCACTGACTTCGAGGATTTCCTCTTAAGTCAACCTATTTATCCTATTCTTTTTTATGTGACCTAGCCTATAGTGCTATAGGTAGATATCAAAGACATTATCTAATCTAGGATATTTTTTAGAAGTATACATTACATTCATAGGCTATGATAAAATATAAATATCATTTTCTTGTTATTCTTGCATTATTGTAATATCATTCATAATGATATGACAATAGTCTTCCTTTATAGATAAATGATAACCATCTATGGCCAAAAGGCCAACAAAGATTATATTCATCAGAAAGGAAGGACAATAATAACATTCATTTAAAGAAATGATATTAGTATTGAGAATAAGTTGAACTATTCTCATAGCTAGAACTAGAACAGACCTTCCATCTCCAACATTCAGGAATCACTCATTATTTTCAAATCTTCTACTAATTTGAAGTTCTTGCAATGTATCGCAAATATAGATTGGACTTCCAGTATCCAATACCCAAGTAGAAGTATCACAAATAGAGAAATTATAAGATGTTATCATATAATATCCTTGATCAGCAACTACTTGCTCATCTCTCTTATTCATTCTATTGGGGTCATGAAAATCAAGATACTGAGGATAGTTCCTCTTCCAATGCCCCTGCTTTATATAGTAGAAGCATTCTGCCTGATCTAAGTTATTCTTGGACCATATATTTAAATTGGGCATAGAGGCCCCAACACGAACCACTTCATGCTGCTGAACAACATTCAACTTTCGATACTTATTATCAAAGTTAGGTCCCATAAGTTTATCACTGTCTAATAGTTAATGAAGCAACTATGGTTTGGGTTTAACTACATAAAGGAGAACCAAAAGCCTAATTAGTAATTGATTCATTAAATCTAAAGATTTGAACTTTAATCAAAAGGTTCTTCCACTATTTTATTCGAACTGGCAGCCTCTACCTCTAATTCAAGGAATTATCTTAATTTCTTAGTGGGTACTAGAATCCACATTGACTGCACACAAGCCCAACTATGGTTGGTCAACCCATGTACATCTAAGGATAGGTTCATAACCAATTATTTCTTCAAATAATTTTTAGTAATTTAATTTTGCCCCATGTACCTTTTCAGTAGGTTAGGGCCTCCACTGAAAGTTCTGGTTAGGTCCAACGATTAACATGATCATACTTGGTCCATCTAACTAATGAATGATCAAGCCCAACTATGGTTGGTCAACCTAACCACCATTTAGAGAGATGTAGTTAAGAAATCATATTATGAATGATAATTTCATTAGTGGATAAGCACCAGGCCTATGGGCCTCCAATGATTATCCAACTAATGGACCCATCATCATCCACTTAATGGAAGGCTATGATCTAGTTATCACCATAACTATTTTATTTTAAGAACCTAATAATTTTAGAGGATTTAATTTTTTTGATTTAAAGAGAGAAGGTCAGATGAATCAGCTTGTCATGATCCTCCCACTAGCTTCACCAAGTAAGATCATTAATAGCTTGGTCTAGGAGCACCTAAATCAATCACACTAATTTACCTAGCTGACATGGGTTAGCTCGAATAGTTAAATGATCTGATCAAAACATAATTTTATCAAGAGGCCAGGTAAGTTCGATCAATGGGAGGGTCTACCAAAGGTTGCCTTAGACACCATCAGAAATGGCCAGGTAAGCAGACTGTCAATTAAAGACCATCGATCTGATTTACCTTAGACACCAACTAGTTTAATTAGTTTTGATTAGATCAACCTAACAATTTATGCTAGACCGCGTAGCCAAGAATCAAGTCCATCTTGGGTCTCGTTAAAGACATGGACTTGACCAACTACAACTATTATAATTAATCTAGAGAATCCTTAACCTAATCTAAGACAACAATTGATTAGATTTAGTTAATTCTCTAATTAAATCCATTCTTTAATCTAACCCTAGGTCTAACTCAATTAATGAACCTAATCTCCACTAACCCATTTAATCCAATGTGTTATGATTTGTGTATTAGGATCTTTAATTCACAATCCTAGATCCTAATCAAATTACTTCTTAATTGTTAATTAAGTTTTGAGCTGAGGGTTGGGGTTCGGCTTTTCAAAAATAATTTTTATATTTATAAAATATTTTTATAATATGGTTCTATCAACCAAGTTGCATGTTTGATTCATAATCAATATGCAAGTAAGATAAGCATGAAATTATTTTAGATCTAATCTAAACAGGTTCATGTAATTGAAATAGTTTCAACTATAATCAATTATAAATTATCTTAGATCAAATCTAACATATTTATTGATGATTAAAATTAGATTAAAATTTTTTTTAATCAAATCATAAAATTTTTTAGATCTAATTCAAAATTTTATGATCAAAATTTTAGATCAGCACATACTAGGACAACCTCTCCACTGTAAGGGATAAACCTTACAGCAGGATAACCTTATAGCAATCTGTGCAATCTAAAATTTTTATTTCTAGATATAAAAGTATTTTAAATTTAATAAATCATTAATAAAATTAGATCATATCTAACAAATTTATGATAAAAGATAGATCAATACAATCTAGGACAACCTCTCTACTGTAAGGGTAAACCTTACAACAGGACAACCTTATAGAAGTTCGTATAATCAAAATTTTAAATTTTAGATTTAATAATAAGATTATAAATTAGATCTAATGTAAAAAAAATCTAAACATGCACACATAATCATGTAATAAATAATTTAGGCTCTGATACCAATTGTAGGAACCAGATCTAGGATTTTAGGACTAGATCTTGAAATTTTTTAAGATTAAGTAATAAAAAATTTAAAAAAATTAATATTTATTTATAAAATTTAAAAAAATTTTAGATCTAAGATCCTATTATATGATTATTATAGGTGGTGTGGTGCTCCCAAGCCTTGGGAGGCCATAGGCGGAGCTAGGGTGACGGCTCCGGGGAGGAAAGGATAGGTATGGTCCTAGAGCTAGGATAGGAGTTATCCTAGGATGGAGGTGGCATGTAGCTCTCTACGAACTTGAGATTCAGGTATTGAGGAACTCAAGAGGCTTGGTTGGTGCTTCGGAGACCTGGGATTTAAGATGAAGCAAGAAGCCAAAGTCGGAAAATCAAGACTGCAGAAAGGAGATTTTCTGTAGGTTAGCCGGCTCAGTCCAAAATTAGGTCGGCTAAGTCTTAGTACATAGGCAAAATAGGGAGCTGCACGTTCGAAACTGCTGGCACGGCACAGGACTGGACCGGCTTAGTCTGATTTGGCTTAGTTTCAAACTGAGTTGACCCAGTGGAACTTAGCTGGCTCAGTGCGCAGGCAGAGTTACGCGAGGGTCTATTTTGGGCTAGGATCTGGGTTGATCCTAGGAGTCTTAAGGCTTGATTTGAGAGGTCTTAAGGGGGCTAATTCATGTATGGGTTGGGATTAGATCTAGGGGATGAGAGCATGTGAGACTTAGGCTCGGTGAGTACTTTTATATGTTGGGTTAGCCTAAGAAAGTTTTTGAGCTGGAATTTATTAGGGTTCATGTGGAAACTCTAGGGTATATAAACCAAAACATTGTAACTTTTACAAGAAAGAAGTAAATACAATTGAGCTTTTCTTCCTAACTCTCTTTTCTCTTCTCTCTGATTCCAACACCAAAAACCTAGCTTCTTCATCTTTCTTAGATCTTCTTCAATTTACTGGATTAATACCCAGGTTCACGCAAGAGATCAGATCTACGACTGTGGCTTCGAGCAGCCGTAAGAACAATAATTGGTATCAGAGCAAGATTGAGCTGAAGGAGGAAGAAGATCAATTTTCAATAGAGATCAGCAGCGAGATTCAGATCTAAAGGCTTTCTTCAGGCTTCGTAAGGAAGGAAGAGATCACAGGGCTGCTATCCACCATCCCTAGTCAAGGTATTTCTCATATCTATCTATTTGCTGTTATTTGATTTGGATTGATCATAAAAAATAGCGGGTTGAAGGTAGGATTAGAGAAGTTTGATGGAAAGAAAAGTTTTATGATGTGGATGGTAAGGGTGGAGGATCTGCTGGTTTAGATGAGGTTGGATTCAGCCTTGAAAGATAGGCTAGAGGAGATCATAGATAAGGAGTGGGTGTCCTTGGAGAAAAGGGCATGTGCCACGATTAGGACTTGTTTGGTGGATGAGATTTTGTATGGTGTGTTGGAGGAGAGAACACCTAGGGGATTATAATCGAGGTTGCAGCAATTATACATGGGGAAGAATATGTGCAATAAGTTGATGCTGATGAAGCAATTGTATAGCCTTCGGATGCAGGAGGGCGAGGATGTTGCAAGGTATATTCAACAGTTCGATCGGATGAGCATGGACTTACCCAATATGGGGTGGATTTAGAAGAGGAGGATAAGAGTCTATTGTTGCTGTGTTCACAATCCGAGAGCTTTGATTCGTTAGTGACAACTTTGCTATATGGCAAGGAGACACTGGTGTACGAGGAGATCATATCAGTACTCAAATCCAACGAGCAGCGAAAATGAATGACGAAGAGAAAGGTCTTCCAGGAGAGTCTTATGGTTTCAAAAAAGCATAGGAAAGAAAAGAAGAAGGGCGAACAGAGGAGCAGCAAGGGGTCCAAGAGATGCTTCAAGTGTGGAGAAGCAGGGTACTTTAAGTGGGAGTGTCCACTTTGGAAGAAGTGCAAGGGAAAAGAAAGCTCGGATTCCATCAGTACAGTCACTAAAAGTAAAGATTCGGATGAAATCTTGGTGGTCTCGAAGGAGCCTACAGGGTGTAGTGTATTTGAGATAGTTTCGAATAGGTCTACAGAGTGCAGAGGATCCAAAGGGGCAGTGACGGTGTTTAAGGTATAGTGGCAAGCCCAGTAGTGCAGCATTGGGTGGTTGGCCTCAGGGGACTCGAAGATAGAGTCAACTTCTGCAGCATCAGGGGCACTTCAGCTCCAGGTGAAGCACCGGGCAGAGGTAGCTTCACGGGTGGAGGAAGCTATGATATGGGTTCAGAGTAGGAGGTGCAGAGGGAGGACCAGTATTCTAGCACCAGTGCTGGGGCTGTACAGATCCAGGTGGAGAGGATTGTGTAAGGAGATAGGTATGGCTCTAAGGGGATAATGTCAGGTGGAGCACAAGATATGCAGCGAGTGCTAGTAAAGGAACGTTGCATGATCTCTAGGAAAGTCCAGGATAAGTGATGCAGTTGCCAAGCAGAAGGATACCTACAACTCTAATGGTAGTGTAGAGAAACAAGCCAAGTACTTCAGCGGTGGAGGCAGTTATCCCATAGGCCTCAAAAAGAGCTCAGTAGTTGAAGAACAATGGCAGAGACAAGGTGAGCACGAGGGGCTATCAAGACATGCAGGGATCGCAGGAGGATGTTGCCAGGTGTGCCAAGGCTTGGGCGCACCAAGGTAGAGATTGTAGGTAGTGTGGTGCTCCCAAGCCTTGGGAGGCCATGGGCAGAGCTAGGGTGAGGGCTTCGGGAAGGCTAGGACAGTTGTGGTCCTAAGACTAGGACAGAAGTTGTCCTAGGGTGGAGGCGGCATGTAGCACTCCATGGGCTTAAGGTTTGGGTATTGAGGGCCTCAAAAGGCTTGATTGGTGCTTCGGAGACCTGAGATTCAAGGTGGAGCAAGAAATCAAAGCCGGAGAATCAAGACTGCAGAAAGAAGATTTTCTGTAGGTTAGCCAGCTCAGTCCAAAACTGGATCAGCTAAGTCTCAGTGTACGAACAAAACAGAGAGTTGCGTGTTCGGGACTGCTGGCTTGGCACAAGACTGGGCTGGCTCAGTTTCAGACTAAGCCGATCTAGTGGAACTTAGCTAGCTCAGTGCTGAGACTGAGCAGGCTCAGTGCGCGGGCAAAGTTATGTAAGGGTCTCTTTTGGGCTAGGGTCTAGGTTGATCCTAGGGGTTTTAAGGCTTAGTTTGAGAGGTTTTAAGAAGGCTAATTCATGTATGGGTTGGGATTAGATACAGGGGATGAGAGCATGTGAGACTTGGGCTCGGTGAGTGCTTTTATATATTGGGTTAGCCTAAGGAAGTTTTTAAGCTAAGGTTTATTAAGGTTCATGTGGGAACTCTAAGATATATAAACCAGAATATTGTAACTTTTACAATGGAGAAGTGAATACAATGGAGCTTTTCTTCCTAACTCTCTTCTCTTTTCTCTTTGGTTCCAACACCAAAAACCTAGCTTCTCTCATCTTTCTTAGATCTTCTTCAATTTGCTGGATTAACACCTAGGTTCATGCAAGAGATCGGATCTACGATTGTGGCTTCGAGCAGTCATAGGAACAATAATTATGGCATGAGATTAAATTAGAAATTAAAAACATAAGGAAAGAAGAAGTGTTGATCATATCAACATAGATCTACACTAAATTGGAATCATATAAGTAACAGGAGATCAAATTTTTGTAACCTGTGCAAGTTAGATGTTCTAACTTGCTGATTTGGCCTTGAGGATGATGTTGTGAGCTGCACATGCATTCGACTTCTAGAAGCCATCCACACGAGCCCATGAATCACGATCAGAAGTTTTGATGCAGGAAATCAGTACAGTATGCTAGTACTATGCTGATCCTTCTTTGACGATCAATTTGGAACCATCTTCTTCAAATCTTGGACTCTTCAATTTTCAAAAGGAAGGGGAAGAGATTTTAAACCTGAGATACCTCAAAAAAATCTCTAAAGAAGGAGGAAGAGATCAAAGAAACCCTAGAAGAAGAACCCTTCTTCTTGTTGTCATTTTCTCTCACCTAGACACCTAAATTGGTGTCTATCAAATCCCCATGCCCCAATATTCTTTCTCCTTGATTTTTATATGCCCCAAAGGTCTCTTAATGTTCTAAAATTCATAAAAAAATTAGCACAAAATTTATTTTAAATATTGAGATATGGAAGAGTCTTGTCTAGGTCAAACACCTAGACAAGGCAGATCCAAAATAAGCAACTAGTTGGGGTGCCCAACACATAGGCACCCCCTCCTTTCTTTATGCTGTGGACCACTAAGAATAAGCACACAAAATACTCCTCTTTCCCATGAAAAAATGAGAGAAAAATCATGGATGTGGGCGGCACAAAGCAAAGAGGAGTTTTAGGTGCTTAAAATTTTATCTCATAGAATTTAAGTCAAAACCAACTCCTAGTTTGACTTTGTCCACAACCAAATGCCATCTAAGGAATAAGAGAAGGCTATAGGCATGCATGAAGGCCTAGGAAAAGATTTTTCCACGTTCCAAATCAAAGAGAAGGGGCGTGGGGGGCATGAGGGGTCAATGGCGCAAGGAATAGGAAGTCCTAGTCATACTAGGATTCCTATTTTGACTTGATCCAAGTGATCTATGAACTAAATTAAATTAAGATTAATTTAACCTAACTAAATTAAATCCTAAATAAATTAATAATTTAATTAAATTATATTAAATTAGATTTAATTTTAATTTAATTTTTTAATCAAATTAGAAAATTGGGTTGACCCAAGTCCTAGTTGAACTAGGACTAGTTCTTCCTTGCACTTGGCTTATCCAATAAATCAATTGAACTTAATTCAATAAAATTCAAACTAAATCTAATTAAATTATATTTAATTAAACTTAATCTCAGCTTTTTGGCTTAATCAAATTAAGCCAATTAGCTATCAAATTGCTAATTGATCCTCCTGCAACACTTGCATTAGGTTAAACATCAATCGTATTGATCGTTTAATCCTAGAACAATTCTTAATCATTGATCAACCATTCGATCAGATCATGAACTCTAACATGTGTGACCTCATAGGTCCAAACCTAAGCTAGTAGTATAGAAAGAAATTCCGATACCAATCAAAGTAACCATCTAGCACTGGTATCCGATGGTCGATAGTTTCCATATAATTCATCCTCTTGACCAAAATGCTCATAGGACATCTCAGAGTTCAACTATCAACTTTGATTAGGCTATCCACATTGTATTTCAAAATATCTAATCCATCTTATGGATTACCCTAGCTAAGGTTTTGCTATATTGAAATGCGGTGATACATTCTTCTCCAACTCTTAGAGTGGTCAATCTCATCTTGATCACACATCAATTTTGTAAGTACTTGATTGTGCCTAGAAGCCTTCCATTACTAAATTAAAAATTTAGTTAGTCCGGTACTAAAGCATAGTGAGTTGCTTACAAGTCACTAAGATGATCTTAGGTCTAAGGGATACTTATACCTATATCCCATCAGAGATATTCTCGACAGCAGAATGCTCTAGAATTTATCACATTCAATGATGATATACCCATACATCTCACCTGTATGCCATACTAGTATCTTCATACTCCTTGGTTAAGAGGACAACCAACCTATATGGCATATAGTGACCTATGCTCGATAGAAGTTGTCATCCTAATTAATAGCTTATCATTTGATCGTGAATAGTTTTAAGGACTAATCATTAAATCCTCTCTTTATCAAAGCTAAGTGTCCTAAGAACTTCATCACAATAATAGAGTTCGTTAGAAGATGAATATTTTATAATAAAAAATATCAAAAATATATTTTATTGATTAATGAATCAATTATATTTATAAAATAGCTTAACCATCAACAGACTGACGATTGGTTTTGGAACATATTTTTTAAAATTATTTGCATATTGATTATGAATCAAATATGCAACTAGTTTATAGAATCATGTTGTAAAAATATTTTATAAATATAAAAAATATTTTTAAAATATCGAACCCTAACCCTTAGTCCAAAACTTAATTAAGAATTAAGAGTTGTTTGTTTAGGATCTAGGATTATGAATTCAAGATCCTAAGACAAAATCATAACACTGGGATTAATAAGTTAGAATGAATTAGGTCCATTAATTGGGTTAGACCTAAGGTTAGATTAAAGAATAGACTTAATTAGAGAACTGATTAAATCTAATCAAATATGATCTTAGATTAGGTCAAGGTCTCTATAGATTAATTACAATAGTTATAGTTAGTCAAGTTCATATCTTTAACGAGAACCAAATGGACTTGATTCTTAGCTAAGCGGTGTAGCCCAAACTATTAGGTTGATTCAATCAAAACTAATTAACCAGTAGATGTCTAAGGTATGTCTGGCAATTTATGACTGGTGGTCTTTAATTGGAAGCTACCCGCACTGATTCTATTAACCTCTGAATTGATTTTGATGATAATAAAAGCTTTTGAGTATAATCTATTAAGTTACTAATATTATTTTTGAGGATGTATAGTTTAAATTCCAAGTACTCACAATATCTCAAGTGATGTTTATCAATTAAATGGAGTACCACCAATCAAGTTAAAAAAAATTAAGAGTTGACACATCCTAAAAGAAATGATTAATGAGAGATAAATCAAGCTTAGAAAGCAAGTCTAGCCTACAAAAAAAATTGAAGAAGAAAGACCATCAAAAATCAAATGGCATGCTTGGCACACATCTTAGTCGACTAAGCTAGGAGTTAGTCAACTAAGTATCAAAGAACAGCATAAGCATAAAGCATAAAAAAATAAAAATTTAGAATCCAAGAGACTTAGTCGACTAAGTTTGAGAGTTAGTCGACTAAGTATCAAAAGACAGCAAAACACAAAAAGCACAAAAAGACTGAAGTTCAGGATTTAGAGAACTTAGTCGATTAAGTCAGAGAGTTAGTCGACTCAATCTTAAAAAATAGCAAAACACAGAAAGTATAGCCTGGCTAAAATTCTAGATTCAGGAAACTTAGTCGACTAAGTCAGAAACTTAGTCGACTAAGTTAACGACTAGTTTTTTCTAGAACTATAGGACTTAGTCGACTAAGTTACTGTAACGACTAGTTTTTTCTAGAACTATACTTTTTCAGTGTCAACTTTTTTTCAATAGTTAGATTTTTGTGCTCACTGGCTAGGACATTAAATAAGACCTCTTTAGGTGTTTTATAGTGGTGTAAAAGCTTTGGAATATATAAGAAATATTTAAGAACTTCAAGAAGAACTTTTGGCACATACATTCAAGAGCCTTCAAGCCTACACTAAGTTCATTAAGAGAGCACTTAAATGAAGGGAAGGAATTACTTTCTTGAGATCATCTTGTCCTTTCAATCATCCTCAAAGTAAGAGAAGTCAAAGAAAATCATTGAAGAGCTTCATCAACTTTTCTCAAGCATTCAAGAAGAAGAGCAAGAGCAACCAAGCCTTCCATTCACAAACTTTTTTTTTGAGCTTCATTAAGTTTTTCTTTCTAAACTTTTTTAATCATTGTATCTTTTTTATTTATAAGTTTCTTGGGGTAAGAAACTTGAGGTTGGTCCAAGCCTAGAGTTAAACATTGTAAAGATTTGATTGGTGAGCCTAGGTCAAAATCAATCGGGGTTGATTGTTAGCCCGAAAAAATAATCATTGTAAAGATTGTAGTTGGTGAGCCTAGGTTAAAACTAACTGGGTTAGGTTATGAGCCCAAGAAAAATAATCAAACTATAATCAATTGAGTGATTATAGTTGAATTCTCAAGTAGTTTACTTGAGGAGTGGACGTAGGTGTGGAGTTTGGCATGAACCACTATAAAAGATTGGTCTCTTGTGTTTGTCATTGTATTATTTATATTGCTCTCGTTCTATACTATTGTTTACATTACTTCACCAAGCCCACAATATTAAAACTTAGCTTAATTAGAGTTTAAATTTTTAAATATCCAATTCACCCCCCCCCCCTCTCTCTTTGGGTAGCCATCCTTAGGCAACAAGTAGTATCAAAGTGGGTGCTCTAATATTAGTTATTGACCTAATGGTCATAGAGCCAAAGATTTAATGGCAAACTCAATTAAGAATTTATTGGTTGAAGGATAAACAACCAATAGACCATCACTTTTTAATAGAAATAATTATACCTATTGGAAGCAAGAATGAGGATATTTATTTAAGCACAAGACTATGACATGTGCAATGTCATAGTGAAAGACTCTTATACACTCACAATCACAATTGATGGCATGTCCATTTCAAAGTCCAAAAAGAATTAGGATGAACATGACAAAAGAGAAGCATAACTCAATGCCAAAGCAATGAATGTGTTATATTGTGCTTTCGATACAAATGAGTTTAATAGGATATCAACTTGTTCATCCACCAAAGTAATTTGGAATAGACTTGAAGTTACCCATGAGAGTACTAATCAAGTCAAAGAATCCAAGATAAATATGTTGGTACACAAGTATGAATTATTCAAAATGGAATCATATGAAACTATCACCAAAATGTTCATAAGATTCACCGATATATTAAATGGTTTAAAGAGTCTAGGAAAGGATTATTCTAATAGTGATGTTGTGCAAAAAATTCTTAGATCCTTACTGAAGAATTAGGAGCCAAAAGTGACTGCCATTCAAGAAGCAAAAGACTTAAACAAGTTAGCTTTGGAAGAGCTCATTGGATCTCCTATGACCCATGAGCTAAATATGAACCAAGGAAAGAAAGAAGAGGTGAACAAAAAGAAAACCATAGCCCTCAAGACTACTACCACTCATGAAGAAGAAAGCAATTTTGAATAAAGTTTGAAAGATGATGAGGAGATGTCCATGGTAGCAAGAAGATTTAAGAAGTTCATGAGAAGGAAAAAGAGATTTGAACCTAACAAAAGTTCAATAAGGGAGAAGATAGCAAAGAAAAGGAGAAGAAAAAAGAGAAAGAATAACCACCTATTTGCTCTGAGTGCAAAAAGCCCAGACACTTTCGGATGGATTTCCTAATGGTAAAGAAAAGCTCCAAGAAATTCAAGAAGAAAGCATACAAGGCCACTTGGAGCAATAATGAGGATTCTTCTTTGAATGAGGAAGAATATCAAAGAGAAGCAAAGGCAAATCTATGCCTTATGGCACACAATAATGATGAGGTGTGCTTGGCATCCATGAGAGCTAAATGAAGATGGTATCTAGATAGTGAATGTTCGAGGCACATGATAGAAGATAGATCTCAATTTATCTCTCTTGAAGCAATGGATGGAGGTGTGGTCACACTTGAAGACAATGGTAAAGGCAAAATTATTAATCTCGGTAATATTTTGAGCACACCTTCTACTTGTATAGAAAATATATTGCTAGTTGATGGTTTAATGCATAAATTATTTAGTATTAGTTAATTATGTGATAGAAATTTTAATGTTTCATTTAAATCATCATATTGCATAGTAACTAATTCATTTAATGATAGCATTGAATTCATAAAAAAAGGTATGGCAATGTTCATATTATTGATCTTGATGAACTCAAAAAGAAAAATATTGAATATCTTGTTGCTATGAATGCTAAAATAAATGAATCCAATTGGATATAACATAATAGGCTAGGTCATGTAAGCATGGACTCATTGTCTAGATTAATTAAGCTTGATTTAGTAAAAGGATTACCTAAAATAAATTTTGAAAAGAATAAGATTTGCAAAGCATGTCAACTTGGAAAAGAAACAAAATCATCTTTCAAATCCAAGAATATTGTCTCAACAACTAGACCTCTAGACTTATTACATATGGATTTATTTGGACTAATTTCAACTACTAGTCTAGGAAGAAAATGATATGGTTTTGTTATAATCAATGATTTTTCAAGATATACTTAGGTTTTATTTTTATCTCACAAAGATAATATCTTTGATATGTTTGTTGATCTATTTAACAAAATCACAAAAAAAAATATAATATTTTATATATAAGAAGTGATCATTATAGAAACCGATCTAGGGTTCTAGGATTAGCTTTTGAAACTTTTTCAAAATTATAGTGGAAGAGGTGAATTAATCACATTAAATCATGAACAATATAACATAAAATACTAGATATAGGATCCTATTACATGATTAAGGTATGCTATTAAATCAGAAAATAAAATATCAAAAAAACTGCATATTAATCATATCAACAGCAGACTACTCTAGATCAGATCTAGACATGTAATAGGAAGATCAGATCTTCCTTATCTTTGAATCTTGAGTTCCTTAACTCGCTGATCTGGGCCTGAGATGGTTGCTTCGAGCCGCACATATGTCTAGCTTCTACGAGTTATCCACACAAGCCCTCGATTGTAGATCTAAAGTTTGGTGTCCGAAAATCACCATAGTATGCTAGTACTATGCTGATCCTTCTCCAATGGTTGATCTGGATCTTCTTTCCTTCAAGCTTGGACTCACAAACTTTTTGAAGTTGAGGAAGATAATTCATGACATTGAGACACTTCTCAAACACTCACAAAGAAGGAGGAATAGGAATAGAAGAAAAAACCTAGAAGAAGATCCTCTTCTTCTTCTTTCTTCTCTCACCAAAGTACCTTAATTGGTGCCTTTACAAAATCCCACGTCCTAGGCTTATCTCTTAGATTTTTCACACCCCAAATGATCTCTCTCAGATGTGTAATCCATGAAAAAATTAGATCAAAATTCATTTTATATAAGGAGATATAGAGGAATCCTTGACTAGGTCAAATACCTAGTCAAGGGTTATCCAAATAGGGCTAGACTTGGGCGCCCTCTCCTTTATTTTTTGCTTGGAATACCAGGGAATGTTGCACAAAAAGGCCTTTAAAAGCCACAAAAATTTTAGAGGAAAAACAAGAATGTCGGCAACACAAAATAGGAAGGAGTTTTGGTTTCTCAAAACTCTATCTCATAGAGTTTAAATCAACTCAAACTCTTCTTTTGACTTGATCACAATATCTAAATACCATATTTGAGATAAAAGAAGCAAGGGGGTGTGTGTGAACATCTGGAGAGAAATATTTCTATAAAAAAATTGAACAAAAATGGCATGGGAGGCATTGTGGCTAAGGTGGCGAATGGAGATAGGAGTCCTAGTCTCACTAGGACTCCTAGTTTGACTTGGTCCAACTTGATCCTTGGACCAAATTAAATTAGGATTTAATTGATCCAATTAGATTAGGTCTTAGTCCAACTAATAATCTAATTAAATTAGATTAAATTTAATTTAATTTTAATTTAATTTTTTAATCAAATTAAAAATTGGGTTGATACAATTCCTAATTGAACTAGGACTAGTTTTATCTTGCAATTTGCTCATCCAATAAACTAATTGGATTTAATTAGATTTAGTATGGACTTGATGCAATCAAGCCCAAACTAAATCTAATTAAAATTATATTTAATTAGACTTAGTGTTAGCCCTCTAGCTTAATCAAATTAAGTCAATTAGCAATCAAATTGCTAATTGATCCTCCTACAACATTTGCACTAGGTCAAACATTAATCGTATTGAATGTTTAATCCTAGAATGATTCTTAATTGTCGATTGACCACTCGATCAGATTAAGAACTCTTATGTGTGTGACCCCATAGATCCAAACCTAAGTTGATAGTATAGAAATAAATTTTTATACCAATCGAAGTGACCATCTAGCAATGGTATCCGACAGTTGGATAGGTCGAATGTGTAGAACAACATCCTTAGAACCCATATGGATATAGTTTTTTGTATAATTCATCCCCTTGACCAAAATGCTCATAGGACACTTCAGAGTTTAACTGTCAACCCCGATTAGGTCATCCACATTGTATTTTAAAATATCAAATCTATCTTATGGATTATCCTGGCCAAGGTTTTTGCTATATTGAAATATAATGATGCATTCTTCTCGAACTCTTGGAGTGGTCAATTTCATCTTGATCACTCACTAACTTCACAAGTACTTGACTATGCTCAAAAACCTTCCATCACTGAATTAGAAATTTAGTTAGTCTGGTACCAAAGCATAGTGAGTTGCTCGCAAGTCACTGTGGTGATCTCAGGTCTAAGGGATACTTATACCTATATCCCATCAGAGCAATTCCTAACGGCAAAATGCCCTGAAGTTGGTCACGTTCAATGACGATGTACCTATACATCTCATTTGTATGCCATACCAGTGTCTCCACACTTCTTAGTTAAGAGGACAACCAACCCATATGGCATACAACAACCTATGCTCGATAAATGCTGTCATTCTTATTAACAACGTATCATTTGATCATGAACAGTTTAAGGACTCATCAATAAATCTTCTCTTTATCGAAGCTAAATAGTCCTAAGGCTTCATCACAACAATGAAGTTCATTAGAAGATGTAGACTTTATGATGAAAATATCAAAAATATATTTTATTTAATAATGAATCAATTACAATTACAAGATAGCACAACCATCGATAGGCTGACGATTAGCTTTGGAACATATTTTTTAACAACTCTCACTTATCCTAAAGCCACTCGGCACAGTATCTAATACCTATCTTCGACTTGTGGTCATCGAACTTCTTTATTGCCAGAGCTTTAGTGAAGGGGTCGGCCAAGTTATCCTTTCCATCGATCATCTGAAGGTCGACGTCATCTCTATCCACAATCTTTCGGATCAGGTGGTAGCGGTGTAGTATATGCTTCATCTACTAGTGTGCCTTTGGTTCCTTTGCCTGAGCAATGGCCCCAGTGCTATCACAGTAGAGCGGGACCAGACCATCAGGGAAAGGTGCTACTCCAAGCTCGGTGATGAACTTCCTCATCCACACAGCTTCCTTCGCAGCATCTGATGTTGCAATGTACTTTGCTTCATAAACAAAGTCTGCCACAGCATGCTACCTAGAACTCTTCCAGCAGATAACTCCACCATTTAGGATAAAGACATAACCCAACATGTTTCTACTATCATCACGGTCAGATTGAAAGCTAGAGTCAATAAACCCCACAAGTTTCAAATTCAACTCACCATAAACCAACCATTGGTCCTTAGTATTTCTTACATACTTAAGGATGATTTTAACCACTTTTCTGTAGTTTTCTCTTGGATCATATTAGTATCTACTCACTACTCCTAGTGAGTATGCCACATTTGGTTTCGTACATGTCATGGTGTACATGATAGATCCCACTACTGAAGCATATGAAACTCTACTCATATGCTCTCTCTTCAGAAGTTGTCGGACAATTCTTCTTAGAGAAAAAAATTTCATGGCCTATCGGAAGATAGCCCTTCTTGAAATTCTCCATGCTGAACCCAAGCATCCTCTTAGATCTATTCCTATAGATTTTCATCCCTAGGATGTAGGATGCTTCACCCAAGTTCTTCATGGAGAACTGAGATAACAACCATACTTTTATTCCTTGCAGTGCGGGAATGTCATTCTTGATTAAAAGAATATCATCAACGTATAAGATAAGGAATACCACTACCCGACCATTCGCCCACTTGTAGATGTAGGGCTCTTCTTCATTCTTAATGAAGCCATATGTTTTGATCACCTTATCAAAATACATGTTCCAACTCCAAGATGCTTGCTTCAATCTATAAATGGATCTCTGAAGCTTGCACACCTTGGACTCATCTGTGAATGTGAACCCCTTAGGTTGTATCATATACACCTCTTCAGTCAGCTCTCCATTCAGAAAAGCTGTCTTCACATCCATCTATTAGATCTCATAGTCCAGGTGAGCAGCTATAGCAAGCATTATCTGAATGGATTTGAGCATTGCCATAGGAGAGAATGTCTCATCATAGTCAATACCATAACGTTGACGATACCCCTTGGTAACCAGACAGACTATAGGTCTCCACCTTTTCATCTGCGCTCCTCTTTCTTTTGAAGACCCATTTACATTCAATGGATTTAATCCCTTCAGATCGGTCAATCAATGTCCACACATCATTGACCTTCATGGACTCCATCTCAAATTTCATAGCCTCAAGCCATTTCTCAGAATTAGGTATCTACATTGCATCCACGTAGGTAATCAGATCCTCATCATTTTCTTTAAGTTCGATAGGATCATCATTCTGGACTAAGAAACCATAATATCTATCCGGTTGATATGGTACTCTACTGGATCGCCTTAATAGTGTAGAGATACTGGGCTCTAGATCTAATCTAATCAAATTTGGTTCAGGTTCGGCAATAGGTATCGGCTTTTCTACCTGTTGAACTTTGTCAAGTTCAACCTTAGAGGCAATGGTTCCTTCACCAAGGAACTCCTTTTCCAAGAAGATTGCCTTAAGGCTGATGAACACCTTTTGTTCATCAGCATAGTAGAAAATATATCCTTTTGATTCTTTGGGGTACCCTATAAATATGCATTTGTTAGACTTAGGTTCAAGTTTATCTGTGATTAACCATTTCACATAAGTCGGGCACCCCCAGATCCTAAGGTGCAAAAGTATTGGCTTATGTCCTATCCATATCTCATTTGGAGTCTTAATTACAGACTTACTTGGAATCCTATTTAATATATAGCAAACCGATTTGAGTGCATATCCCCAGAAGGATATCGACAAACTGGCAAAATTCATCAAGGATCGAACCATATCTAATAGAGTCTAATTTCTCCTCTCAGATACACCATTATGCTATGGTGTTTCTGAAAGAATCCATTGGAAGAGAATCCCATTCTCTCCTAGATATGTAAGAAACTCACCAGAAATGTATTTCCCTCCTCAATCAGATCGAAGAATCTTAATATTCTTTCTAGTTTATTTTTCTACTTCACTTCTAAATTGTTTGAACATTTTAAATGACTCTGACTTATGTTTTATCAGATAGACATACCCATACCTGGATAGATCATCAGTGAAAGTAATGAAGTAGAGACATCCACCTCTGCCACTTATGCTCATTGGTTCACATACATTAGTATGTACTAGACCTAAGAGCTCAGTGGCTCTCTCATCTTTTTTAGTAAAAGGTGACTTCGTCATTTTACCAAGAAGATAAGATTCATAGGTTAGAAGTGATTCACAATCACTGACTTCAAAAATTTTCTCTTAAGTCAACCTATTTATCCTATTCTTGTTGATGTGACCTAGCCTACAGTGCCATAAGTAGATATCAGATATACTATCTAATCTAAGGTGCTTGCCCATGGAATAGACTACATTAGCAAGTTGTGACAACATGTATACACCATTGTTCAAATATCCAGAGAATATAATAATACCATTCATAATGACATTACAAAATTCTTTCTTTATTAAAAATTCATAATTATCTTTGGCCAAAAGGCCTACAGAAATGATATTCAAAAAGAAACTAGGACAAAAATGACAAATGAGACTCAAATATAAGTTTCAAGATTCTTAATGCTAGAATTAGAACCGATCTTCCATCTCCAATGTTAAGGAATCTCTCATCTTGCCCGAATCTCCTACTAACCTGCAACCCCTACAATGAATTGCAAATATGGTAAGGGCTACCAGTATCCAATACCTAGTCAGTTTTATCATAAATAGAGAAATTGCGAGGAGTTATCATATAAATATCTTGCCCAGCAACAACTTGCTTCTTTCTCGGCAAGTTGGGGTCTAGTGAGGCATTGTACTGAGGATATTTCCTCTTCCAATACCTCCCCTTCTTGCGAAAGAAGCATTCGGCTTGACTCTTATCAGGCTTGATCTTCTTGGTCTGGCCCTGCACAGATGTCCCAGCCTAAACTTGCACCTTCTTTGATTTCTTCTTCTTGTTCTTCTTACCTTTCTTAAAGGATCGAGAACCAAAAGATGAACCTCCCACTAAGTTCATGGACTCCTTATAGAGCTGATGATCCTTCACAAAGTTCTAAAGCAACCCCAATAACCCATGGTAGTTAACTTCAGACTTTGTCATTCTATAATGAGTAAGGAATGGGAGATATGATTTGAGCAATGAGTTCAAAATCACATCTTTCCCTAGTTGCTCGTGCAAGGAAAATTCGAGCTTGCTCAAACGCTCTATCAGCTTGATCATGTATAGTACATGATCAGCGACTGAAGCTCCATTCCTTATCTTAGTATTAAAGATGGCATAACTAATCTTATGCCTCTCAACATCATCGAGTGTACCAAAAGACTCATTCAACACTTGAAGCATGTCTTTTGGCTGAGCTGACTTAAACTTGCGATTGAACTCATCGCTCATGGTAGCCAACATAATGCAATGCACTGTGATTTGATCATTGAGCCACTTCTAATAAGTGTCTCTAACCATTCCACGTGCATTGGGTGCTGGCTCCTCAGGTGTCGGATCAATCAGTACATATAGAATCCATTCATGCTCCAGCATAATCTTCAACTTTTGATACCAGTTACCAAAGTTGGACCCCACCAGCTTATCATTGTCTAACAATGATCGAAGTGAAAGGAAAGTGAACATGTATGTACAAAGAAAAAAATAAAATCTAATTAGTAATTGATTCATTAAACCTAAAGATTTAGACTTTTCATCAAAAGGTTCTTCCACTATTTTATTCGAATTGATAGCCTCTACCTCCAATTCAAAAAATTATCCTAATTTCTTAGTGGGTACTAAAATCTATATAGACTGCACACAAGCCCAACTTTGGTTGGTCAACGTATGTACATCCAAGGGTAGGTTCATAACCAATTATTTTTCTAAATAATTTTTAGTAATTTAATTTTGCCCCAGTTCCTAATCAGTAGGCTTTGGCCTCCACTGAAATGGTCCAGTTAGGTCCAACCATTAACATGACCATACTTGGTCCATCTAACCAATGAATGATTAAGTCCAATTTTGGTTGATCAACCTGACTACCATTTAGATAGATGCGATCAAGAAATCATATTATGAATAATAATTTCAATAGCCAATAAGCACCAGGCCTTTAGGCCTCCAATGATTATCAAACTAATGAACCTACTATCATCCACTTAATGGGAGGATATGATCTAGTTATCACCATAACTATTTCATTTTTAGAGACCTAAATATTTTGGAGGATTTAATTAATTTGATTTAAAGAAGATAGAGAGAATAAGCCAGCTAATTTCGATCCTCCCACTGACTTCACCAAGTCAGATAAAAAAAGAACTAATTCAAATTGATATTAGGAGCACCTAAATTAGTCACACTGATTTACCTAATTGACATGGGTGAGCCTAAATCACCAAGTGATCTAATCAAAATCTAATTCACCAGGATGGCCAGGTAAGTGAGATCAGTAGAAGGGATATGCCATTAACTCGTCAAAGATCAAATTAATGCGAGTAGCTTTCATTTAAAAACCATTGGTCAGACTGCCAAACTTACCTTGGACACCATCTAGTTTATTAGTTTCAACTTGACCAACCTAGTAATTTTAGGTTCGACTGCATAACCAAAAATCAAGTCCATCTTGGTCTCGTTAAAGATATAAACTTGATCTACTACAACTATTGAAATTGATCTAGAGAATCCTTGACCGAATCTACGACAACTATTAATTATATTTAGTCAATTCTCTAATTAAGTCCATTCTTTAATCCAACCTTAGGTCTAACCCAATTAATGGACCTAATTTTTACTAACTCATTAACTCAATGTGTTATGATTTATGTCTTAGGATCTTCAATTCAGAATCTTAGATCCTAATCAATCAATTCTTAATTCTCAATTAAGTTTTGGGCTAAGGGTTGGAGTTTGGCATTTCGAAAATGATTTTCATATTTATAAAAGATTTTTGCAACATGGTTCTATCAACCAGTTGCATGTTTGCTTCATAATCAATATACATATATAATAAACATGAAAACTATTTTAGATCTAATCTAAACGTGCTCATAAAATTGAAACTATTTTAATTCTAATTAATCATAAATCATCTTAGATCAGGTCTAACACATTTATGATAATAAAAATTAGATTAAAACTCTTTAAACTAGATCATAAATTTTTTTAAATCTAATCTAAAATTTTATGATCAGAATTTTAGATCCACACCTACTAGGACAATCTCTCCACTATAAGGGATAAACCTTACAGCAGGACAACCTTACAGCACATGCAATCTAAAATTTTATTTTTAAATTTGTTCATCAGATTATAAATTAGATCTAATCTAAAAATATAATCTAATCATGCATAAATCATGTAATAAATGAACCTAGGCTCTGATACCAATTGTATGAACCGATCTAGGGTCTAGGGTTAGCTTTTGAAACTTTTTCAAAATTACAGTAGAAGAGGTAAATTAATCATATTAAATCATGAACAATATCATATAAAATCTTAGATATAGGATCTTATTACATGATTAAGGCATGCTATTAAATTAGAAAATAAAATATCAAAAGAACTTCATATTAATCATATTAATAGCAGACTACTCTAGATTAGATCTAGACAAGTAATAGGAAGATCAAATCATCCTTACCTTAGAATCTTGAGTTTTTTAACTTGCTGATCCTGGCCTGAGATGGTTGCTCCAAGCCGCATACATGTCCAACCTTTATGAGTTATCCACATGAGCTCTCGATTGCAGATCTGAAGTCTGGTGCTCGAAAATCAGCAAAGTATGCTAGTACTGCGCTAATCCTTCTCCAACGATCGATCTGGATCTTCTTTCCATCAAGCTTGGACTCTCCAACTTTCTAAAGTTGAGAAAGATGATTCATGATGCTGAGACACCTCTCAAACACTCACAAAAAAGGAGGAATAGGAGTGGAAGAAATAACCTAGAAGAAGACCCTCTTCTTCTTCTTTCTTCTCTCACCAAAGCATCTTGATTGGTGCCTTTACAAAATCCCACCCCCTAGGCTTCTATCTGAGATCTTTCATGCCTCAAATGACCTCTCTTAGATGTGTAATTCACAAAAAAAATAGATCAAAATTCATTTTATATAAGGAGATATAGAGGAAACCTTGACTAGGTCAAATACCTAGTGAAGGGTTATCCAAACAGGGCTAGACCTGGGTGCCCTCTCCTTTATTTTTTGCGTGGACTACCAGGGAATGTTGCACAAAAAGGCCTCTAAAAGCTATGAAAATTTGAGAGGAAAAATAGGGATGTGGGAGACACAAAATAGGAAGGAGTTTTGGTTTCTCAAAACTCTATCTCATAGAGTTTAAATCAACTTAAACTCTTCTTTTGACTTGATCACAATATCTAAATACCATATTTGAGATAAAGAGAGTAAGGGAGCATGCGTGAATATCTGGAGAGAAATATTTTCATGAAAAAATCCAACAAAAATGGCATGGGAGGCGTTGGGGCTAAGGTGGTGCACGGAGATAGGAGTCCAAGTCTCATTAGGACTCCTAGTTTGACTTGGTCCAACTTGATCCTTGGATCAAATTAAATTAAAATTTAATTAATCTAATTAGATTAGATCTTAGTCCAACTAATAACCTAATTAAATTAGATTTAATTAGATTTAATTTTTTAATCAAATTAAAAATTAGATTGATACAAGTCCTAATTGAACTAGGACTAGTTCTTCCTTGCAATTTGCTTATCCAATAAACCAATTGGACTTGATCCAATCAAGTCCAAATCAAATCTAATTAAAATTATATTTAATTAAACTTAATTTCAGCCCTCTAACATAATTAAATTAAGTCAATTAGCAATTGAATTACTAATCGATCCTCCTATAATACTTGCACTAGGTCAAACATTAATCGTATTGAATGTTTAACCCTAGAACGATGCTTAATCATCGATCAACCATCCGATCAGATCAAGAACACTTATGTGTGTGACCCCATAGGTCTAAACCTAAGTCGATAGTATAAAAATAAATTTTTGTACTAATTGAAGTGACCATCTAGCAATGGTATTCGATGGCTAGATAGGTCGAATGTGTAGAACAACATCCTTAGAACCCATGTGGATATAGTTTTTTGTATAATTCATTCCCTTGATCAAAATGCTCATAGGATACTTTAGAGTTTAACTGTCAATCCTGATTAGATCATCCACATTGTATTTCAAAATATCAAATCCATCTCATGAATTATCCTGGCCAAGGTTTTTACTATATTGAAATATAATGATGCATTCTTCTCCAACTCTTGGAGTGGTCAATCTCATCTTGATCACTCATCGACTTCGCAAGTACTTGACTATGCCTAGAAACCTTTCATAACTAAATTAAAAATTTAGTTAGTCTAGTACTAAAGCATAGTGAGTTGCTTGCAAGTCACTGCCATGATCTCAGGTCTAAGGGATACTTATACCTATATCCCATCAGAGCAATTCTTGATAGCAGAATGCTCTGAAGTTGGTCATGTTCAATAATGATGTACCCATATATCTCACTTATATACCATACTAGTGTCATCATACTTTCTGATTAAGAAGACAACCAAACCATATAGCACACAATGACCTATGCTCGATAAACTCTGTCATCCTTATTAACAACATATCATTTGATCGTAAATAATTTAAGAACTAATCGATAAATCCTCTATTTATCGTAGCTAAATAATCCTAAGGACTTCATCATAACAATGAAGTTCATTAGAAGATTTAGACTTTATGATGAAAATATCTAAAATATATTTTATTTAATAATAAATTAATTATAATTACAAGGTAGCACAATCATCAACAGGCTAATGATTGACTCTGAAACACGTTTCCCAACAATCATGGCATGTGTTGCCCAGACGTAGCAACCCAAAAAGGAGGGGGGGGGGGGGGCAATTGGGTTCTTATAAAAGCTTTGGCCAAATTTAACTCTAAGCAATTATGTGCTTTGATTTTAATCTAAGTGGTGAGGATGAGATGTATATAATATGAGCAGCAGAATTAAGATAACAAAATCAAACTATGAAAGTAAAGTAAGAATTATAAGCATTTAAAGTATATAGAGAGATAGAAGAAAAAAGCACAACACAAACATACAAAGATTTATAGTGGTTCGGACAACCCACTCCTACGTCCACTCTCCAAGCTTCCCTTGAAAATTCTACTATAATCTATCTTTGATTATAGTGTGTTTATTTTTTTAGGCTCACAAATAAACCTAGTTGATTTTCATAGGAGCACCAACCAAAACCTAACACCATTAGTTTTTCGAGTTCACTAACAACCTAGTTGGTTTTCTAGGATCACCAACCAAAACCTACAATGTCCAATTTTAGGCTTGGATGGGCCAAACCCCAAGTTTCTTTCCCCAAAAGAAACTTGTAAAGAAATCAAAAACTATAAGTAAAGTTTCAGCACAATATAAAAAATAGAGTATAAACTCTTTTAAATCCTAAAGAATAAGTCGATAATGTGCTCGATTAAAGCTTGGCTTTTCTTCAAATTATGCTTGAGAGGATGTGGAAGATGTTGGAGAAGAATACTTTGAAGGCTCGTTGAAATCTGTGCACAACACTCCTCTCTTTTTTCTTTTCTTTGGATATTCAATATTCCTTACAAAATCTGAAACATTCTCTCTCTAAATCCCTTAATCTCTTTCTTCTTTTTTTTTAATTAATTCTCTACCTTTAAATATCTTTCAAGAAGGTTGGAGTGAGAGTTCCTAGCCATTGGAAGCTCTGAAATAGCCGTTGGAGTCGAAAAATAGCCATTGGAAAACTATCCGTTTATCCATGCAGATCGAGATCTCTCGATTTTTCATGAGACCTCTCGTCATATTTCGAGACCTCTCAATTTTTTATGAGACGTCTCGTCGAAACCATGAGACCTCTCGAAAATCCTATGAGACCTCTCGCTCTTAGAGCATAGAAACTAAGTTTCTGTCTTCTGAGATTGAAACGTCTCAAGTTCAACTTGAGACCTCTCGAGACTATGCCAGAATATTGTTTCATTATGCTAGACCACTCGAGAGCTCTCAAAAAAAATCTATGACTTGAGTTTCTTAGCCCTAAACTCTTTTAAACATAATTGCTTTCTTCAATGTTAATTTCTCTTCTTTCAATCATACTTTCTTCGTACCAAGCCATCCAAATATATGTGAATTTGCTCTTTTAAGTATTTTCGCATGGCATCTTGAAAGAATTTATTCTTGAGAAAAATCCTTCATTTTGGATACTTAAAAAATCCTACACACATTCTTGAAATACATGATTAGATACATAATATACTCAAGATTTTGGAATCATCAAAATCAATCTCAGGGTCAACAACCTTCCCCTTTTTTGATGATGACAAAATCTTGAGTATATCCATAATAAAAGTAAATAATGTATTTCTATGCATTTTGCTAAAAAATATCATGAAGTATAGATTAAACACATGAATGAGTACTTCATGAATGTTCTTAATTATTCTTTTGGTTTATTGCACATATTTTATATACTCATAAAAGAAATATTTTAATTCATATCAATGAGTATTAAGTTTTCATTTCAAGCATCAATACAATTTATTGAGTTTCTTCAAGCATATACTCAATATTCCTCTCCCCCTTTTGATAGCATCAAAAAGCTCATGAAAAAGAAATAAGAAATAATCATCAAAATCAATAATATGATTGTACCAAAGTAAGAATTGCATTAAGTTTAGAAAATTAATTTATATGAGTCATCAAAATCAACATCAAATCATTAAATTAAGAGATGTATTAAATTCATAAAATCAATTTAAATGAATCATCTCCCTTTTAAAAATTTATCATTTGACTCAAAATAAGTTTCAAATATTTATTTTAATTTTAGAAATTAGCTTGAATTTAAATATTATATTTTTTTTTTCTCTTTTTGAATGAATATGATCTTTATTCAGATTTTCAAATATGCATTCTTAAGTTTTAAGAGAAATAGAGTTTTTCAAAATATTTGAATATAAAATCAAGCATAATATATATTTTAATATTCTAATTTTTTTTTCTTAAAAAATTTTCGTCAATTAGATTTGAAAAAGGTATGTATTGGGAATATATCGAGTAAAGTAAAATAAACAGTATCAAAGCATAAGATAGTCACATTTTCAAATTCATTGCTTTGAGTAAAATATTATTTTAAAATAAATAATTCATAAAAATTTTGCAATGCACATGAAAATTTTAAGATCAAATTTAAATTTTTAAATGGATTTAAAAATTAATTCCTTGGTGTAAGAATATGTTTTCAAATTAGTCAAAAAAATTTTTAATCAAATCAAGTTAGAAAATATCTCTCCCCCTATTTTTCATACTTATAGCAAGATTAATTTACTTTTCAACTTTCTTCCCTTCTTTATTTCAAATCTGGCAAATTCAACATGAATTTAACCACTAAATTTAGATTTTTAAAATTTAAAATATATTTTTAATTTCAAAGGTCTTTTTTATTAAATGATTACTTCTTCTTTAATACTTTCTTTCCTTACTTTAACAAACAAAGTCATTTCTTTGAAAGATTTTCTCGATACCAATTAAACTAAGTTTTAGATCAAATCATGATTTTCTTGGTTCAATACCATTTAAAGATTAATTTACAAATTCAGCTTGATACCAATGATTTTAGTTTTGAATTAAATCAAGATGAATTGATTCAAATTAAATAGTTTAAGGATTTAGAATGATAAATCAATTTGAATTGATATCAGCAAATTAGTTAAGGTAAATCATAAAAAAATTTTCAGTCATTCTTCAGAAAGATCATCTCTTCCTTTCCTTAAGAAATATCAAGCAATTATAGGTTCAGAAAAAGTATGTATTTTTGAATTTGTTTCAAATGATATCATATCAAATATATAGCTATGCAAAATTCGATTTGAAACAAAGACATTTTCTCCTTTTGCCAAAAGATAAATCAATCAAATACATGGCAAATAGTGAGCTATTTGATACCAATTACTTAAAACTAAAGTTCTCTTTAAAAGTTTAGCTTTGAAGATAAATCATAACTTTCTTGAAACATCTTGTTAGATATCATCTTCAAAAGATTCAAGAAGATCAAAAAAAATAATCAATTGGGGGGGGGTTCTAATAATCAGTTTAAATAAGATCAAATCAAGAGAAAACTGAATGAAGACTTTATGTATTCAATTCAACTAGGAAGTTTTGAAATCCTTAGGGGTTAATCTAAGATACAATTTGTTGGGGATAAATCCTGCTCCCATCGAAGTCCAGTCTGATGCTTAGCCTAATGCGACTGGTAATCACGAAAAAGCTTCAATTAAAAATTCTTCCTCTAGCAGCCGAACCCCGATCGAACTTCTTTAGTAATCGAACTCCTCCAGTGGTCGAACCCCCTGGACTCCCTCCAGCAGTTGAGCCCCAACCGAACTTCTTTAGCAGCTGAACTCCTCTAGCAGCCGAATCCCAGCCAAATCCGAGCCGAACTCCTTCAAGTAGCCGAACTCCTCCAGCAGTCGAATTCATTCCAAACTTCTCCTTCAATCAGACTTCTCCATCAGTCCAACTCCTTTTGGACTTCTCCTTCAATTGGATTCCTCTAGGAGCCCAACTCCTTCTAGACTTCTTCCTTAGTCGGATTCCTCTAGGAGCCCAACTTCTTTCAGACTTCTCCCTCAATCGAATTCCTCTTGGAGTCCAACTCCCTCTGGACCTCTCCTTCAGTCGAATTCCTTCAGGAGCCAAACTCCCTCCAGACTTCTCCTTCAGTCAGATTCCTCCAGAAGCCAAACTTCCTTCAGGAGTCCAACTCAATCCAGACTTCTCCCTCAGTCAGATTCCTCCAGGAGCTCAACTCCTTTCGGAGCTCTCCTTCAGTCAGATTCCTTCAAGAGCCTAACTCTTTTTGGACTTTTCTTTTAGTCGGATTCCTTCAGGAGCCAAACTTCCTTTGAACTTCTTCTTCAGTTGGACTTTTCCAGGAGCCAAACTTCTTTTGGACTTATCCTTTAGCCAAATTCCTTCGAGAGCTAAACTTCTTCTGGACTTCTCCTTCAACCAAACTTCTCCATCAGTCGAACTACTTTAGCCAAACTTCTCCACCAGTCTGACTCCTTTTGGACTTCTCTATCAGTCGAGCTTCTCCACCAGTTGGACTTCTTTTGGACTTCTCCATTAATCGAACTCCATCCGAATTTCTCTAGTGGATTACTTCCAGATTTTAAGTAGCATTCCTCCCGAATGATTCCCTCTAGACGTATTCCCTTTAGGAGTTCGAAGTCCTCTAGAATTGACATATGTCAAAGCTCTTCACCCCTCCATGTTGCCTCGAGCGGCTCAGTACCAGATGGCTACGACTGTCACTATCAGTCTGTTGCAAGCGGCACCCCTCTCATATGGCCCTGAGCGATCAGCTATCAGACAGTCGTGACTGTCACTATCAGTCTACTACAGATGACATCCCTCTCCATAACAAATCCTACACGACTCTGAGCGGCCAACTATCGAACGACTATGGCTGTCACTATCAGTCTGCTCCAAGCTCCATCTATAAAAGGGATCCTCTAGATAAATTTTCTCTAAGCTCTCTTCTCCTTTTCAAAACTTTGCTGAGTTCTTTCCTGAGCACTCCATTTCTATTGGCTAGAATAGCTGACTTGATCATTAGAGGGTCCTATCAGAGCCACCACCATCGACTCTAAATGAAACTTTGTTTTGTTGGTCACCGGTGGCAACCTCTTCTTCCTCAACTCCAACTCGATCCGACATCAACCAGATTCTGCACCAACAGAATTGGTGCTAGAGGAAGGATCCTCTATTCTTAAGGTACCCTTGTTCTTAAAGAAGTGCTCAGTTGATCCTGTGGATCTTCTTCTTCAAAGTCCATCTCCATCCTCTCCCTTGACCCTAAGAAATACCTCCAAAGAAGGTGACTACCCAAAGATCTACCACTTCTATCATCAAATCCGAGCCAAACCCATCCATTCCTGCTCTAGTGCCAATGCTTCAACCTCCTCCTCTACCGACGGCCATGGTAGATTCAAAAAGTTTAACCTACTGATGCAGCGGGTTCAGGGCCTCACTGAGATGGTGCAGATCATGCAGCAACCTTCGATGGTGATTCTATCAGGAAACCCACCATCAGGATGTCAGAAATCGATCTCAAGGAAGAGTACTTGGGCTAGCATACCCATCGCTCCTGAGAAGGAAAAATAGAGAGTAGAGGATCCTTGTTCGAATCATGATTCTTGTCCGAAAGAGATCTTCCCCATCTACAGTCAGAAGCCTTCCAAGATCTATGATCGAGATGACATCCTCGATCAAAAACTATGGAAGATGGATCGACGAATCGAAAAACTCCATCACATCACCCCGGCTTGCCATGATGATGTCTACATCGATCCCCATTTCTCTCCCTAAATTATGCAAGAGCCCACTCCGCCGAACTTCAAGCTCCCCTTATTTGAAAGCTACGATGGAACCTTTGATCCAGTTGATCACCTGAAGGCCTTCCGAACCATGATGTTGCTCCATGGTGCACCAGATGCCATCTTGTGTCAAGCTTTTCCATCTACCTTAAAGGGAGCAGCAAGAAATTGGTACTCGATATTGAAGTTGGATATTTTTTTTTTTTTTGATCAAATGAGCCATCAGTTTGTGGCTTACTTCGTTAGCAGCCGACGTCCCCATCAAGATTTGGATTTCCTAATGAATATCAAGCAGAAGGAGGGAGAATCTATCTGGACTTATGTCATCTGATTTAATGCTGCTGCATTGAAGATCCAAAATCTGGATCAGTCTGTTACAATGGCCGTGCTTAAGAATGGTCTTCAGAAGAATGATTTGCTATTCTCCTTGGAAAAGAAGTATCCTAGAAACTTTACCGATTTGCTAGCTCAGGTTGAAGGATATGCCCGAGCAAAAGAAGCCTTCAAGTTAAAGGATGAGGAAGTTGCAGGAGAGCGATGAGCGAGCGAGTCTAATAAACCCACAGTTGATGGAGGGCCAAATGAAGTTCAGCCATGCTCACGGACTCCTCCTGAGCACAAGCGAGCCCGAACTCCTCCTTGAGCTCATCATCAAAGAAGCTCCGATAGAAGGGCATGATAAAGTTCTTTCCTTAGAAGGTTTCACAACTACGCCCTCCTCAATGCTCCATAGACATCGGCCTGAAGCAAGAGAAGATCGATCAAGAGCACTGTCGTAGCTAGAACCACCAAGGAGGGAGGAACAATAAGAAAATCGACTACCTCTCAGCATCATCAATACTATCTCTAGGGGACCTAGTACTTTGGCGAGCCGCCATCTCTTAGCCTCAGAGCCAGGAGAAGCTTGCCCCAAATTGGGAAGGCCTGAATGAAATAAAGGGGGTCGTCTGATCGAGAACTTATCACCTAAAGGAGCTCGATGGAACAACACTCCCATAATCCTAGAATTCAGAAAATCTGAGGATGTACTACTAGTAATTTTTCTTCAATAAAACTCCTCCATTTCAATATTATGATTTCTTGATGCAAAAACTATGTGATGATAGGGAAGAAGCAATCAATAGTGGCCATGTTAGGAATAGGAGGAGAACCTCATCCTAACATGAGTAAGTCGAAGGTCTCATTCATTTTAGATGAGATGAGGGGAGAGGTCCTAACAACGGTCCTTATGTGCCCCTACAGCACGTTAAGAATAGAAGAAAAACCTCATCCTAACATGAGCAAAATTGAAGGCCTCATTTATTTTAGACAAGATGATGGGAGAGGCCCTGACAATGGCCCTTATGCACCCCTACAGCCAGTTAAGAAATAGGAGGAGAACCTCATCCTATATGAGCAATGTCGAAGGCCTCATTCATTTTAGATGAGATGAGGGGAGAGGCCCTGACAATGACCCTTATGTGCCCCTACAATCATTAGAAAAAGAAGAGACCTCATCCAATGTGAGCAAAGTCGAAGATCTCATTCATTTTAGATGAGATGAGGGGAGAGGCCCTGACAATGGCCCTTATGTGACTCTACAGCCTGTTAGGAACAGGAGGAGAACCTCATCCTAACATGAGCAAAGTCGAAGGCCTCGATTCATTTTAGACGAGATGAGAAGAGAGGCCCCGACTCGGCTGGAGATAAGACATACCCCGAGCTTCAACATCAACGTCAACAGGAGATAAGACCTCCTTCAACCTTGGCTGGAGATAAGATCTCCCCCGAGCTCCAACCCTTCAACAGAACATAAGATCTTCTTCAACCTCGACTGAAGATAAGATCTCCCCAACCTCCAATCCTTCAACAGGAGATAAGATCCCCTTCAACCTTGGCTGGAGATAAGATCTCCCCTGAGTTTCAACTTCAACTTCAATAGGAGGTAAGATCTCCTTCAACCTCGATTGGAGGTAAGATTTCTCCTGAGCTCTAATCCTTCAATAAGAAGATAAGATCTCATTCAACCTCGATTGAAGATAAGATCTCCCCGAGCTCCAACCTTTAATAGATGATAAGATCTCCTTCAACCTCGGCTGAAGATAAGATCTCTCTCAAGCTTCAACGTCAACCCCAATAGAAAATAAAGATCTCTTCAATCTCGGCTGGAGATAAGATCTCCCCGAGTTCAACATTAATATCAATAGGAGATAAGATCTTCTTCAACCTCAATTGGAGATAAGATCTCCCCCGAGCTTCAATGTTAACCTTAACAGGAGATAAGATATCTTTCAACCTTGGCTGAGATAAGATCTCCTTCGAGCTTCAATGTCAGTCAACAGGAGATAAGATCTCCTTCAACCTCAGTTGGAGATAAGAATCTCTTTTCGAAGCTTCAACTTCAATGTCAATAGGAGATAAGATCTCCTTCAATCTCGACTAAATAAGAGATCTTCCCTGAGCTTCAACATCAACCTCAACAAGAGATAAGATCTCTTTCAACCTCGACTGGAGATAAGATCTCCCCCAAGCTTCAACTTCGACGTCAACAGGAGATAAGATCTTCTTCAACCTTGACTGAAGATAAGATCTCCGAGCTTCAACGTCAACCCCAATAGGAGATAAGATCTCCTTCAATCTCGACTGGAGATAAGATCTCTCCTGAGCTTCAAACTTCAATCTCAATAGAAGATAAGATCTTCTTCAATCTCGAATGGAGAGATAGATCTCCCCAACCTCCAACCCTTCAACAGAAGATAAGATTATCTTCAACCTCAGTTGAGATAAGATCTCCCCCGAGCTTCAACTTCAACATCAATAGGAGATAAGATCTCCTCAACCTCGGCTAGAGATAAGATCTCCCCCCGAGCTTCAATGTCAATTCAATAGTAGATAAGATCTTCTTCAACCTCGACTGGAGATAAGATCTCTCCCAAGCTCCAACCTTCAACAGGAGATAAGATCTCCTTCAACCTCGGTTAGAGAATAAGATCTTCCTCGAGCTCCAATCCTTCAATAGGAGATAAGATCTTCTTCAGCCACGATTGAAGATAAGATCTCCCCGAGCTTCAACGTCAATCTCAATAGGAGATAAGATCTCCTTCAACCTCAGTGAAGATAAGATCTCCCCCGGCTCTAATCCTTCAATAGGAGATAAGATCCTTCAACTCGGCTAGAGATAAAATCTCCCCTGGCTTCACTTTAACTTCAACAAAAGGTAAGATCATCCTCTCCAACCTTGACCTGGATATGACTAAGACTCTCCCTCGAGCTCCAACCCTTTTAAAGAAGATAAGATCTCCTTCAACCTTGGCTGGAGATAAGATCTCCCCGAGCTTCAACATTACTTCAACAGGAGATAAAGATCTCTTTAACCTTAGCTAGAGATAAGATTCCTCCCGAGCTCAATACCTTCAATAGGGATAAGATCCTTCACACCTCGACTGGAGATAAGATCTTTTCCGAGCTTCAACATATAATTTAATAGGAGATAAGATCTCCTTCAATCTGAGCTGGAGATAAGATCTCCCCCGAGCTCCAACCCTTCAACAGAAGATAAAATCTTCTTCAACCTCGATCGAAGATAAGATCTTTTTTGGGCTTCAACGTCAATGTCAACGAGAGTAAGATCTCCTTCAACCTCGATGAGATAAGTGAAGAAAACAATCCTATTTTCTAGATCAGGTTCATTCAGATCTGATTTGACCAAGAAAAATATTTCAAAAAAATTTTCTCTTAGATCTAAATCAGATCTGATACTTTTCAATATTGATTAGATGGATCTAAAAATAAAATAAAAATAAATTAAATTAGATTAATTTATTATCTTGTTGTTTAGGTAATCCTAAACCAGTGTGATGATTTGCTATTGCCTGAGGTTTGATGCAGCACACGCAATCGTCTAGCTCTATAAAGGTATCCATTTGGTGTAGGATCTCAAGAATATCTCCCTCCCTTTCATCAAATCTCTAAAGATCTTACAGATCATATCTAGAACTCTCCTCGCGCTCTTCAATAATAAATCTCCTTTGAATCCCTACCCCGGCTGTCATTCTCAACTCAAGCAACTCGCTGCCCCTCTCTTCCTTTTCTGTGCCTATTCTTTAACCTAGGGAATCGCACCAAACTTTGAAGCCCAGAACTTGCTACAGGAGAGAGTATAGGTCAGGCTAGACCGCGCCGCGAGGACAGCACGATGCCCGGCTTATGATATGGCGAGACTCTAAACGCCGAAGAGCGCTAAGACATACACGGACGAACTTATTGAAAATGAACTAAGATTATACTAGACCCTGTTGCAACCATGCACATGCACATACATCCTAAGAACCAATCGTCTCAACATCGTGACTAATATCTGATTGCGTGTGTAACTAGACCCAATCAGCTGTTGATCATACCTGATCTAATTAGAATGAGAGCTCCCTTCTCAAATCCTTGGGTGGCACCAAAGACTGGTAACACAAGTAGAGTCTAAAGGCGTGCCGAGCCACCTAAGTTTTATTTATGAAGCAACTTTTGGAGTCCCACATCTGTATGGGCTTCCAAGCATCATTCATCCATTTGGGTGCATGCCTCACCTAGGCATGCACCCACTCCCTTTCCTCCTTTTTAGCAGGTGGACAAAGGTAAATCTCTCTCTATGGATGCATGAAACATGGGCAATTGATCTAAAGTCATCAAAGGTCAACGTATTGACTAAATTCAAAAGACAAGCAAATTAGCAGGTAACGAAAAAATGGCAGCTGTCTCTTCAAATTTAATCTCATAAATTAATAGACAACCCTTTTTCTAACCTAACAAGCTCAGTACAAACCAAGTAAAGGATATCTTGAGTTTGAGCCAATACCATTTGGCTTGGAATTGAAGACAACTCTATTAACTGATTAATTGAAGGAGAACATTATGGGCTACAATCACTGTGCTAGCACGATTTCCTTGAACCCTAATTTGAATCTTATTCTCAAATCATGAACTCGAACTTCACGCTTCCTTCAATTGAATAGGACTATCTACAATCCACAAACACAAACTTATTCTGTCTAAGCGACACACTACCAGTTAGACCTACAACAGTATTTACTATGTACAAATGGAGAATATGTTCATCGCACTCTCCCCCCTCCTATATCGCCATACAATATAAAACCAACACCTTCCTCGAATCCCGGCATCAAACCCCTCTCTCCCTCTCCACCCTCTCCAGGACACTCCGCTCATCGCTCCATCACTCCCACCCACCTCATTCTCACTCTCGCTCACCCATTCCCCACTCGCTCTCGCCTCCGCGCCGCTCTCTCACCCCCGAGTCGCGCCTCCATCAAGAAACTCAAGAAGAAACCTCTTGGTGCAGTACCTTTAGTGATATAATTCCCTCTACTCCTCTCACGCTCCTACGATCAGCCCCTCTCAGCCCCGTTCGCTCCCAACTCCACTCCCAACCCTAGTAAATCCCACTTCACATGATTATCATTCGATTCAAGTCCAATATGAAAACATTAATAGAAACTATTTTTATCACACTAATCCATCTTACTCTGGCCATGGACATGGGCTATTGAGACTTGATTCTCATGATGCACATTAGGGCTACTCCTATCCACCAAGGTAGACTAAGATTTTTCCTATTGGTGCAAAAATCCAATTTTATACACATGAAAAAATAGGAAATAATAAGAAAATATAAGAGATATAAAAATCAGAAAAATAGAGACATACGCGCGCTCTCAATAAGAATAACGCCCCCACCCCAAAAAAAAAAACCTTAGTCCCCCCCCCTACTCACCACCCGCCTTCCGCGCTCGCACTACTCTGAACCCCCCCTCCGACTCAGCTCACCCACCCCTCCCAGCAACACACCAAAAACCCACATCGCCCCCCAGCTAATACAAAAGCAAGAATAATTAGCCATGAAAAGAAAGAAAAAACAACCTCAAGAACTTCCTTAATGACTGCCTCGAGAGTGGCATGCTCAGTGCCATCGTCTCCAATAAGTATACTATTACTCTACTCAGCTTTCGAAATGTCTCCCCTCATCTAATGGTAAGAACTTCAAGAACCACTAACAAAATACCCCACAACAACATTACTATACAGAAAAGTGAAATTGCCTCACTACACCAACCTTCTGGAAAAATATAAAAAACAAATCAATCAAATGATAGCATATAACAGATCGGAAGCATTTAACTAGATAATATATGAAATTTACATATACAATATATAATAATAACCCTCTCTCGCTCCACTCGCAACCCTCTCTCACTCTACCTCTCACCTCAGGATATATCCAGACACCTAAATACACATTATGATAAAAAATCACACCTTACCTCTTTGATCCTCTCTCTATAGTTTTAAAATTTATAATTTTGCCCTGAGAATTTGTACTATACAAAGTGTCAGCCAATTCTGGCTTCTAGGGCACACATAATCTAAACAAACTTACCACTATGACCTAAGCACAATTTGGCATAATTTAGTTCCTATCTTCTCAAGGTGGGCTATATCTTTGCTGGCCAATGGCTTTGTGAGTGTGGTCATGCACATTGTCTGTGGAGTCAAACTCTCTTAACCTCGACGTTAACCTTTTTCGAGGTTATCACAGATGAAGGTGAGAGTATCGAATGCTAACAGATGTGCTTAAAATTTTTGGTTGAGAACCTCGGCTTCCTTTTACCAAGGGCTACGGTTGCCATTATGTCACGTATAGAAGGATTGGCATCTGATGGCATCACTCTGTCTCTGTGGCAGATTTTCTACAGAATTGCCTTCCTTCGCAGCTTCTTGACATAGCATGTATTTGCTTTTCATGATGGAATCCACTATTCACTGTCTGCTTGGAGCTCTTCCAAACGATCGCACCATTCACTATACCCATAAACAGAGACTCCTAACAAGCATGTCGAAACTTTCAGATCATTACAATCGGACATATAAAATCCGAGTCTATAATACCCCTGGACTTGAAATTCTCCATTACTAAAAAACCAAGAACATATCCTTAGTTCTTCTTAAGTACTTAAGGATACATTTCACAGAAGTCTAGTGTTCTTCGCTTGGATAGGATTGATATTTGCTCGTGACACTCATAGCATGAGCTATATCAGGTCATGTACATAACATGGCATACATGAGGCACCCTTTTGCTGAAGCATAAGGAATCTTGCTCATGCATTCTATTTCCTTAGGTGTGCTAGGGCACATCTTCTTGGAAAGATGAATGCCATGTCTGAAGGGTACCAAACCCCTCTTAGAGTTTTTCATGCTAAACCTCTTTAGCACTTTCTCTATGTACATCTTCTGTGAAAGTCCTAGCATCCTATTCGGTCTATCTCTATAGATCATAATTCCTAGAATAAAGGATGCTTCTCCTAGGTCTTTCATGGAGAATTCTTTGGATAACCACATTTTAACTATGGTCAACATGGGAATATCATTTCCAATAAGGAGGATATCATCCACGTACAATATGAGGAAGATAATAGCGCTCCCACTGACCTTTTTGAAGACACATGGTTCCTCCTCATTCTTGATGAAATCAAATAATTTGATCACATCATTAAAATGAGTATTCCAGCTCTGAGATGCTTGCTTAAGTCCATATATGGACCTTTGCAGCTTGCATACCTTGTGATCAGCATCACTAGATGTGAAACCTAGTGGTTGTTCCATATAGATATCTTCCTCAAGGTATCCATTTAAGAATGCCATTTTCATATTATTTGCCATATTTCATAATCGAAATAGGCTGCAATAGCAAGCAATGTGCGAATGGATTTTAGCATAGCTAATGGCGGAAAGGTATCCTATTCGCATTGACTATACCCTTTTGCCACTAATCTAGCTTTGAATGTCTTCACATTTCCATCTACACCAATCTCTCTTGTAGATCCATTTACACCCAATAGGTACTATACCTTCTGGTGGATCTACCAAGGTCCAGACTTGGTTTGAGTGCATCGAGTCAATTTCTGACTTCATTGCCTCTAACCATTTCTTAGAGTCGATTCCGATATCGCCTCGTCATAGATTTTGGGATCATCACCATGAATCCCATTACCTATGAGGAATATTTTTTTTATTTTCTCTGAAATAGTACCTAAGTACCTCTCAAGGGGATGAAAAATCCTTTTTGATCTACAAGGTGGAGGAGGTAGTGATTGTATTGGCTTAACCTGATTTGGTTTCATTTGGTCCTTAGCTTGTTGCTCTTATGAGACTTTCTCCTCGAGCTTGATCTGCTTTCCAATGCCACCATCTTGAATAAACTATTTTTCAAGAAAGATGGCATGCCAACTCACAATCATATTATGATCTTCTGAAAAATAGAAATAATATCCTAATGACTCTTTAGGATATCCTACAAATCAAGCTCTAAAGGACCTGAAGTCTAACTTATCCGCTTGTTGTCTTTTGACATGAGCCAGACAACCCTAAATTCTGGGATGACTCGAACTTGATTTCTTACATACCATGTCTCATATGATGTGGTAGGAACAGTTTTAGAGGAAACCCTATTTAGTAAGTATATTGGAGTGAATAGACTATGTTTCCAAAGAAAATCAGGAAGATTTGTGAAGCTCATCATGGATCAAACCATATCTAATAGGGTCCGATTCCCCCATTCTGAAATCCCGTTGAGTTGAGGTGTTCTAGGTGGAGTCCATTAAGAGATTAAGCCATTTTACTTGAGATAGTCAAGAAATTCCTGACTAAGGTATTCACCTCCTCGATCTGATCGAAGAACCTTAATAAATTTTTTAGTTTGCTTTTCGACTTCATGTCTGAATTCCTTAAACTTTTCAAAAGCTTTAGACTTGTGTCTCATAAGATACACATACCCATACCAAGACAAATCATCGGTGAAGATTTTGAAGTAGATAAAATTGCCTCTAGCCAGCACATCAAATGGGCCGCACACATCAGTATGTACTAGGGCAAGTAAATCCATGGCCCTTTCCCCATATCCTATAAAAGGGAGCTTAGTCATTTTGCCATGAAGACAAGATTCACAAATTGGATGACTCGGAAGTCAACAGACTTAATAGCCCAATTTTTTTCAATTTGTTAACCCTATCTTCTGCTATATGATCTAGTCTAAGATGCCATAGATATCTATCATTTGGACTATCTCTGGGTCATTTTATTCTTATGGCATTCATATTTTGCTCGATATTGAAAATAGATATATCAATATGTAACTGATAGAGACCATTAATGAGGAAACCAGTTATAATTTTATTTCTTTCATAAAGAATATTACAATGGTCCTTAAGAAAACTAATTACATAGCCCTCTTATCCTAAAATAAAATAGAAATCAAATTTCTGCTTGCAACAGGCACATAGTAACTATCCCTAAGTACTAAATCTAAGCCAGACAGTAGTTGAAGAGGATAGGTTTTCACGGCCACAACAATAACTCTTACTCTATTTTTGATGCGTCGGATCATCTCACCATCCCTTAGCCTCCTACTATCCTCAAGACACTGCATGGAAGTGCACAAATGAGCACTAGAGCCAGAGTCAAGCATCCAACTGGATGCAGAAAAAATCATAAGGTTAGATTCAATAACGAGCATACCTCCAGAAGGACCTACATCCTTCTTATTCTTCAGAGTGGTCAGGTAAATAGGATAGTTCCGCTTCTAGTGGCCGTCTGTGCTATAATGGAAATACTTTTCTTTGTCAGTGGCCTTCTTCTTCAGCTCTGCCTTTTTCTTCTTTTCATCTTTCGCCTTTTCATAGACTTCTTCTTCTTTCCAAAAGACTTTCTCTTGGAAGAAATCCATTCCATAGCAAGCACTGAGCCTTTAGAACCTTTCATAGAAAGCTCAGTAGTAACCAGCATGTTCATAAGTTTGGCCAGAGTACTCTGAAGTTTATGCATATGGTAGTTCATGATGAATTGCCCATATGCATCAATCAAGGATTGCAGAATTATGTCATTCTATAGATCTTGATCTAACTTCACTTCGAGCTTCTCAAGCTCTTCCAAATCCTTGATCATCATCAGACAATGATCTTGGACTGACTGTCCATCATGCATCTTAGCCTTAAAAAGTCATTTAGTGATCTAATATTTGGCTGTGCAACTTTGTTCACCAAACAACTCTTGCAGGTGAGCCAATATTTGACGGGCAGTCTTAATATCTTCATGTTGGTGCTGAAGCTCATCATACATCGAGCCCAATATGTAGTATCTGACCTTGTTATCTTCATCCATCCATTTATTGAGAGATGTTCTCTATTTAGTAGATGGATGGGCTGGTAAGGTGGATGGATCCTGATCCAATACATGAGTTAACTTCTCAAAATCCAAAATAATTTTGAAGTTTTGGAGCCAATCCTTATAATTGGGTTTGGTCAGTCTATGGGTGTCTAGGATACGGGCTAGTGGATTGGATGCAGACATTTTTCTATAAAGAGTCAAAGTTTCTAGTTAGATTTTGTAATTAAGACTGAACCAATTTGTTTAAAGATTTTATTTTTAAATAAATTAGCTCTCACTATTTTCTTAGATCCCTACACTCCCTTTGTAGAGATGCGAAAATCTCCATGATTAATGATTTCAAGTGGGTGGTGTAGTCCCACCAACTGACTCATCACCTCACCTTACAGTTATTGGTGATGGGTTAGCCAATGAGTGAAAAACTCTTGTCCAATGATTCTATAATCATGGTGCACCCAAATTTGGTCTCTAATTCATGAATCTCACTATGTCCAAAATATTGATTCACTCCTTAGTTAAGTCAAACCCATCATTTGCATAGATTGGATTCCTAATTGGATCTCTCACCATATCTAAAATATTAAGCCCAATCCATCCTCTAGCCCGTAGCATCCAATGCCTAATAGACATGGTTGCATCTTTCTGATGCAACTGAACTACTATAACCAATCGAGAACAATCAACCCCGAAAAGGGCTCGCATATCTACAATGGTGGAAGACCTTAGACTTAATCTTTTTTTAGAGAGATTTGATTTAGGTCTCTTTAAACTTGACTTACAATAGCCATAACAATTATGACTAACCTAGTGGCATGGGTTAGCTCGGATTGTTAACCACCTTAGATCAGGACTGGATCGACAAATATAGTCAGGTAAGTGAGACCGGTGGAAGGGATATGCCATTAACTCGATAAGAACACATTCGAGTCGAGTAGCTCCCAATTAAAAACCAGTCGATCGTATCTGCCAAACTTACCTTAGACACCAAATTGTTGAGCCAAAACCAATCGAGTTAGCCTACAATCCAGACTCTAACCATTGAGCCTAATTAGGTCTTAACTTGATCGATCACTCATGTGACTCGACCTTGACCCAGACTTAATCCTATTAGGCTGGTCAATTTAAGCACTCTTGATCCCATCTAACCGACTCTTGATTCGGTTTGATCAACCACTAGATCTAATTGAGCTACCCAAGCCCAAACCCAATTTTATGAATATGTCTTAGATTTGAAAATTCTAAATTTTAGACCTAATATATTTCATAACCTTAATTCTTAATTAAGATTAGGGTTCATAAACGAAATATGTAAATAAAATTCTAGGATTTTAGGATCTAGGATTTTGCAGAAAATAAGTTTTTGATTTTTGATTAAGGACGAACGCGCAGCACCCCTACACATCATAAAAACACTCCATCAAATGGAAGGAGAGGTCCTTTAAACCTTTCTTTGTTCTTATGATCGAACGGCTAAGGAGAAAGCCTTAATCAGAAACATGATGAATCTATAAAACTAGTTAGATCTACATCATATATCACATATAGAAATTTGATCTAACTTAAAAATATGTTTTGCATACATCTCATGTATCATATCATGCATGTTTTTAGATCTTAATTATCTCATAAATATCTAAAAAATAAAATTTAAATTTGATCATATCAAATTAAATTTTTTTAAGACAACTTTGTAGATCTATTCTACAACTAGTCTAAACATGCATCAATCATATCTCATATGAACAAAATTAAATAAATTTATTTTTTATTTTTTAGATATAATTATAATATTTATAATATTAAAAAATAATAAATAAATAGATCTAAAAATTATAATTAATTAAATTAAAATTATGATCATGTTAGACTACACATAGAATAATTCTATTTCCAGTCTAATCATGCATCTCATACATCTTAGATCTAAATTATTTAATTTTAATTTTTAATTTTAGATCTAATCACATCTTATGTTATATCTAAAATTATCTAATTATCAAATCAAAATTAAAATAAAATTAGATCTAACAAATTTTGAAAACCTGGCTCTGATACCAATTGAAGGGAAAATCTTATTTCCTGGATCAGATTCGTTCAGATTTGATTAGGTCTTAGCTTGATCAATCACTCATGTGATTCGATCTTGATCCAGACTTAATCCTATTAGGCTAGTCAATTTAAGCACTCTTGATCCCATCTAACCAACTCTTGATTCGGTTTGATCAATCACTAGACCTAATTAACCTACCCAAGCCCGAACCCAATTTTATGAATATGTCTTAAATTTAAAAATTTTCAATTTTTAAACTTAACATATTTCATAATCTTAATTCTTAGTTAAGTTTAGGGTTCTCAAACAAAATATGTAAATAAAATTCTAGGATTTTAGGATATAGGATTTTGCAGAAAATAAATTTTTGGGTTTCTGATTAAGGACGAATGCGCAACATCCCTACTCATCATAAGAACATCCCATCGAATGGGATGAGAGGATATTTAAATCCTACTTTATTCTTATGATCGAACGACCAAGGAGAATGTCTTAATCAAAAATATAAAAACTACAAAACTAGTTAGATCTACATCATATATCTCATATATAAGATTGATCTAACTTTAAACATGTTTTGCATACATCTTTATATTTCATATCATGCATGTTTTCAGGTTTAAATTATCTCATAATAATTTAAAAAATTAAATTTAAATTGATCGTATCAAAATAAATTCTATTCTAGATAATTATGTAGAACTATTCTACAACTAGTCTAAACATGCATTCATCATATCTCATATGAACAAAAATTAAATAACTTTATTTTTTATTTTTTAGATCTTATTATAATATTTATAATATCAAAAAATAGTAAATAAATAGATCTAAAAATTATAACTAATCAAATTAAATTATGATCATGCAAGACTATACATAGAATAATTCTATTCTACAACTAGTCACACATCTCGTATAACTTAGATCAATATTATTTAATTTCTTAATTTTTCTAATTTTAGATCTAATCACATCTCATGTGACATTAGAAATCACCTAATTATCCTATAAAAAATAAATTAAAATTAGATCTAAATTATTTATGCGAACCTGGCTCTGATACCAGTTGAAGAAAAAATCTTGTTTTCCGGATTAGGTTCGTTCAGATCTGATTTGACCAAGAGAAATATTTTAAAAATTTTTTCTCTTAGATTTAAATCAGATTTGATACTTTTCAAATCTAATTAGATGGATCTAACAAATAAAATAAAAATAAATTAAATTAGATTTAATTTGTACCTTGTTGGTGGGTAATCCTATTATCCTATGATGATCCTGCTAATTGCTAGAGGTTCTGGATGCAACCACGCAATCGCCTGACCTCTACCGGAATCCACTTAGGCAAGATCTAGATATCTCCTCCTTAATCTATCCTCTAAAGATTAGATTTGGATCTAATCTTGAAGGTCTTCAAAATAATTTTTGAAGATCTAGTGTCGTCTCTTGCAGCAGTGCTGCCTTCTTCCTTTCTTATCACCTTTCTCTTGCCTGGATCGCACCAAACTGAACCCCAAGGCCTCTTGGGCATGGAGAGGAGAGAGAAGATCAGAGGTAGGCATGGAGAAGAGGAGAGAGGGGCTATGTGGCATGGGCAAAGGAAGAACTCTTGAAACCTAAGCGTAGACAGGGTTTATGTAGATCTTGCTGCGCCATGTAGTGCCACATCATCCCAGCTAATCACGTCTCTTCGTGCAATCAGATCTAAATCTGATTAGTGGGATGACATCACCTGATCCAATCAGATGACAGCTCCTCTCAAACATCCTTGGGTGGCACCAAGACTGGTCAAAGTAGAGTCTTAGGCACTACCTAAGTTTATTCCATAAAGCAACCTGGAGTCCCATTTGTATGGGACTCTAGGCATCATCATCCTTGGGTGCATGCCTCCCTAGGCATGCACCCCCTCTCTTTCTTCCTTTTAGTAGGTGGATGAAGGTCAAATCTCTCTCCTATGGATGCATGACACATGGGCAGATGTCTAAGTGTCAAAGGTCAACGTTTGACCAAAGTCAAAAGACAAGAATTAGCAGGTGACAGAAAATGGCAGGTGTTGTCTCAAATTTATCTCATAAATTAAGACAATCCTTTTCTAACCTAGACAAGCTCCAGTCAGACTAAGTAAAGGTACCTAAGTGATTCTAAATACATTTGGCTCAGTCAAGACAACTTTTAATGATTGTTGAAGGAGAACATTAGGCTCAATCGTGTGCTAGCACAATTTTCTTGAACCTAATTAAATCTTATTCAAATCAATTAAACTGAGTTAGTCCAATTGATGATATTCAGATCCAAATCTTTGTTTGTGTGATCTAGTTAGGTTCAGTTCTGTATGATAATAGGATATGTCATGATCTCTATCATCGACATCATCGAAACATCTTTTGATGGATCAGAACTTTTCTGATTCAGACAATTAATATGATCGATCATCAAAATCATTCTAATTGCTCTCAAAATCCACCAATGATACCTAGCAGTATATGGTGGCAACCTATCAGAACTGAGAATGAACATTTTGGTGCAATTATCTGTGTGATTAAGTTCCTCTATCTTGAGCCCCAATCGGATTAGGGTTAAGGTGAACTCATCAAATCCTAATATCCGTCATATGATTAATCATTCGATTCAAGTCCAATATGTAAACCTTAATAGAAACTCTTTCTATTATTTCACTCTAACATGGCCATAGGCTTATGGACTTGATTCTCATGATCATCATAAGGCTACTCCTCATCCACCGAGGTAGATAGATTCCCTATTGGTGCAATCCAATTCCTACAATGAATATGTTATAGCCAACATACACCTCAGGGTTACGAATGGCTAGGAGACCGAGTTATGGTGTAGTCAAACTATAACACCCTTAAGGTGAACTGCCGATGCACCTTAGGTCAAAAAACTAGACACATAACTGTAGCTTCGAGCTAGTCATCGACGAGAAGATGGACTTCCTAATGACTACTCGAGGTGGTCATGCTCAGTGCCCTCATTCTCCAATAAGTATCTATACTCTTGCTTCGATGTCTCTATACCGTAGACTCAAGACTCATCTACTATAAAAAAGTGATTGTACACCAACCTTCTGGATCAACCACCATGCTCATGATGATCCTACGGTCGGGAGCATTTTATGAGTTAATGATGAAAATTCATGTCTTAAATTTTCAACTCTTGAAAATAAAAACTATCATTACCATTAACTCAAGGGATATATCACAGACACTAAATACACATTGTGATAGAAAATAATCCATTTTATTATTTATAGTCAAACTTATAATTTTGCTCTTAGAAGTGTATAACAAGTGTCAGCCAATTCTAGCTTCTACGGCACACATATCTAACAATAAGATCTCCCCCGAGCTTCAGCATCAACCTCAATAGGAGATAAGATCTCCTTCAACCTCAACTGGAGATAAGATCTTCCCTGAGCTTCAATGTCAACTTCGATAGGAGATAAGATCTCCTTCAACCTCGGTTGGAGATAAGATCTCTCCCGAGCTTCAACGTTGACGTCAACACAAGATAAGATCTCCTTCAACCTCAGCTAGAGATAAGATCTCTCCTGAGCTTCAATATCAATCTCAATAGGAGATAAGATCTCCCCTGAGCTTCAATGTTAACCTCAACAAGAGATAAGATCTCCTTCAACCCCGACAGGAGATAAGATCTTCCCTGAGCTTCAACCTCAATGGGTGTAGAGCCCGAAAAAGGACTTTAGCAATCATCGTTTTGTACTCCCTTCTTTCAAATTTTGAACACGAGAGTGGGGGGACTATTGTTAAGGATAAATCTCGCTTCCATCAATGTCGAGTCTGATGCTTAGCCTAATGTGATTGGTAATCATAGAAGAGCTTTGATTGGAAATTCTCCCTTCAGCAACCAAATTTTGGCCAAACTCCTTTAGCAGCCGAACTCCTCCAACAATCGAAACCCCCGAACTCCCTCCAACGATCAAACTCCAGCTGAACTCCTTTAGCAGCCGAACTCCTCCAGTGGTCGAACCCCCCGGACTCCCTCCAACGGTTGAACCATAGTCCAACTCCTTTAGCAGCCAAACTCCTCCAGTGGCTGAACCCCTCGGACTTCCTCCAGCAGTCAAACCCCAGCCAAACTCCTTCAAGCAGTCGAACTCCTCCTAGACTTCTCCTTCAGCTGGACTTCTTCGCTAGTCAGACAACTTTTGGACTTCTTCAATTGAATTCATCCAAGAGTCCAACTCTTTTTAGACTTCTCCCTCAGTCGGATTTCTCCACGAGCCCCAACTCCTTCCAGACCTCACCCTCAATCGAATTCCTCCAAGTGCCAAACTCCCTTCGAACTTCTTCTTCAGTCGAATTCCTCCAGGAGCCGAACTCTCTCTAGACTTTTCCTTCAGTCAGATTTCTTCAGGAGCCAAACTCCCTCCAGGAGCCCAACTCCTTCCAAACTTCTCCCTCAATCCGATTCCTCTAGAAGCCAAACTTCCTTCGGACCTTTCCTTCAGTTGGATTCCTCCAAGAATTGAACTTCCTTCAGACTTCTCCTTCAATCGAATTCCTTCAGGAGCCAAACTCCCTCTAGAATTCTTCTTTAGTCGAATTCCGTCAGGAGCCAAACTCCTTCTGGACTTCTCCTTCAATCGAATTTCTTTAGGAACCAAACTCTTTCCGAACTTCTTCTTTAGCCAAACTTCTCCACTAGTCAAACTCCTTCCAAACTTCTCCACCAATCGAACTTCTTCTGGACTTCTCCATCAGTCGAGCTTCTCCACCAATCAGACTCCTTCTAGACTTCTCCATCAGTCAAACTCCAATCGGATTCCTCCAATGGATTACCTTCAGATTTCAAGTAGCATTCCTCACGGATAATCCCCTCTAGCTATATTCCATTTAGGAGTTCGAACTTCTCTTGAATTGACATACATCAAATCTCTTCACCCCTCTATGTATCCCCGAGCGGCTCAGTACCAGACGGCTATGGCTATCACTATCAGTCTACTGCAAATGATGCCCCTCTCATGCGGCTCCGAGCGGCCAGCTACCGGATGGCTATGCCCGTCACTATCAGTTTGCTTTAGGCTCCATCTATAAAAGAGACTCTTTAGATATATTTTCTCTAAGCTCTCTTCTCCTTCCCAAAACTCTACTGAGTTCTTTTCTGAGCACTCTATTTCTATTGGCCAAAAGAGCTGACTTGATCATCGGAGGGTCCTATCGGAGCCACCACCATCAACTCTGGATGAGACTTTATTTTGCAAGTTACCGATGGTGACCTCTTCTTCCTCAACTCCAGCTCGATCCGATGTCAACCAGATTCTACACTAATATAATTTAAATTAATACTTTAAGTACTTGATCTTGTATAAATTGAATGTCTTATTTTCAAGTACTTAAGTCATGCACTTTTTAGGAGAATCTAAATATCTAAGCATTTTATGACAAAATGTCAAAAATTAGTTTTCTTATTAGTTTAGCAATTTAAACATTCATATTCAATAAGCATCTTTTAATTTAAATTCATTAATTATAAAATTGATATGGAAAGACTTAAAATATTATGCTGAATTTTAAAATAAACCATTTCATCCGTAGCATGATATATACAGGAGAGCATATTATTCTTTAAAATCAAAACATTCAATAACATGATATGAATTCATTGCAAGCATCAAAATCAATCCATTAAACATATGAAGTATTTCAAGCAAGAAATTTTATATGCAAGCATATTAATTAAAGGATTCATTCAATTAAAAAGATTTTAACAATCATTGATGGTATGATAAAAAAAAAAGATTTAGATTATATCAACAATCATCATCCATCATCTTGACATCCAAGGAATCCAAATAAAGATGTTTTTTCTCTTTTAAGAGCATTGGATCCTTGGCAAACCTGCAAGATCACTTCAAAACTTTTGGTACCCAAGCCATCTTGGGTCCATAAGAGTTAGTATTTAAGGTTTCTTTTGGAACCCAAATTTGTCTTATCAAGGTTTAACCAATTCTTTTAAAGTTGCATTCTGAAATCTTGTGGCCAATTTGATTACATTTAAAGCACTTAAAGGAATGATCTTTGATGGAAGCGCTTGTAAAAATACCTTTTGTAGTTTGTTGTTTTCTTGAAGTATTAAAATCGATTTCTATTTTATTGAAAGCAACTCCATTGGATTTTACCAAGGATTGAAGATTTTCAAAGCTAATTATGAATATAGGTTTCAAAACCTCAACTTCTCTTCTTAATTTCTTATTTTCTTCCAAGAGCTCTTTCTTTTCAATTGAAAGATTTTTAGTTTCTTTTAGGAAAGATTTTAGAATATCATTTTCTTTTTTAAGCTCAAGAATTTTTTTATCTAAAGAATTTTTAGATTTAATCAGATTTTCTTTTTCTTCAGCTAAATTTTTTTTTTCTTCCATTAAATTAAAATTATTCTTTTTAAGCTTCCTTCTTTTCTACCTTAACTTTTTAAATTCATTCATAAGTTCATTAAAGGCTTCTTGAAGCTCATCAAATGTAAATTCAGAAGAATTATCAATGTTTACCTCATCATTTTGAGCCATCAAGCAAGAATTTATGATGCTTTCTTCCATTTTCTCATTCTTTTCTTCTTTGCTTTGCTCTCCCTCAATCAGTGCTTTCTTTTTCTTTTGTTTCTTCCTTTTCTTCCTCTTTTCATCCTTATGAGCCATGAGGCATATGCTGGGGTGAGCTTCTTTTTTTTCTTGAGAGCTTGATTCTTCTATTTGATTTACTTCCTCATAAATTTTTTTTAATTTCTTCCATACATGTTTTGCTAAAATACATGAAGAAATTGCATCAAATGTATTTAACTTTAAGGAGTAATAAAGTATATTCATGGCCTTAGCATTAAGTTGGGCCATTTCTTTATCATGCTCTTTGAATGCTTTGGGGTTGTGTGAGCCATCAATTATAATATTTCATAGGTTATAATCATGTGCTTGTATGAAGATGTGCATGTGTGCTTTCCAATAACTATAATGTGAGCCATTAAAAAGTGAAGGTCTATCTATAGAATATCCTTCACTAAACAAAGACTCCATTTGGATTGCCATAATCTTCAGCTCTAGATGGTTAGATCAATAATCAATAATAGAGCACCTGCTCTGATACCAATTACTGCCTAGAGGTAGCAACCCAAGGGGGGGTGAATTGGGTTCTTATGAAAACTTTGGCCAAATTTAACTCTAAGCAATTATGTGCTTTGATTTTAATCTAAGTGATGAGGATGAGATGTATATAATATATATGAGCAGTGGAATTAAGATAACAAAACCAAACTATGAAAGTAAAATAAGAATTATAAGCATGCAAAGCATATAGAGAGATAGAAGAAAAAAGTACAATACAAACATACAAAGATTTATAGTGGTTTGGAGCAATCCACTCCGACATCCACTATCCAAGCTTCTCTTGGAAATTCTACTATAATTTATCCTTGATTACAATGTATTTATTTTAGGCTCATAAATAAACCTAGTTGATTTTCACAGGAGCACCAACCAAAACCTAACATCGTTAGTTTTTCGGGTTCACTAACAATCCAGTTGATTTTTCAGGATCGCCAACCAAAATCTATAATGTCCAATTCTAGGCTTGGACAGGCCTAAACCCTAAGTTTTTTTCTGCAAAAAAACTTATAAAGAAATCAAAAAATACAAGTAAAGTTTTAGTATAATATAAAAAATAGTGTATAAGCTCTTTTAAATCCTAAAGAATAAGCTGATAATGTGCTCGATTGAAGCTTGGCTTTTCTTCAAATTGTACTTGAGAGGATGTGGAAGATATTGGAGAAGATTGCTTTGAAGGCTCGTTGAAATCTATGCACAACACTCCTCTCTTTTTTCTTTTCTTTTGATATTCAATGTTCCTCACAAAATTTGAAAGATTCTCTCTCTAAATCCTTTAATCTCTTTCTTCTTTTTTTTTAATTGATTCTCCACCTTTAAATATCTTTAGAGAAGGTTGGAATGAGAGTTTTTAGTTGTTGGAAGCTCTAAAATAGCCATTGGGATTGAAAAATAGCCATTGAAAAATTATCCATTGAAGGCTGTTCGTGCAGATCGAGACCTCTCAATTTTTTACAAGATCTCTCATCAAATTTTAAGACCTCTCAATTTTTTACGAGATGTCTCACTGGAATCATGAGACCTCTCAAGAATCCTACAAGATCTCTCTCTCTCATAGCATAGAAACTAAGTTTCTATCTTCTAAGATCGAGACGTCTCGAGTTCAACTCAAGACCTCTCGAGACTGTGCCAGAATACTATTTCATTATGCCAGACCACTCGAGAGCTCTCAAAAAAAATATTAGATATCTTAAAAAATTCTAACTTCATTTTCTTCAATGTTTGACCTTCCAAACTTGAGTTTCTTAGCTCCAAACACTTTTAAACATAATTGCTTCCTTCAATTTTAATTTCTCTTCTTTCAATCATACTTTGTTCATATCAAACCATCCAAATATGTGTGAATTTGCTCTTTTAAGTATTTTGGCATAGCATCTTAAGAGGATTTATTCTTGAGATAAATTCTTCATTTTAGATACTTGAAAAATCCTACACACATTCTTGAAATACATAATTAGATACATAATATACTCAATATTTTGAAATCATTAAAATCAATCTCAGGATCAATAGCATGAAATTTGAAAATCAAAAATTTAAAAGTTTTTATTCTAAGAATGGAATAAACCATAATTTTTCAGCTCCTAGGACACCCCAACAAAATGGGATAGTAGAAAGAAATAATAGAACACTAATTAAAATGGCACGAACTATACTTTATGAAAGTAGCCTTCCAAAATATTTTTAAATGGAAGCTATTAACACCATATGCTATGTCCTAAATAGAGCTCTAATTAGACCTATTTTGAAGAAAACTCCATATGAGCTTTATAAAGAAAAGAAACCAACTATTTCATATTTTAAAGTATTTGGGTGTAGATATTTTATTTTGATAAATAGTAAAGATAAATTAGATAAATTTGATGCAAAATAAGGCATTTTTCTAAGATATTCAATAAATAGTAGAGCATATTGAGTGTTTAATAAAAGAACATTAATTGTAGAGGAATCCATGAATGTCATATTTGATGAATCTAACTCTCTTAAAGTAAGAGGAAAAGAATTTGATATGGATGCAGATAATTTAGAAAAAAAATAAAAAATATGACACATGAAGATACTATTAGATGTGTACCCTAGAAGTTAGATTGGCTGATAAATTATAATACACTTCTAGGAATAATTTTATAATTTTGACTATAAATTAATAAAAAAAATATTTTCTATCGTAGTGTGTATTTAAAGTATTTATGATACATCCTTTGAGTTAATGATAATGATAATTCATATTTTCAAGAGTTAAAAAATTAAGACATAAATTTTTATAATTAACTCATAAACTGCTCCTGATCGTAGGATCATCATGAAAATGGTGATCAATCTAGAAGGTTGGTGTATGATCAATTTCTTAGAATAGATGGATCTTAAGTCTATGATTTGAAAATATCAGAGCGAGAGTATAGGTACTCATTAGAGAATGACGGCACTGAGCATGACCACCTCGAGTAGTCATAAGGGAGTTTACCTTCTCGTCGATTACTGGCTCGATGCTGCAGTGGTGTGTCTGGTTCTTTGACCTGAGGTGCATCGATAGTTCATCTTGAGGGTGTTATAGTTTGACTACTCCATAACTCGATCTCCTAGCCATTCAAAATTTTGAGGTGTATGTTGGCTATAGCATGTTCATTGTAGGAAATAGATTGCACCAATAGAAGATCTATTTACATCGGTAGATGAGGAGTAGCCCTATGATGTCATGAGATTGAGTCCATAAGCCCATGACCATGGTAGTGTGAAAATGATAGAAAGAGTTTCTATTAGGATTTCACATCGAACTCAAATCAAATAATTAATTCATATGATGGATATTGGGTTTGACAAGTTTACCTTAATCCTAATCTTGTTGGGGTTCAAGATAAAAGAACCCAATCACATAGGAAGCAACACCATGAGATTCACTTTCAGTTCTGATGAGTTGCCACCATATACTATTGGTGTCACTGGTGGATTTTAGGAGCAATTAGAATGATCTTGATGATCGATCATTCTAATTATATGAATCAAAAAAATTCTGATCCATCGAAAGATGTTTTAATGATGTCGCTGATGGAGATCGTGATATATCTTATTACCATATGAAACTGAACCTAACTAGATCATAGAAATAAGAGTTTGGATCTGGATGTGATCAATCAAGCTAACCTAGTTTTATTATTTTAGATTAGATCCAATTAGGTTCAAGAAAATCATGCTAACACACGATTGGGCCTAACTTTCTCCTTCTATAGTCTTTCTGGTTTATCTCGACTGAGCCAAATTAGTTTGGACTCCCCAAAGAATCCTCTATGGGTTTGTCTTTGTCTGACTGGAGCTTGTCTAGGTCAGAAAAGGATTGTCTTAATCTATCAAATGAAAATAAGATAATACCTACTAATTCATGTCGCCATCTACCATTTTCTATCACTGCCAGGAGATGAGATGTCTCAATGCAGGAAAGAATGGGTAGGGGCATGCACCCCCTTTGGACATCTTCTTGGGGCACATGCTCCCTTGATTTCCATGCATAGGAATGTGGGCATGTCCCTAGTTGGCATGCGCACATGGGGAAAAAAGGGAGGAGTCCCATACAGATGGGACTCCATGTTCATATAGTGAAGATGGACTCTTGGACGCCAAAGGGTTTGGGCTTATCCATCTTTGGCACCATCTATGGAGAGTTTGAGGGGTCTCTAACCTAACTAGATTAGGTGACATCATTCCACTAATCAGATTTAGATTTAATTAATCTAAGCAATATGACTGGTCAGACCTGCGTGGCACTGCATGGCGCAGCAGGATCTATGTAAACCCTATTTATGCCCAGGGTTTTATGAGTTTTCCCATTCATCATGCCGTAAGGCTGCCTCTCCCCTCTTCCATGCCTCCCTCTCATCTTCTCTCTCCCCTCTCCATGCCTAAAAGGTTGGGTGAATCCAATGAGAAAGAAACAAGTGTTACTGCAAAGATCAGGAAAACAGTCGACGTGTTCGTGAGACGAGCGTGCTGCCTTCATCAATCTTTTAAAGACTCTATGAATTAGATACAGATTTGATTTTTAAAAATTAGATCTAGAAAAAGATCGCATCCAGATCTTGCCTGAGTGGACTCTAGTAGAGGTCAGGCACTTGCGTGGCTACATTCAGAACCCTGGGCTTCAGTAGATCATCGATAAGGTAATCAGATTATCCAAACAAGATATGCAATTAAATCTAATTTAATTTTAATTTTAATTTTAATATTAGATTTATAGGATCAAATCTAAGATATTTTAGATCTGATTAAGATTTATTAAAAAAAATTTTAAAATATTTCTTCAGATCCAATCAGATCTGAACGATCCTATGGCGGAAAAATGCTAATTTTTCTTCAACTGGTATCAAAGCTATGTTAGCAGTTCTTTAGATCTATTTTAAATCTTATTTTATTCTTATTTATGATCTGATATTAAAGAATTTTTGATGTCACATCAGATGTGATTAGATCTAAAATCAAAAAAATTAAAATTTTTATGTTCAGATCAATGATGTATGGGATACATGTCTAGACTAGGTGTAGAATTATTCTATGTGCAGTCTAATATAATTTTTCTTTTTGATATGATTAAAATATTTTTATAGAGCTTTTTATTTTTATTTTTTGATTTTATAAATGTTATAATCAGATTTGAAAATAGAAAATAAAATTTTTTAAATTTTTATATGAGATATAAATGATGCATGCCTAGACTAGTTGTAGAATAGTTTTATAAATTGTCTAGAATAGGTTTTATTTGATGCGATCAATTTAAAATTTTATCTTTCAGATATTATATGTGATATATCAGATCTGAAAGCATGCATATCTGATTTAATATTTGATACATGAGATGTATACAGAACATGCATGATTAGATCTATGATTTTATATGAGATAATGTTGTAGATCTTATTATTTTGTAGTGTAGTTATTGTTTCTAATTAAGGCATTCTCTTTGGGCATCCGATCATAAGAGTAAGAAAGGTTTAAAGAACCTCTCTTTCCATTCAATGGGATGCTTTTATGGTGTGTACGGGTGCTGCACGTTTATCCTTAATCAAAAATAAAAAAAAATTACTTTTTTGCAAAATTCTAGATCCTAAAATCCTAGGATTTTTGGCATGTTTCTATTTGTGAATCTAAACTTAATTAAGAATTAAGATTATGAAATCAATTAGATCTAAAAATTATGAATTTTCAAATCTGAGACACCTTCATAAATTTGAGTTCGGGCTTGGGTAGCTCAATTAGGTCTAGCGATTTTGATCAAACTGAATCAAGAGTTGGTTAGGTGGGATCAAGAGTGCTTAGAATTGACCAGCCCAATAGGATTAAGTCTGGGTCAAGGTCGACTAACATTCACATGTGGTTGATCAAGTCAAGACCTAATTTTGCTCCATAGTTCAAGCCTAGATTATAGGCTAACTCGATTGATTCTGCTTCAATAATTTAGTGTCAAGATAAGTCTGGCAGATACGACTGTTGATTTCTAATTGGAAGCTACTCAATCTGAATACATTCTTGTCGAGTTAATGGCATATCACTTCTACTAGTCTCACTTGCCTGGCCATTTGGATCGACCCAGTTCTGATTATAGGTGGCTAACTATTTGAGCTAACCCATGCCACTAGGTTAGTCATAATTATTATGACTAAATCAAATCAAGTTTAAAAAGACCTAAATCAAATCTTCCTAAGAAAATATTAAGTCATAGGTCTTCTATCATTGTAGATGTGCGGGCCCTTTTCAGGACTGATTGTTCTCGACTGGTTACCATGATTTAGTTGCACCGAAAAGACGTAGCCATGTCTATTAGGCATTGGATACTACAGGTTGGAGGATGGGTTAGACTCAATATTCTGAACATGGTGAGGGACCCAATTAGAAATTCAATTCATGTAAATGATGGTTCTGACTTAACTAAGGAGTGGAGCAATATTCCAGGAACGGTAAGCTTCATGAATTAGAGACCAAGTTTAGGTGCACCATGATTAGAGAATCATTGGATAAGAGTTGTCCACTCATCAATTAACCTATCACCAATAACTATTAGGTGAGGTGGTGAGCCAATTGGTGGGACTGCACCATCCACTAGAAATCAATTGATCATGAAGATTTTTGCATCTCTACCTAGAGAGTATAAAGATCTGAATAAATAATGGAAGTCTAATTTATTTAAAAATAAAATTTTTAAATAAATTTGTCAAATCTAATTATAAAATCTAACTAGAAACTTTGACTCTCGATAGAGAAATGTCTGCATCCAATCCATTAGCCCGTATCTTGGACACCAATAGACTGACCGAATCTAATTACAAGGATTGGCTCCAAAACTATAAAATTATTTTGGGTTCCAAAAAGCTGACTCATGTATTGGACCAGGAACCCCCCATCTTACCAGCCCGTCCATCTGTCGAATAGAGAGTGTCTCTAGAAAGGTGGATGGATGAAGACAATAAAGCTAGGTACTACATCTTAAGCTCGATGTCTGATGAGCTTCAATGCCAACATGAAGACATCAAGACTGCTTGCCAAATGTTGGTTCACCTACAAGAGTTGTTTGGTGAAGAGAGTCGCATAGCCAAGTATCAAGTCACTAGAAGACTTTTTAAGGCTTAAATGCATGATGGGCAGTCGATCCATGATCATTGTCTGATGATGATCAAAGACTTAGAAAAGCTTGAGAAGCTCAGTGTCAAGCTAGACAAGGACTTGCAAATTGATGTGATCTTGCAGTCCTTGACTGATGCATATGGACAGTTCATCATAAACTTTCATATGCATAAACTGCAATGTACTTTAGCTGAATTGATGAACATGTTGGTTACTGCTAAGTTTTCTTTGAAAGGTTCAAAGGGCTCAATGCTTGCTATGGAGCCGACTTCTTCCAAGAGAAAATCTTTTGAATAGAAGAAGAAGTCTGCAAAGAAGCAGAAGATAGATGGAGAGAAGAAGAAAAAGAAAGAGCCAAAGAAGAAGTCCGCGGACAAAGAAAAATATTTTCATTGCAATACCGATGGCCATTGGAAGCGAAACTGCCCTTTATACCTGGCCAGCCTAAAGAATAAAAAGGAGGCAAGTCCTTCTGGAGGTATGCTCATAATTAAATCTAATATAATGATTTTTTCTGCATCCAGTTGGATGCTTCACTCTGATTCTAGTACTCATTTGTGCACTTCTATAAAGGATCTTGAGGAGAACAGGAGGCTGAGGGATGGTGAGATGATCCTACGCGTCGGGAATAGAGCAAGAGTTATTATTGTGGCTATGGAAACCTACCCTCTTCGACTACCATTAGGATTAGATTTAGTACTTAGAAACTATTTTTATGTAACTACAGCAAGCAGAAATTTGATTTCTATTTCATGTTTAGCATAGAAAGGCTATATAATTAGTTTACTTAAGAACCATTGTAATATTCTTTTTGAAAGAAACAAAATTGCAACTAGTTTTCTTATTAATGGTCTGTACCAGTTACATATTGATGTTTCTATTTTTAATACAAGCAAAATGTGAATGCCATAGGATCAAAGCGACCTAGGGATAGTCAAAATGATAGATATCTATAGCACCTTAAGCTAGGTCATATAGCGAAAGACAGGGTTAACAAATTGAAAAAATTTAGGCTATTGAGTCTATTAACTTTTGAGTCATATTGAATTTATGAATCATGCCTTCATGACAAAATGACCAAGATTTCTTTTGTAGGACATGGGAAAAGGGCCATAGATCTACTTGCCTTGGGACACACAGATGTATGCAATCCATTTGATGTGCTGGCTAGAGGCAATTATGTCTACTTTATCATCTTTACCGATGATTTTTTTTGGTACGGGTATGTGTATTTGATGTGACATAAGTCTGAAGCTTTTGAAAAGTTCAACAAATTCAAACTCAAAGTAAAAAAATAAATAGAAAAATCCATTAAGGTTCTTCGATCAGATCGAGGAGGTTAATACCTTAGTCGAAAATTCCTAGACTATCTAAAAAATAATGACATAGTCTCATAATGGACTCCATCTAAAATGCCTCAACTCAACAAGGTTTTAGAATGGAGAAATCAGATCCTATTAGATATGGTTCGATCCATGATGAGCTTCACGAACCTTCCTAATTTTCTTTTGGGGCATAGTCTAATGACCATAATATATTTACTGAATAGGATTTTCTCTAAAACCATTCCTACCACACCATATGAGATATGGCATGATAAGAAATCAAATCTGAGTCACCTCAGAATTTAGGATTATTCGGCCCATGTTAAGAAACAATAGGCGGACAGTTAGAGTCTAGGTCTTTTAGAGCTTGATTCATAGGATATCCTAAAGAGTTATTAGAATATTACTTCTATCTTTCAGAAGACCATAATGTGATGGTGAGTCGACATGCCATTTTTTTTTGAAAAATAATTTATCAAGATGGCATCGGGAGATAGATCAGGCTTGAGGAGAAGGTCTTCAAACAGCAATGAGCTAAGAAACCTATGAAACCTAATCAGATTAAGCCAGTCCAAATACTATCTCCTCTACCTCGAAAATCAACAAGGGTTTCCCATCCTCCTAAAAGGTACTTAGGCACTATTTCAAAATATGTTGAGAAACTATTCCTCACAAAAAATGGGATTCATGGTGATGATCCGAAAACCTATGATGAGGCGATATCAGATATCGACTTCGAGAAATGGTTAGAGGCAATGAGGTCAGAAATTAACTTAATGTGCTCGAACCAAGTTTGGAACTTAGTAGATCCACCTGAAGGTATGGTACCTATTGGGTGTAAATAGATTTTCAAGAGAAAGATGTTGATAGGAATGTAGAGACATTCAAAGCAAGGCTCGTAGCGATAGGGCATAGTCAATGCAAAAGCATTGATTATCAGGATACTTTTTCACTAATAGCTATGCTTAAATACATCCGTATATTGCTTGCTGTTGCAGTCTATTTCAATTATGAAATATGACAGATGGATGTAAAAATGGCATTCTTAAATAGATATCTTGAGGAAGATATCTATATGGAATAGCCGCTTAGTTTTACATCCAATGATGATGATCACAAAGTATACAAGCTACAAAGGTCCATATATGGACTTAAGCAAGCATCTCATAGCTGGAATGCTCATTTCAATGATGTGATCAAATTATTTAATTTCATCAAAAATAAAAAAGAGCCGTGTGTCTTTAAAAAGGTCAATGGGAGTGCTGTTATTTTCCTCGTACAATACGTAGATGACATCCTCCTTATTGGAAATGATATTTTCATATTGACCATGGTCAAAATGTGGTTGCCTAAGGAGTTCTCCATGAAAAATCTAGAAGAAATATCCTTTATATTGGGAATAAAGGTCTATAGAGATAGATCAAATAGGATGCTAGGACTTTTACAGAAGATGTACATAGAGGAGGTGCTAAAGAGGTTTAGCATGGAAAACTCTCAAAGAGGTTTAGTATCCTTTAGACATGGCATTCATCTCTCTAAGAAGATGTGCCCTAGCACACCTGAGGAGATTGAATGCATGAGCAAGATCCCTTATGCTTTGGCAATAGGAAGCCTCATGTATGCCATGCTATGCACACGATCTGATATTGCCCATGCTGTGAGTATCACGAGCAGGTATCAGTCGAATCTAAGCGAAGAGCACTAGACTTTTGTAAAGTGTATTCTTAAGTACTTGAGAAGGACTGAGGATATATTTCTAGTCTTTGATCATGGAGAACTCCAAGTCTAGGGATATACAGACTCAGACTTTATGTCTGATATAGATGATCAAAAGTCGACATCTAGTAGTCTATTTATATGCAATGATGGTACTATTAGCTAGAAGAGTTCCAAGCAAACGATGATAGCAGACTCCACCATACAAGTAGAATACATTGCTGCATCGAAAAGCTATGAAGAAGGCATTTTGGTACAAGAAGTTCACAGTAGAGCTCAGAGTGATGCCATCGGATGTCATCCCTCTGTACTGTGACAATAATGGTGCCATAGCCCTAGCAAAGGAGCTAAGGACTCACCAAAAATTCAAGCACATTGAGCAACGATTCCATTTGATCCACGATTACCTAAAGAAGGGATACATCGAGGTCAAGAGAGTCGACACTGCAGATAATGTGGCTGACCTACTAATGAAGCCGTTGGGATAGTAGAAGATCGAAGCCCACCTTAAGAAGATGAAACTTAGATTTGTAGCCAATTGGCTTTAGGTCAAGTAGGAGTTTGTTAGATGTGTGCCCTAGAAATCAGATTGGCTGACACATTGTAATACACTTTTAGGGATAATTTTATAATTTTGATAATAAATTAATAAAAAATATTATTTTCTATCATAGTGTGTATTTAAAGTATCTATGATATATCCTTTGAGATAATGATAATGATAATTTATATTTTCAAGAGTTAAAAATTTAAGATATAAATTTTTATAATTAACTCATAAATTATTCCTAACCATAGGATAATCATGAAGATGATGATCAATCTAGAAAGTTGGTGTACGATCGCTTTCTTAGGGCAGATGGATCTTAAGTCTATGGTGTGGAAACACCAGAATGAGAGTACAGATACTCGTTAGAGAATGAGAATACTGAGCATCACCACCTCAAGTAGTCATAAGAGAGTCTACCTTCTCATCGATGACTGGCTCGATGCTACAATGATGTGTCTGGTTTTTTGATCTGAGGTGCATCAGCAATTCACCTTGAGGGTGTTATAATTTGTGAAAGAAAATCGCGTAGGATTTAAGCATGCATTTTCAAAACTTTTTCAAATAAAATAGCAGCAAAAGCAAATATTAATCTAAAATTAATACTATGCATGCATTAATCATATCAAATAAATTCTACTTAGGATCTAAACATGCTAATATGTGATAGAAAAATAAAATGCATTCGATCAACAAATCGAATCTGCTAACCGATATGAGCTCAGAACTAGATATCTTTTCACGGATAGCTAATCACCATGATCTAAATCTACAAGAAGAAGCTATGGTGTTATGCTATAGCTACACACTCATTTGACATCTATGGATGGTCCACACGGAGCTCCTGATCCCGACCAGCTCCATCAGAGTACTAGCTCCTCGCTAGAGCCTTCGATGGCTAATCATGATCGATCCAATTGATTATATACCTTTTGATTTCTTGAATATTACAAAAAATTAGAACATAAATATTGGAGGATGATCAAGTGGTGTTTCAAATTTGGTGGTGATCTGATGCTCACAGCACTCGATCTCTCCACCCAAATCCAGATTTTCAAAATTAGGGTTTCACTCGGCCCAAAAACCCTAACACACTAAAAATCCTATCATGCCATCTTTGTGTGGAGTTTTTCCATGAAATAAGTTTTTATGGAAAGATGACTTTTATATCTATAAATCCTATTTAGATTATATCTAAAAATTAAGTATCTTTAGAGGTGAAAATCAGAAGAGAAGAGAAGCATGAGGGAAAAGTAAAGTGTTGTAGGACCCTGCTCACCTTCACTCCAAGATTTTTTTCACCAAAAACTAATGTCCAATTACTCTAAAATATTTACCACATAATGCTTACCCCTTTTGTCACATGCAAAAATTCTCATAATTTATTGACGTGAATACCATGGAAAAAGTGCATGGAAAAAGATAAGGGTCGAGTGGTTGGGAGGTTTTAACCACTCACTTGATTTCAAAAATTAATTGAGCCTCTTATCCTTATCCAATGCCTCCTCCCATATAATTAACATGCAGAAGGCTCTCCTTCTATGTGTGCACATTTTTATTTCTCCAAAAAATATTTGACAAATAAAAGGGAGGGCGTAGGAAGCAGATAAGGTTGGATTGGTTCCAACCTCCAACAAACTAAGTTGAATTCAAAACTCAACTTACTTTGAACCGGTCCAACCTTTGAACCAGGTCAAAAGCAGATAAGAGAGAGGGTGCAAAAACCTTCTAGGCAAGAGAAAAGTGATGTACAAAAATTTTGGGCATGGAACAAGAGTGGAAAAATAAAAAATGATGGGTGCATGGGAGAATTTGAATTCAAACTTCATTTGACTTGGTCCTAATTGGTTTCAACTAAACCAATTAATCTATACCCAATTAGACCAATTTAAACCCAACCAAATTAGGCTTAGCCAAATCCAATAAAATCCTAATCAAATTAGAAATTAATTAGGTCAAGGTCCTGATCAAATCAGGGTCAAAACTCCCATAGATATTAGGTCATCTCATGACCTGATCGGGTCAAACCCAATTGAATCAAATTCAATCAGACTTGATCGAATCCTCATCACTCAATCAAATTAAGCTAATAAATAATTAAATTGCTAATTAATCTTTCAAAAATATCTGAGTACAAATCGGATGGATTACCGGGTAATAGAGTCCCATTAACATGAAACTCCTGAAAAGTCTCAATCCAGTGGGACTCTTGAACTCAGTATCCCAAATGAATCAAACTCACGATCTTAGAGTCCCAAACTAGTGGGACTCCTAATCAGAGAGTCTTAGATGAGTAGGACTTAGAGTCTTAGTCCAGTGGGACTCTTGATCATAGAGTCCCAATCCAGTGGGACTCTTGACCATAGTGTCCTAAATCATCAAGACTCATGATCAGCCATCAGATTAAGTAGAAACTCCTTATGTGTGTGACCCCATAGGTTTGAATCCTAAGCTAGTAGTATAAAAACTAATTTTTTATACTAATTGATGTGACCATCTAGCAATGGCATCCGACGTCCAGATAGGTCAAAAAGTCGGAACGTGATAATGATGAACCTGTGGAATATGGTTACCGTATAATTCATCCCCTTGATCATGATGCTCAAAAGAATGATCTAGAATTTATTGTCAACCCTAAAATTCATCCACATTATATTTTAAAATTTAGCATCTATCATATGGACTATCCCGTTCGAGGATTTGCTAAATTGGAATACAACGATGCACTTGCTCCAACACTTGAGGGATCAATCCCATCTTGACTCACACACCGACAAGCCAAGTACTAGACTGCACCCAGTAGCCTTCCATCACTGAATTAGAAATTCAGATGGTCCGATACCTAAGTACAGTGAGTTGTTTGCAAGTCACCATGGTGGTCTCAGGTCTAAGGGACACTTATATCCATATTCTTCGGGGCAAATCTTGATAGAAGAAAAGCTCCGTAGTTGGTTACGTTTAGTGCAGATGTATCCATACATCTCACTTGCATGCCATGCCAGTGTCTCAACACTCCTTGGTTACTAGGACAACCAACCTATATGGTACGCAATGACCTATACTCGATAAACATTGTCATCCTAAGTAACAACGTATCTTTTGATCATGAATAATTTAAGGACTAAATAACAAATCCTCCTTTCTCAAATCTAGATAGTCCTAAGGACTTCATCACAACACAAAAGTTCATTAAAATACAACAGAATTTATGATGAAAAATACTAAATAACTTTAATTATTTGATAATTCGTATACAACAGGCTGATAATTGACTTTGGGACATATTCCCAATAGTTTGACTATACTATAACTCGATCTTCTAGCCATTCAGAATTCTAAGGTGTATGTTGGCTATAGCATATTCATTGTAGAAATTAGATTGCACCAATAGGGGATCTATCTACCTCGATAGATGAGGAGTAGCTCTATGATGATCATGAGATTGAGTCCATAAGACCATGGCCATGGTGGTGTGAAGATGATAGAAAAATTTCTATTAGGATTTCACATTGGACTCAAATCAAATGATTAATTCATATGATGGATATTGGGTTTGACGAGTTCACCTTAACCCTAATCCTGTCGCGGCTTAAGATAAAAGAACTCAATCACATAGGAAGCTGCACCAAGAGGTTCGCTTTCAGTTCTGATGGGTCGCCATCATATACTGCTAGGTATCATTGATGGATTTTGGGAGCAATTAGAATGATCTTGACGATCGATCATTCTAATTATGAGAATCAAAAAAATTTTGGTCTATCGAAAGATGTTTCGATAATATTGCTTGTTAGGGGGTTTTTATGCCTGCCAAAGATATAAGAACATAGGCTGATTGAAGGTCTTCGGAAGGCTAAGGCTGAGGTCCTATCTCAGGCCGAACTTGAGTTCATCGAGAGATGAAAGCCAGTCGCAATGTAGGCTGATTAAAGGTCTTCGAGGGGTTGAGGATGAGATCCTGAGTCAGTCCAAGTTTGATATCATCAAAGGAGGAAAGTTGGGATCACGATATAGGTTAGTTGAAGGTCATTGAAGGCTGAGGCCGAGCTCCCATCTCAGGCCAAGCTTGAAGTTATCAAAAGATGAAAGCCAAAGTCTTCAGAATGCTAAATTAAAGGCCGAACTTTTCCAGGACGAACTCCTCTCGGATGAACTCCACTAGGATGAACTCTCTCGAGATAAACTCTCCCAGGATGAACTCTCTTGAGATGAACTTCTCCTGGACGAACTCCTCCAAGATGAACTCCTCCATGATGAACTCCTCCAGGATGAACTCCTCCGGATGAACTCCTTTAGGATGAACTCCTCCATGACGAACCCCTCTGAGATGAGCTCCTTAGGATGAACTCCCCCAGGATGAACTCCTCTAGGATGAACTCCTTCAGGATGAACTCCCCCAGAATGAGCTCCTCTGGGATGAACTCCTCCATGATGAACCCCTTCAAAGATGAACTCCCCTAGGATGAACTCTTTCAGGATGAACTCTCCCAAGATAAACTCCTTCCAGGATGAACTCTTTCAAGATGAACTCCTCCAAGATGAACTCCCCCAGGACGAACTCCTCCAGGATGCACTCCCCAAGATGAAACTCTTTCAGGATGAACTCTCCTAAGAGGAACTCCTTCAGGACGAACTCCTCTAGGATGAACTCCTCAAAGATGAACTCTCGTAGGATGAGGAACTCTCCAGGATGAACTCCTCCTAGACGAACTCCTCTAAGACAAACTCCTCCAGGATGAACTCCTTCAAAGTGAACTCCTCCAAGACGAACTCCTTTAGGATGAACTTTTCCAAGATGAACTCCCCCAGTATGAACTCCGCCAGATTGTCAACTTTTCCTCTACATGCCATGAGGGGACAATACCTGACATGATTCCTGAGATTATTCTAGTGGACAAACAAAATATCTCTGACAATCCACTAATCTCCCATGACTAACAATCGACAACACATCCTAACAAACTCCAGATCCTTTTATAAAAGAGAAAAAAGAGGAATCCCAAGGTACGCAACTCTTCTCTCCCGAATGCTCATCTTCTTTCCTCTATTGAATGAAAAACTAACTTAAACGTTGGAGGGTCCACGTCAGAGCCAACTCCGATCAGAGACTTCTCTTGCAGGTATGGCTGCCTCCATCCCGTCGCCGCCTACTTGCTGCCATCGTGCAACTCTAGTGATCTGACCTCAAGATGGATTTCTGCATCAACAGATGGCGCTAGAGGAAGGGCCTTTGAGCCCGTTTATGGGAAGAAACGAGCATCCAACAAGAGGAGCTGTGTCGCGTTGCTCCAATACCGACGAGATTCGACATCCATCTTCAATAGGTTCCATTCAGACTCAAACTGGGGGGCTCCAAATAAGGAAGAAATTTCAATCGAAGAAAAGATCTAGACAAAGAAGAAGATCATAAGGAGGATGATCTAAACCAGCAAAGACATCACAGGATCCAGATAAGAAATATGATTGTGCAAATTTTTTAGTCATATTATATTCTTGATTTTTCATCCATTTTCTTAAGTTCTGGATAGAATCAAGAATTAGAAGAGGGATCTTCATTTGCATTCTGATGTGCTAGGCAAAAAAATAACAACCTCTGAGATCCAAAATGAATTGAAGAGACTGAGATCTAGGGAGAGATGGAAAAAATAGAGGGGTATCATAAAAAATTAGAGGAAAATGAAGAGAGGCCTTCTTGGGTTGGTGGTTACTTTGGCATCCTACTGTTATATTTATCACATCTTCATTCAAGACTATGATTTCATTTCTATTCATTACTCTCATGGGTCATAAATTTTACCTATCTGGGTCAAATTAGAGCTATATTTTCCAAGTTATGGGATGTGCCATTTTCTTAGATACTACTGCAACTATTTATTACTTTTCATATGTTGCTCTATTAAATGGGATATGTAGATCCAAAAACTCAGCTACTATCATACACCATCTGAACAGTGGATCATTCTCATCAATTAACTAGAAGTTTTATGGCTCTTCTTCAAATATCGTATATTCATATTAATGACTAATGTTTAATTGCTACATACAACTCACAAGTTAGATTTATTATTTGATCTCTACATCCTATAAATTTTGGTTTGATCTCTTATTATCTCAAGTGATTTTCCACTTAGTCATATTAAACACCAAAATCCCATAAGCTTTTAATGTTACTCCAATTCTCACTATATGCAATAACATTTGGCTCTTCTCATCCTAGAGCTATTGGTAGATCTGCTCAGATTTTGACTTTTAGAAGAAAGAAATAGGGGAGAGAACGGTGTCCGCAGGCCTCTCCCCAGCCCAAGTGACCCAACTGGCCGATGTCCTTCTCGTGCATGTGCTCCGCCAATCTCCCTCACGATCCCAAGTGACGTCGACTTTAAAGAAGAAGAAGAAGAAGAAGAAGAGAGATCCAAGCTGACCTCCTTCTCCCTCGTGATCCTAATGGCATCGGAGTCTCCCATCGTGATCTTAGGCGGTGCCGACCTCCTCCCACAGAAGAAGAAGGAGGAGGAAAGAAGCAGCCGATGCCTCTCCAGTCTATCTCCCCTCTCTCGTGCATTCGCACGCGTCCGACCAACCTCCCCCGCACTCCAGGCGTGGTCGTGATGAGGCCAACGACCTCCTCCCCCAGCTGATCTCCTCCTTCGCGGCGCCCCTCCGATCTTCCCGCTCCTAGGCGAAACTTGGGCGAGTCCGATCGGCCCCCGATGATCGATCTTCTTCCTCCCGTGCACCATGCACTACAGTCGATCTTCTTCCTTCCGTGCACCATGCACCGTAGCCGATCTTCCTTTCACGCATCAAGCATAGTGGCCAATTTCCTCCTATGGTGACTCCTCCAGTCTTTCCGCTCCCAGGCATGACCCATGGAGCCAGAGTCCCCCATCACAATATCGGGTGGCATAGACCTCCTCCCACAAAATAGAAAAAGAAAAGCTTCTCTATTTCAAGAAATAGAGAAGGAAGAAGGAGGGGCCGGGTAGGCATCCGTAGGCTTCTCCCTTGTCCCTGTGCATCCGGCCGATCTTTCTCCTCTCTCCTGTACCCATTGCAGCCATCAAGTAGATCTCCTCCATCCAGCACGTCAGATGCAATGACTCCCACTAACCTTCTTCTCCCGATACCCCAAGCAACCCCGGCCAGTCTTCCCACTCCCGCATGCTTAGGAGACCCTCCGGCCAACCTATTCCTCTCCATGCGCCCCCAGCCGCTACCGAGCTTCTTGCCCCCTATCGCTAAGTTTTTCTCCCATGCACCCAAGCGTGCCCCTCTAGTAGAGCTCCTTTCGTGTGCCCGCACGCGGTCGAACCCATCACAGCGACACCAATATTCACCCGGGTGGCACTGAGGTCCTCCATTGCGATCTCAGCCGGCATTGATCTCCTCCAAAAAAATAAATAAATAAGAGAGAAGAAGAAAAGAACAAGAAGAGGAGCAAAGAGGAAGCTAGTCGGTTCTTTCCCCTTGCGCCTGCATGTGTCCGATCGGTGTGGACGAACCTACCATGATGGTGCCAAGGTCCATGCATCTCCAACACGGCTGAACCCACCACCAAGCGGCTCCTGAAGTACTCATTGAACACGAGCCGAAGTCCTTCCGAGGTCCACGCACTCCAAATGCAGCCAAAGTCCCCCATGCATGCATCTGTTCGACCCCTTCCGAACTTCTTTCGTGCACCTTTCGCATCAAATGATGCTGAAGTTGACTTGGAGCAATCTCAAAATCATGCATAAAAAAATGGCTACAACCTCCACCTCTACCCTGTGAATTTCATTCGAAGCCAAATTAACACAAAGAGAGAGAGAGAGAGAGAGAGAGAGAGAAGAAGACAAAGTTTGATCTAAACAAGGGTAGTCAAATAGAACTTGAGTTCTCCCCAAATAGAAAACTCATGATGAAAAACTTCCAAACATCGATCCATTATTATTTCATTATTTTTCTTTTTCTTTTTCTTTTTTCTTTCTTGCAGAGCCATATGATACCAAAACCATGGCCGAACCCAAAGCTAATTAATGCTAAGTTCAAGAAACCAAGGTTAAAGTTGAAGTGAAAATAAATGCTAAAGCTGAAGTTGAAATCCGGACCCATTCGAGGTCAAATTCAAGACTCGTCTGAGGTGAAAGCAAAACAAATCCGAGGTAAAAATCATACAAATTCAAGGCCAACAAAAGCCCAACCCCATTAAGCTGAGCTCATTAAAAGACCAATCTGACGTCAAAACCTAAGCCAAGCTAAAGTCAGATTCAAGACCAAGCCAAGGTCAGAATCAAGGATAAGCTAAAGCTAAAATCATAACCAAGCTGAAGTTAAGATCACAGCCAAGCCAGAGTAAAAATCATGATCAAGGCTAAACTACCAAGCCTAAATTCAAACTAAGAAAAAAATCAAGGCCAAGAAAGTAGACTTGACAAGGACATCGATCAAAGAAGACCCCATTAACCTGAGACAAGATGAGGTGAGAGGCCCTGCTAACGGCCCTAACATGCTCCTATAGCCATGTTAGGAATAGGAGGAGAACCTTATCCTAACGTCAAGCTAATGTAAAGACCTCGGTTACTTAAGTTGGGATGCGGGGAGAGGCCCTTTCAACGATCCTTTTGTGCTCCTATAGCCTTGTTAAGAATATGAGGAGAATCTCATCCTAACATTGAGCTAAAGCAAAGACCTCGATTATTTAAGCTGGGATGCGAGGAGAGGCCCTTTCAATGGCCCTTTTGTGCCCCTATAGGCCTATTAGAAATAGGAGGAGAACCTTGTCCTAACATTGAGCTAAAGCAAAAACCTCAGTTACTTAAGTCGGGATGTGGAGAGAGGCTCTTTCAACGATCCTTTTGTATCCCTATAGCCCTTTTAGGAATAGGAGGAGAACCTCATCCTAACATTGAGCTAAAGCGAAGACCTCGATTACCTTAAATCGGGATGCGGGGAGAGGCTCTTTTAACGATCCTTTTGTGCTCCTATAGCCCTATTAGGAATAGGAGGAGAACCTCATCCTAACATTGAACTAAAGTGAAAACCTCGGTTACTTAAGCTAGGATGCAGGGAGAGGCCCCTTCAATGGTCCTTCATGCTCCTATAGCCCTATTAGGAATAGGAGGGAAACCTCATCCTAACATTGAGCTAAAGCGAAGACCTCGATTACTTAAGCTGGGATGTGGGGAGAGGCCCTTTCAACGATCCTTTTGTGCCCCTATATCCTTGTTAGGAATATGAGGAGAACCTCATCCTAACATTGAGCTAAAGTGAAGACCTTGGTTACTTAAGTCGGGATGCAGGGAGAGGCTCCTTTAACGACCTTTTGTGTCCCTATAGCCCTATTAGGAATAGAAGGAGAACCTCATCATAATATTGAGCTAAAGTGAAGACCTCGGTTACTTAAGTCAGGATGTGGGGAGAGGCCCTTTCATGCCCCTATAGTCCTGTTAGGAACAGGAGGAAAACCTCATCCCAACATTGAGCTAAAGCGAAGACCTCGATTACTTAAGCTGGGATGCGAGGAGAGGCCCTTTCAACGGTCCTTTTGTGCCCCTATAGTCCTATTAGGAATAGAAGGAGAACCTCATCCTAACATTGAGCTAAAGCAGAGATCTCGATTACTTAAGCTGGGATGCGGGGAGAGGCCCTTTCAATGGCCCTTTTGTTCTCTTATAGCTCCATTAGGAATAGGAGGAGAACCTCATCCTAACATGCAACTAAAATGAAAACCTTGGTTACTTAAGTTGGGATGCAGAAAAAGGCCCCTTCAATGGCTCAGGTGTTCCCGTACGACTGTGTCAAGGACAAGAGTAGGACCTCATCCTGACACTGAGAGAAATCTTTTGGTTATTTAAGAATAGGAGGATAACCTCATCCTAGCGAGGGTGAAAACCTCTGATTTCTAAACATGAGGCAAAGATCTATAGAAATCCGAACTCCAAATTTAAATATTTGTAGAAATCCGACCTTAGAAGACAAAGATCCATAGAAATCCAAACTACAAATATTAATATTTGCAGGAATCCGACCTTAGAGGACAAAGATTTGTAGAAATTCGAACTCCAAATATCAATATTCACAGAAATCCGAGCTTAGAAAGCAGAGGCCTATAGCAATCCAAGCTTCGAATGTTAATCTGTGTAGAAATCCGACCTTAGAAGACAGAGGTTGGTAGGAATCTAAGCTTAATATGCTAAGGATAGAATTGAAGACCTTCGAATAATTTCAATAAGTAGCCAAAAGATTCTAAGTCTAAATGACAAAAAATGACATGTCTTCAACAAGTCCGATTTACTATACTCCCATCGTCCAAACCAAGGCCTGGAATCAAAAGTAGGGGGCCTATTGTTTGGGGGATTTTTATGCCTATCGAAGACATGAGAACATAGGCTAATTGAAGGTCTTCAGAAGGCCGAGGCCGAGGTCCTATCTCAGGCAGAACTTGAGTTCATCGAGAGATGGGACCCAATCATAATGTAGGCTGATTGAAGATCTTCGAGGGGTTGAGGACAAGGTCTTGAGCCAGGTCGAGCTTGATATCATCAAAAAAGGAAAATCAGGAACACAATATAGGTTAGTTGAAGGGCATTGAAGGCTAAGGTCGAGGTCACATCTCAGGCCGAGCTTGAAGTTATCAAAAGATAAAAGCCAAAGTCTTCAGAAGGCTAAATTGAAGGCCGAACTTCTCCAAGATAAACTCCTCCAGGATGAACTCTTTCAGGACGAACTCCTCTAGGATGAACTCTCCTGAGATGAACTCTCCCAGGATAAACTCTCCCAGGATGAACTTCTCCTAGATGAACTCCTTCAGGATGAACTCCTCCATGATGAACTCCTCTAGGATGAACTCCTCAGGATGAACTCCTCCATGACGAACCCCTCTAGGATGAGCTCTCCTAGGATGAACTCCCCTAGGATGAACTCTTCCAGGATGAACTCCTTTAGGATGAACTACCCAAGGATGAACTCACCCGAGATGAACTCCTCCATGATGAACCCCTCCAAGATGAACTCCCCAGGATGAACTCTCCTAGGATGACTCTCCCAAGATAAACTCTTTCAGAATGAACTTCTTCAGGATGAACTCCCCAGGATTTCCTTTAGGATGAACTCTCCTAAGATGAACTCCCCGAGATGAACTCTCTAGGACGAACTCTCCCTGGATGAACTCTCTAGGAAGAACTCTTTCGGGGTGAACTCCCTCGAGATGAACTCTCCCAGGATGAACTCCTCCAAGATGAACTCCTCCAAGATGAACCCCTCCAGGATGAACTCTTCCAGGGCAAACTCCTCCGGGATGAACTCCTCCAGGACAAACTCCTTCAGGATGAACTTTTCTAGGATGAACTCCCTTAGGATGTACTCCTCATAATTGTCAACTTTTCCTCTACATGCCATGAGGGGACAATACCTAACATGATTTCTGAGAATATTCTAGTGGGCAAGCAAAATATCTCTAATAATCCACTGATCTTCCATGACTAACAACCTACAACCCATCCTAACAAACTTCAGACCCTTCTATAAAAGAGAAAAAAGAGGAACCTTAAGGTACACAACTCTTCTCTCTCAAACACTAATCTTCTTTCCTCTATTGAATGAAAAACTAACTTGAGCATCAAAAGGTTCCCACCAGAGCCAACTCCAATTGGGGACTTCTCTTGCAGGTATGGCCACCTCCATCCCATCATCGTCGACTCGTTGCTGTCGTGCAACTCTCATGATCTGACCTCGAGATGAATTTCTACGTCAACATCATTAATTGAGATTGCGACATATCTCATTATCATACAAAATTGAACATAACTGAATCATATAAATAAGAGTTTGAATCTGGATGTGATCAATCGAGCTAACCTAATTTGATTAATTTGGATTAGATCCAATTAGGTTCAAGAAAATCGTGCTAGCACATGATTGAGCCTAACTTTCTCCTTCTGTAGCCTTTTTGGTTCATCTTGGCTGAGCCAAATTGGTTTGGGCTCACCAGAGAACCCGGTATAGGTTTGTCTTTGTTTGGCTGGAGCTTGTCCAGATTAGAAAAGGATTGTCTTAATCCATCAATTAAAAATAAGATAACACCCGCCAATTCATGTCACCATCAGCCATTTTCTATCACTGCCAAGACATGAGATGTCTCAATGTAGGAAAGAAGAGGCAAGGATGTGCACACAGGAATGTGTGCATGCCCTTAGTTGGCATGTGCACATGGGGAAAAAAGGGAGGAGTGCCATATAAATGGGACTCCAGGTTTATATGATGAAGATGGACTCTTGGGTGCCAAAGGGTTTGTGCTTATCCATCTTTGGCGCCATCTATGAGAGTTTGAGGGGTCTCTAACTTGATTGGATCAGGAGACATCATTTCATCAATTAGATTTAGATCTGATTAATTCGAGCAATATGATTGGTCGGATCTGTGTGGCACTGCATGGCGCAATAGGATCTATTTAAACCCTATCTATGCCTAGGGTTTTATGAGTTTGCCCATTCACCATACTGCATGGCTGTCTCTCCTCTCTTCCATGCCTTCCTCTAGTCTTCTCTCTCCCCTCTCCATGCCTAAGAGGTTGGGTGAATCCAGTGAGAAAAAAATAAGTGTTGGTGCAAAGATTAGGAAAACAATCGACGTGTTCGTGAGTCGAGCGTGCTGCCTTCATCAATCATTTGAAGGCTCTACAAATCAGATCCAGATCTAATTTTTAAAAATCAGATCTAGAAGAAGATCCTATCCAAATCTTGCTTGAGTGGACTCTGGTAGAGGCCAGGTGCTTGCGTGGCTAAATTCAGAACCCCGGGCTTCAGCAGATCATCGATAGTGTAATCAGATTACCCAAATAATGTATGAAATTAAATTTGATTTAAATTTTAATTTTAGTTTTAATATCAGATCTATAGGATTAGATCCAAGATGTCCCAGATCTGATTAGAATTTGTTAGAAAAATTTTTGAAATGTTTCTTCAGATCCAATCAAATCTGAACGATCTTGTGATGGGAAAATGCTGATTTTTCTTTAGATATTTCTTCACAAGAAAGAGAAGATGAAAAGCAAGATGTTGAAGAAAGGGAGCTACAACCCCAAGAAGAGCAAGGTACATATAATTTACCAAAGGAATAGAGGTATGATCATAATCATCCTAAAGTATTAATCATAGGTGATCCATCTCATGGAGTTAAAACTCGATCATCTCTTAAGGAAGCCATGAATCATATTGTATTTGCATCTCACTTAGAATCCAAAAATATAATTGAAGCTAAAAAAGATCCAAATTGAATATTAGCAATACAAGAATAATTTAACCAATTTGAAAGAAATAAAGTTTGGAAACTAGTTGAAAGATCTAAAAACTTTCTTATAATTGGTACTAAATGGGTCTTTAGAAATAAACTTGATGAAAAGGACAATGTAATTAAAAACAAGGCTAGACTGGTTGCATAGGGATACAATCAAGAAGAAGGAATTGATTTTGACAAATTCTTTGCACCTGTAGCTAGACTTAAAGCTATTAGATTGCTCTTATCATTTGCTTTCTTTATGAACTTCAAACTTTTTCAAATGAATGTAAAAAGTGCATTTTTGAATGAATTAATTGAGGAGGAATTTTATATTGAACAATATCCAAGTTTTGAAAATCAAGAATTGCCAAATCATGTTTATAGACTTAAGAAAGCAATCTATGGATTAAAACAAGCTCCTAGAGCTTGGTATGATAGATTGAACAAGTTTCTATTAAATAATGACTTTAAAAGAGGAAATATAGATAAAACATTATTTATTAGAAAAAATCAAATAATTTACTAATTGTACAAACTTATTGGATAAGTATTCGCCTCCTCAATCTGATCGAAGAGTTCCAATAACCTTTCCAGTTTGTTTTCTTTTCATTATTGAATCATTTTTACATTTCAAATGATTCAGTCTAGACACACCCATACCTAGATAGGTCGTCTGTAATAAAATATTAATATCTTTTTTTAGCACTTAATTTCACAGATCCACATACATCACTATATATGAGACTTAGAACTTTATCGGCTCCACCTTTTCCAGTAAAAGGTAACTTTATCATCTTCCCAAGAAGACAAGATTCATAGGCTATCAAAGATTTACAATCATTGATGTCGAGGTTTTCCTCTCAAGCTAACCCGTTTATCCTATTCATGTCAAGATGACTAAGCCTATAATGCCAAAGATAGATATCCATGACATTATCTAACATGGGTGTGTACATTACGCTTAACAGGCTGTGTAAATATTAAATATTATTTTTTTATTATCCATGTATTATTGTAATATTATTCATAATAATATCACAACAATCTTCTTTATTGATAAATGATAACCATTCCTGACCAAAAGGCCAACAGAGAACACATTTATCATAAAGATAGATAATAATGATAATCACTCAAAATGACATCTTTGAAAATAAGCTTGATAATTCCTAAAGCTAGGATTGGAATAGGACTTCCATCCAAAATATTTAGGTATTTCTCATAATTTTCAAGCATTCCACTTACCTATAGCTTTTGCAATAAATTGCATAAAACTATTGGTATCTCATACCCAGGTAGCAGAATTTTATACAGAGAAATTTTAAAGTATTATCATATAACATCCTTGATAAGCAACTCTTGCTCATTTCTCGTGTTCAGCCTATTATGGTCAAGGAAAGCAAGACAATTCTTCTTCCTATGACCCTGCTTCTAACAATAGAAGCACTATGCCTGATTTGGATCAATTTTGGACTAATTATTTTTACTAGGCTAAGAGGCCCTAGTATGAACCCATTCATACTACTGGACCAAATTCAACTTTTGATACTAATTATTGAAGTCGGATCCCATAAGTCATCACTATCTAACAAGGATAGGAGCAATTAGGGTTTAGCCTTATTTTGAGAAAAGAGAATAATTACCTAAGTATATGAATTATATTAAGCCTAGAGACTTGGACCTTAATCTAAAGGTTCTCCCACTATTTTATTCGAATTGGTAGCCTCTACCTTCAATTTGGAAAATTACTTTAATTTTCTAGTAGGTACTAGAATCCACATAGACAACACATAAGCCCAACTATGATTGGTCAACCTAGGTACATCTAAGGGTAGGTTCATAACTAATTATTTCTTCAAATAATTTTTAGTAATTTAATTCTACCCTAGAAATCTAATCAGTAGGCTAGGACCTCCACTATAAGGATCCAGTTAGGTCCAACCATTAACATGACTATACTTGGTGCATCTAACCAATGAATGACTAAGCACAACTATGGTTGGTCAACCTAACCACCATTAAAGAGACACATCCAAGTCATCATATGATGAATGATAATTCTATTAGTCAACATCACTAGGCCTATGGGCCTCCAATGATTATTGAGTTAATGGACCCATTATCAAACACCTTAATGGGAGGCTATGACTCAGTTATCTCCATAACTTTATCATTTTAAGGATCTAATAATTTTAGAGGATTTAAATTATTAGTGATTTAAGGATAGAAAGGACATGAACCAATTTGCTCCCACTGACTTCACTAAGTCAAGTCCTCCCACTGACTTCTTAAGTCATTGATGAGGATTAGGATCAATTTTGATCCATGGGCACCTATATCAGTCTCACAGAGTAAAATCAGTCTTACTGATTTCCTATGTGACATGGGTTAGCACGAATCAATAAGCAACCTAATAAAAACCTGATTAACCAAATTGGCTAGGTAAGTGAGATTGGTGGAAGGGTTTGTTAAGGCTTGCCTTAGACACCATAAAAAATAGTCAGATAAGCAGGCCATCAATTAAAAACCATTGATCTGGGATGCCAGACTTACCTTAGACATCAATCAATTTATCAATTTTGATTTGGTCTGTCAAATGACTTGGGCTCGATCACTGAGCCATGATCAGTATCCATTTGTTAGATGTATGGACTTTGATCAACTATAACTATTGAATTGATCTAAAAAAATGATCTAATCCTAATTAACTATTAATTAGGTTTGACCAATTTCTTAACTAAGTCCATATTTAATCTAATCCTAGGTCTAACCCAGTTAAGGACCTGATCAAGCTAATCCATGACCCTTTAACCCATATTTTATGAAATTGTCTTAGGTTCTTCAAATCACAAACCTAGATCCTAAACAATCACTTAATTCTTAATTAAGTTCAAGACTTACCGATTTGGATTTATGAAATCTCAAAACTAATTTTTGATTTTATTATTTAAAATATTTTTTAAATTGTAAACACTTTACTTTGAATCAAATTCAAATTATGGTTTTAGATCTGATTTGTTTCAATATTTCGATCATATCCTAGGATTTCGAATCTAGGGTTTTGTAGAAAGTAAATTCATAATTTAAATTCTATAAAATTTATATATCATACATATGTAAACTAGATTAAAAAATGAAGCTACATATCAACATATGCAACATGAAGATCTAGATCAAAACATGAAACATATCACATGGATCTCATCTAAATGATCAAAATCAGATCATAAACCATTTGATATTAGATTTAAAATTTAAAAATAAATCATAAATTATTTTAAATCTCATTTAACATATTTATGATTTAGGTTTCTTGGATCAGTACATACTAGGACAACCTTTTCACTGTAAGGGGTAAACCTTACAACAGGACAACCTTATGATAGTATGTGCAATCTTGATATTATTTAGATCTAATCTAAATAATCTAAAATAGATCTAATATCTATTTAATTTTAGATTTAAGTCAAAAAATTGAATCATAAATTTTTTTAGATCTAATCTAAATTATTCATGATTCAGATTTAAATAAGCACATACTAGGACAACCTTTTCATTGTAAGGGATTAACCTTACAACAGGACAACCTTATGGCAGTATGTACGATCTTTAATTAATTTTAAATTTTAGATTTATACTTAAGCATACATGAACATATTATAAAAGAACCTGACTCTGATACCATTGAAAGGAAACATGCAAGATTTGATGCATAGATTTCAAAACTTTTTCGAAATTAAAGCAGCAGAAGACATAGATTAAATAGTTTAATCTACAATATGCATGTAATCAAATTACAAAACCCTACATCAAGGATTTATAGCATGTCATGATGAAAGTATAAATCTAAAATTAAATTAATCATAAGTGGTATTGATCATATCAATACCTAGATCTAGAACAATTCTAGATCTAACCCTAGATCATATCTAGATTACTAAGAGATCAGATCTCTTACCTTTGCACGGGTCAAGAACTCCATGGTTGATTTTTGTTATTGCTTTTAGAGCTACACATGCATCCGATCTTTATAGGTGACCCACATGAACCTGCAATACAAATCGGAGGTTCATCAAACAAAGATCCGCTTGAAGTGCTAGCTTCTCGTGGATCCCTCCTGATGGTCAATCAAAAATATTTTTTTTTGGATCTCTTGGACACTCCAAGAGATAAAAAATATGAGAAGGAATAAGGAAGGAATTCAAATTTTTGATCTCCTATAAATCAAAAAATAAAATCAAGCAAAAATAAATTCTAAGAGAAGACAAATCTTCTCCTTCAGGACATCAACGGCTGATGTCCTGAAAACATCTCTATGCTTGGATAAGAGGAGACCTTCTCCTCTAGAATTTCTTCTAAGTTTTTAGATCTAATATTTTTTATTTTATTCATATAAAATTTTTATAAAAATTAGAGAAGAAGGGTTCTCCAAGAAACCCTAAGAGAAGATCTTTCTTCTCTTCTCCTTCTCTCATCAGGACATGATCAAATCATGTCCAAAAAGAACATCATGCCCTAAAAACCTGGAGCACTTATCCCCACACCCAATTCCTCTCTTTCTTATATTTTTATCACATAAAAATTATAAAGAATAAATAAGAGAAAAAATACATAAAAAAAAATAAAGAGAAGACAATCTTCTCTTACCTTGTCTCTTCAAGACATCAACCTTTGATGTCCTAGCTGAAGGCTCTTCTCCAAGAATCTTGGTGCCACAAATCACCCCACACCTTCTCCTCCTTTTTCTTTAATTTTTTATAACTTTTTTGGGATTTATCACATCCTCTAACCATCTAAAAGGAGGTACCTCAATTTAAGATCAAGACTAGGTCAAAGTCCTAGTCTTAGAAGTAGTCTCAAGGGGCGTCCAACTCTTGGATGCCCCTTCCTTAATTTTTGGTGTGTAACCACTGATTCTCATGCACAAAAAAAAGATAACATGGTGCACAAAGGGCTGGTGGGTGTGGAAGAGGAATCCAAAATAAGAAGGAAGAGATTTGGTCAAAAGGGGGCTCTTCCAAGTAGGTAACAAATCCTAACTTCCTTCTAGCTTTGACCAAGTCAAAATAAATTCCAAAAAATTAGATTTAAGTGGCATGGAGAAACCTCTTAGGCATGGGAAAGCTCATGTAAACATGTAGAATTAATAAGTGGGCGTGGGTTTAATAGGTGCAAGAGATAGAGAGAGAGTCCCAGTTGGACTGGGACTCCTCTTGTTTGACTAGGTAAAAATAGGTTTGCTCCCAATTTAAATCATATTTAAACTAGATTAAATGCAACCTAATTAAGGATGATCCTAATTCAACTAGAAGCCTAATTAAATTAGATTAAATCAAGATTTAAATCTGATTTAAATCCTCTATCAATTAGGTGTACCCAAATCCTAGTCAAACAAGAAATTATTCTTTCTTGCAATTAGCTAATCCAATAAATCAATTAGACTTAATCTATTTAAATTTAAATTAATTTTAATTAAATTTAATTTAATTAAACTTGATCTCAGCCTGATTACTCAACCAAATTGAGCCAATTAGCAATCTAAATGCTAATTGATCCTCCTACAATACTTGCATTAGGTCAAACATCAATCGAATTGAATGTTTGACCTTGAAATGATTCTCAATCATTGATTAACCATCTGATTAGGTTACAGTCTCTAATGTGTGTGACCCCATAGGTTCGAACCAAAGTCGGTAGTATAGGAACCAATTTTTGTACCAATCAAAGTTACCATCTAGCCATGGCTCCCGACGTCCAGATAGGTTGAATGTATGCAAAGCAACATTCTTAGAATCTTGGTCCATGGTTACCATATAATTCATCCCTTTAACAAATAATACTTAAGATGACTTCAAGTAAGTACGCTATCAAACACTCATACAAGTTATCTTTATTGTGTCTTAAAATTTTGCAAATCTTGTGATACCTCACGACAATTACCCAAGCCTAAGTTTTGCTAAATTGAAAGACAATGAGTCATTCTCTTCCTGAAGTTAATCAGGAGTGGTCAATCGCATCTTAACTCACACACCAACTTTATAAGTACTTAACTATACTCAAAAATCTTTCGAACCTATATTAGAAATACAGACAGTTTGGCACCAAAGTATAATCAGTTGCTTGCTAGTCACCGTGGTGATTTCAAGTTGGAGGGACACTTATATCCATTTGCCTTTCTAGCTACTCTTGATAGTAGAGTGCTACATTGATCACATTTAGTGTAAATGTACTCCTACAACTCACCTAGATGCCATACTAGTATCTCCACACCACTTGGTTATGAGGACAACCAACATATATGGCATACAGCGATCTACACTCGATAAGTTATCGTTCTTATTAATAACTTATCATTTGATCATGAACAGTTTAAGAACCATTCGATAAATCCTTCTTTATTGATTGATTGTGATTTTAAGAACTTCATCATAATTTAGGAGTTCATTTTAGGAAGATAGAACTTTTATGATGAATCGGCCAAATAACTATTATTGTTAGATAGTTCATATACTAATTCCAATCTTCTACCACTTAGATGATTGGCTTTAGGATACATTGTTCAACAACTTCCACTTGGACTAAAGCCAATCAAAATGATATCAAATATCCTATCTTCTACTTGAGTTCGTAGAACTCTTTAATTTCGAGGTCTTAGCAAATGGGTCAGTCAACTTCTTCTTTTACATCAATCTTCTAAAGATTGACGTCACCCAGATCTAATATCTAACATGAAAGTGATGCAGAATATGCTGATCCTTGGGTTCTTTAGCTTGAGCTATGGCTCCAGTGCTATGATAGGATGGGACCATTGGTGGAGGATGCCACTCCCAACCAGCTAATGAACCTCAGCAACTACGTAGCTTACATGGCAGCATCATATACCACGATGTACTCTACATTACTAACTAAATAGGCTAAAGTATACTGCTTAAAACCTTTTAAATAGATTACTCTTATAATTAGGGTATGACTCGACATTCTCTTATTATCATCTTGTTTTGATTGAAATTAAACATCCACACGTTTTAAGTTAGTACTTCCATATTTGAGTCACTGAACCTTAGTATTTTTTAAATACTTAGGAATTATCTATACAATCTTCCAATGGCTCTCATATGGATTAGATTGCTATCTGCTCACTACCTCTAGTGAGTATACCATGTCTAGTCACGTACACAAAAAAATAAGATGACAGCTAAACCTTTATTCCTTGAAATACTAGAATGCCATTCTCGATTAAGAGAATTTCATCCTCAAACAACATAAGGAATAACATTACAAAATATTTTGCTCAAATACAAATGCAGGATTTATCTTTCTTCATAACAAAGGCATACATTCAAAATGTTTGTTCAATTTCTAAGGTAATAGCAAAATTGGCTTTAAGGTCTTTACCTTCCCATTTGCGCTACTCTAATCCTTTTAAAAAATTCATTCACATCCAATGGATTTTATCCCTTCAAGTGAATCAACTAGTGTCCATACACTATTGATTTTCATGGGCTTCAATTTGGATCATGTAGGCTCCAAGCCACTTCTCAAAGTCAAATCACTATATTGTATCCCTATAGGTGATCGGATCCTTATTGTTCTCATTGAGCTTAATAGGATCGCTATCCTGGACCTAGATACTGAAGTATCTATCAGGATCCAATGCGGTACTTCTACTAGGATCTTCTTAAAGGTGATACTTTAATGGCCTCTGGATTTGATCTGATCAAATTCGGTTCTATAGGTTTACTAGATAACATCGGTTCTTTTCTACCAGTCAAACTTTTACAAGTTCAACTGACAAGCATCAATTCCTTCTCTGAAGAAACTTCTTTTCTAAAAGAAATACCCTACTACTGATGAACATCTTATGTTCTTTAGCATAGTAGAATTAATAATCCTTAAACACTTATTGGACTAGGATCCAAGTTTATCTATGCGTGCAAATCTTTGACATAGGCTGATCAACTCTAAACCCAAAAGGTGAGAGAGTCTAGATCTATGCCCGAATCCATATCCCATACGGAGTCTTTACAATAGATTTACTTGGTATTAAATTCAGAGTAAAACTAGTAGTCCACAAGAGCACAATCTTAAAGCAAGCAGACAAGTAAATCCTATTGTGGATTGAATCAAGTCTAATAAAGTTCAATTTTTTTCTTTCAGATATACTATGTTCCAAAAAGGAATCCACTGAAGAGAGAATTCAATTCTCTTCCTAGATATGTCATAAACTTACTGAATAAGTATTCGCCTTCTCGATCTGATCGAAGAGTTCCAATGCCCTTTTCAGTTTATTTTCCTTTTTCATTATTGAATCATTTTTATATTTCAAATAATTTAGCCAAGATGCACCTATGCCCAAATAGGTCATCTGTAATGAAATAATAATATCTTTCTTTGGCACTTAAGTTCACATATCTACATACCTCACTACGTATAAGACTTAGAACTTTATCGGCTCCTTCATCTTTTCCAGTAAAATATGACTTTATCATCTTCTTAAGAAGACAAGATTCATAGGCTATCAATGATTCACAATCATTGATGTCAAGGTTTTCCTCTCAAGATAACCCGTTTATCCTGTTCTTGTCAAGATGACTAAACAGATAATGCCAAAGATAGATATCCATGACATAATCTAACTTGGGTGTGTACATTATGCTTAACAGGTTGTGTAAATATTAAATATCATTTCTTTATTATCCATGTATTACTGAAACATTATTCATAATAATATCATAACAATCTCCTTTATTGATAAATGATAACCATTCCTGACCAAAAGGCCAATAGATAACACATTTATCATAAAGATGGACAATAGTGACAATCACTAAAAATGATATCTTTGAAAATTAGCTTGATAATTCCTAAAGCTAGGATTGGAATAGGACTTCCATCTGAAATATTTAGATATTTCTCACTCAAACATTTCACTTACCTATAGTTCTTGCAACAAATTGCATAGAACAATTGGTGTCTCATACGTAGGTAGCAGAATTTCATATAGAAAAATTTCAAGGTGTTATCAAATAACATCCTTGATAAGCAACTCTTGCTCATTTCTCATGTTCAGCCTATAATGGTCAAGGGAAGCAAGACAATTCTTCCTCCTATGATCCTGTTTCTAATAGTAGAAGCATTATGCCTAATTTGGATCAATTCTGGACTAATTATTTTTACCAGGCTAAGAGGCCTCAGTACGAACCCTTTTGTACTACTGAACTAAATTCAACTTTCGATACTAATTATCGAAGTTGGGTCCTATATGTCATCACTATCTAATAGTGATAGGAGCAATTAGGATTTAGCCTTATTTTGAGAAAAGAGAATAATGACCTAAGTATATGAATTATGTTAAGCCTAGAGACTTGAACTTTAGTCCAAAGGTACTTTCATTATTTTTTTTGAATTGGTAGCCTCTACCTCTAATTCAAAAAATTACTTTAATTTTCTAGTAGGTACTAGAATCCCCATAGACGGCACATAAGCCCAACTATGGTTGGTCAACCCATGTACATCTAAGGATAGATTCATAACTAATTATTTCGCCAAACAACTTCTAGTAATTTAATTTTGCCCCAGAAACCTAATCAGTAGGCTAGAGCCTCCACTGTAAGGATCCGGTTAGATCCAACTATTAATATAACTATACTTGGTGCATCTAACCAATGAATGATTAAGCCCAACTATGATTGGTCAACCTAACCACCATTAGAGAGACACATCCAAGTCATCATATGATGAATGATAATTTCATTAGTCAACAAGCACCAGGCCTATGGGCCTCCAACGATTATTGAGTTAATGGATCCATTATCAAACACCTTAATGGGAGGCTATGACTCAGTTATCTTCATAACTTTATCATTTTAAGGACCTAATAATTTTAGAAAATTTAAATTATTAGTGATTTAAGGATAGAAAGGACATGGACCAATTTTCTCCCACTGACTTCATCAAGTCAAGTCCTCCCACTGACTTCTCAAGTCATTGATGAGGATTAGGATCAATTTTGGTCCATGGGCACCTATATCAGTCTCACTGAGTAAAATCAATCTTACTAATTTTCTATGTGACATAGGTTAGCACGAATCAATGAGCAACCTAATCAAAACCTGATAAACCACATTGGCCAGGTAAGTGAGATCGATGGAAGGATCTACCAAGGCTTGCCTTAGACACCATCAGAGATGGCCAGGTAAGTAGGCTACCAATTAAAAACCACCGATCTGGGATGCCAGACTTATCTTAGACACTAATTGATTTATCGTTTTGATTAGGTCTACCTAAAGACTCGGGCTCGACCACTGAGCCACGATCAGTATCCGTTTGTTAGATGTATGGACTTTGATCAACTATAACTATTAAATTAATCAAAAAAAATAATCTAATCCTTATTAACTATTAATTAGGTTTGATCAATTTCTTATCTAAGTCCATATTTTATCTAACCCTAGGTCTAACCCAGTTAAGGACCAGATCAAGCTAACCCATGACCCTTTAATCCATGTTTTATGAAATTATCTTAGGATCTTTAAATCATAAACTTGGATTCTAAACAATCACTTAATTCTCAATTAAGTTTAAGGCTTATGGGTTTGAATTTATGAAATCTCAAAATTAATTTTTGATCTTATTATTTAAAATATTTTTTAAATTGTAAACACTTTACTTTGAATCAAATTCAAATGATGGTTTTAGATCTGATTTATTTCAACATTTTAATCATGTCTTAGGATTTCGAATCTAGAATTTTGTAGAAAGTAAGTTCGTAATTTAAATTTTATAAAACTTATATGTCATACGTATGCAAACTAGATTAAAAAATGATGCTACATATCAACATATGCAACATGAAGATCTAGATCAAAACATGAAACATATCACATGGATCTGTTCTAAATGATCAAAATCAGATCATAAATCATTCACTATTAGATTTAAAACATAAAAATAAATCATAAATTATTTTAATCTCATCTAATAAATTTATGATTTAGGTTTCTTAGATCAACACATACTAGAAAAATCTTTTCACTATAAGGGATAAACTTTATAGCAGGGCAACCTTATGGCAGTATGTGCAATCCTGATATTATTTAGATCTAATCTAAATAATCTAAAATAGATCTAATATTATTTTAATTTTAAATTTAAATTAAAAAATTAAAGCATAAATTTTCTTAGATCTAATCTAAATTATTCATGATTCTGATTCAGATCAGCACATACTAGGACAACCTTTTCACTGTAAGGGGTTAACCTTACAACAGGACAATCTTATGGTAGTATGTATGATTTTTAATTAATTTTAATTTTTAGATTAATTCTTAAGTATACATGAATATGTTATAAAAGAATCTGGCTCTGATAGCACTGAAGGAAAACATGCAGGGTTTCATGCATAGATTTCAAAATTTTTTCAAGATTAAAGCAGTGGAAGACATAGATTAAATAGTATAATCTATAATATGCATGTAATCAAATTACAAAACTCTACATCAATGATCTATAATATATCATGATGCAAGTATAAATCTAAAATTAAATTAATCATAAGTAGTATTGATCATATCAATACCTAAATCTAAAACAATTTTAGATCTAACCCTGATCATATCTAGGTTACCAAAAGATCAGATCTCTTACCTTTGCACAGATTGAGAACACTACGATTGATTTTCATTATTGCTTTTAGATCCACACATGCATCCAGCCTCTACAGATAATCCACACAAACCTGCAACATAGATCGGAGGTTCGTCGAACGAAGATCTGCTCGAAGTGCTAGCTTCTCGTGGTTCCCTCCTGATGGTCAATCAAATATATGTTCTTCAGATCTCTTAGACACTCCAAGAGATGAAGAATATGAGAAATAATAGGGAGGAATCCAAACCTTGGATCTCCCATAAATCAAAAAATAAAATCAAGAAAAAATAAATCCTAAAAGAAGACAAAGCTTATCCTTCCAGAAATCAACGATTGATGTCCTGAAAATATCTCTATGCCAGGATAAGAGGATACCTTTTCCTCTAGAATTTTTTTCTAAGTTTTCAGTTCTAAGATTTTTGATTTTATTCATATAAAATTTTCATAAAAATTAAAAAAGAAGGGTTCTCCAACAAACCCTAAGAGAAGACCTTTCTTCTCTTCTCTTTCTCTCATCAGGACATGATCAAATCATGTCCAAAAAGAACATCATGCCCCAACAACTTGGAGCACTTATCCCCATGCCCTATTCCTCTCTCTCTCAAATTTTTATCACATAAAAATTATGAAGAATAAATAAGAGAAAAAATACATAAAAGAAAAATAAAGAGAAGACAATCTTCTCTTACCTTGTCTCTTCAAGACATCAATCTTTGATTTCTTAGTTGAAGGCTCTTCTCCAAGAATCTTGGTGCAACAAAACACCCCACACCTTATCCTCATTTTCCTCTAATTTTCCATGATTTTTTTGGGATTTATCACATCCTCTAACCATCTGAAAGGAGGTGCCTCAATTTAAGACCAAGACTAGGTCAAAGTCCTAGTCTTAGAAGGAGTCTCATGGGGCATCCAACTCTTGGATGCCCCTCCCTTAATTTTTGCTATGTAACCACTAATTCTCACACACAAAAGAAAGATAATATGGCACACAAAAGGGCTGGTGGGTGTGGGAGAGGAATCCAAAATAAGAAGGAAGAGATTTGGTCAAAAGGGGGCTCTTCCAAGTAGGAAACAAATCCTAACTTCCTTCTAGTTTTGACCAAGTCAAAAAAAATTTAAAAAAATCAGATTCATGGGGCATGGAGAAGCCTCTTAGGCACTGGAAAGATCACGTAAACATCTGGAATTAATATTTAGGCATGGGCTTTATTAGGTGCAAGAAAAAGAGAGAGGGTCCCAGTCCAACTGGGACTCCTCTTGTTTGACTAGGTCAAAATAGGTTTTGATCCGATTTAAATTATATTTAAACTAGATTAAATGTAACCCAATTAAGAATGATCTTAGTTCAACTAGGAGCCTAATTAAATTATATTAAATCAAGATTTAAATCTAATTTAAATCCTATGTCAAATAGGTGCACCCAAATCCTAGTCAAATAAGAAATTATTCTTTCTTGCAATTGACTTATCCAATAAACTAATTAGACTTAATCTAATTAAATTTAAATTAATTTTAATTAAATATAATTTAATTAGACTTGATCTCAGCTTGATTGCTCAATCAAATTGAACCAATTAGTAATCCAATTGCTAATCGATCCTCCTGCTACACTTGCATTAGGTCAAACATCATTCGCATTGAATGTTTGACCTCGAAATGATTCTCAATCATCAATTAACCATCTAATTAGGTTACAAGATCTAATGTGTGTTACCCCATAGGTTCGAACCTAAGTCGGTAGCATAGAAACCAATTTCTGTACCAATCGAAGTTACCATATAGTAATAGTTCCCGACGTCCGGATAGGTCGAGTGTATGCAAAGCAACATTCTTAGAACCCTGGCCATGGTTATCATATAATTCATCCCTTTGACCAATAATGTTCAAGATGACTTGGAGTACGCTATCAAACACTCATACAAGTCATCTCTATTATGTCTCAAAATTTTGCAAATCCCATGACACCTCACGAGGATTACCCAGGCCTAGCTTTTGCTAAATTGAAACACAATGAGTCATTCTCCTCTTGAAGTTAATCAGGAGTGGTCAATCCCATCTTGACTCACACACTAACTTCACAAGTACTTGACTATACCCAAAAATCTTTCGAACCTATATTAAAAATATAGGTAGTCTAGCATTAAAGTACAGTGAGTTATTTGCAAATCACCATGATGATCTCAGGTCAGAGGAATACTTATACCCATTAGCCTTTGCTAACTACTCTTGATAGTAGAGTGCTACATTGATTACGTTCAATGTAGATGTACTCCTACATCTCATCTGGATGCCATATCAGTGTCTCCACACCACTTGATTATGAGGACAACCAACGCATATGGCGTACAGCGATCTACACTCAATAAGTAATCGTTCTTATTAATAACTTATCATTTGATCATGAACAGTTCAAGAACTATTTGATAAATTCTTCTTTATCGATTGATTATAGTTCTAAGAACTTCATCATAATTTCGAAGTTCATTTAAGAAAGATAGAACTTTTATGATGAATCAGCCAAATAACTATTATTATTAGATAATTTATATACTAATTTTAATCATCTACCACTTAGATGATTGGCTTTAGGATATATTTTTTAATAATTAGGACTATAAATTTAACAAAGAATCAAATATTACACTCAAGAACAAAACATATAGAAGTTAGACATCACTTCATTAGAGACCATGTACAAAACAATGACATAACTCTTGAGTTTATGCCAACTGAAAATCAAATTATAGATATTTTTACTAAACCCTTAAATGAAGAAAGGTTTTGTGCCATAAGAAAGCAATTAGGCCTATTTGATCCATTTTGTTAAAATTGTTGAATGGGATTATATGTTGAATTGATTAGACTGAAACTCTAATTATTCAGTTATGTGCCAAAATTAGTTGACTAAGTTAAAATCTTAGCCGACTAGGACTTAGTTGACTAAGAACTTAACCTTAGTCGACTAAGTGTCGGAAATCCTGTTTATAAAATAGAATACCCGTGGGCCCTTATGTATTTTCCTATTCACTCTTCTTAGCCGTCCCACCTTAGAACCCTAGGGCATCCATTTTCTCCCTAAGAAAAACCTCAAATCAAAGCCCTAAAAATCTTGACAACTCGGATTTGGATCCTTGGTGCCGAGGAAGAAGAAACTTTGCACTCATCCTAAGATCACGCCTCATGAACAACAGACATACGAGCGGAGGATGAAGAACCATTCGAATGCCACTGAGCAACCTTAATCTAGTCTAATTCCTATTCCCCCAATTAAGTCTCCACCTTCCTCTCCTCCTTTGGTGCTCAAGCCGCTTGTACTTCGCCATTCTCTCCGCCCCAACACTCTACTCCATTCTCTACTCCCATTCAACCCCCATCTCAGGTCACACCCTCTCCCTCAAAGGTAATACCATTTTTCTCAAGGGTAGTTAGCATAGAAAGAAAGATAGATTTTGGTTTTTTTGAGAAACAAGGGTTTGAGATTGGGGAGTGCGTCAAATTCCAAGGGTGGGAATACTTATGTTCACTGAAATTGCCCACTTACCCAAATCTAGTGAGAAAGTTTTATGAAAATGCAAGGATAAGTTCACAATCACTAGAAACTAAAGTTAAAGGGGTGAAGATACATTTGATAGTGGAAAACCTAGGGCAATTATTACGGACTCCGGTGGAAGGGGCTGAGAGGTTTGATGATTGGCAAGCAAGACTTTGTCTGCTATTTAAAAGAGATGATGGTTTGGACTTTGAAGAGATTTTGGCTAAGCATTTGAGTACCGAGCATCATCTTTTATACCACATGGTCTGCAAGATTTTTATCCTTCGGATTGGCCATTTTGATTATATAACAAGAAATGATGTGGAAATCTTATATCATATTTTGAAGAAAGAAAATTTTAATTTTCCTACCCTGATGATGAAGACAATGCAAGAAGTAAGGATGAGAGCTAAGCCTGCATTGCCTTATGGAAAATTCCTTACCCTTGTCTTTTAAGAGTTTAGTGTGGATATGGAGGGTGAATCCTTTAAGGAGATGAAGTACTTTGACACTTATGACGAGAACTCCTTGAAGAGGATGGGTTTTAGAAAAGTTAACAGAGAATGGGTGAAGGTTGATGATGAAGAAGAGCCCATGCCAGTGCTTGAGCCTGTACCCAGATCTGCAGGTTCATCCATTCAGCAAGTGCCACCCATATCAGTCCACCTGAAGAAGATTAGATTATAGATATTATACACCATGTGGTTGATGAGATGTTTGATTGACTTTCTATCTTGATAGAGCATGCCAAGCATGTCCTTGTTCGACAGCATCCTCAGGCGGCTATGGATCCATTCTCCTCGACTCATCCTGACCCTACCTTAGATTAGGCCATCTATAGATGGATACCTTTGAGCTTAAAACTCCTTTTGTATCTGACCTATCACCTATAATGGTTTAAGCTCCTTTTGATCTTTTGATGTATGCCCATTTGGCCTAATATGTATGTTCAAAATTTTTAAATATATGTATATGAATGAAACTTCTTATTTCCCTTTATTTGCATATGTCATGGCTTGTCTCTTTTGTATAATGTACTATTCTTAATTGATAATATTTATTTTTTGATAATAACAAAAAGGGGGAGAAGGATTTGTAATTAAAAATTTAATATAATAGGTAATTTGAAGTATTTAATTGATTTAAATATAAGAAGGTAAATTTTAAAATCTCAAAAATTAATTGGCACACATTAAGGAAGAGTAAACACAAAATCCAAAATAAATCTGAACATAGTTATCATATTCAGGGGGAGCATGTGTAATTTGATAAGGTATAAATAAGTATATTGTATATAAATTAATTACATAAAAATTATATTGAATTTTGAAAGAAAGGTATACTCAAAGAGTTTTGTCATCATCAAAAAGGAAGAGATTGTTGATCCCTGAATTGATTTTGATGATAACAAAAGTATTTGAGTATAGTCTATTAAGTTACTAACATTGTTTTTGATGATGTATAGTTTAGATTCCAAGTACTCACAATATCTCAAGTGATGCTTATCAATTAAATAAAGTACCATCAATCAAGAGCATTTTGAAGAAAATCAAGACTTGACACATCCTAAAAAAAATAATTAATTAGAGATAAATCAAGTTTAGGAAGCAAGTCTAGCCTACAAAAAAAATTGGAGAAGAAAGACTATCAAAAATCAAATGGCATGCTTGGAACACATCTTAATCCACTAAGTCAGGAGTTAGTCGACTAAGTATCAGGGAAAAGTAGAAGTAGAAAGCATAGAAAAATAAAAATTCAGGATCCAAGGGACTTAGTCGACTAAGTTTGAGAGTTAGCTGACTAAGTATTAGAAGACAGCAAAACACAGAAAGCACCAAAAGGCTGAAGTTTAGGATCTAAAGAACTTAATCAACTAAATTTGAGGGTTAGCCGACTCAGTCTCTGAAGACAATAGAACACAGAAAGCACAGAATGACTGAAATTTTGGATTTAGGAAACTTAGTTAAGTCAGAAACTTAGTCAACTAAGTCACTGTAATGGCTAGTTTTTTCTAGAACTATACTTTTTCAACTCCAACTTTTTTTCCAACGACTAGATTTTTGTGCTTAATGGTTAGGATATTAAATGAGGCCTCTTCAGGTGTTTTAGAGTGGTGGGAAAGCCTTGGAATATATAAACAATATTTAAGAACTTTAAGAAGAACTTTTGGCACATACATTCAAAAGCATTCAAGCCTACACTAAGTTCATTAAGAGAGCACTTAAGTAAAAAGAAGGAATTACTTTCTTGAGATCATCTTATCCTTTCAATCATCCTCAAAATGAGAGAAGTCAAAGAAAATGATTGAAGAGCTTCACCAACTTCTCTAAAGCATTCAAGAAGAAGAGCAAGAGCTATCAAGCCTTCCATTCACAAACTCCTTCTTTGAGCTTCACTGAGTTTTTATTTTTAAACTCTTTTAATCATTATATCTTATTTGTTTACAAGTTTCTTATGGTGAGAAACTTGGAATTGGTCCAAGCCTAGAGTTGGACATTGTAAATGTTTAATTGATGAGCCTAGGTTAAAATCAATCAGGATTGATTATTAGCTGAGAAAAATAATTATTGTAAAGATTGTAGTTGGTAAGCCTAGGTCAAAACCAACTGGATTAGATTGTGAATCCAAAAAAAGTAATCGAACTATAATCAATTAAGTGATTATAGTTGAATTCTCAAATGATTTACTTGAGGAGTGGATGTAGGTGCCGAGTTTGGTGCCGAACCACTATAAAAATTTGGCCTCTTGTGTTTGTCATTGTGTTATTTATATTGCTCTCATTCTATACATGTTTGTACATTATTTCACCAAGCACATAATATTAAAACTCAGCTTAATTAGAGTTTAAATTTTTAAATATCCAATTCACCCGCCACCCCCTCTTGGGTAGCCATCCTTGGGCAATACATTCAATCTTTGATGAGTTAATGGCATATCCCTCCCACCAATCTCACTTACCTGGCTTTCTCAGTGAAGTTATGTTTTGTTTAGATCACTTGACAATTTGAGCTGACCCATGTTAGTTAGGTAAATCAGGATGACTGATTTAGGTGCTCCTTGACCAGTCTATCTATGGTCTTCCTTAATCTGACTTGATGAAGTCAGTGGGAGGATCATGATTAGCTAGTTCATCTGACTCTCTTCTCTTAAATCAAATTAGTCAAATCTTTTAAAATTATTAGATCCTTAAAATGAAATAGTTATGATGATAACTAGATCATAGCCTCCCATTAAGGTGGATGGTAATGGGTCTAATAGTCTAAGTGGATATTCAAAGCGCCTTACACCTGGTGTTCATCAAGATATTAGAATTATCATTCATCATATGATGATTAAGTCATACTTTTTGAATGGTGATCAAGTTAGCCAAAGCTTTCCTCGAGCCTAGTCATTGTTCATTTGATGTACCGAGCTCAATCATATTAATGGTTGGACCTAACCAGAACTTTTAGTGGAGGCCCTAGCCTACTAAAAAGATACCTAGGGTAAAACCTAATACTAAAAATTATTTGGAGAAATAATTGGTTAAGAACCTATACATAGATGCACACAGGTTAGCTAGAGCTTTTCTTGGGCCCGTATGCAGTTTATGTGGATTCTAGTACCCACTAAGGAATTAGGGTAATTCTTCGAATTGGAGGTAGAGGCTATCAATTCAAATAAAATAGTGAAAGAACCTTTTAATTAAAGTCCAAATCTTAAGGCTTAATAAATCATTTACTAATTAGATTTTTTGTTCTCCTTTGTGTAGTTAAGGCCAAACCCTAGGTGCTCCATTCACTGTTAAATAGTGACATACTTATGGGACCCAACTTTGATAATGCGTATCGAAAGTTGCACATTGTTCAGCAGCATGAAAAGATTCATGCTGGGGCATCTATGCCCAGCCTAAACAAAAGATCTAAGATTGACCCAAATCAGATAGAGTGCTTCTACTGTAAGAAGCATGGGCACTGAAAGAGGAAATGTTCTCAGTACCTTACCTCCCATAACCCCAATAGGCTGAATAAGAGAAAAGAGCAAGAAGTTGCTAATCAAAGATGTTATATGATAACACCTTATAATTTTTCTGTTTGTGATATTACTACCTGGATATTGGATATAGAAAGTCTAGTTCATATTTGCAATTCATTGCAAGGACTTCAAGTTAGTAGAAAATTTGAAAATAATGAGCAATTTCTAAATGTTGGAGATGAAAGATCTGTTCTAGTTCTAGCTATAGGAATAGTTCAACTTATTTTCAAGGATAATGTCATTTTTTTAGATGATTAACATTACTGTCCCTCTTTTCTGATGAATATAATCTCTGTTGGCCTTTTGGCCAAAGATGATTACCATTTGTCTATAAAGAAAGATTATTGTAATATCATTATGAATGATGTTACAATAATGCTTGAACAATAAAGAAATGGCCTTTACATTTAATCACAGCCTGTAAATATAATGTACACTTCCAAAAAATGCCCTAGATTAGATAATGTTTATAATATTTACCTATGGCACTATAAGCTAAGTCATATTAATAAGAATAAGATAAATAAGTTAACTTAAGAGAAAATCCTCGAAGTCGATGATCGTGAATCATTTCTAACCTATGAGTCCTGTCTTCTTGAAAAAATAACCAAGTCACCTTTTACTAGAAAAGGTAAAAGATCCACTGAGCTCTTAGGTCTAATATATTCTGATGTATATAGACCTATAAGTATAAATGCTAGAGGTGGATATCACTATTTCATTACATTCACTGACGACCTATCTAAGTATGGATACGTCTATCTTATAAAATATAAGTTTGAATCATTTGAAATGTTCAAATAATTTCATAATGAAGTAGAAAAATAAACTAAAAAAAGTATTAAAACTCTTCGATCAGATCGAGAAGGTGAATACCTATTTAGTGAGTTCTTAGCATATCTAGGAGAGAATAGGATTCTCTCATAATGGACTCCTCCAGAGACACCATAGCATAATGGTGTATCAAAAAGGAGGAATCGAAACTTGTTGGACATGGTTCAATCCATGATAGGATTTGCTAGTCTACTTGTTTCATTTTGGGGTTATGCTCTTGAGACTACATGTTTTATATTGAATAATATTTCAAGTAAATTTATTGCTAAAACTCCATATGAGATATGGACTAAACGTAGGCCTACACTCTCTTACCTTCATGTTTGGGGTTGTCTAGCTTACATCAAATATTTGTATATAAATAAACTCAGACCTCGGTCTAATAAGTGTGTGTTTATAGGATACCCTAAGAAAAATAGGGGTTACTATTTCTACCATGCTAAAGAACAAAAGATATTCATCAGCAATAGAGTAATCTTTTCAGAAAAAAATTTCTTGGTGAAGAAATTGTTGCCTCCAAGATTAAACTTGAGAAAGTTCAATAGATAGAAAAGCTGACACCAGTAGCTGAACCTGAACCGATTTGATTAGATCAATCCCGAAGTCCAATATACCTACACCACTAAGGCAATCTGATAGAGTACCGCGTCAGCTGAATAGATACTATAGTTTCTTAGTTTGGGATGGTGATTCCATCGAACTCGATGAAAATGATGAGGATCTGATCACCTATATGGATATAATGTAGAGACCTAATTTCAAAAAATGGCTTGAGGTTATGAAATCCAAGATAGAGTCCATGAAGGTCCATGATGTGTGGACATTGGTTAACCCACTTGAAGGAGAAATTTCATAAAAAAGAGGAGCACAAATGAAAAGGTGGAGACCTATAAAGCACATCTATTTGTCAAGGGGTATCGTCAACATTATGGTATTGACTATGATGAGACGTCCTCACCTATGGAAATGCTCAAATTCATTCAGATTATGCTTGCGATAGCTACCCATCTAGACTATAAGATCTAGTAGATAGATATGAAGATAGCTTTCCTAAATGGAGAGTTGATTGAAGAGGTGTATATGATACAATCTAAGGGGTTCATATCCACAGACGAGTCTAAGGTGTGCAAGCTTCAGAGATCCATTTATAGATAGAAGCAAGCATCTCGAATTTAGAACATACATTTTGATAAGATGATCAAAACATATGGCTTCATTAAAAATAGAGAAGAGCCCTACATTTATAAGTGAGCAAATAGTCCGGCAATGGTATTCTTGAAGGAATCAGATCTAGGATTTCACGGATAGATCTTGTAACTTTTTAGGATCAAATAGTGAAAGACTTAAATAAATCAAATATTTATTTACATAAATATGTAAACACCTAGATCTTAGATCTATTACATGATCAAGGCATGATATTAAATTAGAAATTAAAAACATAAACGAGAAGGAAAGGTTGATCACATCTAACCTAGATCTACACTACATCTAATGCAGGTATGAAATCAATAGATCAGATCTATTACCTATGCAAGTTAGACATTCTAACATGCTGATCTGAGCTTTAGGATGAAGTCATGAGCCGCACATGCATCCGACCTCTAGAAGTTGTCCCCACGAGCACGATAAAAAATCCTAATGTAGGAAATCAACACAGTATGCTAGTATTGTGCTGATCTTTCTTCGATGATCGATCAGATGCCTCTTTTTTTTAGATTTGGACTCTTCCAAAGAGGAGAAGGAGGAGAGGAGGTTTCAGATGTGATACACTCTTATAAAACTCAAAGAAGGAGGAAGGGAAGAGGTAAACATAGCAACCCTAGAAGAAGACCCTCTTCTTCTTCTCTTTTCTCTCACCTAGACACCTAGTCTTGTGTCTATTGAATCTCAATGCCCAAGAATCATTTCCCTTTGATTTTCACACACCCAAATCCTCTCTAAAATTTCTATGTTTCACAAAAAATTCAAGAGAAAATTTATTTTAAATAATAAGTTATGGAAGAGCCTTTTCTAGGTTAAATTTCTAAACAAGGCAGGACCATATATGGCAAATTATTGGGGCACCCAACACATGGGTGCCCCCTCCTCATCCCATGCCATGGACCACCACAAAAGATCATACAAAAAACCTTTTCTTACCATGGAAATCATAAAAGAAATCAGGGTGGGGTGGCACACAAGGGAAGAGTCAATGTTTGTTGGGATTCTGTCATATAGAGTCCAATACCACAACAACTTTTCATCTATTGACTTGGTCCTTAACTAATTCCCAAATAAATAGGAGAGGAAGAGAAGGGCATGCATGAGAGGGCTTGGGGAGAGGATTTTTCATGAAAAAATCTTAAAAAATAGGAGTGGGGGGGCATTGGGACTAAGGTGGCGCAAGGAGGGAAGTCCTAGTCATACTAGGACTTCCAATTTGACTTGGTCAAACAAAATCTATTAACCAAATTAAATCAAATTTATTTTAATATAATTAGAATAGGTCTTAGTCCAACTAAGATCTTAATTAAATTAAATTAAATTAACTTTAATTTTAATTTAATTTTTAATTAAATTAGAGTTTGGGTTGATACAAGTCCTAGTCTTACTAAGACTTTCAATTTGACTTGGTCCAACTTGATCTTTAGATAAAATAAAATTAAAATTTATTCAACCCAATTAAAATAGGTCTTAATCTAATTAAGAACCTAATTAAATTATATTTAATTATAATTTAATTTTTAATTAGATTAGAAATTGGGTTGACCCAAGTTCTAATTGAACTAGGACTAGTTCTTCCTTGCACTTGGCTTATTCAATAAGCCAATTGGACTTGATCCAATCAAGCCCAAACTAAATCTAATTAAATTATATTTAATTAGACTTAATTTTAGTCTTTTGATTTAATCAAATTAAGCTAAATAGCAATCAAATAGCTAATCAATCCTCCTGCAATACTTGCGCTAGGTTAAACATCAATCATATTGATCGTTTAACCCTAGAATGATTCTAAATTATTGATCAACCATCTGATTGGATCGTTAACTCTAATGTGTGTGACCTCATAGGTCTGAACCTAAGCTAGTAGAATAGAAATAAATTTTTATAGCAATCAAAGTAACCATCTAGCAATGGTACCCAACGACCGGATAGGTCGAATGTGTAGAACAACATCCTTAGAATCCATGTAGATATAGTTTCCATATAATTCATCCCCTTGACCAAAATGCTCACAGGATACCTTAGAGTTCAACTATCAACTCTGATCAAGTTGTCTATATTGTATTTCAAAATATCAAATCCATCTGATGGATTATCCTAGCCAAGGTTTTGCTATATTGAAATACAGTGATACATTCTTCTCCAACTCTTGGAGTGGTCAATTCTATCTTGATCACACACCAACTTCAAGTACTTGACTGTGCCCAGAAGTCTTTCGTTATTGAATTAGAAATTTAGTTAGTCTAGTACCAAAGCATAGTGAGTTGCTTGCAAGTCACTGAGGTGATCTCAGGTCTAAGGGACACTTATACCTATATCCCATTAGAGACATTTTTAACAGTAGAATGCTCTGGAGTTGGTCACGTTCAATGATGATGTATCCATACATCTCACCTGTATACCATACTAGTGTCTCCACCCTCCTTGATTAAGAGGACAACCAACCTATATGGCATACAATGACCTATGCTCAATAGATGCTGTCGTCCTAATTAACAGCCTATCATTTGGTCATGAACAAATTTAAGGACTAATCGATAAATCCTTTCTTTATCGAATCTAAATAGTCCTAAGAACTTCATTACCATAATAGAGTTTGTTAGAAGACAAATACTTTATGATGAAAAGATGCCAAAAATATATTTTATTCATTAATGAATCAATTACAGATACAATATAGCTCAACCATTAACTGGCTGACGATTGGCTTTGGAACACATTTCCAAACAACTCCCACTTATCCTAAAGCCACTTAGCACAGTATCTAATACCCATCTTCGACTTGTGGTTGTCGAACTCCTTTATCACTAGGACTTTAGTGAAAGGATCGGCTAGGTTCTTCATTCCATCGATCTTTTAAAGGTCGACGTCACCTCGATCCATGATCTCTCAGATCAGGTGGAAGCAGTGTAGAATGTGCTTCATCTGCTGATGTGCCTTCGATTCTTTCGTCTGAGCAATGGCACCAGTGCTGTCGCTATAGAGCAAGATCGAACCATCAAGAGAGGTTGCTATTTCGAGCTTGGTGATAAACTTTCTCAGTCACATAGCTTTCTTTGCAGCATCTGATGTTGCCATATACTCTGCTTCGCAAACAAAGTCTGCCATAGTATGCTGCTTGGAACTCTTCCAATAGATGGCTCCATCATTCAGAGTAAAGATATATCCTGACATGCTTCTGCTATCGTCATGGTCAGATTGAAAGCTGAAGTCTGTAAACCCCACAAGTTTCAGATCTAACTCGCCATAAACCAACCATTGGTCCTTAGTATTTCTCAAATACTTAAGTATGGCTTTAACCACTTTCCAATGGTTTTCTCAGGATCAGATTGGTATCTACTCACTACTCTTAGTGAGTATAAGACTCTACTCATACACTCTCTCTCTTCAAGAGTTATCGGACAATCCTTCTTAGAGAGAAAAATTTCGTGGCCTATCGAAAGATGTAGCTCTTTTAGAATTCTCCATGTTGAACCTCTTCAGCATAGTATCTATGTACACGGATTGGGATAATCCAAGTATCCTCTTAGATCTATCTCTATAGATCTTCATTCCTAGGATGTAGGATCCTTCTCCCAAGTCCTTCATGGAAAACTATGATGACAACTAGACTTTTATTCTCTAGAGTATGGGGATGTCATTTCCGATTAAGAGAATGTCATCCACGTATAAGACAAGGAATACTATTGTTGGACCATTTGCCTATTTGTAAATGCATGGCTCTTCTCCATTCTTAATGAAGCCATACATTTTGATCATCTTATCAAAATGCATGTTTCAACTTCGAGATGCTTGCTTCAATCCATAAATGGATCTCTGAAGCCTACACACCTTGGACTCATCTGTAGATGTGAACCACTCAGGTTGTATCATATACATCTCTTCAGTCAACTCTCCATTTAGGAAAGTTGTTTTCACATCCATTTGTTAGATCTCATAGTCCAAATGGGTAGCTATCGTAAGCATTATCCGAATGGATTTGAGCATTACCATAGTAGAGAACATCTCGTCATAGTCAATACCATGATGTTGACGATACCCCTTGACAACCGATGGACTTTATAGGTCTCCACCTTTCCATCTATGCCTCTTGTCCTTTTGAAAACCCATTTACACCTAATGGATTTAAGTCCTTCGGATGGGTCAACCAATGTCCATACATCATTGACCTTCATGGACTTCATTTCGGATTTCATGGCCTCAAGCCATCTCTCAAAATTAGGTCTCTACATAGCATCCATGTAGGTGATCGGATCCTCATCATTCTCATCAAGTTCGATGGGGTCACCATTCCGAACCAAGAAACTATAATATTTGTCCAACTGATGCGGTACTCTACCGCATCGCCTTAATGGTGTAGGTACACTAGACTCTGGATTTGATCTAATCGAATCTGGTTCTGGTTTAGCTATAGATGTCAATTTTTCTACCTGTTGAACTTCCTCAAGTTCAATCTTAGAGGCAATAGTTCCTTCACCAAGAAACTCCTTTTCCAAAAAGATTGCCTTAAGGCTAACAATCACCTTTTGTTCTTCAGCATGGTAAAAATAGTAACCCTTACTTTCTTTGGGATACTCTATAAATACACACTTATCAGACTGAGGTCCAAGCTTATCTGTATGCAAACGTTTGATATAGACTGGACAACCCCAAACCCATAGGTGTGAGTGTAGGCCTACGCCCAGTCTATAACTCATATGGAGTCTTTTCAATAGATTTACTCGGTACATTATTCAATATATAACATGCAGTCTCAAGAGCATAATCCCAAAATGAAAAAGACAGACTAGCAAAACCCATCATGGATCGAACCATATCCAACAAGATTCGATTTTCCCTCCTGTGGTGTCTCGAGAGGAGTTCACTGTGAGAGAATCCCATTCTCTCCTAGATATGTCAAGAACTCACTGAATAGATATGAAGGGAAATCCTGATTTCCCGGTCTAGGTTCATTCAGATCTGATCAAATCAAGAGATATATTTCAAAATTTTTTTCTTTGATCTGTATCAGATCTGGGATGTTTTAGATCTGATTCTTATTATTTTAATAAATAAAATAAAATAAGGATAAATTAAATTTAATTTAATTTAACTGATTTGGGTAATCCAATTACCCGTTGATGATCCTATATGCAGCGGAAGGTTCTGGATCTAGCCACGCAAGCGCCTGGCCTCTATCGATATCCACTCAGGCTAGATCTGGAGATCCTCTTCTTCTCTATCACATCTCCAAAAATCAGATCTAGATCTGATCTGAAGGATCTTCAAAACTCCTTTTGAAGATCAGCAGTCGTCCTTTGCAGCAGTGCAGCCTTCTTGCTTTTGATCGCCTTTCTCTTGATCTGGATCGCACCAACCAAGCTCCAAAACTTATTTTGGACGTGGAGAGGAGAGGGAGAAGAAGCTTTGGCATGGAGGAGGAGAGGAGAAAAGGCCTTTGGGCGTATGGAAACTCTTAGCCTCTTTGAGTTGGGTATAGGGTCTTATTTATAGACTAACTATGATCCAACTCCTCTTCTTCCCAACCAATCACAACCCTTTGTGAAATCAGATCTAAATCTGATTGGTGGGAATAGAGTCCCTTGGATTCCTCCTTAGAGGGTGCCTAAGACCAGTCAAAGTTGGTTCTTAGAAGAACTCTAATTGGAATCCAAAAAGGAGATGGAGTCCTTGTCCAACAAGGACTCCTAGGCGCCTCTAGCTTGGGTACATGCCTAGGGTGGCGTGCGCCCTCCTTCTTGCTAGGTTCTGGTAGGGGGACAGGCCCCCACCAGCTCTCCAATAGGTGCATGACATGTGGTCAAAAGTCAAAGTATCAATGGTCAATGTTTGACCAGTCAAAGGTAGACTTTTGACCAAAGTCAAAGAACAAGAAATGGCAGGTGACCAAAAATGGTAGGTAATGTCTTACAAAATAAGACAACCTTTTCTGACTTGGACAACCTCCAGTCAGACCATATGAAGGCCTCTGATTGAGCACAAACTCCTTTGGCTCAAACAGGACAACTTATTTATGATAGTAAAAGAAGAATGTTAGGTTCAATCGAGTGCTAGCATGATTTCTTTGAACCTAATTGAATCTCATTCAGATCAATTGAACTGGATCAGTTCAATTGATGATCACCAGATTCAAACCCTTATTTGTGTGACCTAGTTAGGTTCAGTTCTGTATGGTAATGGGATATGTCATGATCTCTATCATCGACATCATCGAAACTCCTTTCGATGGATCAGAACTCTTCTGATTCGAACAGCTAGAATGATCGATCATCTAAATCATTCTAATTGCTCCCAAAATCCACCAGTGACACCTAGCAGTATATGGTGGCAACCCATCAGAGCTGAATGCGAACCTCTTGGTGCAGCTACCTGTGTGATTAAGTTCTTCTATCTTGAGCTCCCGATCAGATTAGGGTTAAGGTAAACTCGTCAAACCCTAGTCTCTGTCATATGATGTAATCATTCGATTCGAAGTCCGATGTGAAAATCTAAATAGAAACTCTTTCTATTATTTCACTCTACCATGGCCATGGAATTTCTAGGACTTGATTCTCATGATCATCATAGGGCTGCTCCTCTACCACCGAGGTAGATAGATTCCATCTTGATGCAATCCAGTTCCTACAATGAACATGCTATAGCCAACATACACCTCAGGGTTCCATATGGCTAGGAGATCCGAGTAATGGTGTAGTCAAACTATAACACCCTCAAGGTGAACTGCCGATGCACCTCAGGTCAAAGAACCAGACACACTACTGCAGCATCGAGTCAGTCATTGACGAGAAGGTAGACTTCCCTAATGACTACTCGAGGTGGTCACGCTCAGTGCCCTCGTTCTCTAACGAGTACCTGTACTCTCGCTCTGGTGTCTCCACACCGTAGACTCAAGACTCATCTACTAAAGAGAAGCGATTGTACACCAACCTTTCCGGATCAATCACCATCCTCATGATGATCCTATGGTCGGGAGCATTTTATGAGTTAATAATGATTATTCATGTCTTAAATTTTCAACTCTTGAAAATATGAATTATCATTACCATTAACTCAAAGGGATGTATCACAGACACTAAATACACATATGTGATAGAAAATAACCCATTTTATTGATTTATAGTCAAAATTATAATTTTGCCCCTTAGAAGTGTATTACAAGTGTCAGCCAATTCTGGCTTCTAGGGCACATATATCTAACAATCTCCCACTTGTCCTAAAGCCAATTGGCTACAAGTCTAAGTCCCATCTTCTCAAGGTGGGCTTCGATCTTCTGCTGGCCCAATGGCTTTGTAAGTGGGTCTGCCACATTATCTGTGGAGTTGACTCTCTTGACCTCGACGTAACCCTTCTCGAGGTAATCGCGGATGAGGTGGTATCGCCGCTCAATGTGCTTGGATTTCTGGTGAGACCTCGGCTCCTTAGCAAGGGCTATGGTGCCATTATTGTCGCAGTATAGAGGAATGGCATCTGATGGCATTACTCCAATTTCTGCAGCAAACTTCTTGTACCAGAATGCTTCCTTCGCAGCCTCTGATGCAGCGATATATTCTGCTTCCATGGTGGAATCTGCTATCACTATTTGCTTGGAACTCTTCCAGCTAACAGCACCACCATTGCACACAAACAGACTGCCAGATGTCGACTTTCGATCATCTATATCAGGACATAAAATCTGAGTCTGTGTATCCCTGGACTTGGAGTTCTCCGTTACCAAAGACCAACATCATATCCTTAGTTCTTCTTAAGTACTTAAGGATACATTTCACAGAAGTCCAGTGTTCTTCACCTGGATTTGACTGATATCTGCTTGTGACACTCACAGCATGGGCTATATCAGGTCGTGTACATAGCATGGCATACATGAGGCTCCCTATTGCAGAAGCATAAGGGATCTTGCTCATGCATTCTATTTCCTCAGGTGTGCTAGGGCACATCTTCTTGGAAAGATGAATACCATGTCTGAAGGGTATTAATCCCCTCTTAGAGTTTTCCATACTAAACCTCTTTAGTACTTTCTCTATGTACATCTTCTGTGAAAGTCCTAGCATCCTATTCGGTCTATCCCTATAGACCTTAATTCCTAGAATAAAGGATGCTTCACCTAGGTCTTTCATGGAGAATTCCTTGGACAACCATATTTTGACTGTCATCAACATGGAAATATCATTCCCAATAAGGAGGATGTCATCCACGTACAATACGAGGAAGACAACAGTGCTCCCACTGAACCTTTTTGAAAACACACGATTTCTTTTCATTTTTGATGAAACCAAACTTTTTGATCACATCATTGAAATGAGTGTTCCAGCTCCGAGATGCTTGCTTAAGTCCATATATGGACCTTTGCAGCTTGCAAACCTTGTGATCAGTATCACTGGATGTGAAACCTAGCGGCTATTCCATATAGATATCTTCCTCAAGATATCCATTTAAGAATGCCGTTTTCACGTCCATTTGCCATATTTCATAATCGAAATAGGCTGCAATGGCAAGCAATGTGCGGATGGATTTTAGCATAGCCACTGGGAAAAGGTATCCTGATAGTCAATGCCTTCGCGTTGACTATAACCTTTTGCCACTAGTCTAGCCTTGAATGTCTCCACATTTTCCATCTGCACCAATCTTTCTCTTGAAGATCCATTTACACCCAATAGGTACTATACCTTCTGGTGGATCTACCAAGGTCCAGACTTGGTTTGAGTGCATCGAGTCAATTTCTGACTGCATTGCCTCTAGCCATTTCTCGGAGTCGATATCTGATATCGCCTCATTGTAGGTTTTGGGATCATCACCATGAGCACCATTACCTACGAGGAACATTTTCTCTACTTCCTCTGAAATAATACCTAAGTATCTCTCAGGGGGACGGAAAACTCTTTTCGATCTACGAGGTGGAGGAGGTAGTGTTCTTATTGGCTCAACCTGATTTGGTTCCAATTGGTCCTTAGCTCGTTCCACTTGTGAGACTTTCTCATCAAGCTTGATCTATTTTCCAATGCCGCTATCTTGAATAAACTATTTTTCAAGAAAGATGGCATGTCGACTCACAATCACATTGTGGTCTTCTGGAATGTAGAAATAGTATCCTAATGACTCTTTAGGATATCCTATGAATCGAGCTCTAAAGGACCTAAACTCTAACTTGTCCGCTTGTTGTCTTTTGACATGAGCTGGACAACCCCAAATTCTGAGATGACTCAGACTTGGTTTCTTACCATGCCATATCTCATACGGTGTGGTAGGAACGATTTTAGAGGGAACCCTATTCAGTAGATAAATTGAAGTTAACAATGAGTGTCCCCAAAGGAAATCAGGAAGGTCTGTGAAGCTCATCATGGATCGAACCATATCCAATAGAGTCCGATTTCTCCGTTCTGAAACCCCGTTGAGTTGAGGTGTTCCTGGTGGAGTCCATTGAGAGACTATGCCATTTTTCTTAAGATAGTCTAGGAATTCCCGGCTAAGGTATTCACCTCCTCGATCTGATCGAAGAACCTTAATGGGTTTTCCAGTTTGTTTTTCTACTTCATGTCTGAATTCTTTGAACTTTTCAAAAGCTTCAGACTTGTGTCTCATAAGATACACATACCCATACCTAGACAGATCATCGGTAAAGGTAATGAAGTAGACAAAATTGCCTCTAGCCGGCACATCAAATGGGCCGCACACATCAGTATGTACTAGGGCAAGGAGATCTGTGGCCCTCTCCCCATGTCCAACAAAAGGGAGTTTAGTCATTTTGCCTTGAAGACAAGATTCACAAGTTGGATATGACTCGGAAAGTCAATGGACTCAATAGCCCATTTTTTTTCCAATTTGTTGATCCTATCTTCTGCTATATGACCTAATCTCAAGGTGCCATAGATATCTATCATTTGGACTATCCCTAGGTCATTTGGCATTCATGTTTTGCTCGATAGTTAGAATAGGTACATCAATATGTAGCTGATAAAGACCATTAATAAGGAAACCATTTGCAATTTTATTTCTTTCATAAAGAATGTTACAATGGTCCTTAAAGAAGGTGATCACATAACCTTCTTGTGCTAAGCATGAAACAGAAATCAAATTCTGCTAGCTGCAGGCACAAAATAACAGTCTTTCAAAACTAAGTCTAAACCAGATGGTAATCGAAGAGGGTATGTTCCCATGGCTACTGCAGCAACTCTTGCTCCATTACCAACACGTAGGATCATGTCTCCATCCCTCAGCCTCCTGCTATCCTCAAGACCCTGCATGAAAGTGCACAGATGAGCACTAGAACCAGAGTCAAGCACCCAACTGGATGCAGAAGAAATCGTAAGGTTAGACTCAATAACGAGCATACCTCCAGAAGGACCTTCCTTCTTGTTCTTCAGGGTGGCCAGGTAAGTAGGGCAGTTCCGCTTCCAATGGCCGTCGCTGTTGCAATGGAAACACTTTCCTTTGACAGCGGCTTTCATCTTCGGCTCTGCCTTCTTCTTCTTTGATCCTTCCACCTTTTGCTTTTTCACAGACTTCTTTTTCTTTCCATAAGACTTTCTTTTGGAAGAAGTCCGTTCCATAGCAAGAACTGAGCCTTTAGAATCCTTTCATAGAAAGCTCAGCGGTAACCAGCATATTCATTAATTCGGCCAAGAAATTTTGAAGTTTATGCATGTGGTAATTCATGATGAATTGCCCATATGCATCAGTCAAGGATTGTAGAATAATATCGTTCTGCAGGTCCAAGTCTAACTTCACACCGAGCTTCTCAAGCTCTTCCATGTCCTTGATCATTGTCAGACAGTGATCTTGGACTGACTGCCCATCATGCATCTTAGCCTTAAAAAGTCGTTTCGTGACTTGATATTTGGCTGCGCGACTCTGTTCACCAAACATCTCCTGCAGGTGAGCCAACATTTGGCGAGCAGTCCCGATATCCTTCATGTTGGCGCTGGAGCTCATCAGACATCGAGCCCAACATGTAATATCTGGCCTTATTATCTTCGTCTATCCATTTCTCCAGAGACGCTCTCTGTTCAATAGATGGATGGGCTGGTAAGGTGGGAGGGTCCTGATCCAGTACATGGGTTAACTTCTCGAAATCCAAAACTATTTTGTAGTTCCTGAGCCAATCTTTATAATTGGGTCCAGTCAGTCTATGTGTGTCCAGGATACGTGCCAATGGGTTGGACGCAGACATTTTCCTATAGAGAGTCAAAGATTCTAGTTAGATACTATAATTTTGACTTGACCAATTTGTTTAGGGATTTTATTTTTAAACAAATTAGCTCCCACTATTTTCTTGGATCCCTACACTCCCTCTGTAGAGATGCAAAAATCTCCACGATTAATGATTTCTAGTGGGTGGTGCGGTCTCACCAACTGACTCATCACCTCACCTAACAGTTATTGGTGATGGGTTAGCCAATGAGTGAACAACTCTTGTTCAATGATTCTCTAATCATGGTGCACCCAAACTTGGTCTCTAATTCATGAATCTCACCATATCCGAAATATTGATCCACTCCTTAGTTAAGTCAGACCCACCATTTGCATAGACTGGGTTCCTAATTGAGTCTCTCACCGTATCCGGAATATTGAGCCCAACTCATCCTCCAGCCCATAGCATCCAATGCCTAATAGACATGGTTGCGTCTTCCCGGTGCAACTGAGCCACTGTATCCAGTCGAGAACAATCAACCCCGGGAAGGGCCCGCACATCTACAATGGTGGAAGACCTCAGACTTAATCTTTTCTTAGGGAGAATTGATTCAGGTCTCATTAAACTAGACTTGGCTTAGTCATAACAATTATGACTAACCTAGTGGCATGGGTTAGCTCGGATTATTGACCACCTCAGATCAGAACTGTGTCAACAGATATGGCCAGGTAAGTGAGACCGGTGGAAGGAATATGCCATTAACTCGTACAAGAATGCATTCAGGTCGAGTAGCTTCCAATTAAAAACCAGTCGGTCGTATGTGCCAAACTTACCTTAGACACCAAATTATTGAGCCAGAACCAATTGGGTTAGCCTACAATCCAGACTCTAACCTCTGAGCCTAATTAGGTCTTGCTTGATCGTGACTCGATCTTGACCCAGACTTAATCCTATTAGGCTGGTCAATTTAAGCATTGTTGATCCCATCTAACCAACTCTTGATTCGGTTTGATCAACCGCTTAGACCTAATTGAGCTACCCAAGCCCGAACCCAGTATTATGAATATGTCTTAGATCTAAAATTCTTAATTTTAGACCTAATTAATATTCCATAAACTTAATTCTTAATTAAGTAGGGTTCATAAACAAAATATGCACAATAAATCCTAGGATTTCAGGATCTAGGGTTTTGCAGAAAGTAAGTTTTGGATTTCTGATTAAGGATGAACATGCAGCACCCCTACACATCATAAGAATACCCCATCGAATGGAAAGAGAGGGCCTTTAAATCCTTCTTCATTCTTATGACCAGACGGCCAAGAGGAATGCCTTAATCAGGAACATGCAATACTACAAAATAGTTTTAGATCTATATCATATATCTCATATATAAATCAGATCTAATCATGGCATATTTTGCATACATCTCATGTATCAAATCATGCATATTTTCAGATCTAAATTATCTCATAATAATCTAAAAAATTAGATTTAAATTGATCTAATCAAAATAAATTCTAATCTAGACAATTATGTAGAACTATTCTACAACTAGTCTAGACATGCATCAATCATATCTCATATGATGTTTAAAATTAAATAATTTTTATTTACTATTTTTTAGATGTTATTATAACACTTATAATATCAAAAAATAGTAAATAAAAGGATCTAAAATATTATTTAATCAGATTAAATCAAAAATATGCAAGACTATTCTATAGAACTATTCTATTCTAGAACTAGTCATGCATATCTTCTAATCTTAGATCCAAATTATTTAATTTTAATTTTTTCTAATTTTAGATCTGATCACATCTCATGTGACAATCTAAAATCAATTATTTTATAATTAAAATAAATTTAAAATTAGATCTAAATATTTTTAGAACCATGGCTCTGATACCAGTTGAAGGGAAATCCTGATTTCTCGGTCCAGGTTCGTTCAGATCTGATCAGATCAAGAGATATATTTCAAAAATTTTTCTTTGATCTATATCAGATCTGGAATGTTTCAGATCTAATTCTTATTATTTTAATAAATAAAATAAAATAAGGATAAATTAAATCAAATTTAATTTACCTGATTTGGGTAATCCAATTATCCGTTGATGATCCTGTATGCAGCGGAAGGTTCTGGATCTAGCCACGCAAGCGCCTGGCCTCTACCGATATCCACTCAGGCTAGGATCTAGAGATCCTCTTCTTCTCTATCACGTCTCCAAAAATTAGATCTGGATCTAATCTGGAGGATCTTCAAAACTCCTTTTGAAGATCAGCAGTCGTCCTTTGCAGCAGTGCAGCCTTCTTGCTTTTGATCGCCTTTCTTTGATCTGGATCGCACCAACCAAGCTCCAAAACTATTTTGGACATGGAGAGGAGAGGGAGAAGAAGCTTTGGCATGGAGGAGGAGAGGAGAAAAGGCCTTTGGGCGTATGGAAACTCTTAGCCTCTTTGAGTTGGGTACAGGGTCTTATTTATAGACTAACTGTGATCCAACTCCTCTTCTTCCCAACCAATCACAACCCTTTGTGAAATCAGATCTAAATCTGATTGGTGGGAATAGAGTCCCCTGGATTCCTCCTTAGAGGGTGCCTAAGACCAGTCAAAGTTGGTTCTTAGAAGAACTCTAATTGGAATCCAAAAAGGAGATGGAGTCCTTGTCCAACAAGGACTCCTAGGCGCCTCCAGCTTGGGTACATGCCTAGGGTGGCGTGCCCTCCTCCTTGCCAGGTTCTGGCAGGGGGACAGGCCCCCACCAGCTCTCCAATAGGTGCATGACATGTGGTCAAAAGTCAAAGTGTCAATGGTCAATGTTTGACCAGTCAAAGGTAGACTTTTGACCAAAGTCAAAGAACAAGAAATGGCAGGTGACCAAAAATGGTAGGTAATGTCTTACAAAATAAGACAACCTTTTCTGAACTTGGACAACCTCCAGTCAGACCATATGAAGGCCTCTGATTGAGCACAAACTCCTTTGGCTCAGACAGGACAACTTATTTATGATAGTAAAAGAAGAACGTTAGGTTCAATCGAGTGCTAGCACGATTTCCTTGAACCTAATTGAATCTCATTCAGATCAATTGAACTAGATCAGTTCAATTGATGATCACCAGATTCAAACCCTTGTTTGTGTGACCCAGTTAGGTTCAGTTCTGTATGGTAATGGGATATGTCATGATCTCTATCATCGACATCATCGAAACTCCTTTCGATGGATCAGAACTCTTCTGATTCGAACAGCTAGAATGATCGATCATCTAAATCATTCTAATTGCTCCCAAAATCCACCAGTGACACCTAGCAGTATATGGTGGCAACCCATCAGAGCTGAATGTGAACCTCTTGGTGTAGCTACCTGTGTGATTAAGTTCTTCTATCTTGAGCCCCGATCAGATTAGGGTTAAGGTGAACTCGTCAAACCCTAGTCTCTGTCATATGATGTAATCATTCGATTCGAGTCCGATGTGAAAATCTAAATAGAAACTCTTTCTATTATTTCACTCTACCATGGCCATGGATTTCTGGACTTGATTCTCATGATCATCATAGGGCTGCTCCTCTACCACCGAGGTAGATAGATTCCATCTTGATGCAATCCAGTTCCTACAATGAACATGCTATAGCCAACATACACCTCAGGGTTCCATATGGCTAGGAGACCGAGTAATGGTGTAGTCAAACTATAACACCCTCAAGGTGAACTGCCGATGCACCTCAGGTCAAAGAACCAGACACACTACTGCAGCATCGAGTCAGTCATTGACGAGAAGGTAGACTCCCTAATGACTACTCGAGGTGGTCACGCTCAGTGCCCTCATTCTCTAACGAGTACCTGTACTCTCGCTCCGGTGTCTCCACACCGTAGACTCAAGACTCATCTACTAAAGAGAAGCGATTGTACACCAACCTTCCGGATCAATCACCATCCTCGTGATGATCCTATGGTCGGAAGCAATTTATGAGTTAATAATGATTATTCATGTCTTAAATTTTCAACTCTTGAAAATATGAATTATCATTACCATTAACTCAAAGGATGTATCACAGACACTAAATAAACATATGTGATAGAAAATAACCCATTTTATTGATATTAGTCAAAATTATAATTTTGCCCCTAGAAGTGTATTCCAAGTGTCAGCCAATTCTGGCTTCTAGGGCACATATATCTAACAAGATATTCACCTTCTCAATCTAATCAAAGAGTTTTAATATTCTTCTCAGTTTATTTTTCTACTTCACTTTGGAATCTTTTGAATATTTCAAATGAATCCGACTTATGTTTCATCAGATAAACATATCCATACCTGGATAGATCATCTGTGAAAGTAATGAAGTAGAAATATCTACCTCTGGCACCTGTGCTCATTGGTCCACATACATCAGTATGTACTAGACCTAAGAGCTTAGTAGCTCTTTCACTCTTTTCAGTAAAAGGTGACTTGATTATTTTTCCAAGAAGATAGGACTCATAGGTCAGAAGTAATTCACAATCACTGACTTTGAGGATTCCCTATTGGGTCAACCTATTTATCCTATTCTTGTTAATGTGACCTAGCCTACAGTGCCATAGATAGATATCAGAGATATTATCTAATCTAGGGTGTTTTCTAAAAGTGTACATTACACTCACAGGTTGTGATAAAATATAAATATAATTTCTTTATTGTTCTTGCATTATTGTAACATTATTCATAATGATATCATAATAATCTTCCTTTATAGATAAATGATAACCATCATTGGCCAAAAGACTAATAGAGATTATATTTATCAAAAATGAAGGCCAATAATGATATTCATTTAAAGAAATGATATTAGTATTGAGAATAAGTTAAACTATTTTCATAGCTAGAACTGGAATAGACCTTTCATCTCCAACATTCAAGAATCGCTTATTATTCTCAAATCTTCTACTAATTTGAAGTCCTTGCAATATATTGCAAATATGGACTGGACTTTCGATATCCAATACCCAAGTAGAAGTATCACAAATAGAGAAATTATAAAGTGTTATCATATAACATCCTTGATCAACAACTACTTGCTCATCTCTCTTATTCAGCTTGTTGGGGTCATGGGAATCACGATACTGAGGACAGTTCCTCTTCCAATATTCCTGCTTATTACAATGAAAGCACTCTGCCTGATCTAGGTTATTCTTGAACCTTATGTTTAAATTGGGTATAAAGGCCGCAGCATAAACCACTTCGTGCTACTGAACAACATTCAACTTTTAATACTTATTATTGAAGTTGGGTCACATAAGTTAATCACTATCTAATAGTGAATGGGACAACTGTGGTTAGGGTTTAACTGCATAAAGAAGAACCAAAAGCCTAATTAGTAATTGATTCATTAAATCTAAAGATTTTGACTTTAATAAAAAGATTTCTTTCACTATTTTATTCAAATTGGTAGCCTCTACCTCCAATTCAAGAAATTACCCTAATTTCTTAGTGGGTACTAGAATTCACATAAACTATACACAAGCTCAACTATGGTTGGTCAACCTATGTACATCTAAGGATAATTTCATAACCAATTATTTCTCTAAATAATTTTTAGTAATTTAATTTTATCCCAAGTATCTTTTCAATAGGCTAGGGCATCCACTAAAAGTCCCGATTAGGTCCAACCATTAATATGATCATACTTGGTCCATCTAACTAATGAATGCTTAAGCCTAACTATGGTTGGTTAGCCTAACCATAATTTAAAGAGACACAGCCAAGAAATCATATTATAAATGATAATTTCATTAGCGAATAAGCACCATGCCTATGGGCCTCTAATAATTATCCAAATAATGGATCCACTATCATCCACTTAATGAGAGGCTATGATCTAGTTATCACCATAACTATTTCATTTTAAGGATCTAATAATTTTATAAGATTTAATTAATTTGATTTAGAGAAAATATCAGATTAACCAGCTTGTCATGATCCTCCAACTAGCTTCACCAAATCAGCTTAAGGAAGACCATTAATATGCTGGTCTAGGAGCACCTAAATTAGTCATACTAATTTACCTAGCTAACATGGGTCAACTCAAATTGTCAAGTGATCAGATCAAAACTTAATCTCACCAAGGAGGCTAGGTAAGTGAGATCAGTGTGAGGGTCTGCCAAAGCTTTCCTTAGACACCATCAGAAATCGTCAGGTAAGTGGGCTGCCAATTAAAAACCATCGATCATATATGCCAAACTTATCTTAGATACCAATTGATTTAATTAGTCTTGGTTAGATCAACCTAACAATTCAAGCTAGACCACTTAGCCAAGAATCAAGTCCATTTGGTTCTTGTTAAAGATATAGACTTGACCAACTATAACTATTGTAATTGATCTAGAGAATCCTTGACCTAATCTAAGACAACAATTGATTAGATTTAGTAAATTCTCTAATAAAGTCCATTATTTAATCTAACCTTAGGTCTAACCCAATTAATGGATCTAATCCCCACTAACCCATTAACCCAATGTGTTATGATTCGTGCCATAGGATCTTTAATTTACAATCCAAAAACCTAATCAAAGAACTTCTTAATTCTTAATTAAGTTTTAGACTGAGGGTTGGGCTTTGGCTTTTTGAAAATGATTTTCATGTTTGTAAAATATTTTTACAACATGGTTCTATAAACCAAGTTGCATGTTTGATTTATAATCAATATGCAAGTAAAATAAACATAAAACTACTTTAGATCTAATCAAAATAGATTCATGTATTTGAAATAGTTTTAACACCAATCAATAATAAATTAACTTAGATCAAATCTAACATATTTATGATAATTAAAATTAGATTAAAATACTTTTAATCAGATCATAAAATCTCTTAGATCTAATCTAAAATTTTATGATCAATATTTTAGATCAGCACGTACTAGGACAATCTTTCTATTGTAAGGGATAAACTTTACTGCAGGACAACTTTATAGCAATCCGTGCAATCTAAAAACTTTATTTTTAGATCAAAAACTATTTTAAATCTATTAAATCATAAATAAAATTAGATTAAATCTAATAAATTTATGATTAGGAGTAGATCATCATGAACTAGGACAATCTTTTCACTGTAAGGGGTAAACCTTACAGTAGGACAACCTTATGATAGTTCGCAAAATCTAGATTTTTAATTTAGGATTTAATAATAAAATTATAAATTAGATCTAACCTAAGAAATAATCTAAACATGCACAAAAATTATATAATAAGAACCTAGGCTCTGATACCAATTGAAGGAACCAGATCTAGGTTTTCACGGATAGATCTTAAAATTTTTTCAAGATTAGACAGCAAAAGACTTAAATAAATCAAATATTTTTTTAAATAAATATGTAAACACCTAGATCTTAGATCTATTACATGATCAAGGCATGATATTAAATCAAAAATTAAAAACATAAAGGAGAAGGAAAGGTTGATCACATCAACCTAGATCTACACTACATCGAATGCAGGTATGAAATCAATAGATCAGATCTATTACCTGTGCAAGTTAGATGTTCTAACTTATTGATCTAGGCTTTAGGATAAAGTCATAAGCTGCACATGCATCCAGCCTCTAGGAGTCGTCCACACGAGCCCACGAGCACGATCAGAACTCATGATGCAGGAAATCAACATAGTATGCTAGTACTGTGCTAATCTTTCTTCGATGGTCGATCAGATGCCTCCTTCTTCTAGATTTAGACTCTTCTAAAGAGAAGAAAGAGGAGAAGAGGTTTTAGATGTGAGACACTCTCAGAAAACTCAAAGAAGGAGGAAGCAAAGAGGTGAACATAGCAACCCTAGAAGAAGACCCTCTTCTTCTTCTCTTTGCTCTCACCTAGACATCTAGTTTTGTGTCTATTGAATCTCAAATCCCAAGAATCATTTCCCTCTGATTTTCACACACCCAAATCTTCTTTCAAAGTTCTATGCTCTACAAAAAATTTAAGTGAAAATTTATTTTAAATAATAAGTTATGGAAGAGCCTTATCTAGGTCAAATTTCTAGACAAGGCATGACCATATATGGCAAGTTGTTGGGGCGCCCAACACTTGGGCACCCCCTCCTCATCCCATGCCATGGACCACCACAAAAGAGTGCATAAAAAACCTTTTTTTACCATGGAAATCATAAAAGTAATCCGGGTGGGGTGGCACACAAGGGAAGAGTCAATGTTTGTTGGGATTCTATCATATGGAGTCCAATACCACAATAAATTTCCATCTATTGACTTGGTCCTTAACTAATTCCCAAATAAATAGGAGAGGAAGAGAAGGGCATGCATGAGAGGGCCTGGGGAGAGGATTTTCCATGAAAAAATCCTAAAAAATTAGAGTGGGGGGGGCATTGGGGCTAAGGACTTCCAATTTGACTTGATCAAACAAAATCTTTTAATCAAATTAAATCAGATTTATTTCAACCCAATTAGAATAGGTCTTAATGCAACCAAGATCTTAATTAAATTAAATTAAATTAAATTAAATTTTAATTTAATTTCTAATTAAATTAGAGATTGGGTTGATATAAGTCGTAGTCTCACTAGGACTTCCAATTTGACTTGATCCAACTTGATCTTTAGACCAAATAAAATTAAAATTTATTTAACCTAATTAAAATAGATATTAATCTAATTAAAAATATAATTAAATTAGATTTAATTAGATTTAATTTTAATTAAATTTTTAATTAGATTAGAAATTGGGTTGACCCAAGTCCTAATTGAACTAGGACTAGTTCTTTCTTGCACTTGGCGTATCCAATAAGCCAATTGGACTGGATCCAATCAAGCCAAAACTAAATTTAATTAAATAATATTTAATTAAATATAATTTTAACCCTCTAGCTTAGTTAAATTAAGCTAAATAACAATCAAATTGCTACTTGATCCTCCTACAACACTTGTGGTAGGTTAAACATCAATCGTATTAATCGTTTAACCCTAGAATGATTCTAAATCATTGATCAACCATCCGATCGAATCATGAACTCTAATGTGTATGACCTCATAGGTCCAAACCTAATTTGATAGCATAGGAATAGATTTTTGTATCAATCGAAGTAACCATCTAGCAATGGTACCCAATGTCCAGATAGGTCGAATGTGTAGAACAACATCTTTAAAACCCATATGGATATAGTTTCCATATAGTTCATCCTCTTGACCAAACTACTCATAAGATACCTCAGAGTTCAACTATCAACTCTGACCAGGTTGTCCACATTGTATTTCAAAATATCAAATCCATCTGATGGATTATCCTGGCCAAGGTTTTGCTATATTGAAATACAGTGATACATTCTTCTCCAACTCTTGGAGTGGTCAATTCCATCTTGATCATACACCGACTTCACAAGTACTTGACTGTGCCCAGAAGCCTTTCATTACTGAATTAGAAATTTGGTTAGTTCGGTACCAAAGCACAGTGAGTTGCTTGCAAGTCATTGAGGTGATCTCAGGTCTAGGGGACACTTATACCTATATCCCATCAGAGACATTCTTGAAAGTAGAATGCTCTGAAGTGAGTCACGTTCAATGATAATGTATCCATACATCTCACTTGTATGCCATACTAGTATCTCCACACTCCTTGGTTAAGAGGACAACCAATCTAGATGGCATACAGCGACCTATGCTCGATAGACACTATCGTCCTAATTAACAGCCTATTATTTGGTCGTAAATAAATTTAAGGACTAATCGATAAATACTCTCTTTATAGAATCTAAATAGTCCTAAGAACTTCATCACAATAATGGAGTTCGTTAGAAGATGAAAACTTTATGATGAAAAGATGCCAAAAATATATTTTATTCATTAATGAATCAATTACAGATACAATGTAGCTCAACCGTCAATAGGCTGACAATTGGCTTTGGAACACATTTCCCAACAATTTCTTATTCTGTATATGAATGATATTTTCTTAATCGAGAATGACATCCCCGCATTACAAGGAATAAAAATATGACTATCATCTTAGTTCTCAATGAAGGACTTAGATGAAGCATCCTACATCCTAGGAATGAATATCTATAAGGATAGATCTAAGAGGATGCTTGGAATATCCTAGTCCGCATACATAAAAACTATACTGAAGAGGTTCAGTATAGAGAATTCTAAGAAGGGCTATCTTTCAATAGGCCATTGAATTTCTCTCTCGAAGAAGGATTGTCCGACAACTCCTGAAGAGAGAGCGTATGAGTAGAATCCCATATGATTCAGCACTGGAATCTATCATGTATATCATGACATGTACAAGATCAGATGTGGCATACTCACTAGGGGTAATGAGTAGATACCATTCTGATCTAAGAGAGAACCACTAGAAGGTATGTTGTAAAAACCATCCTTAAATATTTGAGAAATACTAAGGACTAGTGGTTGATTTATGATGAGTCAAATTTGAAACTTATGGGATTTACAGACTTCAGCTTTCAATCTTACCATGATGATAGCAGAAGTGTATCGGATTATATATTTACCCTGAATGATGGAGCCATTTACTCAAAGATTCCAAGCAGTACACTATAGCAGACTCTGTTTGTGAAGCAGAGTACATTACGGCATTCGATGCTATGAAAAAAGCTGTTGTTGAGAAAGTTTATCACCGAGCTCGGAGTAGCATCCTTCTTAGATGGTCCGATCCTTCTCTATTGCAACAACACTGGAGCAATTGCTCAGGAAAAAAAATCGAAGGCACACCTATGAACGAAGCATATACTATACCGCTACCACCTAGTCTGCAAAATCATGGATCAAGGTGATGTCGACCTTCAGAAGATCGACGAAAAGAAGAATCTAGCCAACCCCTTCACTAAAGCCTTGGTGGTAAAGGAGTTCAACAACCACAAGTTGAAGATGGATATTAGATACTGTACTAAGTGGATTTAGGACAAGTGGGGGTTATTGAAAAATGCATCCCAAAATCAATCATCAGCCCATTGATGGTTATGCTATTTTATAAATATAAATAATTTATTAATAAATAAAATTTTATTTTGATATTTTTTATCACAAGTCTACATCTTCTACTAAACATTTTTGTTGTAATGAAATTTTCAGAACTATTTAGATTCGATAAAGAGAGAATTTATCAATTAGTCCTTAAACTGTTCGTGACCAAATGATATATTGTTAACTAGGATGATAACGTTTATCGAGTGTAGATCGTTGTGTGCCATATAGATTGATTGTCATCTTAACCAAGGAGTGTGGAGACACTGGGATGGCATACAGATGAGATGTAGGGATCTATTGTCATGGAACATGACCAACTTTGGGACATTCTATAATCGAGAATTGCTCTGATGAGATATGAGTGTAAGTGTCCCTTGGACTTGAGATTACCAGGGTAGCTTGCAAGCAACTCACTATACATTGGTGCTAAACTATTTAAATTTTTAGTTCAATGATGGAAGATTTTTGGACATAGTCAAGTACTCGTAAAGTCGGTGAGTGATCAAGATGAGATTGACCACTCCAAGAGTTTGCAGATAATGCATTACTATATTTTAATTTAGCAAAACTATTAGGGGTAAAATAGCTCCCACTGAAGTCTAGTTGGATGTTCGACATTAATATAGTGCCATCTATAGTCATGATGGCCAAGTCCAAACCTCAACCAAGTTGATTCCCTATTCTTGATAGATTTCAAAAGGTCGACCTTCAGATCTTGCACATCGGTCAACCTTCTCAACAATGACTCCTCCAATTCCTTCCTAATAATAGTAGACCTTGTCAAACTACACTGTGAACTTTGGCTAGACAAACTTGAACAGTGAAAGGGGTTGCCATCTAATTGATCCCAATTCTCAGTCCAAAATAAGCAATAGTCGCTTCACAGATTGAGGTCTCCTGCACCATCCAACCTTGACTTGCGGTCGACCTTGGAAACTTGCCAAACTCCTCTACTTCACTCGTAGATTGTAGATCCACTAATTTTACATCAAGAACTCTGACTGGATGAACTTGAGTTAGCAAGAGGACCTCACCATCAGTATAAGTTTGACCTTCAATCCAGAATAAGTAGTGACCACTCCACAAGCAGCAAATCTCAGTACTCCATCCTAGCTTCAAGTCAATCATGGATATTTGCCAAACTCCTTCAAGAGAGCCTGGCCATAGTCTTCATAGAAGAACCTATTGTTCCTTTCAACCTCTAGACCACTGGACCAAAGCATTTATACCCATCTTCGACTGACCTTGAAGGTGATCCAGCTTCCAAAAATAGTCAAGATAGCACTAATGGGATCCAAACTTAGAATCTAGTTGTGAGCCCATCATCTGCTACTTAGAAGTCGACCTTCAAGCTCGGTTAGTCTGGCTTCAAGTTCTCTATCCCCATATGAATCTCTCATTACCAGACTCAAAAGCCTTCGATCTTTCATCCAAACTTCAATAAATGAAATTCAACCACTAACAAATCGCGATAAATGATAGCCTACTCTCTATAATAAACTCCAAATGGCCCGAGCAATCTTTCGACATTCAGTTATGACTATCACTATCATTTTGTTATAGACTCCACCCATATAAGGGGCCCTCCATATATGTTATTCTCTCTAAGCTCTCCTCTCTGTTCTAATTCTCCTATGTACTCCACTCTTATTGGCTAGAAAGCTAACTTGACCATCGGAGGGTCCTGCCAAAGCCATCCAGCTTTGATCCAGACTTCATTTTACAGGTCTCATCGATGAATCATCTTCACCACCCCAAGCAGACTCTGGCAGCCATCCATTTTCTACACCAATAATTAGATTCTAGAATTATTTTTTGTTCATGAGAAGTATACAAGTCTGTTCTTAATACTTTTAGATTACTGGCCATCCTTTAATTATTTTGATAGACATAGATGATACGGACCAAGTACTTCTATATCAATGTTTCTTGATTTGTATACCTTGTATTTGAATTGGATTAAGGTTCTTATGCATGCAGTAATTTTGGTACGCTTTGGATGTAGTGTATTTTAATTAGAAAATTTTGTAAAAATTAATGCATCAATATTTATTTAAATTATGCCTGAATCAAAGGGTAGTTGATAAGTATTGATAATTTTGCTATACCTAGACCAAAGAGTGGTGAATACCTTAGGAGACTCTGCCAACACATGAAATAAAATTGATCTAGTTTGCATGATTACTTAAATATTATATTGATTGAGTTGGTGAACCGATTGCCTTAGTATTCTGCTACTTTTGATTTCAATTCTAAAAATCAAAACCTTTCTATGCACTTTCAATTTCTTAATATTTCTTTATTTTTTATTTTCTTATAAATTAATTTTTCTAAATAAAATTTAGGAAAGTGCTTTTCAGTACTTATTTTTTAATCTTCATGGGATGATACTCTACTCATATACTATATTATTTGATCGACAGATGCACTTGTCATAGTGATAGATTTGCATACATTAAGTTTTGGACATCGTTGCCAGGGATTGTATCTAAAATAATATTAAAACTATGATCCTTGCTTTACTTTAGAATTTTATTTTTGATTTTTGTTCTTGTTTTATTTATAAGAGTGTGTTCAGTGCATGACATGTGCTAGACATAATGACTTGGTACCACTTGATCTAGAAATAGAGAGGATAATCTAAAGATTAAATCACACTCAAGGAAGAAACATGGCAACTAAAGATCCTAACCATATCAATCTGGAACTAGATATGAAAGCAAAGGGATAGCAAGAAGCTATTCAAGCAGTACATCATTCATTAAATGATTACATCATACCATCGATTATCGATGCAACTTCCAGCATCAGGAGACTACCTATGTGAGAAAATAATTTTGAGATAAAATTGGTAATGATCTAGATGATTCAATCAACTGTCCAATTTAGTATACATATTTAGGATGATCTAAATACTCATATTTCTAATTTTTTTGAACTTTGTAATACTTTTAAAATTGATGGGGTATCGAATGATGCCATTAGATTGAAGCTATTTTCTTTTTCTTTATGTGACCAAGCTAAAGGTTGGCTTTATTCTCTCCCTATAGGTTCTATCACTACTTGAGATGCTTTGGTCAAGAAATTTTTGGCTAAATACTTTCCACCTTTCAAGACTGCAAAGATGCATAATGATATCACTTCTTTTGTGCAGATGGGGATGGAATCACTGTATTAGGCTTGGAAGCATTTTAAGAAGTTGCTAAGGAGATGTTCATATCATCAATTACCTGTTTGACTTTAGGTACAAATATTTTATAATGGTTTATCTTCTACTAATCATTCTATGATTGATGCAGCAGCGGAAGGTACCATTAATCGCAAAATTGCGGAGAAAGCCATTGATCTGATTGATGAGGTGGCAACAAATAATTATCAATAGCAAATAGATCACATGATGCTAAGAAGACTAGTAACTATGCATGAAGTAGATAGCATCCCAACCCTATCAGCTAAGATTGTATCTCTTTGAGCTAAATTCAACAACATGAAGGGAGCATGTATGCATGTGCAAAGGATCACTTGTGAGTTATGTGGAGAAGGACATGATACAAGTGGCTACCAGATAGGTAATCCTTTTACTAAAGCGTCAGATACAACTAACTATGCTGATAATTTTTTCAAGTCATAGCAAAATAATCCCTATTCTAATACATACAATCAAGGATGGAGGCAACATCCAAATTTCTCGTGAAACAATAAAAATGTAGCACAACAACCACCCCCGGTATTTCAACTACTTGAGAAGAAGCCCAACATAGAGGAGCTGATGGTCAAATTCATGTATAACCAAGAAGCAACCATGTGAAATATGAAGATCAAATTCATGCAAAATCAAGAAGCAACCATACAAAACTCGAAAACCAAGCTTAGGTAGGACCAAGTAACAACCATTCGAAACTTGGAGATGCAAGTGGGTCAAATATCCAAGATAATCTATGGAAGACCATAAGGATCCTTGCCTAGCAACACGGAGACCAATCCAAGGGAGCAAATCAATGCTATCACATTAAGAAGTGGTAAAAAGTTGGAGGAGCCACATTAGAAGAAAGAGACTGAAGAAAAAATTACAAACAAGAAATAACCAACTAAAGTTCATCAATCACCTAAACAATCAGTAGATGGATGATCCTCGAGTATAAAATTTGCTGATCCAAATGTGCAGCCCTATGAGCTGCCACTACCATTTCCTGAGAGACAAATACAGCATCCAGATAAGTAGCTTTCAAACTTTTTCAATATGTTAAAGAATTTACATAATAATATTTCTCTTGTAAATGCTATCACTTAGATGTCTAGGTATGCTAAGTTTCTTAAAGAAATTTTGGTGAATAAAATAAAGCTAAAGAAGCATGAGATAATAAATTTGAATGAAGAATGTTTAGCAATACTCTAAAATTAATTGCCATAGATGTTAAAAGATCCAGAAAGTTTCACTATCTCTTATATTATTGGTGATTGTAGTTTTGATAAAGTTCTATATGATTTAAGAGCAAGTATTAATTTTTTGCCTTTTTTTATTTTTAGAAAGTTGGGTCTTGGTGAACCGAAGCCCACCACTATCACTCTTCAGCTAGCTGACAGATCCATTAAGTATCCAAGAGGTATAGTGGAGGATGTCTTGGTAAAGATAAATAAATTTATTTTTTCTATTGATTTTATTATTTTTGACATGAAAGAAGATATTGAAGTACCTCTTATCTTAGAGAGACTCTTTTTAGCTACTAGAGGATCTCTAATAGATGTTCAACAAGAAAAATTGATGTTAGAGTTCAAGAGGAACTAGTTACCTTTAATATTTTTAAGGCTATTAAACATCCCAATGATAATCAAACTTATTTTCTAATTGATGATATTGATAAATTAGTTCATGAGTATTTTTTAGAAAATAGGTTTGAGGATCCTATTGAGGCATGTATTGTCCAATCACAAGAGGGTTCGGCTGAATATGAAAGGCAAATAGAGTGCATAAGATTATTGGAGGCCAGGTCATACATTCCATATGCATACAGACCACATTTTGAAGAGTTAGAAGGATCATCTACTCTTTTTCCAAAGCCATCAATTGAAGAGCTACTTACTCTTAAACTTAAACCTCTTCCTTCTCATTTAAAATATGTTTTCTTAAAAGGTTCTTTACACATATCTGTTATTATTTCTTCTTTTTTAATGGATTTAATGGAAGACAAGTTGTTGAGAATATTAAAGAAACACAAGAAGGCATTTAGATGGACCATAGCAGATATAAAAAAATTAGTCCCTTAATTTGTATGCACAAAGTTCTCATAGAGGATAATTATGAGCCTACGGTCCAACCCTAAAGAAGACTCAACCCAAAGATGCAAAAAATGGTCAAAAAGGAGATAATCAAGCTACTTGATGCAAGTATTATTTTTTCTATCTCCAATAGTTTCTGGATGAGTCCTATTCAAGTAGTTCCTAAAAAAGATGGGATTACTGTAGTTCAAATGATAATAATGAATTGATTTTCACTTGGACTATGACTAGATGGAGAGTATGCATGGATTATAGAAAATTAAATGGTGCAAATAGGAAAGATCACTATCCTCTCCCATTCATAGATCAGATGTTAGAGAAATTAGCTGGGCATATTTTTTATTATTTTTTAGATGGTTATTCTAGTTATAATCAAATATCATAGCACCTAAGGATCAAGAGAAAATTACTTTTACATGTCCTTATGGTATATTTGATTTTAGGAGAGTGCCATTTGGTTTGTTTAATGCACCACCTACCTTTCAACATTATATGATGGCTATTTTTCATGATATGATTGAGGATTTTCTTAAGATCTTCATGGATGATTTTTCTATCTTTGGATCGACATTTGATAAATGCCTATATACCTTGTCTCTTGTTTTACAAAGATGTGAGGATACTATTGAAAAATGTGTCCTAAAGCTAACCAACGGCCTGTTGATGGTTGTGCTATTTTGTAAATATAAATAATTTATTAATGAATAAAATTTTATTCTAGTAATTTTCATCATAAGTCTACATCTTCTAATAAACTCCGTATTATGATGAAGTTCTTAGGACTATTTAGATTTAATAAAGAGAGGATTTATCAATTTATTCTTAAACTGTTCAAGACCAAATAATACGTTGTTAATTAAGATGATAACATTTATCGAGTATAGATCATTGTGTGCCATACGGAATGGTTGTCCTCTTAACCAAGGAATGTGGAGATATTGGTATGGTATACAAGTGAGATGTAGAGATATATCATTACTGAATGTGACCAACTTCGGAGCATTCTGTTGTTGAGAATTGCTCTGATAGGATATGGGAATAAGTATCCCTTAGATCTGAGATCACCATGGTGGCTTGCAAGTAATTCACTATACTTTAGTACTGGAGTACTTAAATTTTTAATTTAATAATAAAAAATTTTTGAGCATAGTCAAGTACTTGCAAAGTCGGTGAGTGATCAAGATGGAATTGACCACTCCAAGAGTTTGGAGAAAATGCATCGCTGTATATCAATTTAGCCTTGGCCAGGGTAATTTATGAGATGGATTTGATATTTTAAAATATAATATGGATGATCTAATCAGTATTGATAGTTAAATCCTGAGCTATCCTATAAGCATTTAGGTCAAGGGGATGAATTATATAGAAACCATATCCACATGGGTTCTAAGAGTATTGCTTTATACATTCGACCTATCTGACCGTCGGGTACCATTGCTAGATGATCACTTTGATTGGTATAGAAATTTATTTCTATGCTACCAACTTAGGTTCAAACCTATGGAATCACACACATTAGAGGTTTTGATCTGATCGAATGATTGATCAATGATTAAAAATTATTTTAGGATTAAAAATTCTATACGATTGATGTTTGACGTAGTGCAAGTATTGTAGGAGGATTGATTAACAATTGAATTACTAATTGGCTTAATCTGATTGAGCATAATGGCTGAGAGCAAGTCTAATTGAATATAATTCAATTAGATTTAGTTTAGGCTTGATTGGATTAAGTCCAATTGATTTATGGGATAAGTAAATTGCAAGAAAGAACAAGTCCCTATTCAATTAGGACATGTGTGCACCTAATTTCTAATTTGATTAGAATTTAAATCAAATTTAAATTTAATTTAATCTAATTTAATTGATCTTTAGTTGGACTAAGATCATCCTTAATTAGGTTGTACAAGTTTTGATTTAATTGGGTTCAAAAATTAGTTGGACCAAGTCAAAACATGGAGTCCTAGTCTGACTAAGACTCTCTCTCCTTGCACCAGCTATCTTCCCATTCCCCTTCTCCTTGGCTTTTGCATGAAACCACTCATACCCGAGTAGCCAAAATGCAACCCTTTTCGCTCTCTCATTCCTAGATGGAAATTAGTTGTGGACTAGGTCAAACCAAACAAGTTGTTTTGACCTAGGACTCTATTAGATAGAGTTTGACACATCACCTTTCCATATCCTATTGTGGTGCCAATCCTTATGATTTTTTTCCTAATTTTTTTATGGGAGAAAAAAAAACTTTTGTGCACCACTTCTAGATTTTCCATGCTATAAAAAATGGAGAAGGTGCCCAAGTGTTGGGCACCCCAATCCTTATCTATTTTGAACATAGTTTTCTAGGTATTTGACCTAGACAAAGACCCCTCTATATCTCTCTATTTAAAAAGAGTTAGGGGCTAAAATTTTTATTAAGAGAGGTTTTGGGCATGGGAGTCTTGGGCACAAAGGGTTCTTGGGTGTGAGACTTTGTAAAGACATAAGTTGTTGTATCTAGGTGAGAGAAAGAAAGAGAGAGCAGAGGTCTTCTCTAGATTTTCTTTTATATCCTTTTCTATAATCTTTTTGAGAGAAAAAGGTGAAGAAAAAGAGTTCTTTCAGATCCTCCCTTCTCCTTTTTCAGTCCTTGGTAGATCCAAGTATCTTGAAGGAGGAGATTCGCGATCAACCATCAAAGAAGGATCAGCGTAGTGCTAGCACATTATGCTGATTTTCATATTGCTAGACTTCAGATCAAGATTGGAACTTTGTGTGGACTTTTTGTAGAGGCCATACATATGTGCAACTCAAAGAAACAACCTCAACCTCAGATCAGTAACTGAAGATCCCAATCTATGAAAAAGGTATTGAGATTCGCTCTCAATTGTAGTCTAGATCAGATCTAGATTTTGATTGATGTTGATATGATCAACATCATATCTTTTATTTTTTATTTAATTTTTAGATTTATATGCATGGATCATATCATTAGATCCTAGATATAGTATTTATTTGTATATTTTATAGATTAATTAGATTAATCTATAGCTTCTGTTGTTCTTATTTTGAAAAAGTTTCAAAATACATGCTAGAAATCCTAAATTAAAGGAAAAACCTAGGTCTTTTATAACATGATTTGTATGCATATTTGGATTATTTATTTAGATTATATCTAAATTATAATCTAATATTTAAATTTAAAATTAAATTTTATATTTGTATGAACTAGGATAATCATTTGACTAAAAGGGGTTAACCTTACAGCAGGACAATCTTATAAGATCAATCCATACTGTTGGTGCAGAATCTAATTGACGTCGGGATGAGCTAGAGTGGAGGCGGACGAGGTCGCCATTGATGATCTATAAAATAAAGTTTCGTTCGGAGTCGGTGGTGGTGGCTCCGATAGGACCCTCCGACGATCGAATCAGCTCTTCTGGCCAACAGAAATGGAGTACTCAAAAAAGAGCTCGGCATAGTTTAGAGGGGAAGAGGAGAGCTTAGAGAAAGCATATCTAGAGGATTCCTTTTTATAGACGGAGCTTGTAGCGGGTTGATGGTGATAGCTGCAGCTGCCTGGTAGCGGGCTGCTTGAGGTCTGGTGGAGTCAGTCATGGAGGAAGGTGCCGCCTGTAGCACCATCTATAGTAGATTGATGATGACAGCCATCGCCACCTGGTAGTAGGTCGCTATCGCCTACAGTGGATTGATAGTGATGGCAGCAACCATCCGATACTGACTCGCTCGGGGCCGCATGGAGGTGTGAAGAGCTTTGATGTATATCCATTTTGGAAGAGTTCGGACTTCCAAGGGGAATACAGCTAGAGAGGATCATCTAGGAGGAATGTTAGCTAAAGGAGCCTGAAAGGAGTTCGACTCCCGTAGGCATCCGACTGAAGAAGGGATCCAAAAGAAGTTCGGCTCTTGTAGAAGTCCGACTAGAGGAGGAGTCCGAAAAGAGTTTGGCTCCTATAGGGATTCAACTGAAAGAGTCTGGCTTCCACAAAAGTCTGACAGAAGGAGGAATCCAGAAGGAGTCTGGCTTCTGCAGAAGTCCGACGGAAGGAGAAATTTGGAAGGAGTTCGGCTCCTGTAGAAGCCCGACAGAAGGAGGGATCCGGAGGAAGTTCTGCTCCCATAGAAGCCCAACTGAAGGAAGGATCCGGAGGATGTTTGGCTCCTATAGAAGCCCGAAGGATGGATCTGGAGAAAGTTTAGCTCCCATAGAAATCCAACTGAAGGAGATTTCTAGAAGGAGCTTGACTCCTGTAGAAGTCCAACCGAAGGAGATGTCTGGGAGGAGTCCGACTCCTAGAGAAGTTCGATCAAACGAGAAGTCTTGGAGGAGTTTGGCTCCTGAAGAAGTCCGACCGAAGAAGTCTAGAAGGAGTTTGGCTCCAAGAGAAGTCTGGCTGAAGGAAAAGTCTGGGAGGAGTCTGGATCCTAGGAAAGTCTAGTTGAAGGAGAAGCCTAGGAGGAGTTTGGATCCTAGGGAAGCCCAATCGAAGGAGAAGTCTGGGAGGAGTCCAGCTCTTGAAGAGTTCGATAGAAATTTGGCCATTGGAGGAGTTTGACTGGGGCTCGACTGTTGAGAAGTCCGGCTGGTTGAAGGGGTTCGGCTGGGGCTCGACTGCTAGGGAGTTCGACTGGCTGAAGGAGTTTGGCTAAGGTTTGGCCGCTAAAGCTCTTCCGTGATTATCAGTTGCATTGGGCTAAGCATCAGGCTAAACTTTGATAGAAGTGGGGTTTATCCCCAATAATAGTCTCTCCACTCTCGAGTTCGAAATTCGAAGGAAGACAGTACAAAAAGATGACTACCGAAGTCCTTTTTCGGACTCTGCACCCATTGAAGTTGAAGCTCGGAAGAGATCTTATCTTCAGTAGAGGTTGAAGTTGAAGTCGAGGCTCAGGGGAGATCTTGTCTACAATCGAGGTTGAAGTTGAAGTTGAGGCTCGGGGGAGATCTCATCTCCAACCAAGGTTGAAGGAGATCTCATCTCTGTTGATGCAGATGTTGAAGCTTGGCGGAGATCCTATCTTATCTACAGCCGAGGTTGAAGTTGAAGTTGAGGCTCGGGAGAGATCTCATCTCCAGCCAAGGTTGAAGGAGATCTCATCTCTAGTTGATGCAGACATTGAAGCTTGGGGGAAATCCTATCTTCAGCCGAGATTGAAGGAGATCTCATCTCCGATTGATATAGACGTTGAAGCTCAGGGGAGATCCTATCCCCAGTCGAGGTTGAAGGAGATCTCATCTCAGGTTGACATAGATATTGAAGCTTGGAAGAGATCCTATTCTTAGCCGAGGTTGAAACAGATCTTATCTTCTATTGACGTAGAAGCTCGAAAAAGATCTTATCTCTAGCCGAGGTTGAAGGAGATCTTATCTCCTATTGATGTAGACTTTGAAGCTCGAGAGAGATCTTATCTCTAGCTGAGGTTGAAGGAGATCTTATCTCATGTTAATGTAGAATTTGAAGCCTGGAAGAGATCTTATCTCTAACCGAGGTTGAAGGAGATCTTATCTCCTATTGACGTAGAAGCTCAGGAGAGATCTTATCTCTAGCCGAGGTTGAAGGAGATCTTATCTCCTATTGATGCAGACTTTGAAGCTCGAAAGAGATCTTATCTCTAGCCGAAGGTTGAAGAAGATCTTATCTCCTATTGATGCAGACTTTGAAGCTCGGAAGAGATCTTATCTCTAGCCAAGGTTGAAGGAGATCTTATCTCCTATTGATGTAGACTCTGAAAGCTCGGGAGAGATCTTATCTCTAGCCAAGGTTGAAGGAGATCTTATCTCCTATTGATGTAGACTCTGAAGCTCGAAAAAGATCTTATCTCCAACCGAGGTTGAAGGAGATCTTATCTCCTATTGTGTAGACTTTGAAGCTCGGGAGAGATCTTATCTCTAGCCGAGGTTGAAGGAGATCTTATCTCCTATTGATATAGACTCTAAAGCTCGAGAGAGATCTTATCTCTAGTCGAGATTGAAGAAGATCTTACCTCCTGTTGACGTAGATTTTGAAGCTCGGGAGATCTTATCTCTAGCCGAGGTTGAAGGAGATCTTATCTTCTGTTGATGTAGAAGCTTGGAAGAGATCTTATCTTTAACCGAGGTTGAAGGAGATCTTATCTCTGTTGACGTAGACTTTGAAGCTCAAGGAGAGATCTTATCTCTAGCCGAGGTTGAAGGAGATCTTATCTCCTATCAACGCAGACTCTTAAGCTTCAGAAGAGATCTTATCTCTAGCTGAGGTTGAAGGAGATCTTATCTCCTATTGATGTAGACTTTAAAGCTCGGAAGAGATCTTATCTCTAGCCGAGGTTGAAGGAGATCTTATCTCCTATTGATGTAGACTCTGAAGCATGAGAGATCTTATCTCTAGCCGAGGTTTAAGGAAATCTTATCTCCTATTGACGTAGACTCTGAAGCTCGGGAGAGATCTAATCTCTAGCCATGGTTGAAGGAGATCTTACCTTCTATTGACGTAGACATTGAAGCTTGGGAGAGATCCTATCTCTAGCCGAGGTTGAAGAAGATCTTATCTCCTCTTGATGTAGAAGCTCAGAAGAGATCTTTTCTCTAGCCGAGGTTGAAGGAGATCTTATCTTCTATTGATGTAGACTTTGCAGCTCGAGAGAGATCTTATCTCTAGTCGAGGTTGAAGGAGATCTTATCTCCTATTGATGTAGACTCTGAAGCTTGAAAGAAATCTTATCTATAGCCGAGGTTAAAGGAGATCTTGTCTCCCATTGATGTAGACTCTGAAGCTCGGAGAGATCTTATCTCTAGTCGAGGTTGAAGAGAATCTTATCTCTTTTTTGGCATAGACTTTGAAGCTTGGAAGAGATCTTATCTCTAGCCGAGGTTGAAGAAGATCTTATCTCTTATTGATGTAGACTCTAAAGCTCAAAAGATCTTATCCCTAGCCGAGGTTGAAGGAGATCTTATCTCCTATTGACATAGACTCTAAAGCTTGGGAGAGATCTTATCTTTAGCCGAGGTTAAAGAAGATCTTATCTCCTCCTGATGCAGAAGCTCGGAAGAGATCTTATCTCTAGCTGAGGTTGAAGGAGATCTTATCTTCTACTTGATGTAGACTTTGAAGCTCGGAGAGATCTTATCTCTAGCCGAGGTTGAAGGAGATCTTATCTTCTTTTGATTAGACTTTGAAGCTCGAGAGAGATCTTATCTCTAGCCGAGATTGAAAGAGATCTTATCTCCTACTGATGTAGACTTTGAAGCTTGGAAGAGATCTTATCTCTAGTCGATGTTGAAGAAGATCTTATCTCCTATTGACATAGACTCTAAAGCTCGAGAGAGATCTTTTCTCTAGCCGAGGTTGAAGGAGATCTTATCTCCTATTGACGTAGACTCTGAAGCTCAGGAGAGATCTTATCTCTAGCCGAGGTTGAAGGAGATCTTATCTCCTATTGTTGTAGACTTTGAAGCTCGAAAGAGATCCTATCTCTAGTCGAGATTGAAGAAGATCTTATCTTCTGTTGACATAGAAGCTCGGAGAGATCTTATCTCTAATCGAGGTTGAAGGAGATCTTATCTCCTGTTGATGTAGAGCTCGAGAGAGATCTTACCTCTAGCCGAGGGTGAAGGAAATCTTATCTTCTGTTGACATAGACCTTTGAAGCTCAGGAGAGATCTTATCTCTAGCCACGATTGAAGGCGATCTTATCTCCTGTTGACGTAGACTCTGAAGCTCGGAAAGAATCTTATCTCTAGTCGAGGTTGAAGAAGATCTTATCTCTTATTGATATAGACTCTGAAGCTCGATAAAGATCTTATCTCTGGCCGAGGGTGAAAGAAATCTTATCTCCTATTGACGTAGACTGAAGCTTGGGAGAGATCTTATGTCTAGCCAAGGATGAAGAAGATCTTATCTTCGTTGACTTAGACTCTGAAGCTCGAGAGAGATCTTATCGCTAGCCGAGGTTGAAGGAGATCTTATCTCCTATTGATGTAGAAGCTCAGGAGAGATCTTATCTCTAGCCAAGATTGAAGAAGATCTTATCTCCTGTTGACATAGACTTTGAAGCTCGAGAGAGATCTTATCTCTAGTCGAGGTTGAAGGAGATCTTATCTCCTATTGACGTAGACTTGAAGCTTGGAGAGATCTTATCTCCAGCCGAGGTTGAAGGAGATCTTATCTCCTGTTGACGTAGACTTGAAGCTCGGGAGAGATCTTATCTCTAGCCGAGGTTGAAGGAGATCTTATCTTTTGTTGACATTGACTTTGAAGCTCGGAAGAGATCTTATCTCTAGTCGAGGTTGAAGGAGATCTTATCTCCTGTTGACGTAGACTCGAAGCTCGGGAGAGATCTATCTCTAGCCGAGGTTGAAGAAGATCTTATCTCCTCTTTGACGTAGACTCTGAAGCTTGGAGAGATCTTATCTCTAGCCGAGGTTGTAAGGAGATCTTATCTCTTATTGGCGTAGACTTTGAAGCTCAAGAGAGATCTTATCTCTAGCCAAGTTTGAAGGCATTCTTATCTCCTATTGACGTTGACTCTGAAGCTTGAGAGAGATCTTATCTCTAGCCGTGGTTGAACGAGATCTTATCTCTTGCTGACGTAGACTCTAAAGCTCGAGAGAGATCTTGTCTCTAGTCGAGGTTGAAAGAGATCTTATCTCCTATTGACATAGACTCTGAAGCTCGTGAGAGATCTTATCTCTAGCCGAGGTTGAAGAAGATCTTATCTTCTGTTGACTTAGACTCTGAAGCTTGGGAGAGATCTTATCTCTAGCCAAGGATTGAAGAAGATCTTATTCTCCTATTGACATAGAAGCTCGGAAGAGATCTTATTTATCTCTAGCCGAGGTTGAAGAAGATCTTATCTCCTGTTGACGTTGACTTTGAAGCTCAAGAGAGATCTTATCTCTAGTTGAGGTTGAAGGAGATCTTATCTCCTTTTGACGTAGACTCTGAAGCTCGAAAGAGATCTTATCTCTAGTCGAGGTTGAAGGAGATCTTATCTCCTGTTGACGTTGACTCTAAAGCTCGGAAGAGATCTTATCTCTAGCCGAGGTAGAAGGAGATATTATCTTTTGTTGACATAGACTTTGGGAAGAGATCTTAGCTCTAGTCGAGGTTGAAAGAGATCTTATCTCCTATTGACGTAGACTCTAAAGCTCGAAAGAGATCTTATCTCTAGCCGAGGTTGAAGAAGATCTTATCTCCTCTTGACGTAGACTCTGAAGCTTGAGAGAGATCTTATCTCTAGCCGAGGTTGAAGGACTTCGACTTGCTCATGTTAGGATGAGGTTCTTCTCCTGTTTCTAACACGACCACTATTAGCTGCTTCTTTCCTATCATGACGTAGTTTTTGCACCAAGCAACAATAATATTGAAATAGAGGAATTTTATTGAAGAAAAATTACTAGTAGCACATCCTCAGAGTCTTTGTGTTTCAGGGTCTTGGGAGCATTGTTCCTCCGAGTTCCTTCAGGTGATAAGTTTTGGGCCGGGCGATCTTCTCTATTTTATGCTGGCCTTCTCAATTTGGAGCAAGCTTCTCTTGACTTTGAGGCTGGGAGATGACGGCTCGTCGAAGTACCAAGCCCCCCTAGAGGTAGCATTAATGATGTCGAAAGGTGGCCGACCTCCTTGTTGTTCCTCCGTTATTGGTTGTTCTGGCTATGGCAGCGCCCTTGATCGATCTTCTCCAACTTCAAGCTAGCATCTAAGGAATCGACCCAGCCGATCTCTTCTGATGAGCTTCTAGATTTCATCTCGGAGCTAAATGTATTCTTCAGTATCGTGGCAATGGTCACGATGGTAGAAGCAGTACTTACTTCGATCGCGCTTGTTTAGGAGACATCATAATTCTCTTGGTCTTAGTAGATGATTCTTAATTTCCATCAGAACATGAGTTTTAGGAGAGTTAAGGGGGGCGTAGTTGTGGAACCTTTCAAGGGGAGGACTTCTTCACGCCCTTCTATCGGAGCTTTCTTAATGACAAGCTCCAAAAGAAGTTCGGGCCCGCTTGCACTCAGAGGGAAGTCCGTGAGCACGATCGAACTTCACTCGATCCTTCATCGACGGTGGATCTATTAGACTTGTTCGCCCACCGCACTCCTATGGCTTCTTCATCTTTCAACTTGAAGACTTCTTTCGTACGGGCATATCCCTCAGCCCGAGCTAACAGATCGGCAAAGTTCCTGGGGTACTTCTTCTTCAAGAAGAATAGCAAATCATTCTTCTAAAGGCCATCCTTGAGTGCGGCCATTACAATAGACTGATCCAGATTCCGAACTTCTAATGCAGCAGCATTAAATCAGATGACGTAAGTCTGGATGGATTCCCCTTCCTTCTGCTTGACATTCATCAGGGAATCTGAACATCAGTGCGAACGTCGGCTGTTGACAAAGTGAGCCATGAACTGATGGCTCATCTGGTCAAAAGAGAAGATCGTATCTAATTTCAATGCCAAGTACCAATTTCTTGCTACTCCCTTTAAGGTAGATGGGAAAGCTCAACATAATATGACGTCTGGTGCGCCATGAAGTAGCATCATGGTCCAGAAGGCCTCTAGATGATCAATAGGATTAGAGGTTTCATTGTAGCTTTCAAATTGAGGGAGGTTGAAGTTCGGCAGAACGATCTCTTGCATAATTCAAGGAGAGAAAGTAAGATTGGTGCAGATGTCGTCATAGCGAGCCGAGGTGACATGGCGGAGTTCCTCAATCCATCGGTCCATCTCCCATAGTTTGTAATCGAGGAGGTCGTCTCGATCACAGATCTTGGATGACTTTCGACTATAGATGGAGAGAGTCTTCTCTAGAGTAGAATCATGATCCGAACACGGATCATCTATTCTCTATTTTTCCTTCCCAGGGGTGATGGGTATGCTAGCCCAAGTGTTCTTCCTTGGGATCGATTCCCGACATCTTGATGGTGGATTTCTTGGTAGAGTCACCACCGAAGGCTGCCATATGGCCTGCACCATCTCGGTGAGGCCCTGAATCCGCTACATCAGCAGGTTAAACTGCTCTGGATCTACCATGGTCATCCGTGGAGGTGGAGGATGAAGTATCGATGATGGAGTGAAAATGGATGGATCCAGCTTAGATCTAGTGATAGAAGCGATAGAACTTCGGATAGTCATCTTCTTTTGAGATATTTCTTGGGATTGAGGAAGAGGATGGAGATAAACCTTGGAGAAGAAGGTCGGTAGGATCGACTGAGCACTCCTTTAAAAATAAGGATACCTCAGAGATAGAGGTCCTTCCTCTAGCGTCAATTCTATTGGTGCAGAATCTGGTTGATGCCATGACGAGCTAGAGTAGAGGAGGATGAGGTTGCCATAGGTGACCTGCAAAATAAAATCCCGTTCGGAGTCGGTGGTAGTGGCTTCGACAGGACCCTCCGATGATCAAGTCAACTCTTTTGGCCAACAGAAATGGAGTACTCAGAAAAGAGTTCGACAGAGTTTAGAGAGGGAGAGGAGAGCTTAGAGAAAGCATATCTGGAGGGTCCCTTTTTATAGGTGGAGCTTATAGCGGATTGATGGTGACAACTGCAGCCGCCTGGTAGTGGGCCGCTCGAGGTCTAGCAGAGTCAATCATGGAGGAAGGCACCGCCTATAGCACCACCTACAGTAGATTGATGGTGACAGCCATTGCCACCCGATAGTGGATCGCTATCGCCTACAGCAGACTGATAGTGATGACCACAGCCGTCCGATACTGAGCCACTCAAGGCTGCATGGAGGGGTGAAGAGCTTTGACGTATATCCAATCTGGAAGAGTTTGGACTTCCAAAGGGAATATGGCTAGAGAGGATCATCCAGGAGGAACGCTAGTTGAAGGAGCCTGAAAGGAGTTCGGCTCCCATAGGCATCCGACTGAAGGAGGGATCCGAAAGGAGTTCGGCTCCCATAGGAGTCCACTGAAGGAGGGATTCGGAAGGAGTTCGGCTTCCGTAGGCATCCGACTGAAGGAGAAGCTTAGAAGGAGTCTGGCTGGAGGAGGAGCCCAAAAGGAGTTCGGCTCCTATAGGGATTAGATTGAAGGAGAAATTCGGAAGGAGTCTGGCTCCCGTAGAAGTTCGATAGAAGGAGGAATTCGAAAGGAGTTTGGCTCCCATAGAAGTTTGATAGGAGGAATTCGGAGGGAGTTCTGCTCCCGTAGAAGCCCGACTGAAGAAGAAATCTGGAAGAAGTTTGGCTCCCGTACAAGCCCAACTAAAGGAGGGATCCGAAGGAAGTTCGACTCCCATAGAAGCCCGATAGAAGGAGGAATTCAGAGTGAGTTTGGCTCCCATAGAAATCTGACCGAAGGAGAATTTTGGAAGGAGCTCGGCTTCTATAGAAGTTCGATCGAAGGAGATGTCTGGAAGGAGTCTGGCTCTTAGAGAAGTTCGATCGAAGGAGAAGTCTGGGAGGAGTCCGGCTCTTGGAGAAGTTCGATCGAAGGAGAAGTCTAGGAGGAGTCTGACTCCTGGAGAAGTCTAAGAGGAGTCCAGATCTTGGAAAAGTCCGATCGAAGGAGAAGTCTAGGAGGAGTCTGAATCCTGAGGAAGCCCAGCCGATGGAGAAGTCTGGGAGGAGTTTGGCTCTTGGAGAGTTCGGTAGGAATTTGGTCATCGGGAGAGTTCGACTGGGGCTCGGCCGCTGAGAAGATCGATCGACTGAAGGGGTTCAACTAGGGCTCGACTGCTGGAGAGTTCGATCGATTGAAGGAGTTCGGCTAAGGTTTGACCGCTGAAGCTCTTTCGTGATTACCGATTGCATTGGGCTAAACATCAAACTGGACTTCAATGAAAATGAGATTTATCTCCAACATGTATGATCTAAAATTTAATTTTAGATTTAAATATTAGATTATAATTTAGACCTAATCTAAATCAATAATCTAAACATGCATAAAAATCATGTCATAAAAGACCAAGGCTCTGATACTAATGGAAGGGAAAAACCTAGGTCATTTATGACATGATTTTTATGCATGTTAAGATTATTTATTTAGATTAGATATAGATTATAATTTAATATTTAAATTTAAAATTAAATTTTAGATCATACAAACTGATAATATCTGGTTGTTCTGTTGTATGGTTAATCCCTTACAGTGAAAAGGTTGTCCTAGTTCACGTAGATCTAAAGTTAATCATAAATTTGTTAGATTTGATCTAGACTAATTTATGATTTATTAGATTTAAAATTATTTAAATCTAAAAATAATATATTTTAGATTGCGTGAACTGATCTTATAAGGTTGTCCTGCTGTAAGATTTATCCCTTACAGTGTAAAGATTGTCCTAGTATGTGCTGATCTAAAATCTAATCATAAAATTTTAGATTTGATCTAAAAGATTTTATGATTTAATTGAAAGTATTTCAATCTAGATTTAATGATCGTAAATGTGTTATATTTGATCTATCATAATTTATGATTGATTAGAACTGAAATTATTTCAATTACATTATCATGAATATGTTTAGATTATATCTAAAGTAGATTCATGATTTATTTTATTTGCATATTGATTATAAATCAAACATGCAACTGATTGATAGAAACATATTATAAAAATATTTTATAGATATAAATATTATTTTTAAAATGCCAAACTCCTACCATCAGCTTAAAACTTAATTAATAATTAAGAGTTGTTTGATTAGGATCTAGGATTGTGAATTAAAGATCCTAAGTCACAATCACAACACTTGGGTTAATAGGTTAGAGAAAATTAGGTCCATTAATTGGGTTAAACCTAAGGTTAGATTAAATAATAGACTTAATTAGTGAATTGACTAAATCTAATCAAATGTTGTCTTAGATTAGGTCAAGGTCTCTATAGATCAATTACAATAATTGTAGTTGGTCAAGTCTATGTCTTTAATCATATCCAAATGGACTTGATTCTTGGCTAAGCGATCTAGCCCATACTATTAGGTCAATCCAATTGAAACTAATTAACCAGTTGACGTCTAAGGTAAGTTTGACAATTTATGATTAATTATCTTTAATTGAGAGCTACTTGTATTCGATCTTTGACGAGTTAATGGCATATCCTTTTCATCGATCTCACTTACCTAGCCTTCTCGGTGAAGTTATATTTTGATCAGATTACTTGACAATTCGAGCTGATCCATGTCAGCTAGGTAAATCAGTGTGACTGATTTAGGTGCTCCTAAACTAGCTAATCTATAGTCTCCATTAATCTGACTTGGTAAAGTCAGTGAGAGGATCATGATTAGCTGATTTATCTAACTCTCTTCTCTTTAAAACAAATTAACCTAATCCTCTAAAATTATTAAGTCCTTAAAAATAAAATAGTTATGGTGATAACTAGATCATAGCCTCCCATTAAGTGAATGATAATGGATCCATTAGTTGGATAATCATTGGAGGCCCAAAGGCTTGGTGCTTATCAGCTATTAGAATTATCATTTATAATATGATTTCTTGACCACGTCTCTCTAAATGGTGGTTAGGTTGATCAACCAAAGTTGGGCTTAATCATTTATTAATTAGATGGATCAAATGTGGTCATGTTAATGATTGGACCTAACTAGATCTTTTTAGTAGAGGCCAAAGCCTACTAATTAGAAATTGGGACAAAATTTAATTGCTAGAAGTTGTTTAGAAAAATAATTGGTTATAAATCTTGAAGGAAATGTCTAGGGTTTCTAGCATGTATTTTGAAATATTTTCAAAACTAGATCAGCGACAGCAATAAATTAATTATATTAATTTTTTAAAATATATAAATAAATTTTAGATCTAGAATCTAATGACATGATCTACAATTATATAAATCTAAAAATTAAATATTAAATAAAATAATGATATTGATCATATCAACATGAGACTAAAACTAGATCTAATCTAGTTGGAGAAAGAGATCGAATCTCTTTTACCTTTCGCAAGTCAGAATCATCACTTGCTGATCTGAAGTTGAGGATGTTGCTTCAAGTTGCACATGCATCAAACCTCTATGAAAAATCCACACAAAGCCCCGATCTTGATCCGAAGTTTAGGAATCTAGAAATTAACACAATATGCTAGTACTGTGCTGATCCTTCTTCGATGGTTGATTATAAATCTTCTTCTTTAATAACTTAGACCGTCTAAGAATTAGAGGAGATGGGAGGATTTGGGAGAGAGAAAACTCTTCTAAAATATCATAAAGAAAAGGGGAAGAAGAGAACTAAAAATTCCTAGAGAAGAACCCTTTCTTCTCTTATCTTTTTCTCTCACCAGGACACAATAGTTTGTATCTTTACAAAGCACCACACCAAAGCCTTTCTGCACCCAAGGTTCCCATTCCTAAGCCCTCTCTCTTAGGTTTAATACGTGTAGAAATCTCATATTCTAACTCCCTTTAAATAGATAGTTATGACAAAGTCCTTGTCTAGGTCAAATACCTAAAAAGGCATGTCCAAATTGAGTGAGGATTGGGGCACCCGATTCTTAGGCACCCCCTCCTATTTCTTTGGTGTGGAAATCCTTAAAATGGTGCACAAAAATTCTCATAAATCTTATGAAACAATCATAGAAAATAAGGAGAGTTGGCACCACATTTGGATGGGAATTTTTGTTTCAACAAACTCTATCAAATAGAGTTTGATATCAAAATAACCACCTTGTTTTGACTTGATCTAAACCAATTACCATGTTAGAAATAAAAGAGGCATAAGGAATGGTGTGGAAACTCTCTAAGCATGAGAAATCTCATGCCAAAACCAAGGGCGAAGGGTATGGGAAGCAAGGTGGCGCAAGGTGGAAGAGTCCTAGTCACACTAGGACTTCAAGTTTTGACTTGGTCCAATTTATTATTTGAATCTAATTAAATCAAAACTTATGTAACCCAATTAGGTGTTATCTTCATCCAACTAAGAGCCTAATTAAATTAGATTAAATTAAATTTAAATCTAGTTTAAATTTTAATCAAATTAGAAATTAGGTGCACTCAAGTCCTAATTGAACAAGGACTTCTTTTCCTTTGCAATTGGCTTATCCTATAAACCAATTGGACTTGATCCAATCAAGTCCAAATCAAATCTAATTGAATCTTATTCAATTAGACTTAATCTCAGCCCTTTGGCTTAATCAGATTGAGTCAATTAGCAATCTGATTGCTAATTGATCCTCATGCTTGTACTAGGTCAAACATCAATCGTATTGAATATTTAATCCTAAAATGATTCTTAATCATCGATCAACCATCCGATCAGATCGAGACCTCTAATATGTGTGACCCCATAGGTTTGAACCTAAGCTGGTAACATAGAAAAAAATTTTATATCAATTGAAGTAACCATCTAGCAATGGTATCCGACAATCGGATAGGTTGAATGTATAAAGCAACACTGTTAAAACCCATGTGGATATTATTTTTGTATAATTCATCCCCTTGACCTAAATACTCATAGAACAACTTAGGGTTTAACTGCCAACTTTGAATAGGTCATCCACATTATATTTCAAAATACCAAATCCATCTCATGGATTATTCTGGCCAAGATTTTGCTAAATTAAAATACTACGATGCATTATCTCCAAACTTTTAGAGTGGTCAATCCCATCTTAACCACTCACCGACTTCACAAGTACTTGACTATACTCAAAACCCTTTCTTAATTGAATTAGAAATTCAGGTAGTCCAGCATCAAAGCATAATGAGTTGCTTGCAAGCCACCATGGTGATCTCAGATCTAAGGGACACTTATACCTATATCCCATCAAAGCAATTTTTAGCAGCAGAATGCTTCGAAGTTAGTTATATTTAGTGATGATGTACCCTTACATCTCATCTATATGCCATATCAATATCTCCACACTCCTTGGTTAAGAGGACAACAAACCTATTTGGCATACAACGATCTATACTCGATAAACATTGTCATCCTAGTTAACAACGTATCATTTGGTCACGAACAGTTTAAGGACTAATCAATAAATTCTTATTTTATCAAATTTAAATAGTCCTAAGAACTTTATCACAATAAAGAAGTTCATTAAAAGATATAGACTTATGATGAAAAATGCTATAATAAAATTTTATTCAATAATAAATCATTTATAATTACAAAATTAGCATAACCATCAACAGACTGATGATTAGCTTTGGAACACATTTCTCAACAAGTCCCACTTATCCTAAAGACACTCAGTATAGTATCTAATAACCATCTTTGACTTGTGATCGTTGAACTCCTTTACTACCAGGGTAGGCTAAGTTCTCCTTTCTGTCGATCATCTGAAGGTCAACGTCACCTCGATCCATGATCTCCAGGACTAGATGATAGCAGTGCAGCATGTGCTTCACCCGCTAGTGTGCCTTCAGTTTCTTTTTCTGAGTGATAGGTTCAATGCTATCATAGTAGAGCAAGACCAAACCATCTAGGGGGTGCTACTCTAAGCTCAGTGATGAACTTCCTCAGCCATACAACTTTCTTCACAGCATCTAAAGTCGCAACATACTCTGCCTCACAAACAGGATCTGTCATAGTGTGCTGCTTGGAACTCTTCCAGCAGATGGCTCTACCATTCAGGATAAAGACATAATCCAATATGCTTCTACTATCATCATGGTTAGATTGAATGTTGGAGTCTATAAACTCCATAAGTTTTAAATCTAACTCACCATAAATCAGCCACTGGTCTTTAGTATTTCCTAAATACTTAAGGATGGTTTTCACCATCTTTCAGTGGTTCTTTCCTAGATTAGATTGGTATCTATTCACTATTCCTAGTGAGTATGCCACATTTGGTCTCGTACATATCATGGCATACATGATAGATCCTACTGCCAAAGCATATAGAATTCTACTCATATGCTCTCTCTCTTCAGGATTTGTTGGACAATCTTTCTTAGAGAGAAATTTCATGACCTATTGGAAGATAGCCCTTCTTAGAATTCTCCATGCTGAACCTCTTCAACATAGTTTCTATGTACATGGACTGGGATAACCCAAGCATCCTCTTGGATCTATCCCTATAGATCTTTATCCCTAGGATATAGGATGCTTCATCCAAATCCTTCATGGAGAACTGAAATGACAGCCAAACTTTTATTCCTTATAGTGCGTGCACGTCATTTTTGATTAAGAAAATATCATCCACATACAAAATAAGAAATATCACTATTGGACCATTTGCCTACTTGTATATGCAAGGCTCTTCTCCATTCTAAATGAAGCCATATATTTTGATCACCTTATCAAAATGCATGTTCCAACTCTGCGATGCCTACTTCAATACATAAATGGATCTCTGAAGCTTGCACACCTTAGACTCATCTGTGAATGTGAACCCTTCACGTTGTATCATATATACCTTTTCAGTCAAGTTCCATTCAGAAAAACTATCTTCACATCCATCTACCAGATCTCATAGTCTAGATGGGCAGCTATCGCTTGCATAATTTGAATGGATTTGAGTATTACCATAGGAGAGAATGTCTTATCCTAGTCAATACCATAATATTGATGATATCCCTTGGCAACCAGATGAACTTTATAGATCCCACCTTTTTATTTGCACCCCTTTTCCTCTTGAAAACCCATTTATACCCAATGGGTTTAACCCCTTCAAGTGGGTCACTCAATGTCCACACATCGTTGACCTTCATAGACTCCATCTTGGATTTTATGGTCTCAAGCCACTTCTTTGAATCAAGCCTCTGTGTTGCATGCATATAAGTGATTGGATCCTCATCATTTTCATTGAGTTTGATGGAATCATCATCTCAAACCAAGAAATCATAGTATATGTTCGATTGATATAGTACTCTACTGGATCGCCTTAATGATGCAGGTACATTGGGCTCTAGATTTGATCTAATCAAATTCAATTCTAGTTCAGCTAATTGTGTCAGCTTTTCTATCATTGAACTTTCTCAAGTTCAACCTTAGAGATAATAGTTTCTTCACCAAGGAACTTCTTTTTTAAAAAGGTTGCCTTAAGACTGACGAACACCTTTCATTCATCAGCATGGTAGAAAATATACCCTATGGTTTCTTTTGGGTACCTTATGAAAGTGCACTTGTCATACTTAAGTCTAAGCTTGTCTGTCATTAAATGCTTGACATAAGTCGGGCACCTTCAGATCCTAAGGTCTGAGAGTACTGACTTACGTCCTATCCAAATCTCATATAGGATTTTAACTATAGACTTACTTAGAATCCTATTTAGAAGATAGCCAGCTGATTCAAGTGCATATTCCCAGAAGGATATCGACAAGCTGGCAAAATCCATCATGGATCAGACCATATCTAATAGAGTTCGATTCCCCTTTTCAAACACACCATTATGCTATGGTGTCCCTAGAGGAGTCCATTGGATATAAGAAACTCATCAGAAAGGTATTCACCCCCTTGATTAGATTGAAGAGTTTTAATACTCTTCTTAGTTTGTTTTTCTACTTCATTTCATAATTGTTTGAACATTTCAAATGAATCTGACTTGTATTTCATTAGATAGACATATCCATACCTAGCTAGGTCACCTATGAAAGTGATGAAGTAGAAATATCTACCTCTAACACTTGTACTAATAGGTCTACATACATCAGTATGTACTAGATCTAAGAGTTCAGTGGCTCTCTCATCTTTTCTAGTAAAAGATGACTTAATCATTTTTTTCAAGAAGACAGGACTCACAGGTTGGAAGTGATTCACAATTACTGACTTCAAAGATTCTCTCTTGAATCAACCTGTTTATCCTATTCTCGTTGATGTGACCTAGCCTACAATGCCATAAGTAGATATCAAACACATTATCTATTCTAGGGTGTTTGCCAGTGGAGTAGATTACATTAATAGATTATGATAATAAATAAATTTCATTATTCAAGTATCTAGAAAAGATTATAATACTATTCAAAATGACATCATAAAATTCTTTCTTTATTAAGATTTCATAATTATTTCTCTCTAAAAGGCCTACAGAAATGATATTCAATAAGAAACTAGGACAAAATTGACAATCACTAAGAACAATAAAATAAGACTCAAATACAAGTTTCATAACCCCTAATGCTAGAACTGAAACTTGTCTTCCATCTCCAATGTTTAGAAATCTTTCATCTTATTCAAATCTCCTACTGACCTACAATTCCTGCAACAAATTGCAAATACGGTAAGGGCTTTTCGTATTCAATATCCAATCAATAATATAACAAATAGAAAAATTGCAAGGAGTTATCATATAAGTACCTTGTCCGACAACTATTTACTTCTTTCTCAGCTTATTCGTGTTCAGAAAGGCAACGTACTGAGGACAGTTTCTCTTCAAATACCCCTGCTTCTTGTAGAAGAAGCACTCCATTTGACTCTTATCGGATTTGGAGTTCTTGGTCTGGCCTTGTATTGATATCCGAGCCTGAACTTACATCTTCTTGGATTTTTTTTCTTGCTCTTTTTTCCTTTCTTAAAGGGTTGAGAACCAAAAGAAGATCCTCCCACTATATTCACTGACTTCTTATGGAGCTGGTGATCTTTCTTAAAGTTTTGAAGTAATCCTAGTAGCCCTGGTAGTTAACTTTAGGCTTTGTCATTCTATAATGATTAAGGAATGGGAGATAGGATTTGGGCAATGAGTTTAGAATAGCATCTTTCCCTAGCTGCTCATGCAAGAAAAAGCCAAGCTTACCCAAATGCTCCATCATCTCGATCATGTACAATACATGATTGGTGACTGAAGCTCCATCCCTTATCTTAGCATTGAAGATGGCACAACTAGGCTTGTGCCTCTCAATATCATTGGATGTTCCAAAAGACTCATTCAATACTTGAAGCATGTCTTCTGGCTGAGCTGACTCGAACCTATGAATGAACTTATCGCTCATAGCCGCCAGCACGATGCAATGCACTATGGTTTGATCATTGAGCCACTTTTGATAAGTATCTCTGACCATACCGCGTGTGTTCGAGGCTAGCTCCCAAAGTGCCAGGATATATAAGATCCGTTCATGCTCAAGAATAATTTTTAACTTACGATACCAGCTACCAAAGTTGGATCTCACTAGTTTGTCATTGTCCAATAATGACTAGAGCAAAATAAAAGTGGCCATCACTGTACAAAGAAAAACCAAAATCTAATTAATAAATGATTTATTAAACCTAAAGATTTAGACTTTAATCAAAAGATTCTCCTACTATTTTATTTGAATTGGTTGCTTCTACCTCCAATTTGAGGAATTATCCTAATTTCTTAGTGAGTACTAGAATTCACATAGATTGCACACAAGTCCAACTTTGGCCGGTCAACCCATGTACATCTAAGGATAGATTCATAATCAATTATTTTTCTAAACAACTTTGAGTAATTTAATTTTGCCCCAGTCCATAATTAGTAGGCTTTCGCCTCCACTGAAAAGGTTCGGTTAGGTCCAACCATTAATATGACCATACTTGGACCATCTAACCAATGAATGATTAAGCTCAACTTTGGTTGGACAACCTAACCACCATTTAGAGAGATTTGGCTAAGAAATCATATTATGAATGATAATTCCATTAGCCAATAAGCACAAGGCCTTTGGGCCCTCAATGATTATCTAACTAATGGACCCATTATCACTCACTTAATGGAAGGCTATGATCTAATTATCACCATAACTATTTTATTTTTAAAGACCTAATAATTTTAAGTATTTGATTAATTTATTTTGGAGAAAAGAGTCAGATGAACTAGCTAATCATGATCCTCCCACTGACTTCACCAAGTCAAATTAATGGAGACTATAGATAGGCTAGTCTAGGAGCACCTAAATCAATCACATTGATTTACCTAGCTGACATGGGTCAGCTCAAATTATCAAATAATCTGATCAAAACATAACTTCACCAACAAGGCCAAGTAAGTGATATCGGTGAGAGCGATATGCCAATAACTCATCAAAGACCAAATCAGTGCGAGTAGGTCCTAATTAACGACCACCAATCATACATTGCTAGACTTACCTTAGACACCAATTGGTTAATTAGTTTCAATTGGATCAACCTAATAGTTTGGGCTAGACTACTTAGCCTAAAATCAAATCCATTTTGATTCTCGTTAAAGATATGGACTTGACCAACTACAACTATTATAATTGATCTAGAGAATCCTTGACCAAATCTAAGATAATATTTAATTAGATTTAGTCAATTTTTTAATTAAGTCCATTATTTATTCTAACCTTAGGTCTAACCTAACTAATGGACCTAATTTCCTCAAAGCCATTAACCAAAATATTATGATTTATGTCTTAGAATTTATAATCCTAGATCCTAATCAAACAACTATTAATTCTTAATTAAATTTTGGGCTGAGGATTGAGGTTCGGCATTTCAAAAATGATTTTCATATTTATAAAATATTTTTTAACTTGGCTCTACCAACCAATTGCATGTTTGATTCATAATCAATATGCAAATAACATAAATATGAATCTACTTTAAATCTAATCTAAACATATTCATGATTTTGAATATCTAATTGAAATAATTTTAATTTTAAACAATCATAAATCATCTTAGATCAAAGATAACATATCTATGATCATAAAAATCAAATAGAAACACTTTCAATTTAAATCATAAAATATCTTAGATCAATTCTAAAATTTTATGATCAAGTTTTAGATTAGCACATACTAGAACAATCTTTATACTATAAGGGATAAATCTTATAGTAGGATAACCTTATAAGATCAGTCTGTACAATCTAAAATATTTATTTTAAATTTAAATAATTTTTAATCTATTTAATCATAAATTAACTTAGATCAGATCTAATAAATTTATGATTAACTTTATATTTGCATAAACTAGGACAATCTTTACATTATAAGGGATAAACCTTATAGTAGGACAACCTCATAATATCAGTCCGTGCAATCTAAAATATAATTTTAAATTTAAATATCAGATTATAATTTAGATTTAATCTAAATAAATAATTTAAATATATATAAAAATTATGTCATAAAAAAACCTAGACTCTGATACCAATTGAGGAAAATATCTAAGATTTCTAGCATGTATTTTGAAACTTTTTCAAAACTAGATCCGCAAAAGTAATAAATTAATCATATTAATTTATTAAAATATATAAATAAATTTTAAATCTAGGATCTAATGATATGATCTATATAATTATATAAATCTAAAAATTAAATATTAAATAAAATAATGATGTTGATCATATCAACATCAAATTAAAACTAGATCTAATCTAGTAGAAGAAAGAGATCGAATCTCTTTTACCTTTCGCAAGTCAGAATCATCACTTGCTGATCTAAGGCTAAGAATGTCACTTCGAGTTGCACATGCATCCGGCCTCTATGAAAAAATTACATAAAGCTCCGATCTTGATCTAAAGTCCAAGAATCTAGAAATCAGCACAGTATGCTAGTACTGTGCTAATTCTTCTTCGATGGTTGATCGTATATCTTCTTCTTCAATAACTTGGACCTTACAAGAATTAGAGGAGATGGAAGGATTTGGGAGAGAGAAAACTCTTCTAAAATCTCACAAAGAGAAGAGGAAGAAGAGAACTAAAAATCTGTAAAAAAGAACCATTTCTTCTCTTATCTTTTTCTCTCACTAGGACATAACGATTTGTATCTTCACAAAGCACCACACCTAAAGCTCTTTTGTGCTCAAGGTTTCCATGCCCAAGCCCTCTCTCTTAGGTCTAATACCTATAGAAATCTTATGCCCTAACTTCCTTTAAATAGAGAGTTATGATAAAGTCTTTGTCCAGGTCAAATACCTAGAAAGGCATATCCAAATTGAGCAAGAATTTGGGTGCCCCCTCTTATTTCTTTGACATGAAAATACTAGAAGTGGCACACAAAAAATTTCATAAATCTCATAAAAAAATCAAAGAAAAATAAGGAGAGTTGGCATAACATATGGATAGGAATTTTGGTTTCAACAAACTTAATCAAATAAAGTTTGATATCAAAACAACCACCTTGTTTTGACTTGGTCCAAACCAATTACGATGTTAGAAATAAAGGGGGCACAAGGAATGGCATGAAAACTCTTTAGGCATAAGAAATCTCATGCCAAAACAAATGGTGAAGGGCATGGAAAGCAAGATGGTGCAAGGTGGAAGAGTCCTAGTCACACTAGGACTTCAAGTTTTGACTTTGTCCAACTTATTACTTGAATCCAATTATAAATCAAAACTTATGCAACCCAATTAAGTGTAATCTTAGTCTGAGAGTCCAATTAAATTATATTAAATTAAATTAAAATCTAATTTAAATTTAAATTAAATTAGAAATTAGGTGCACTTAAGTTCTAATTGAACAAGAACTTATTCTTCCATGCAATTGGCTTATCCCATAAACTAATTGGACTTGATTCAATCAAGTCCAAACCAAATCTAATTAAATCTTATTCAATTAGACTCAATCTCAGCCCTTTATCTCAATTAGATTGAGCCCAATAGCAATCTGATTGCTAATCAATCCTCCTACAATACTTATACTAGGTCAAACATCAACCATTTTGAATGTTTAACCATAAAATGATTCTTAATCATCGATCAACCATCCGATTAGATCGAGACCACTAATATATATGACCTCATAGGTTTGAACCGAAGTTGATAGTATAGAAATAAATTTTTGAGCCAATCAAAGTAACCATCTAGAAATGGTATCCAACGATTGGATAGGTTGAATGTATAAAGCAACACTCTTAGAACCCATATGGATATGATTTTTGTATAATTTGTCCCCTTGACCTAAATGCTCATAGGACAAGTTAGGATTTAACTATCAAACCTGAATAGGTCATCCACGTTGTATTTTAAAATGCCAAATCTATCCTATGGATTATCCTGGTCAAGATTTTGCTAAATCAAAATACACTGATGCATTATCTCTTAACTCTTAGAATAGTCAATCCTATCTTGATCTCTCATCGACTTCATAAGTACTTAACTATACCCAAAAACCTTCCATCACTAAATTAGAAATTCAAGTAGTTCAGCACTAAAGCATAATGAGTTGCTTGCAAGCCTCCGTGGTGATCTCAGGTCTAAGGAACACTTATCTATATCCCATCAAAGCAATTCTCAATAGCAGCATGCTTCGAAGTTGGTCAGTTCAGTGATAATGTACCCCTACATCTCACTGATATGCCATACCAGTGTCTCCACACTACTTATTAAGAGGATAACCAATCCATATGGCACACAACGACCTACACTTGATAAATATTATCATCCTAATTAACAACGTATCATTTGATCATGAATAGTTTAAGAATTAATCGATAAATCCTCTCTTTATCGAATCCAAATGGTCCTAAGGACTTCATCACAATACTAAAGTTTATTAGGAGATGTAAATTTATGATGGAAAATGATAGAATAAATAGTTTATTCAATAATAAATTATTTATATTTATAAGGTTAGTACAACCATCAACAAGCTGACATTTGGCTTTGGAACATATTTTCCAACAAACCTACCCTTAAATGTACATGGGTTGACTAGCCAAAGTTAGGCTTGTGTGCAGTCTATGTGGATTCAAGTACCTACTAAGCAATTAGGGTAATTTCTCAAATTGGAGGTAGTGGCTACAAATTTGAATAAAATAGTGGGAGAATCTTTTGATTAAAATCCAAATCTTTAGATTTAATAAATCATTTATTAATTAGTTTTTGGTGTTCTTTTGTGTAGTTATGGCCACTTCCTTATCGCTCTGGTTATTGTTGAACAATGACAAGTTAGTGGGACCTAATTTTCTTAGCTGGTACCATAAGTTAAAGATTATCCTTGAGCATAAATGAATCTTGTATATCCTTACAGATCCAGCACCTAAGGAGCCAGCTTCCAATGCACGTGGGTCAGTCCAAGATACTTATCAAAAGTGGCTTAATGATCAAACCCCAGTGCATTATATCATGCTGATGGCTATGAGCAATGAGTTAAGTCGCAGGTTTGAGTTAGCTCAATCAGAAGACATGCTTCAAGTGTTGAACGAGTCTTTTGGCACATCCGATGACGTTGAAAGGCATAAGACTAGTTATGCCATTTTCAATGCCAGGATGAGTGATGGAGCTTCAGTCACTGATCATGTATTATACATGATCGAGATGATCGAATATTTGAGCAAGCTTGGCTTTGTCATACACGAGCAGCTAGGAAAACATGCTATTATGAACTTGCTACCCAAGTCTTATATCCCCTTCCTTATTACAGAATGATAAAACTTGAAGTTAACTACTATGGGTTACTGGGGTTACTTCAGAACTTTGAGAAGGATTATCAGTTCCATAAGAAGATGATGAACTTAGTGGAAGGATCTTCTTCTGATTTTTGATCCTTTAAGAAAAAAAAGAAGAACAAGAAGAAGAAATTCAAGAAGGTATATGTTCAAGCTGGGACATCAGTGCAGGGCTAGACCAAGAAGTCTAAGCCCGATAAGAGTCAAGCAGAGTGCTTCTTCTGCAAGAAGCAAGGACATTAGAAGAGAAACTATCCTCAATACATTGCCTTCCTAGATTCAAACAAGCCGAGCAAGAAGCAAACAGTTGTTGGGCGAGGTACTTATATGATAACTCCTTGTAATTTCTCCATTTATGATACTACTAACTGGGTATAGGGTACTAGAAGCCTTTACCATATTAGCAATTCATTGCAGGAGTTATAGGTCAGTAGGAGATTCGAGCAGAGTGAAAGATTCCTAAATGTTGGAGATGGAAGACAAGTTCAAGTTCTAGCATTAGGAATCATGAAACTTGTATTTATGTCTCATTTTATTATTCTTACTAATAGTCACTTTTATCCTAGTTTCTTATTGAATATCATTTCTGAAGGCCTTTCGGCCAAAAATAATTATGAGATTTCAATAAAGAAAGAATTTTGTAATGTTATTTCGAATGGTGTTACTATATTTTCTAGACATCTAAGCAATAGAATCTATATAATATCACAACCAACTAATATAGTCTACTCCATTGGCAAGCATCCTAGATTAGATAATGTGTCTAATATCTACCTATGGCACTGTAGGCTAGATCACATTAACAAGAATAGGATAAATAAGTTGACTTAAGAGAAAATTTTTGAAGTTAGTGATTGTGAATCACTTCCAACCTATGAGTCCTATTTTCTTAGAAAAATGACCAAGTCATCTTTTATTGGAAAAAGTGAGAGAGCCACTGAGCTCTTAGGTCTAGTACATACTAATGTATGTAGGCCTATGAGCACAAGTACTAGAGATGGATATTTCTACTTCATCACTTTTACAGATGACCTATCCAGGTGTGGATATGTCTATCTAATGAAGCACAAGTTAAATTTATTTGAAATATTCAAATGATTCCAAAATAAAGTAGGAAAGCAAACTAGGAAGAGTATTAAAACTCTTCGATCTGACCGAGAAGGTGAATACCTTTCCAATAAGTTTCTAACATATCTAGGAGAGAATGAAATTCTCTCAGTGGACTTCTCCAGAAACACCACAACATAATGGTATATCTGAAAGCATGAATCAGACTCTGTTAGACATGATCTAAATCATGATAGATTTTGCCAACTTATCGATATTCTTCTAAAAATATGCACTCGAATTGGCTTGCTATCTTGTAAATAGGATTTCGAGTAAATCTATGGTTAAAACTCTGTATGAGATATGGATAGGGTGTAAACTAGTACTCTTACATCTTAGGGTCTAGGGGTGCCCGGCTTACGTCAAACATTTAATAACAGATAAGCTTGGACCTAGATCTGACAAGTGCACTTTCATAGAGTACCCAAAAAAAACTAAAGGGTATATTTTCTACCATACTGATGAATAAAAGATGTTCATCAGTCTTAAGCTAATCTTTTTAGAAATGAAGTTTCTTGGTAAAAAAACTATTACCTCTAACGTTGGACTTGAGAAAGTTCAATAGGTAGAAAAGCCAACACAATTGGTTGAACCTAAATCAGATTTGATTAGTCAAACCCAGAGCCCAGTGTACCTACATCATTAAGGTGATCTGATAGAGTACCACATCAGCCGGACAGATACTATGATTTTTTGATTTGAGATGGTGATGCTATCAAACTCGATGAAAATGATAAGGATCCAATCACCTACATGGATGCAATGTAGAGGCCTAATTTTGAAAAATAGTTTGAGGCCATGAAATTTGAGATGGAGTCCATGAAGGTCACTAATGTATGGACATTGGTTGACCCACTTAAAGGGGTTAAATCCATTAGGTGTAAGTAGTTTTTCAAGAGGAAGAGGATTGTAGATGGAAAGATGAAGACCTATAAAGCCCATCTGATTACCAAGGGATATCGTCAATGTTATAGTATTAACTATGATGAGACATTCTTTCCTGTGGCAATGTTTAAATCCATTCAGACTATGCTTACAATAGCTACTCATTTAGACTATGAGATCTAGCAGATGGATATGAAGACAACTTTTCTGAATGGAGAGCTAATCGAAGAGATATATATGATACAACCTGAGGGGTTCACATCCATAGATGAGTCCAAGGTGTGCAAGTTTCAGAGATCCATTTATGGATTGAAGTAGGCATCTCAAAGTTGAAACATGCATTTTGATAAGGTGATCAAAACATATGGCTTCATTAAGAATGGAGAAGAGCCCTATATTTATAGGTAGGCAAATGGCCCAACAGTGGTATTTTCTATTTTGTATGTGGATGATATTCTCTTAATCGAGAATAACATCCCTACACTGTCAGGAATAAAAGTTTGGTTGTCATCTCAGTTCTCCATGAAGGACTTGGGTGAAGCATCCTATATCCTAGGGACAAAGATCTATAGGGATAGATCTAAGAGGATGCTTGGATTATCCCAATCCACGTACATAAAAAATATGTTGAAGAGGTTCAACATGAAAAATTCTAAGAAGGACTATCTTATGATAGGCCATGAAATTTCTCTCTCTAAAAAGGATTGTCCGACAACTCCTGAAGAGAGAGAGCATATGAGTAGAATCTCATATGCTTCAACTATGGTATCTATCATGTACGCCATGACATGTACGAGATCAGATGTAACATACTCATTAGGAGTAGTAAGTAGATACCAATCTGATCCAAGAACCACTGAAAGGTGGAAAAACTTATAGGACTAGTGGTTGATCTATGGTGAGTTAGATTTAAAACTTATAGAATTTGCAGACTCCAGCTTTTACTCTAACCATGATGACAGCAAGAGCATATCAGGTTATGTCTTAACCCTAAATGATGGAGCTGTCTGCTGCAAAAGTTTCAAGCAGCACACTATGATAGACTTAGTATGCGAGATGGAGTATGTGGCGACATCAGATGCTGTGAATGAAGTTGTGTGACTGAAAAAGTTCATCATGGAGCTCAGAGTAGCATCTTCTCTAGATGGTCCAGTCCTGCTCTTCTATGATAGCACAGAAGCCATTGCTTGGACGAAGAAACCGAAGGAACACCAATGGACGAAGCACATACTATACCGCTGCCACCTGGTCCAGGAGATCGTGGATCAAGATGATGTCGATCTTCAAAAAATCGATAAAAAGAAGAATTTGGCTGACCCCTTCACTAAAGCCCTAGTGGTAAAGGAGTTCGATAATCACAAGTCGAAGATGGGTATTACATACTATACCGAGTGGCTGTTGGAACATGTGTTCTAAAGTCAATCGTCAACCTATTGATGGTTGTGCTATTTTATAAATACAAATAATTTATTAATGAATAAAATTTTATTTTGATATTTTTCATCATAAGTCTATATCTTCTTATGAACTCCGTATTGTGATGAAGTCTTTAAGACTATTTAGATTCAATAAAGAAATGATTTATTGATTAGTTCTTAAATTGTTCACGATCAAATGATACATTATTAATTTGGATGACAACGTTTATCGAGTATAGGTCGTTGTGTGCCATATGGATTGGTTATCCTTTCAACCAAAAAGTGTGGAGACACTAATATCGCATACAAGTGAGATGTAGGGGTACACCATCATAGAACATGACCAACTTTGAAGCATTCTACTGTTGAGAATTTCTCTGATAGGATATGGATATAGGTGTCCCTTAGACCTAAGATCACCATGGTGGCTTGCAAGCAACTCACTATGCTTTGATGTCAGACTATCTAAATTTTTAATTTAGTGATAGAAGATTTTTAGGAATAGTTATGTACTTGCAAAGTCGATGAGTGATCAAGATGGGATTGACCACTCCAAGAGTTTGGAGATAATGCATCGCTGTATTTTAATTTAGCAAATCTTGACCAAGGTAATCCATGAGATGGATTTGGTATTTTAAAATATAATATGAATGACCTAATCAAGGTTGATAGTTAAATCTTAAGCTATCCTATGAGCATTTAGGTTAAGAGAATGAATTATATAGAAACCATATCCATATGGGTTTTAAGAGTGTTGCTTTATATATTTGACCTATCCGACCATCGGGTACCATTACTAGATGATTATTTTGATTGGTATAAAAATTTATTTCTATGTTATTGGCTTAGGTTTGAACCTATGGGGCCATACATATTAGAGATCTTGATCTAATCGGATGGTTGATCAATGATTAAGAATCGCTTTAAGGTTAAACATTCAATACGATTGATGTTTGACCTAGTACAAGTATTGCAAGAGGATCGATTAGCAATCAAATTACTAATTAGCTCAATCTAATTGAGCTTAAGGGCTGAGATCAAGTCTAATTGAATATGATTCAATTATATTTGGTTTGGGCTTGATTGGATCAAGTCTAACTGATTTATGGGATAAGCAAATTGCAAGGAAGAACAAGTCCCTATTCAATTAGAACTTATGTGAACCTAATTTCTAATTTGATTAGAATTTAAATCAAATTTAAATTTAATTTAATCTAATTTAATTAGACTCTTAGTTGGACTAAGATTAAGCTTAATTAAGTTGAATAAGTTTTGATTTAATTGGGTTTAAAAATTAGTTGGACCAAGTCAAAATATGGAGTCGCAGTCTGATTCGGACTCTCTCTCCTTGTGCCACCTAGCTTCCCACATCCCTTATCCTTGGTTTTTGCATGAAACCACTCATACCTAGGTAGCCAATGTGTTCCCCTTTCCCCTCTCTCATTCCTAGATGGAAATTAGTTGTGGACTAGGTCAAAACAACTGTTGGATAGAGTTTGACACATCACCTTTCCAGATCCTATTGTGGCACCAATCCTTTTGATTTTTTCTTGATTTTTTGTGGTAGAAAGAGAAACTTTTGTGTGCCACTTCCAGATTTTCCATTCCATAAAAAAGGAAGGAGGTGCCCAAGAGTTGGGTGCCCCAATCCTTGTCTATTTTGGATATGCCTTTCTAGGTATTTGAGCTAGACAAGGACTCTTCTCTATCTCTCTATTTAAAGGGAGTTAGGGGCTAAAATTTCTACAGCAATTAGATCTTTGAGAGAGAGTTTGGGCATGGGAGTCTTAGGCACAAAGGGTTCTTGGGTATGAGACTTTGTAAAGGCACAAGTTGTTGTGTCTAGGTGAGAGAAAGAAAAAGAGAAAAGTGGTCTTCTCTAGGTTTTTTCTTAGATCCTTTTCTACAATCTTTTTGAGAGAAAAAGGTGAAGAAAAAAAGTTTTTTAGATCCTCCCTTCTCCTCCTTTAGTTCTTGGAAGGTCTAAGTATCTTGAAAAAAGAGATTCACGATCAACCGTCAAAGAAGGATCAGTGCCGTGCTAGCACATTATGCTGATTTCCAGATCGCTGAACTTTGGATCAAGATCGGAGCTTTATATCGACTTTTCATAGAGGCTAGATGCATGTGTAGCTCGATGCAATAACCTCAGCCTCAGATCAGCAAGTGAAGATCCCAATCAATGAAAAAGGTATTGAGATTAGATCTCAATTGTAGTCTAGATCAAATCCAGATTTTGATTGATGTTGATATGATCAACATCTTGTCTTTTGTATTTTATTTAATTTCAGATTTATATGCATGCATGGATCATGTCATTAGATCCTAGATTTAAGATTTATTTATATATTTTATAGATTAATTTGATTAATCTGTAGCTTCTATTATTCTTATTTTAAAAAAGTTTCAAAATAATTCTAGGAACCCTAGATTTTTTCTTCTGATACTAATCTTATCTTAAATTGGGAGAAGTATCATTTGATGGTGCAGGAAGGCATAGTGCTCAGCCATAAGATCTCACATAAAGGGATCAAAATGGATAGAGCTAAGATTGACGTGATTGAAAAGTTGCCTCTACCGATCTCAATGAGGGCTATTAGGAGCTTCTTGGGGCATGTTGGATTCTACCATCAATTTATAAAGGACTTCTCTCTAATTTCTAAATCCTATCTAATTTATTATGTAAAGATGTCCCATTTTATTTTTCTGATGAGTATTTGCAGGCATACAATACTTTTAAGGAGAAGTTGGTCACGGCATCTATTGTAGTGGCACTGGATTAGTCCCTATCATTTGAGTTGATGTGTGATGCTAGTGATACAGCTATAGGAGCAGTATTTGGTCAAAGAAAGGATAAAATTTTTTAGCCCATTTATTATGCCAGCCAAGCTTTGATAGAGGCTCAACAAAAATATGCAACCATAGAAAAGGAACTCCTAGCGGTAGTATTTATTTTAGATAAATTTTATTTTTATCTTATTTTATTCAAAGTTATTGTATATACTGACCATGTAGCTCTAAAGTATCTCCTTGCCAAGAAAGATGAAAAATCCAGATTGATCAGGTGGATTCTTCTACTGCAAGAGTATGATTTGGAGATCAAAGATAAGAGAGGAATAAAGAATTCAGTTGTTAATCACCTTTCATGATTGAAAAATGTCATGGAAAAGAAATTGAATATTTGTCCTATCAAAAAGGAATTCCTAGAAGAGCACCTCTACATTGTCTCAGGTAGAACATTTTCATGATATGCTAATATTGTTAATTACCTAGTTGGTAAGGTTCTTTCACTTAATCTTTCTTTTCAACAGAAGAAGAGGTTCTTATCTATTGTTAAGTATTATTTTTGAGATGAACCTTTCTTGTATAAGTATTATGCAGATCATGTCATTAGGAGATATGTCCCAAAGAAAGAGATGGAGAAAATTCTACATCATTGTCATGACCATGAGGTAGGAGGACATTTCGACCCAATTAGGATAGCTTATAAGGTTCTTCAATCAAGTTTTTATTATCCCTCTTTATTTAAACATGCTCATTCTTATGTCTCTTTATGTGATCGCTGTCAAAGAATTAGAAATCTTTCTAGGAGACATGAAATGCCTTTAAATAATATTCTTATGGGTGAAATTTTTGATGTTTGGGGTATTAACTCATAAGACCATTTCCTAGTTCTTTTTCAAATCAATATATACTTGTGATTGTGGATTATATTTCAAAATAGATAGTAGTAGTAGCTTTTCTAACTAATGATGCTAAGGTAGCCGTCAAATTTTTGAAAAAGCATATTTTTACATGTTTTGACACTCCTAGAGCAATCATTAATGATGTGGGCATACACTTTTACAATAAATAATTTGAAAATCTATTAAGCAAATATGGTGTCACTCACAAGGTAGCTATCCCATATCATCTAGAAACTAGTGGTCAAGTAGAGGTGTCTAATAGGGAATTAAAGAGAATCTTAAAAAAGGCTATAAGTGCATCTAGGAAAGATTGATCATTAAAATTAGATGATGCATTGTGGGCATATAGGACTGCATATAAAACACCTATTGGTATGTTCTCATTCAAGTTATTTTATGATAAGGCATGTCACCTCCCTATTAAGCTAGAACATAAAGCATATTGGGCAATGAAAATTCTTAACTTTGATATACAAGATGCAGGAAAGAATAGGTTGATGCGGTTGAATAAGATGGAGAAATTTCATCATGATGCCTATGAGAATGTGGATCTATAAAGAACGTACTAAGAAATGGCATGATAACCACATTGTAAAGAAAAAAATCCATGAGGGACAACAAGCTCTTCTATATAGTTCACGGCTACATTTATTCCTAGAAAAGATGAAATCAAGATGGAGTGGCCCCTATACAATTACTAAAGTCTACCCATATGGAGCAGTGGAGATCTCTCATAAATCAAAAGGTACATTCAAGGTTAATGGCCACAGGTTGAAGCATTATATTGATAAAAGTTTTGAGAGGGAGAAGGAAGCCCTCCAGTTGCAAGATCCAGCCTAGAGCTCTATGAGAGTCAACTTGACGACTATATATCAAAACTACTAGATAGATTGTTTATTTTCCTTTACTCTTTTCATTTTGATTCCTTTTTTAATTTTTCCATAATTTCTTGTTGCTTTTTTATTACTTTGGTGTGTTTCATCTTTGCAGAGAAAAATGAATGAGAACTCATGCCAGTTTGGGGGTACACAGATTAGGAACTTGACTTCAATGAAGCCCATGTTGAATAAGTTGGAGGGAGAGCCAAAGCTTCAAAGACCCATGCTGGACAAATAATACATTAAGTTAGGTGTATTTTTTTCTATCCCTTATTGCATTCTTTATTTTTCTTTCTCCATTGAGAACAATGTCAAATAAGTTAGGGGTAAAAAAAATTAAATATTAAAAAAGTCTTTTAAAAATTATTTTAAAAGTTTAAAAAATTAAATTAAATTTAAATATTTTAATTTTTTTAAATTTTTTTGAGTAAACCATGTGTCATGAAAAAAAAATCTTGAGCAAAACAGACTAGAAAAAGTAATAAAGTTAAAAAGTATTCGCTAATGACTATAGCGAGTCAAGAAGTAGAGTAGTTTGTCAGACTTTTAGTAGCTTACTTAGATCACCTAAAGACTATATTAGCACTTCTAATTATACATCGCACTAATTATTGGAACAATCGGTACTGCTCTGATGCTAGTTGTTGTGCCTATGGCTATTCAGAACCACAGTCGTAAATCTGATCTCTTACGCGAACCTGAATGTTAATTCAAAAATATGAAGAAGAGCAAAACTTGATGGTGGCACCTGGGGCTTGGCATTGGAACTAGAGAGAAAAGAAAAAAGAGAGTTAAGGAGAAAAGCTTTGTATTGATTCCACTTATTGTAAAGATTACAATACTTGGATTTATATATCCTAGGATTTTTGCTATACTATATGAACCCTAATAAACCCAACTCTAGCTGAAAAACTTTCCTAGGCTAACCCAATAGATGAAATTACTCACAGAGCCTATATATATCCATGTCTCCCATGCTCTTATCCCCTAGATCTAAACTCGACCCATATATGAGTTAGCCATGCATCTTGAGACCTTATTGGACCAGGCCTTAAGACACCTTGGATTAATTCCAATCCAAGACCAAACAAAAAATCCATCCTATTTTGTACACCACTATCAAGCCGGCTCTATCAGTAGCCAAGCTGGCTAGACTGCATCTCGCCTGAACCTTATCTTCTGTCTGTTTGAGATAGCCAGCTTGACTCCACCCCAAGCCAGCTCGATCTCAATCCAAGCCTACTAGACTGCGTATTCGAGCCGTCCACTTGTGTGTCAGCCCCTTGTCATGGCTAATTCTTCTCCTGGCTTTGGTCTTTTGCTCCATCTTATGTCCTAGATCTTTGGAGTACCTATCAAGCCCTTCAAAGTTCTCATACCTGAACCTTAAGTCCATGCAAGGCTATACATCGCCTTTACCCTAGGACAACTTCTATCCTAGTCCTAGGACCACACCTATCTTAAACTTTTAGAGCCAACACTCTGGCTCCTCTCATGGCCTCCCAAGGCTTGGGAGCACCATAAATTCTTATAATCTCCACCTTGGTGCGGCCAAGTCTTGGCACACCTGGCAATGTTCTCCTGCATAATCCCACTGTCATTGCATACCCTAACAGCCACTTGTACACACCTTGCCACTACCATCCTTCTTCAGCTACTGAGCTTCCTTTGAGGCCTTTGGAATGACCGCCTCCACTACTGGAGATCTTGGCTTACTCCTATACACCACCCTGGAAATGATAGACATCCTTTTGCTTGATAGCCGCATCATTTATCCTAGACTTTTATAAAGAATCTATAGCAATCCTATGCCAGTACCTGCTACATATCCTGACATAATCTCCTTAGAACTATGCCTATCCTTCCATACATGCTGCTCCATCTAGAACTATGCAACTCCGACATTGATGCTAGAATATTGGTCCTCCTGCACTCCTTCGCTCTGAACCTATATCAAAACTCTCTCCACTAGTGAAACCACCTCTATCCAGTGCTTCACCTGAAACCAAAGTCCTCCTAATGCCATAGAAGCTGACTTTATAACCAAGTCCTCTGAGGCCAACCATTTAACGCTACACTACTGGGCTTGCCACTGCACCTCGAACACCATCACTACTCCTTCGAACCCTCTGCACTCTATGGACTCCTCCAAAATCATCTCGAATACACTACACCCCACAGACTCCACCAAGACCACCAAGAGCTCATCCGACTCTTCACTTTCAATGACTAAAATGATGGAATCTAACTTTTCTCCTCCCTTGCACTTCTTTCAAAGCAAATACTCTCACTTAAAGTGCCCTGCTTCATCATACTTGAAGTATTTTTTGGACCCCTTGCTGCCTCTCTGCTCACCCTTCTTCTTTTCTTTCCTCGGCCTCTCTAAAATCGTGAGACCCTCCTAGAAGATCTTCCTTTTTGTCATCCATTCTCACTGCTCATTGGACCTTAGTACTGATACGATCTCCTCGTACACTAGTATCTCCTTATCATATAGCAACGTCATCACCAATGGATCGAAGCTCTCGGATAGCGAACATAGCAGCAATAAACTTTTATCCTCCTCTTCAAGCTCCATCCTAATGTTAAGCAAGTCCATGCTCATCCAGTCAAATCATTGAATATATCCTGCAACATCCTCATCCTCCTACATTCGAAGGCTATACAGTTGCTTCTTCAGCACCAACTTGTTGCACATTTTCTTCCCCATGTACAATAGATATAACTTCGACCATAAATCCTTGGATATTCTATCCTTTAATATACTATACAGCACCTCATGTGTCAGACAAGCCATAATCATGGCACATGTTCTTTTCTCGAAGAACTTCCACTCCTTTATCATCTCCTCCAACCTATCCTCCAAGGTCGAATCCAACCTCATTTGAATCAATAGATTCTCCATCCTAATCTTTCACATCGTGAAACTATCCTTTTCATCAAACTTCTCAAATCCTACCTTCAACCCTCTGATCTTCATAATCAAATCGAATCAAAAATAGCTAACAAATAGATCTAAAAATTACCTTGGCTAGGGATGATGGATAGCATGTTAGGATTTGATGCCTCAAATTTGATCCACAGCAAGAAGAGAATCAATTTTCAACACGGCAGTCGGGCTGACTCTAATACGCTGTCGAGCAAATTTGGATTGAGATTGAGTTGGCTCGAATCATAGCCAAGCTAGCTCTCTCAGGCAGATAGACAGCAGGAGTCTGGATAAGATGCAATCGAGCCAGCTTGACCCCTGATCGAGTTGGCTCGATGGAGGTGAACAAAACACGATAGGATTTTTTCTGTTTGAACTCGAATTATGATTAATCCAAGGAGTCTATGGGAGTTGCACATGGACCACAGGATCCAACGGCCATGAAGGGTTACGGTCATGATCTGAAGGTCAAAAAATATTCCAAGACTCCATCAAAGACATGTTCGACTCATATTAGGAGAACGTGCCCTGTTATAACTCCTATGAACTACTGAGAAGAGGATTCTAATCCTATTTAAAGGGTTGAGGTACTATGATGTAAAAAGGATAATGCGTGTGGTGTGAGAGATGCGTAGAGAGGCTCAGATAGCCACCGAAAGGAGTTTGACAGAGCGTCAAGTACACGCAGCCCGCAAAAGAGAGAAGCAACAGATGCAAAGCATCTGACGAGGAGGCTGTGAGGGTAGAGCATCTTGTAGCTTCTGTTGATCTTCTTAGGATTCTGAGAGAGCTTTTATGAGGGTAGCTTCTAGTTGAGAGAAATTGGTATACGGTGAGTTAAGAGTGGATGTTCTCCTCTTGTACCTATTTTTCTCTTTCATACTGAAGCTTTGCATGCCCCATGGAGGTGAGCCTTTAGGATGATCCACATACTTGATTATTTTCTTATTTTATTTCTTTCTTTTTTCTATCATAATAATTTGGTACTAGATCCTTAACAAGAGATATCAAAGTAGCTGATATCCCAATAGTTTGCTATCAAAGCGAGTTGATACCACAATAATTGATATCAAAGCTAGATAGTACTAGAGCATAGATTGTAGTAGTGGATAGAGATTGAAGAATATGGAGAAAATAAGCATAATCAAGATAAAGATCAATAGGTTCGATGGGAAGGATAATTTCTTCTTGTGGCAAGCAAGGGTAAAGAATATCCTCATCCAATATGGGTTGATCAACACTCTCTTATATGATGAGATGCCAACCACCATAGAGATAAAAGATTAGAAGCGGATCCAGATGCAGATGGTGAGCACGATCCACTTATACCTAATGAATGATGTGGTGATCCATGTACTTAGCGAGACTTTTCGACGGTGCTATGGTCGAAGCTCGAGGAGTTGTACACGATGAAGTTGCTCACCAACATGCTATTTCTTTAGAGATAGTTCTACTAGCTATGGATGGACGAAGGCCAGAGCATGCGGAAGCATCTATCCAACTTTTAGAAGATCCTCACTGATCTTCTTAATGTTGGTGAAAAAGTTAAGAAGAAGATCAAGACGTTGGTCTTGCTGGTATTGCTCTCCCTTCATATGAATCCTTAGTGACTACTCTCCTAGTGGGAAAGAGCACCATCAAGATGGACGAGATCTCTACAGCGATACTCTAGAATGAGGTTCTTAAGAGGGAGAACCCAGCTTTGAGCTCAGATGGTGACAGCTCAACTTTGGCTATTTCTGAAGGAGCAGGAGGTAGTAGACGGAGCGATAGAGGATCATGAGGAGGATAATCTAGATCCAAGATGAGGGATCCTAGCAAAATCAGATGCTACAGATGCGATGAGTTGGAAAATTAAGTCAAAAATTATCCACAACTCAAGAATCAGACAAGGACTACTATAGTGACGGTCAGTAGCGAGTTAGAGGATGATGTCCTAGAGATATTTGATGAGATATCTAGTTCTTCATAGCAGTAAATTTTAGATTCTACATGCACATATCATGTCTGTTGTAGAAAGAAATAGTTTGACTTCCTAGAGAGCAGTGATGACACTATTTATCTGCTAAATGGATTGAGCTATATGATTAGAGACATTGGAATAGTCAGCTGGAAGACACATGATGCTGTAGTGAGGAGATTGGGGGAGGTCCGATACATACCTAATTTCAGATGAAATCTTATCTCAATAATCAGACTAGATTTAAACGGCTACAGGTGGGTAGCTGGTGATGGAATTCTGAAGGTCATGCATGGCGATAGGATGGTATTGGAGAGAAAGAAGAAGATAAGAGGACATTACTATCTGGCAGAAAGCCCAGTGCAAGGTGGAGCTTCAGGAGCCAAAGGAAGCCCAATGCAAGATGAAGCTCCAAGTGGAGATGGATTGGGCATGAGATGGGAGACTTAGGAGGATGAGAGGCGACGTCATAGAGTGAAGTGCCTATTGCTAAAGGAGAATTTTTTAAGCAGATCTTTGGTCAAAGTGGACACAGCCCATGATAGAGGTGGGATCGAGTAGCTTGGCTCGACTCCCACATTTGCCAATCCATGATCAGCAGGCTATCCTAGGGCATGGGGGCAAGATGGATCACAAGCTCTCAAAGTTAGGTGGAGGCCGAATGTCTAGTCAAGATGGAGATTGTTAGGATTTGACATCTCAAATTCAACCCACAACAAGAAGAAAATTAGTTTTCAGCATAGTAGTCGGGCCAGCTCTGATATGCGGTCAAGCTAGCTCGAATTGAGATCGAGCCAACTCAAACCATAGTCGAGCTAACTCTTTCAGGCAGACAAATAGTAGGAGTCCAGATGACATGCAGTTGAGCTAACTCGACTCCTGACTGAGCCGGCTTGACAGAGGCGAACAAAATATGATGGGGTTTTTTTCTGTTTGGACTTGGATTATGATTAATCCAAGGGTCTACGAGAGTTGCACATGGACCATAGGATCCAACAGCCATGGAGGGTTACGGTCATGATCTGAAGATCAAAAAATATTCCAAGACTCTATCAAGGACATGTTTGACTCATATTACGAGAACGAGCCCTGTTAAGACTCCTGTGAACTGCTAAGAAGAGGATTCTCATCCTATTTAAAGGATTGAGGTGCTATGAAGCAAAAAAGATGGCATGTGTGGTGTGAGAGGTACGTAGAGAGGCTCAGGCAGCCACCGAGAGGAGCTTGACAGAGCGTCGAGTATGTGCAGCCCATGAGAGAGAGAAGCAATAGGTGTATAGCATCCGACGAGGAGGCTATAAGGATAGAGCATCTTATAGCTTCTGTAGGTCTCCTTGGGATTCTGAGAGAGCTTTTATGAGGGTAGCTTCTAGTTGAGAGAAATTTATGTACGGTGAGTTAAGAGTAGGTGTTCTCCTCTTGTACCTATTTTTTTCTTTCATAGTAAAGCTTTGCATGTCCCATGGAGGCGAGCCTTTAGGCTGATCCATGTACTTGATTGTTTTCTTATTTTATTTCTTTCTTCTTTCTACCATAATAATTTAGTACTAGATCCTTAATAAGTTGTATCAGAGTAGCTGATATCTCAATAGTTTGATATCAGAGTGAGTTGATACCACAACATAGCAGCCCTTAGATCTCTACCTTCCTCACAAAGTCTGAAGAAAAGCCTTGGATCTGAACCTCACTACTGATCTCTGTTAAAATCTGATCTTCTTCCTCCATGCTCAATCAAACTCTGATACCACTTGTTGGAATAATCGGTACTGCTCTAATATCAATTATTGTGCCATGGCTGCTCAGAACCACAGTCGTAGATCCGATCTCTTGTGCGAACCTGGGTGTTAATCCAAAAATATGAAGAAAAGTAAAAGTTGATTGTGAAACCTAGGGCATGGTGTTGGAACCAGAGAAAAAAAGAGAAGATAGTTAGGAAGAAAAGCTATGTATTGATTTCACTTATTGTAAAGTTTACAATACCTGGGTTTATATATCCTAGGATTTCTGCTATACCATATGAACCCAAATAAATCCAAACTCCAGCTAAAAAATTTTTCTAGACTAACCCAATATATGAAAGCACTCACCAAGCCCATGTACACCAGTATCTCCCATGCTCTCATCCTTTGGATCTAAACCCGATCCATACATGAGTTAGCCATCTTAAGATCTTATTAGACCAGGCCTTAAGAGCCCTTAAATTAATCCCAATCCAAGACCAAATAGAAAATCCATCCTGTTCTGTATGCCACCATCGAGCCAGTTCTGTCAGTAGCTGAGCTGGCTTGACTGCATCTCATTCGAATCTTATCTTCTATCTGCTTGAGATAGCTGGCTCGATTTCAACTTGAGCCAGCTCGATCTTAGTCCGAGCCAATTTGACTACGTATCCAAGCCAGCCCGCCTATGTGTCAGTCCCTTATCTTGGCTGATTCTTCTCCTGACTTTGGTCCTTTGCTCCACCTTATATCCCAGGTTTTCGAAGCACCTGCCAAGCCCCTCAAGGTTCTCACATCTGAATCTCGAGTCCATGTAGGGCTACACGCCGTCTTCACCCTAGGAGAACTCCCAAAGGCCATACCTATCCTAGCCCTAGGACCATATCTATTCTAGACTTTCAAAACTAACACCCTAGCTCCTCTCATGGCCTTCCAAGGCTTGGAAGCACCATAAATCCTTACACTAATAAGGCAAAGTATGTGTTTATTATTTGGCCAACTGAGGATTCAATTATTATTGAAAATTAGTGATTAATATACATTCCAATTAAAGAAACTTGAATTATAGAAAAGAACTACCTACCTAAAATAAAAGTGCAAAATATAGAGTATATATGGATTGCTCGAAGCTTAGTAACTGGATCTCTACACGTAAGTCAAGTATGGAGATTCACGTCAAATGATAAAGGAAAGGCTAGGATGTAGGGTTTGATTGATATAGCAGAAGCACTAGATTTCAAAATTTTGGTCTATTAAATCCTAAACCCTAGGACCAATCTTGATGTAATTCGATCACATACATGCATAAGTTATAAAATTAATAATTTACCTTTAATAATCTGATTTGGTGATGATATATTTTCATGAGGTGCCCACATATTCGCCCTCCAATAGTAATCCACATGGGAATTTATTTCAAGAACAATTTCTTTCGAAGCCTTGCTTGTTGAATTTTGATCTAAAATTTTTTGGCCTTTCTTCTTCCTTTTTCTCTCTAATTTATTCTTTCTTTTATTCTCTCATAGCCTTCTTAAATAATCTTTCTAATCCTTTTCTTAATTAAGACTCCTTGCATTGGTTAAGACCTTATCTAAAGGAAGGCTCCTTGTCTTACCAATACCTTATCTAAAAAAAAGGAAGGAAAAATTTTAAGACAAGCTTTGAATCTGGAATGCCCGACACCTCTCATCTGTATCCTATTTATAGATCTAGATGAGGCACCAATAACACCCATTTCCAAGCACTTATCAGCCATCCAAAAGAAATATCAAGGAGCCAAATAAGTTTCTTAATGCAGAAGGACACTTGGAGGTGCCTAGAAATCACATAAGAAGTAGTTTCTGCCTCCAGAACATTGTATATACAACTCTCCATAATTTATTCCAAATTTTATTTGATTTTTCCTTTTGATATGGCATGGATAAGGAGAGAGAACATCAGATAAGTGGTGCTAACCAAGAGCCTTCAAGCAGAAGGACTCTTGGGCGCTAATAATCTGAGACTATGCAACTCTTCTTGTAGTTTTCCTAGGAATTTTAATTCTTGCACCCCATGTTTGACCAGTCAACAATAGTGGGTGGCATATAAGAAAGATTCCTAAGGGGCATCCCACTAGTCAATGCCCCCTTTTAGAAAGACTCTTGGTCCTTCTTGTACGCCAAATAAAATCATACGCCTCATTATGTGGCATCAACATGGAGGAAGGAATCTATGATGCCATGGACTCTTCATGATGAGTCCAAATAAAAGCCAAGTGGCACCCATCTGATGGGTAACCCTTTTAGCCTAACCATATTTTTGATTTAAATAAAATTGTGTTGACCCCATGATTGATTTTGATGATTGCCAAATCTTGAGTATATTATGTTTCTAATCATGTATTTCAAGAATGTGTGTAAGACTTTTCAGATGCTTAAATTGAAGAAATTATTCATAGAAGAAATCCCCTCACAAGAAGAAAAGTCAAAGAAAAGAATAATTTCAAATGCTCAAATAAAGCTCAAACAATAAGTTTTTGAAAGCATCAATGGTGGGAAAGACCATAAAAATCAAAGTGGAAGAAGCCCTCGAAAGTTGAAGATAAAAAGCCATTCATGTAAAAAAATATGCAAAATTATTGAAGGCTGAAAACTTAGATGACCCAATGAAAAATTGAGCTAGCTCAGTACTTAGTCGTCTCAGTAAAAAACTTAGATGGCCCAATCTTAGAAAATAAAAAAATAGAAAGCTGATTTTTGAAGTAAACTGATACTGAGCCGATCCAATTGTAAACTGAGCCAACCCAGTAAAAAATTGAGCCGACCTAGTGACTGTAATGGCTAGTTTTACAAAACTTTAATTTTTTATCCATAATAACTTCTAGCGGCTATTTTCTCTTCTTCAATGGCTAAATCACCTTTAGAAACCTATGTTAGTAACTTGTAATGGTGGAAAACCTCTGGAGTATATAAGGAAATACTTGGAGCATTAAGAAAAAGCTTTTGAAGAGTATATTGAGCATTCTTTGAGAAAGCTAAGGAGTGAGCTGAAAAGAGAAGAGAAGAAATTATTTTCAGAGTGATCCTTTATCCTTCCACTACAAATCATCCTCAAGCAAGTAAGAGCAAGAGTGAAGAGAATCTAGGAGCCTCATAATCTCTCAATCATTCAAGGAGAAGAAATCAAGCTTACAACCAAAGCAACTTAAATCTTCTTCTCTTGTGCTTCAAAGAGTTTGTTTTATTTTGTATTCTTCTTTTTGTTTCAAGTTTCTTGGGGTGAGAAACTTTGGTTGGTCCAAGCCTTGAGTTGAATGTTGTATTGGTTTAATTGGTGAGCCAAGAGAAACCAATCGGGATTGATTGTTAGTCCAGAGAAAAATAATCACTTGTAAGATTTTGGTTGGTGATCCGGGGAAAACTAATTGGGTTGATTATGAGCCCAAAAAATAATCTTGTGAGGTTTTGGTTGGTGATCCGAGAAAACCAACTGGGTTTGATTGTGAGCCTGGAAAATAATCGAGCTGTAATTCTTGCTGAGAATTATAGTTGAATTCCCAAGGGGTATACTTGAGGAGTAGACGTAGGTGCTGAGTTTGGCACCGAACCACTATAAAATTTATGTTTGTGATTATATGCTTTTGCTCTATTGCTTTTATTTTTTATTTATATTATTTTATATTTTGGTTTGCATACACTATCTCAAATCTATTGTTGCTTATATCATACACATCTCAACCACACCACTTAAGTTAAAATCAAGCACACATCATATGCTTAAAATTTAAAATATCCAATTCACCCCCCCCCCTGGGTAGCCATACCTGGGCAACAAATGGTATCAAAATAGGTGCTCTATTATTAGTTGTTGACCTAACCATCAAGAGCTAAAGATCTAGGTGACCCAAATGAATTCTTTATTTAATGAAGGCCATTCCATTGATCGACCTCCATTGTTTGATGGTTCAAATTATACTTATTGGAAAGCTAGGATAAAAATCTTCATTCAAGCATATGACTAAAATCTATGAAAGATTTTTGCCAATGGCCCTCACACACAAAATATATCATTTATTGATAGAGAATCAATGCATCTAAATGCTAAGGCCTTGAATATTCTTTATTGCTCCTTAGACTTTAATGTATTTAGTGCAATTTCTTCATTTATTTCAGCAAAACATGTATGAAAGAAATTGGAAAGAATTTATAAGGGAGTAAATCAAAATGAGGAATCAAGCTTCTAAGAAGTTAAAGAAGCTCACCCCAACCTATGCCTCATGGCTCATGAGGATGAAAAGAAGAAGAAGAAGAGAAAACAAAAGAAAAAGAAAGCATTAATTAAGGAAGAGCAAAGTAAAAAAATGAGAAATGAAAAGAAGAAAGAAAGTGCTATAAATCTTTGCCTCATGACCAATGAAGATGAGGTAAATTCAGAGAACTCTTTCTAATTTACATTTGATGAATTATATGAAGCCTTTAATGATTTAATGAATGAATACAAAAATTTAAGGCTGAAAAATAAAGAGCTTAAAAGATCAAATCTTCTTTTAGATGATGAAAAGAATAATCTTTTGAGTGAAAAAGAAGATCTTTTGGAAGAAATAAATTCTTTGGCTAAAGAAAAGAATGTACTTTTTAAATCTAATAAATCTTTAGTTGAAGAAAATATTAAGTTGAAAGAGGAATTCGAAAAATCAAAACTTTACATTGAAGAGAAAGAAAAATTATTAGAAGAAAAGAAATCTCTTATGGAAGAAAATGAAAAACTGAAAAAAAGAGATTGAAAACTTGAAGCCCATGCTTGAAAAATTTATAATTGGATCTCAAAAGCTTCAAGTAATTTTAAGTAATCAAAAGGTCATTTTTGATAAAGCAGGAATTGGTTATAATTCATTGAGAAAATAGAAATTTGTCAAAAACATGTTTAGCAAAGCTTCATTTGAAAATCATTCAATTACATGTTTTAAATGTAACAAAGTAGGCCATAAAATTTTTTAATATAATTTTAAAAGAATTGGCCAAACATTGATTAATTAAATTTAAGTTTTAAAAGGAATCTTGAATACTAACTTCTATAGATCCAAGATAACTTGGGTACCAAAAATCATTAAGTGACTTTGCAGGTGCACTAAGGATCCAAATGAAATGAAAGGAAGAAAATTTTTATGGATGCCTTAGAAATGAAAAGGGATGGGTATTGATGCATGGTATAATCTAAATTTTTTTCTCACATCATACTATCAATGATTGTTAAAGTTATTTTGATTAAATCTATTGATTTTAATATGATTTCATATTATGTTTACTTGCTTGTTCTCTTAAAATTTTATTTAATTTTAAAATAGCTTTGTTTGCAAAAGTAAGGGAGAGAAAATACCAAAGATAAAATGATAACTAACTTGGTATCAATCAAATTTAAAAATCTGAGCTTAAAAGTCAAATTTGTATTAATTAAGATTAATGTGGTATCAATAATTATGCTTAATTTGAAAAAAAAAGAGAGAAAAAGTTGAAAAGTAAATTAATCTAACTATAAATATGAAAAATAGAGGGAGAGATATTTTTTAATTTGATTTGATTGAAAATTTTAATTAATTTAAGTCAAGAAAAAATAAAATATGAACTTAAATTCTCAATAAACTTCTTTATGATCTTCTTAAATTGAGCTTTCAGGTATTTATTCAATTTGATATGCATGCTTTTATTTATCAAATCATTTTTGATAACTCTTTGGAGTAAAAAATAAGTTTGAGATATATTCTTACTCCAAATAGATTGATTTTGATACATTCTTGTAATTTTGAAGCTCATTGATAAATATAATACTGAATTTTTCATGTGCCAATCTTTAAACTTGATTTGCATAATCATTTTTGGCAAATGATTGGAGCTAAATTAAATTTTCTGCATATTCCTTCTCAAAAATAAATTTCTAAACTCAATTTTAAAACTCATTTAAAAATTTAAATTTGATCCTAAATTTATGATGTGCATTGCGAAATCCTTATAAATTATTTATTTTAAAATAATTTTTACTCGAAGCAATGAATTTGAAAATATGACTATCTTTTGCTTTGATACTATTCATTTTTCTTTGCTTGATAAATTTTCGATACATATCTTTTTCAAGCTTAATTGACTGAATTTTTAAAGAAAATGAAAGATTGAATATTAAGTATATACTATGCTTGATTTCATATTCAAATCTTTTGAAAAACTCTATTTCTCTTAAAGCTTAAAAGTGCATATTTGAAAATTTGATTAAAGATCATACTCATTCAAAAAGGGGGAGAGCATATAATATTTAAATTCAAGCTAATTTTTAAAATTAAAATAAATATTTGAAACTTATTTTAAGTCAAAGAATAAATTTTCAAAAAGAAGATGATTCATTTAAATTAATTTCATGAATTTAATGCATCTCTCAATTTAATGCTTTGATGTTGATTTTGATGACTTCTTATTTCTTCCCGTGAGCATTTGATGCTGTCAAAAAGGAAAAAAGGTATAATTGAGTATATGAAATATGTATGTACTAATGATGTGCAATAAATTATAGTCTCATTAAGAATTCTTTCATGAAGTTTAATTCATTGTTCTTGTCTTCATTCATATTAGTTTCTTTAGCATATACTCAAAGTTTTGCCATCATCAAAAAGAGGAAGATTGTTGACCCCATGATTGATTTTGATGATTGCCAAACCTTGAGTATATTATGTTTCTAATCATGTGTTTCAAGAATGTGTGTAGGACTTTTCAAGTGCTTAAAATGAAGAAATTATCCATAGAAGAAATCTCCTCATAAGAAGAAAAGTCAAAGAAAAGAATAATTTCAAATGCTCAAATAAAGCTCAAAAAATAAGTTTTTAAAAGTATCAATACTGGGAAAGACCATAAAAATCAAAGTGAAAGAAGCCCTCAAAAGTTGAAAATAAATAGCCATTCATGCAGAAAAATATGCAGAATTGTTAAAGGCTGAAAACTTAGATGACCCAGTGAAAAACTGAGCTGGCTCAGTACTTAGTTGGCTCAATAAAAAACTTAGATGGCTCAGTATCAAAAAATAAAAAAATAAAAAGTTGATTGTTGAAGTAAACTGATACTGAGTTGACCTAGTTGTAAACTGAGCCGATCCAGTGAAAAACTGAGCCGACCTAGTGACTGTAACAGCTAGTTTTTCAGAACTTTAATTTTTATCCACAACAACTCCCAACGGCTATTTTCTCTTCTCCAATGGCTAGATCACCTTCAAAAGCCTATATTAGTGACTTATAATGGTGGAAAACCTCTGGAGTATATAAGGAAACACTTGGAGCATTAAGAAAAAGCTTTTGAAGAATATATTGAGCATTCTTTGAGAAAGCTAAGGAGTGAGCTGAAAAGAGAAGAGAAGGAATTGTTTTCAGAGTGATCCTTTATCCTTCCACTATAAATCATCCTCAAGCAAGTAAGAGCAAGAGTGAAGAGAATCTAGGAGCCTCACAATCTCTCAATCATTCAAGAAGAAGAAATCAAGCCTACAAGCAAAGCAACTTAAATCTTCTTCTCTTGTACTTCAAAGAGTTTGTTTTATTTTGTATTCTTCTTTTTGTTTCAAGTTTCTTGGGATGAGAAACTTGGGTTGGTCCAAGCCTTGAGTTGGATATTGTATTGGTTTGATTGGTGAGCCAAGGATAAAATCAATCGGGGTTGATTGTTAGTCCGAAGAAAAACAATCACTTGTGAGGTTTTGGTTGGTGATCTAGGAAAAACCTACTAGGTTGATTGTGAGCCCGGAAAACAATCTTGTGAGATTTTGGTTGATGATCCAGGAAAACCAACTAGATTGATTGTGAGCCTAGAAAATAATCGAACTGTAATTCTTGCTGAGAATTATAATTGAATTCCCAAGGGGTATACTTGGGGAGTGGACGTAGGTGCTGAGTTTGGCACCAAACCACTATAAAATTTGTATTTATGAGTGTATGCTTTTGCTCTATTGCTTTTTTTTTTATTTACATTGTTTAGTATTTTGGTTTTCATACACTATCTCAAATCTGCTATTGCTTATATCATACACATCTCAACCACACCACTTAAGTTAAAATCAAGCACACATCATAAGCTTAAAATTTAAAATACCCAATTCACCCCCCCCCCCCCCCCCTCTTAGGTAGCCATACCTAGGCAACAAATTGGTTTGCCAAAGTGCAAGGATTCGAACCAAAACTAATTTGGCAAGGAATTAGGTTAGCCAACATGTGCTAGCATATCAATTAGCTACTCAATTAGGATCCAATGATCCTAAAATTAATTTTTGACCAATTTCTTTATATGTGTGATCCATTGGGCTCCACATCTAGCCAGCAGTAGGTCAGGATGCATTTTAATACAATCCAATTGGACTCAATCTCAGTCAATTAGGGTTAATGCTGACCCAATTTTATCAATTAGAAGAGTCATCTAATTGAGGATTGAATTAATCTCATTAATTAAATCAAATCCACAAGTAAAGATTGACGTCTAGCAATATATCAAGACTATCTAGAAGATATGGAATTTAGTAAAAATATCAAATATATCCTTTAGTGGCAAATACCCATGCAATTCAATTCTTCGATCATCCTGCATCCCGAATATGTTTATGAGCATGGATAAATATCAAACTCAAATACATATTCATGTCGATTCTCCATCAATCAATCCTATCTAATCTTCATTCTGCTTTGGCCAAAGTCTTACTGAGTTATCAATAGATGAGAATACATAGGATGTCATCTTCTCTTACTAGGAATGATCGATTCCTTATTAACCTACTCACAACCTGCATACATACTTGACCACATCCAAAACATCCCATTCATGACTTAATATAATGATTGAGTATGAACCAAAAAATTTGGGCTTATATGCATAAGGTACAATGGTGATCTCAAGTCTAAGGACCACTTGCATAACTCCCACTTAGAGAACTATCTTTTGACATACAAGTAAGGTTCCATAAGATGTTCTCTTCAGTAAGTCAATTCAGTGAACTCATTCCTCGATGAGTATCCATATTCTTGTATTAGTATCCCCACACAAGTGGCTTATGAGATCCATCATCCTCTCCATCGAGCATACATAAGATGTACCAGTCTATCTAGAGCATTGATCCCCGACTCAATGTTCCTCCAACTATGAATGTTTAAGATTAGAATTTTAGGATTTTAGGTCTCACAGGCATGATTCATTCATGTCCCCTAAAATTATTATTCGAATCTTTAGAGTTCATCATAATCTTTAAATATAAAATATATAACAAAAATGATGAATCAAATGCCTTATTTTATTGATATCAAAATAAATGTCATTGCATGAGTTGGGGATTATACAAAAAAAAATTCATCACACTACATATGTGATTGACTTGTAGGGCACTTATTCTTTCATAGGATGCTCAGCACTATGCTAGAATAAAAAAAAAAAAGTGGTTATGTAAAAGCTACCTTAGTTCATGAACTTAACTTGGGAGTGTATAGAAAATTAACCAAAATATGTGATAAGAGAAGATACATTTTGTCCTTTAAGTTAGCACCCATATGCTAAGTTAGTCATCACAAACACAATTGTTATAGATCTTTAGATGGACTCTAAGAAAGTTTCTAATTATAATGACTATGAAATTTGCTTCCAAAACTCAATATTTAGTTAGTAATACTTGCTAAACTTTTTGACCTTTAATTCTAGATTTATTTATGTGAAGAAGGATTTTAATAAAACATGATGATTAATTAATACTAATAAGACATTGCTAAGGGACTAGTAATAAGTAAGTTGGGAGGTATAATAAGTATAATAAATATACTAATAAAAATATTAAATTATAAAATAATTTATTTTATTTTAAAAAAATTAATATTTTTATTTATCCTTTACAAGAAAATGATCGCAAATAAAAAGAGCTCAATTTTCTAATTAAAAGAAAAAGAATTGAAGCAAATCAGACTTTATTTGGATCCAAAATGAAAATTCAAAATAAAAGAAAAAAAAATAAAAAATAAAGAAAGCTAGCCGATTCAGTCCAAACTGGCTCAAAACAGCCCAGCCCATGCTGACATCACAAATACATCAGAAAACCATGCGGCTCACTATGGATTGGAATAATGCACGGCTTAAGGGCATTTTAGCCATTTTCGTGGTGTGGCGAGTGGTGATTGGGCAGAGACCATGATAAGCCCGATTTACGGATGGTTCACATGAAGGAACCAGATCTAGAGTTTCACGGATAGATTTTGAAACTTTTTCAAGATCATGCAGTGGAAGACTTAAATAAATTAAATATTTATTTAAATAAATATTAAACATCCTAGATCTAAGATTTATTATATGATCAAAAAATGATATTAAATCAAAAATTAAAAACATAAAAGAAAGATTAACATGTTGATCTCATCAACATGCTACAATACTACAATAAATGTAGCTATAGAATAATAGATTAGATCTGATACCTGAGCAAGTTAGATGTTCTAACTTACTGATCTAGGCTTGAGGATGAAGTCATAAGCTGCACACGTGTCCGACCTCTAGGAGTCGTCCACATGAGCCCACGAACACGATCTGAGATCCTGATGTAGAAAATCAACACAGTATGCTAGTACTGTGCTGATCTCTCTTCGATGATCGATTCGATGCTTTCTTCTTCGAGACTTGGACTCTTCAAAATATCAAAAAAAGAAAAAATATTTCAAATCTGAGACTCTCTCAAAATAATCTCAAAAGGAGGAGAAGAGAAAATCAAAACAGCCCTAGAAGAAGACCCTCTTCTTTTTCTCTTTTCTGTCACCTAGACATCTAGTTTGGTGTCTATGGAATCCTAATGCCCAGGGACCTTCTCCCTCTAATTTTTGCACACCCCAAAACTCTCCTAAGGATCTGTGTTCTACAAAAAAATTAAGCTAAAATTCATCCTAAATTTATAGAAAAAGAAGAGTTTTTGTCTAGATTAAAAACTAGACAAGGAAGGACTAGTTTTGGCAAGAGAATGGGGCGCCCAACTTTTGGGTGCCCCTCCTCTGATTTTTTGATGAATCTAGCAAGAATACATGCACAAAATTTCTTCTTTCTCACATGGAATAAGGGAGAAAAATAGGAGAGGGGTGGCATACATAGAAGGAGGTGTTTTGGTTTATAAGGATTCTATCTCATAGAATCCTAAACCAACTTCTCCTTTTGACTTGGTCAACCACCAAATTACCATATAAGAAATAGAGGGAGAGAAGGGGCATGCGTGAAGACCAGAGAGAGACTCTTTGTCACACAAAAAATAGAGAGAGTGGGCATGGGGCGTGGGATATAGGTGGCATAAGGATAGGAAGTCCTAGTCACACTAGGACTCCTGTTTTGACTTGGTTAAAAATTGATTTCTCAAACCAAATTAAACCAAAAGTAAACCAACCCAATTAAACTAGGCCCTAATCCAATTGAGAACTTAATTAACTTAGATTAAATTAGATTTAATTCTAATTTAATTTTTTAATCAAATTAAAAAATTGTATTGACCAGAGTCCTAGTTGAACTAGGACTAGTTCTTTCCTGCACTTGGTTTATCCAATAAGCCAATTGAACTTGATTCAATCAAATTCAAACTAAATCTAATTAAATTATATTTAATTAAACTTAATCTCAGCCCTCTGACTTAATCAAAGTAAGCCAAATAGCAATCAAATTACTAATTAATACTCCTACAATACTTGCGCTAGGTTAAACATCAATCGTATTGATCGTTTAACCCTTGAATGATTCTTAATCGCTGATCAACCATCCGATCAGATTGTGAGCTCTAATGTGTGTAACTTCATAGATCCAAACCTAAGTTGATAGTATAAAATAGATTTTTGTATCAATTGAAGTAACCATCTAGCAATGGTACCCGATGGTCGGATAGGTCGAATGTGTAGAACAACATCCTTAGAATCCATGCGGATATAGTTTTCATATAATTCATCCCCTTGATTAAAATACTCGTAGGATACCTCAGAGTTCAACTATCAACTCTGTCAGATTGTCCATATTGTGTTTCAAAATATCAAATCCATCTAATGGATTATCCTGGCTAAGGTTTTGCTATATTGAAATATAGTGATACATTATTCTCTAACTCTTAGAATAGTCAATCCCATCTTGATCATACTCTAACTTCACAAGTACTTGACTGTGCCCAGAAGCCTTCCATTACTGAATTAAAAATTTAGTTAATCTGATATCGAAGTATAGTGAGTTGCTTGCAAGTCACTAAGGTGATCTCAGGTCTAACGAATACTTATACCTATATCCCATCAGAGACATTCTCGACAGTAGAGTGCTCTGGAGTTGGTCATATTCAATGACGATGTATCCATGCATCTCACCTGTATACCATACTAGTATCTTCACACTCTTTAGTTAAGAGGACAACCAACCTATATGGCATTTAGCAACCTATGCTCAATAGATGTTGTCATCCTAATTAACAACCTATCATTTAGTCATGAATAAATTTAAGGACTAATCGATAAATCCTCTCTTTATCGAAGCTAAATAGTCCTAAGGACTTCATCATAATAATGGAGTTCGTTAGAAGATGAATACTTTATGATAAAAAATATCAAAAATATATTTTATTTATTAATAAATCAATTATAAATACAATATAGCTCAACCATCAACAGGCTGACGATTGGCTTTGGAACATATTTTGCAACATCACATAGGCAGACAGCAGCTGATATTGCATGATCCAATGACCGTCATTCTTCCCAATCAAGATCCAACGACTGCGGTAGCTTCTAATTTTGATTTAAATATCTCAGGCCTCCTAAGCACCATCTGATGGCCCAGATGCATTGATCAAGTAATGATCCAATGGTTAGAAGTGAATATCCAACTTGATATAGGTGTTAAAACATGATTTATGAGGTGATTTTGGACCATTTGATGTAGATCCAATGACCAGAAATAATCTAGAGCTTCTATTGACTTGTTTCAGGAGTTTTAATTCAAATTTTAATCGGAGTTCCATGAAACTCCTCACCAATGCTACTCTTCATCCTATTTAAGGACTTGAAGCCGAATAGGTTTGGAGTGAATAGAAATAGGGGTTTTTGGGGTATTTGAGTCAAGGAGTTTGTTATTAGAGAGAGGGATCAAAGAGAGGAGTTTGTGATCTGACAGAACAACCTCCCTTCTATCTTTTCTTTTGTATTCATCTTCCACATCCAGTGACTCTCCTCTATCAATTTTTTTCATGCCAATAGCAGAGATCAATGGCAAAATTTAGCAACAAGCAGTATCCTATTTGAAATTTATCATGTTCTTTATTTTATTTGCTATTTTTATTCTTTTCATCATGAACTAATTTTACTTTACTACGGCTAAGATGTAACCATTCTTTTAATGCAATATTCAGTATGATTGAATTTTAGAATTATTTTTTATTCGTGAGGAGTATATAAGTCTGTTCTTTATACTTTTAGATTACTCACCATCTTCTAATTATTTTGATGGGTACAGATGATATGGACCAAGTACTTCTATGTCAATGCTTCTTGATTTGTATAACTTATGTTTGAATCGGATTAAGATTCTTATGCATGCAGTAATTTTGGTATGCTTTGGATGCGACATATTTTAATTAGAGGATTTCATAAAAATTAATGCATCAATATTTATTTAAATTATGCTTGGACCAAAGGATAGTTGATAAATATTGATAATTTTGCTACACTTGGATCAAACAGTGGTGAATATCTTAGGAGACTCCACCATCATATGAAACAAAATTGATCTATTTTGCACGATTACTTGAATATTGTATTGATTGAGTTGGTGAACCGATTGCCTTAGTATTCTGCTGCTCTTGATTTCAATTCTAAAAATTACAACCTTTTATTCCCTTGCAATTTCTTAATTTTTTTATTTTTTTTAATTTTTTATAAATTGATTTTTTTTAAATAAAGTTTAGGAAAGTACTTTTCAATACTTATTTTTCAATCCTTGTGGGATGATACTCTACTCATGTACTATATTACTTGATCGACTTGTATACTTGCCATAGCAATAGATTTGCATGCATCAAGAACACAACCGAGAGCTACAGACTTTCTCCAAGAAAGAAAAAGAAAGAGGAAGAAAGAAAAAAAAGAGAGAAGGCTTGGGTCCTTTTCCTATGAGCAATCCTAGAGTGTCACCAGGTGAGTGAGATATCTCTAGGAAGGATTTTCTTCTTCCTGTTTGAGGCTATTCTTGCATCCAGAAGAAAGAAAAAAAAGAGATTCTTCTTATTCTTATCTCTTGTAAGCTTCCTATTCTTAGTGAAAATATTATTCAGTGCGATCGTGGATGTAGGAGCAAGAGACTCCGAACCATGTAAATTTATTATATTTTATACTTGTGTGTTTCATTTTTTTTATTTTCTTCTTTCTCCTATGACTACCGTATCCACTATACATCATTCCATAATACTCTATTTAGTCAATCCTAACATGTGGTTACTCCAAAGGCATATTTTGTTTGGTTTAGCTTTATTTAGTCTTGATCAAAAGCAAGTCCGACATACCTTCTAAAATTGTAATTCTTGAACTCTTCAAGATCCCTATCAAAATTTCCTGGTCCATGACACAACCTAGCTACTTGGAACTCAAAATCTTTTTCAAGTCCCTGAGCCAATCCTTACTGTTGGAACTTGACAATAGGTTATTTTTTAAGATGCGGGCTAGACTATAAGAGGAAAATAATTTTCTATAGAGAGAAATTTCTAGTTAGAATTTTGTAATTGATTTTAGTCTATTTTAGAAATTTTATTTTAAAAACAAACTTATCTTTCACTATTTTTTTGGATCCCAACACTTCTCAGGTTGGGAAGCAAGAGCTCCTTTGCAAGTTAAGATTCCTAGTGGGTACTGTAGTCCCATCGATTGGCACACCATCTCACCTGATAGATCTTTGTAAATGTATTAACCAATGAGTGGACAACTTTTGTCCAATGCTTCCCAAGCAAATTACAGTTAACTTGATATCTAAGTCCTAAGATCTCACTTGACAGATCTTGGCCTCATTTCTTAGTTAAGTCAAACCCACCATTGAGCATGAGTGAAGGATCCCTCATCTAATAGATCTTGAGCCCAACCCCATCTTCACCTTGCAGGATCTCATTACAATAGAGTGGTTACTTCTCTCCAGATGCAACTAAATGACTATGTCCAGTCAAGAATAGTCAACATCGAAGAGGGCACGGCACTCTACAATAGTGGAAGACCCTACAACTTAATATTAACAAGGAGATTTTTAATTTAGGTTTCTTTAATCCTAATTAGTCATAACTATTATGACTAACCCTAAGGACGTGGGCTAGCTCAAATCACCAAGCAATCATATCGAGACTAATCAACCAAATTAGCTAGAAAAATATAGGATCAGTGGGGGTCCTCCTATTACTTCCCTTAAACACCAATAAAATAGTCAGGTCAGCGAATGGAACCAATTAAATAGCCATCTCTCTTTAGATCAAGCCAAACCACTTTTCTTAGACACCAATAGGTCAATCAATTTTGAATAGGTTCGCTTGTGTAACTCAGGCTCAAGCTACTAAGCTAAATCAGGTCTTTGAGTTAATCGATCCAACATGTGGTTGTTAATCAATTTGACCAATCTACAACTATTATGTTGATCTTGAGTACTATTGACTTAATCCTAATCAACTCTTGATTTGGTTGGATCAACCGCTCATCTTGATTGAGCCCTATAATGTACAAATCAATTATCCAAAAGTAATTGAATTACTAGACCTAATTGAACTACCAAGCCCAAACCCTCATATTTTATACTTAAGATTAAGATCTTAATTTTTTAATTTTAGATTTTAATCTTAATTTTAGATTCTTAAAACTTAATTTTAGATTCTTAAAACTTAATTTTAGATCTTTACTTCATAATTTTAGATCTTTAAATAAGAACATTATGAACATGAGATAGTTTAAATGTCGAAAATACTTTCAGATCTAAACTAACAATTTATGTATCTCATACATAAACACATAAATTTCAAATTTATGTTTAGATCCTAAATAATTTTGGATCTAGGATTTTACACAAAAGTAAATTATTTCTATTCATGATTCTTCTTCTTGATTCATATGGGCATCCCTTCCACCATAGTTCTCTATGGCAAGACGGTCTTTACTGTAAATCTTGAAAAGTACTAGGCTACTAAGAATTTAATCTACATCTACACATACCATACATGCATAAACTAACATAGATTTCATACATCTCATGCACAATTGTGAGCTCAAAAGTGATGCTCCCAAGTCTTGGGAACATGAGAAGATAGGTCATGGAAAGACAGGAGCAAGCTGAAAGAGAAATTAGCCCAGGTAGTAAAGTTTAGAAACTAGACCGGCTCATCCTGAGACCGAGTCGACTAAGTTGAAAACTAGGTCGGCTTAGTCTACGACTGGGTTAGCTATGTCTCAAAAAAAAATTCAGATAGAAAGTAGTATTTTTGAACTATTTGCATGGTACACAACTAGGTCGGCTCAGTCTCAGACTTAGCCGACCTAGTCACAGGTTAGCCGGCCCAGTCTGAAACTAGGTTGGCTCAATTTTTGCAAATTTATTGTGTATGTGGGATGTCTAAATTTTAGAAAGTTTTTCTATGAGCTTAGAGCTTGACCCTTTTATAAATTATAAATACTGAAAATAGATCAAGGTTGTATATGATGCTGAATTCATTAAATAAAGCTCTTTTCTTTCAGAAAACTCTTGTGCTCTCTTTCTCTCTTTTCTCTTGAATCCATTATTTTGCTTCTACATTGATCGTAGGAGATTGTTCCTTGTTGCTTGGCTAATCACCAGCAGCCATGCTGGCCTGAGTGAGGATAGTTTATCTGAACAATTGGTATCAGAGCGGTGTTGCATGAAAGGAAGGAAGACACCTAGGGTTACAACATCCAAGATCGGTTGTACCAAGTTTTATCCAAAATCTTCTTATTTCTTCATTATTTATCTCTAGATTAAGGTGGAGATTGGTTATATGAAGGGATGATGATACAGACGATTGAAAAGAGGATCTAGAGCGTTTAGATCTTTTTTGAAGGATAGTGTTACTAGTCTGTGATGGAAGAAAGATGTTAGAGATCTATTCTTAACTTGTTTGAAGTCATGGAATCGAGTGGATTCAAGGTGAATTTTGAGAAGTTCGATGGCAAGGAGAACTTTATCCTATGGTAGCAAAGAGTAAAGAACTTGTTGGTTCAATAGAGGATCTACAAGATCTTGACAAGAGAAAGGCCAAAAAAGATCAATGCTGAGGATTGAAAAGAGTTGGAGGAAGTTGCTTGTAGCATAATTCAGATGTGCTTAATCGATCGGGTTTTGCCCAAGGTTTGCACAAAGACTAAGGCAAAGGAACAATGGACGAGACTGGAGAACATATACATGGGGAAGAATATGACAAACAAGCTATGGTTGAAGAAATAACTGTATAGTCTGAGGATGCCCGAAGGTGAAGATCTTGTTGCACATATCCAAAGGTTCAATCAGGTGTGTTCTAAGGTGATGAGTTTGGATGTGAAGATTGATGAGGAGGATCGAGCTTTGCTGCTATTATGTTCTCTCGCTGGTTCATATGATGGTCTCATAACAACTTTAGTTTATGGAAAGAAGATCCTAAATAATGAAGAGATTGTTGGTGTGCTCAGATCAAATGAGCAAAGAGAGAAGATCTGTAAGGCAGACCTTAAGTTTGAGATCTTTGCTATGAATGAAAGATAGGAAAGTTCAAAGAAGAAGGCAAGAAGAAAATCTAAGAGTAAGTTGAAGTCTTGGGATCAGAGGAAGATATTGAAATGTTATAAATGTCATCAGCCTGGACATCTGAGGAGAGATTGTCCTCTTTTGAGATCAAAAAAAGGAAAGGCCAATAAAGGAGATGATACAGCTTCTATGAGCAATGGAGAAAATTCGTTAGTTGTATCTGATGGATCCATAGAGTGTGATACTATATGGATATTGGATTCAGCATATTCGCACCACTATACTTCTCACCGAGAGTGGTTTGCTACCTACCAGAAGGCCGATGGTGGAAATGTCAGTCTTGGAGATAATCATCCATGCAAAATAGCTAGAGTTGGCTCTATCAGGATGAGGATGTATGACAGGATTATTCGTACATTATCAAATGTCAGGCATGTACTGGAGTTGAAAAAAAATTTAATTTTTTTGGGCTACTTAGAGGAGCAAGGTAATGCTTTTAGTAGCCAGGTTGGGAGTGGATGTCTAAAAATTTTCAAGGTGATGAGAGGTAGAAGACTAAGCAACAATCTTTACAGAATGAAAGGCTCAGTGGTGAATAATAGTGTAGAGGTGCTAGTAGCAGCACAAAAGGAGCAAACTTTATATCAGCTGTGGTACTATCGGATGGGTCATATGAGTGACCGTGCACTCACTGAACTTAGCAGAAGAGGTATGATCCCAGCCCTAAAGAATGAGGGCACGATTTGTGTGAGCCATGTATCTTTGGCAAATAGCATAGGATAAAGTTTGCTAGAAGTATCAAGTACAGTAAAGGAGTGCTAGATTTAGTGCATTCGAATGTATGGAGACCAGCTCCTGTATCAGCTAGAGATGGGGTAAGGTATTTTGTCACTTTTATTGATGATTTCTCGAGAAAGATGTGGGTTTATCTAATAGAGAAAAATCAGAGTTGTTTGCCCAGTTCAGAGCCTAAAGAGCTGAAGTAGAGAAGGAGTCAGGGAGTTAGATGAAGTGTCTGAGGTTGGACAATGGAGGGGAGTATACTAGCCTAGAGTTCGGGAGGTACTATGAGAAAAATGGCATCAAATATCATTACATGGTGAAGATGACTCCCCAACAAAATGGTGTCATGAAGAGAATGAACTGGATATTGATCAAGAAGGTACAAACTTTAAGGCTACAGACATCACTTTCAAAATCTTTTTGGGGTGATGCCTTAACTTTTCTTATTTTCTTATGAATAGGTCCCCACATCGTAAGCTGAATGGATGCATTCCAAAGGAGATCTGGAGTAAAAAGAAGGTGGAGCTTGGCTACTTGAAGATCTTCGATTGCCTAGCCAATGCATATGTGGAGGCAACCGAGAGGAGCAAATTAGATCCAAAATCTTAAAAGATGACATTCATAGGATATCTACAATGAGTCAAGGGGTACCTATTATGGGACTCTCAGGCACTGAAGTCAATGATCAGTAGGAACATTATTTTTTATTAGAAAAGCATCTTGAGGAGGTCTAGGATAGATGAAATTGGAGAGACAAAGATGAACAGTAGTGGCTAGTCTGAGATAGATGACATGTAGTTTGAATCCATGTATAGGAGTGTTCCTATTGAGGTGGAGCTGGGTAGGAGAAAAGATACTCAGATGAAAGACCTGCATGAAGTGCCAGCAATTCAAATGGATGTATAGGATCAGTCACAGACATCAGATAGAGATGTGCCAGTGGGAGTGGTTTTGTACAAACTCCAGCATACTATCAGAAGACCAGTTAGATATAGTATTGATGAGGTTATCTTCTATGCACTCATCACTGCTAATGGAGATCTAGAAAATTATTCAGAGGCTATGGAGAGTGAGAATCATGATTCATGGATGCAGGCCATGATGGAAGAAATGGAATTACTTGAAAAGAATCAAACATGGCAGCTGGTGGATCTTTCAGAAGGTGCTCAACCTATTGGCTCAAAGTGGGTGTTCACAAAAAAAAAGGCACCTTCAGAATAAGGTAGAGTCAAATTCAAAGCAAGACTAGTAGCAAAGGAATACTCATAAAGGGAAGGGATTGACTACATAGAAATTTTCTCTCCTGTGGTGCATCATACATCTATTCAGGTTTTGCTGTCATTGGTGGCACAGTACAATATGGAGTTGGAATAGATGAATGTGAAGATGGCCTTCCTTCATGGCATAGTGGAGAAAAAAATCTATATAAAGCAGCCAGATGGTTTCGTGGAGACTGGATAGGAAGAAAAGGTGTGTTTACTCAGAAGGTCTTTGTATGGCTTGAAACAGTCCCCTCATCAATGGTATCGAAGATTTGATAGTTTATTTTGAGCCTGGGTTTCAATAGATGTAAATAAGATTGCTGTATCTATGTCAAGGATATAGATGAGGAGGATGCTCTATAACTGCTACTATACGTAGATGACATGCTTATAGCCAGTAGAAGCATGGGAGCTGTGAAAAGGCTGAAAAGGGCATTATCATCTAAGTTTGAGATGAAGGATCTAGGTCCAGCTGAGAAAATCCTTGGAATGAAGATTTACAGAGATAGGTGCAAAGGAGTGCTCCATTTATCATAAGGAAGATATGTCTAGAAAGTTCTAGAGAGGTTTGGAATGGAGAAGGCCAAACCTGCAGAGATGCCATTACCAAGTCATATATCTCTCTCCAAGTTACAAAGCTCCAAGTCAGAAGAAGAGAAAGAATACATGGAAAGAGTCTCTTATGTGAATGCTGTAGGCAGTGTGATGTACACTATGATGTACTGTAGACCAAATATAGCACATGCAGTGAGCACGGTTAGTAGATACATGGCTAACCCTGGGAAGGAACACTAGAAAGCATTGAAATGGATATTGCAATATTTGAATGGAACAAGGAATTATAGTTTGGTATTTGGTGGATAGCCAGGAGGATTTAAAGATGGAGGTTTGAGTCCTCTAGAAGGATTTGTAGATGCGAATTATGCAGGAGATCTTGATACAAGGAGGTCTACTACTGGATACATCTTCTATGTGTATGGTGGACCGATGTCTTGAAGATCAATCCTTCAACCAATTACCATCTTGTCTACCATAGAGGCTGAGTATATTAGAATAACGGAGGCTACAAAGGAAGTCCTTTGGCTTAGGAGGCTGATTGTTGAGTTGGGGGTGGAGCAGAGCAAGGTTACACTATTCAGTGATAGTCAGAGTGCTCTAATGTTAGCACAAAACCCAGTCTATCATGCACGCACAAAGCATATAGATATGAGGTACCATAGGATCAGAGAGCTGGTGGAGGAAAGTTAAGTGGAACTGATGAAGGTCTATACTAAGAAAAATTAGTCTGATGCACTCACGAAGATACTCTCTAGAGATAACTTTTAGATGTGGGTGGCAAGGATGGGTTTGCTAAGAAGAGATGAGTTCACAAGGACGTGTAAGCACCAAGATAGAGAATGTGAGCTCAAAAATGGCACTCCCAAGTCTTGAGAACATGAGAAGATAGATCATGGAAAGATGGAAGCAAGCCAGAAGAGAAATCAATCTGGATAGCAAAGTTCAGAAACTAGACTGGCTCACCTTGAGATTGAGCCGGCTAAGTTAGGAACTAGGTCAGCTCAGTCCAAGACTAGATCGACTATGTCTCAAAGAAAAATCTAGATAGAAAGCAATATTTTTAAACTATTGACATGGTACACAACTGCGTCGGCTCAATCTAAAACTGAGCCGACCTAGCCGTAGGTTAGCTGGCCCAGTTTGAAATTAGGCCAGCTTAATTTTTGTGCGTTTGTTTTGTGTACGTGAGATGTTTGAATTTTGGAAAGTTTTTCTATAAGCTTGGGGCTTGACCCTTTTGTAAAGTATAAATACTAGAAATAGGTCAAGGTTGTATATGATGCTGAATTAATTGAATAAAGCTCTTTTCTCTCAAAAAATTCTTATGCTCTCTTTCTCTCTTTTCTCTTGAATCCATTATTTTGCTTCCGCATTGATCCTAGTAGATTGTTTCTTATTGCTTGGCTAATCACCAGTGGCCATGCCAGTCCGAGAGAGGATAGTTTATCCCAACATAAACAAGATTTAATACATCACATATATTTAAATTAGATATAATCTAATTACTAAATCTGCTTTTCAGATCTAAAGATCTAATTTTCATATCTTAATAACATGCATGTGAAACTAATCCATGGCTCTGATACCACTTGTAGAAAGTTCAACTTTCCAAAAATGCATGCAGAAATCAAAGATCGCAGTGGAAGCTTAAAGAATCTAGATTAAAAATAATTTTAAATAATACATGCATCAAATATAGATCTAATCTACACATGCTAGGAATGTTCACATGCTAAAATTAAGATTCTAAAAATAAAAATTAGATTAGAGATTAAATCAATATCTTTGTGTGGATAGCTAAACACCGCAATCTGATTGCCGTGGTAATCCGATAAGGTTTCTGCAAAGCCGCACATGCGTCCAATCTCTATGGGTATCACTTGGAATAGATCTAGATCACTTTTTCTTTAGATCTATCTTCTCCAAGCTAGATCTTCCAATAGTGCTTGATCTGCCTCTGGATTTGATCTAAATCGATAGATTTGCCATCTAATCTTCTTCCTAGACATAGATTGGAATCAAATCATCTTAGATCTGATTAGATCTCCTTGGATCTATTTATAGATCTTCCTAGATCTATGCACCCAACATCTTGGGCATGTGAATTGTTGGAATGCCTAACTCCTTGGGCATGATGGGTGAGGAAAAGAGAGATGAATCGAGTGGAAGAAGGGAGGTGTAAGAAGAGAAGGGCCTTGGGTTCTCTGGTGGCACAAGGAAAAATTTACATAACATCACTCAAGATCAAATCTCAAAAGGGGTTAAATAATCCCTAGTGTCCTTCTGCTTTAAGTCGTTGACTTTTCCATGCCTTAAAGTAGAAGGACTCCTTCTGCGCCCATCCCTTTCTCTGAATTCACACAAAAGTATGCTAATTGTAAGCAGATAGGGGGCACAAACTTTTGGCGCCCTCTGATCCACATTAGATGGGGGTGTGCACCCCACTAGATTTTATCCAGATGGGCATGGGGCTGGCACCCTCTAATCCACATTAGATGGGGGTGTGCACCCCACTAGATTTTATCTAGATATGCATGCACCCCATCTGACCTTCATGCCAATTCTCCATGGAGCATGGCCCCCTAAAGCTTATCCATATGACTAGGGGCGTGCGCCCCCTCTCTCTTTCCAATCTTATCCAAAACTAGGGGGCGCAATAGAAGAGGGGGCGTGCGCCCCCTCTTTCTCCCTCAAATTCTCCATGCAGGCATCCAGAAGGGGCGCTAACTTTTGGTGCTTTGGTGCCTCTCTTCTCATCCTTATCTAGTGCCTGGGTTGGGAAGAAAAGTTGGAACTTTGGCTTTGATTTGGTCTAAATCCTATCTAATAGGTTGATCAACTCAAGGAGGATTGGGTTTAACCATGTGCTAGCATGGTGCACCTAAATCCAATACAATTTCTTAAATCCTAATCCAATTGAAACTTCACAAGCCCAATTGATCAATCCAAGATCTAATCTCTTCATTATGTGATCCCATAGATCTAATTTTGTCTGGTAGTGGGATACATTGTGATCTCGAGCAATATCATTGAAATTTTTTTTAAAGGACTAGAACTCTTTCCAATTCAACCAATTGAGAATTATTGATTATCAAAATAATTTTTATTGATCTTACAATCCACTAGTAACACCTAGCAGTATGTAGTTACCCAGTAAAACTGAAAATAAATATCTAGGTATGATTACCATGTAGTTCGGTTCTTTTGTCATGAGTTCCGACAACACGTGGGTTAAGGATAACTCGTCAAACCCATTCATCCATTATATGCTAGATTCAATCGACTCGAGTCCATATGAAATCTTATGAAAACTTTTTTCATTATTCACCTACCATGGCCATAAATTTTAGGACTTAATCTCATAAATTGTATAGAATTTCTTTCTATTTACTAGAGTCAATAGATCCCATCTTGGTACACATCCTATTCCTACAATGATCTAATATACCCAACATATACTGCAAGGTACTGAATCGCTAGATAATCGAGTACTAATGCAGTCAAACTGCAGCAACCACACTATGAACAGTCGAGGTGCCATAGGTCAAATAACTATCCATATAACTGCAACCTGGAGTAAGTCACTAATGAGTGAATAGCCATCCTAGTGACTTCTCATGTTGGTCATGTTCAATACTCTTGATCTCTATCAAGCACCTGCACTCTTGCTCTAATATTCCCACACTATCGACTCAAAACTCATCTATCCATGAAGAAAAGTGATCCATGCACTGATATATTTGGATCAGTCACCATCCCCATGACAATCCATCAATTGAGAGCATTTAGAAATTAATCACTAATGACATGTGCTTTAAATTCTCAACTCTTAAGAATATTTCTCATCATCTATTAATTCCTTGAATGATTTATGGATACAATTTAAACACAACATAAATGGAAAAATAATCTAATTTTATTAATTTTAAAAATTAAATTATAAAATTATACTTCAAAAAGTAAATATGTATCAGCCAATCTAGCATTTAGGGCATATTTCTAACAATTGGATAAGTCAATGCATAGAATTCTAATAGAATAATGGCTAATTTTTTAATTTTTTTTAAATGGCCAAAACTTATTTCTAACAATTATTATCAAGCTTTTAATGGATAAAGCATTAATTATAGACTTTTTTTAGATCATAAATGAAGAGATTTCAAATGAAAATAATGAGATTAAGTTTTTAGAAGTTTTATTTATTAGAAAATATATCCTAAAATCAATCATCTAGGTTATAGATGATTGTACTCCTTATGTAATTTGCATATAAATTATCAATTAATAAAAGTTATTTAGATTATTTATCATAAATTATCTATCTTTCTTAAATAATCTTCTATGTTATGATGAAATTTTTAGAACCATAATCAATCAATAAAGAAGGATTTATCAGATGGTTCTTAAAATTATTTATGACCAAATGATAGGTTATTAACTAGGATGATAACTTATCAAGTATAGATCGCTGTATGTCATATGCGTTTGTTCTTGTAACCAACTAGTGTGGAGATATTGGTATGACATGCAGGTGAGATGTAGGAAGTATATCTACACTGAACAAGATCAATATAGCACTCTGCTATCAAGAGTAGCTAGCGAAGGCTATGGATATAAGAGTTCTTCTGACCTAAGATCACTATGGTAACTTACAAGCAACTCACTGTCCTTTGGTGCCGAACCACCTATTTCTAATATAGTGATGGAAGGTTTCTGCATATAGTTAAGTACTTATAGAGTTAGTGTGTAAGTCAAGATGGGATTGACCATTCCTGATTTCAAAAGAGAATGTCTCATTATATTTTAATTTAGCAAAATTTAGGCTTGGATAATCCTTATGAGGAGTCATGGGATTTATATGGTTGAGACATAATATGGAAGAATTGTTTGAGAATTGACAGTTAACTCAAAGTCATTCTAAACATTAAAGGTCAAAGGAATGAATTATATAGTAACCATAAGCTAGGATTCTAGAATGTTGCTTTACATACATTCAACCTATCCAGATGTCGGGTATCATTGCTAGATGGTCATTTCTATTGGTATAGAAATTTTAATTGGTATAAAAATTTATTCCTATGCTATTGACTTAAGTTCGAACCTATGGGGTTACATGCATAAGAGTTTTCTATCTAATCGAATGGTTAATCAATGATTAAGAATCATTTAAGGATCGATCGTCAATGCAATTGATGATTGATTAAGTGCAAGTGTTGCAAGAGGATTAATTAGCAATTGATTTGCTAATTGGCTCAATTTGATTGAACGTCAAGGTTGAGATCAGGTCTAATTGAATTATATTCAATATGATTTGGTTTAGAATCGATTAGGTCAAGTCTAATTGGTTTATAGGATAATTCAATTACAAGAGAGATCAATTTTCTGTTTAATTAGAACTTGAGTGCACCTAATTTCTAATTGAGTTAGGATTTAAATCAAATTTAAATAAGATTTAATTAGATCTAATTAGGCTTCTAGTTAGACTAGGATCATCTTTAATTAAGTTGTACTAATTCTAATTTAATAGGGTTTAGATTAGGTTTGACCTAGTCAAATTTAGAGAAACTAGTCAGAGTGGGACTCTTCCTCTTCCCTTGAGCCTAGAATCCCATGCCCCATGCCACTTTTTCTTCTAATATTCATGAGTTTTTCTCATGCCTAGAAGCCCCACGCACACCCTCTCTATCCTTGTTTTAGAAATAAATCTTTGACTAGGTCAAAATAAGGTAAGTCTTGGTAGAGTTTTAAATCTTTAAAACTCTTCCTCTTTTTTTGGAAATTTGTTCCACGCCCCTCTTTGGATGCTACCCCCTTTGCTGAGATATTTTGTGCCTCTCCTTCTTTCTTGGCATGAATAAAGTCATGCAAATTACCAAGAGGCATCCAAGAGTTGGATGGCTCTTTGGTTTCCCCTTTTGACTAGGCCTTTGACCTAGTCTTTGCTTATCTTGGGATGCCTCTTTTTAAAAAGGTTTATGTGTGGGATATCCTTGGGAATCTATGGTAAAATACAAAAAATAGAGAAGGGGGCAATAAGAAGTGGAGAGGAGAGGGTCTCCTCTTGGTTAGGGCAAGGGCTTCTTCAGGACAACACCTTGTTTTATCCTGTTGAGAGAAAAAGAAGAGAAGAAGAGTTCTTCTCTTGGGATTTCTTAAGATCTTTCTTTTCTTCATGTTTTGAGAGATTAAAAAGAATATTTTTTTGATTAATCCCCCTCTAGGTCTTCATCTTTTGGAGGGTCCAAGAGATTTTAAAAAAAAAATTCAGATCAACCGTCAGGAAGGATCTACAAGGAGCTAGTACTTCACGCAGATCTTCAATCATCGAACCTCTGATCAATGTAGAAGCTTTGTGCAGACAGCCTGTAGAGGTTGGACATCCTGTACAGCTCTGAGCAATAATCATATCCATAAAAATCAGTAATAGAGTTTTCGACCCATGCTCAAATAAAGAGATCTAATCTCTTATACTTCTTAGATTTGATCTAGACCAGTATTGATATGATCAATACCAATTTGCTTTTTATTTTCTAGATTTAAACATGCATCTTATTATGTCATAGATCCTACATGGTAGGTGTTTAATGATATGATCACATGCATAAATTAGATTAATAGGATTAATCTTTTAGTCTTCTGTTTGTTTTTTTGAAAAAGTTTCGAAAGGCATGCATGAAATCCTACCCAATTTCCTACAATGGTATCGAAGCCCAGGTTTCTTTATGACATGATTATTTATGCATATTAAAAAATCTAAAAATAATCTTAAAGATCACATATACTGATTATAAGATTGTCCCATTGTAAGATTTCATCCTTACAATGAAAAGATTATCCTAATATGTGTTGATCTGAAAATCTGAATCATGAATAAGTTAGATAAAATTTAAATCAATTTATGATTCATTTTTTGATATTAAATCTAAAATAAATAGATTTTTTATCTATTTTTAATTATTTAGATGAGATCTAAATAATGTTAAGATTGCACTTACTGATTATAAGGTTGTTCTGCTATATGGTTTATCCCTTATAGTGAAAAGGTTATTCTAGTATGTGCTGATCTGATAATCTAAATTATAAATAAGTTAAATAAGATCTAAATTAATTTATAATTTATTTTATATTTTAGATCTAAAATAAATTAATTTATGATCTAATTTTTGATTATTTAGATGAGATCTAAATAATGTATTTTATTTTTTAGATCTAGATCCTTTTGTTACATATATTAGATATATGGTTTTGATTTGAATTTAAAAATTATATATATGATATATATATTTTATAGAATTTAGACTCAGAACTTACTTTCTACAAAATTCTAGATTCAAAATCCTAGGATCTGATCTAAACATTGAAATAATTCAGATCTAAAACCCTAATTTAGTTGAGCTAACTCAATTCTTTGGTCGAGTCAACTCAAAATCCTAAATTGAATATGATTCAATATAAATTACTTATAATTTAAAAATATTTTAAAATCATAATTCATAATGCACTTAATTAAGAATTAAAAGTTGAAAGTTTAGATTTAGAATTATGAATTAAAAATCTGATGACATTGCATAACTCATGTGTTATAGGTTAGCTTAAGTTAGGTCTATTAATTGATTTAGACCTAAGGTTAGATTAAAGAATGAACTTAATTAGAGTAATTGACTAAATCTAATCAAGTATTATTTTAGATTAGATCAAGGACACTCTAGATCAATTGCAATATTTATAATTGGTCAAGTCCATATCTTTAATAAAAACAAAATGGACTTGATTTTTGGCTCAGTGGTTGAGTCCGAAATTACTAGATCGATCAAATTGAAACTAATTAATTAGTTCGCATCTAAAGTAAGTCTGGCAGTCTTAACTAGTAGTTTTTAATTGAGAGCTACTCGCATATGATTCGATCTTTGATGAATTAATGGCATATCCCTTCTACTGACCTCACTTACCTAGCCAACATGGTGAATTAAATTTTGATTAGATCACTTGATAATTCGAGCTGACCCATGTCAACTAGGTAAATCAATGTGATCGATTTTATTCAATAAGACTGATATAGGTGCCCATGGACCAAAATTGACTCTAGTCCTCATCAGTGACTTAAAGAAGTCAGTGGAAGGATTTGACTTGATGAAGTCAGTAAAAGTAGTTTGGTCCATGTCTTCTCTATCTTTAAATTATAAATAATCTAAATTTTTTAAATTATTAGATCCTTAAAAATGATAAAGTTATGGAGATAACTGAGTCATAACCTCTCATTAAGGTAGATGGTAATGTGTTCAATAATCTACGTAAACATTGGAGGTGCCTTACATATGGTGTTCATCTGGATATTGAAATTACTATCTATCATATGATGATTAGGTCACATTCTCTAAACGACGATCAGGTTGGCTAGAGCTTTCCTCGGATCTAGTCATCATTCATTTGATGTACCAAACTCAGTCATGTTAATGGTTGGATCTAACTAGACATTTCAGTAGAGGCCAAAGCCTACTGAAAAGGAGCCTGAGGCAAAACCTAATACTATAAATTATTTGAAAAAATAATTGATTAAGAACCTATCCATAGATACACACGGGGTGGCTAGAGCTTTCCTTGGACTCGTATGCTGTCTATGTGGATTCTAGTACCTACTAGAAAATTAAAATAATTTCTTGAATTAGAAATAGAGGCTACTAATCGTACAAAATAGTGAGAGAACCTTTAGACTAAAGTCCAAGTCTTAGGCCTAAAATAATTCATATACTGATAGGTCTTTGTTCTTTTTTCTTTTCAGATAAAGGCTAAACCCTAGTTGCTTCGTTCACTGTTAGATAGTGTTATACTTATGGGACCCAACTTCAATAGCAAGTATCAAAAGTTGAATATAGTTTAGTAGCACGAAGAGATTCATACTGGGACTTCTAAGTCCAATCAAAATAAAAGATCTAAGACTGACAAAAATTAGGTAGAGTGCTTCTATTGTAAAAAGTAGGGCCATAGAAAGAAGAATTGTCCTCAATATCTTGCTTTTCTTAATCCTAATAAGTTGAATAAAAAAAAGAGCAAGGAGTTGCTTATCAAAGATGTTATATAATAACATCTTGTAATTTCTCTATTTGTGATTCTACTATCTAAGTATTGGATACTGGTAGTCCTATATATATTTACAATTCATTGCAAGGACTTTAGATAAGTAGAAAGTTTAAAAATAGTGAGAGGTTCCTGAATATTGGAGATGAAAGTTCTATTCCAATCCTAGCTTTAGAAATTGTCGAGCTCATTTTCAATATAAAGATTATCATTTTGAGTGATTGTCACTATTATCCATCATTTATAATGAATATGATCTCTATTGGCCTTTTGACCAAAGATGATTATCATTTGTCAATAAAAAAAGATTATTATGATATTATTATGAATGATGTTACAATAATGCATGGATAATTAAAGAATGATATTTATATATTATCACAGCCTATTAGTATAATATACACATCTAATAAATATCTTAAATTAGATAATATCATAAATACCTATCTTTGGCATTGTAGGCTTGATCATATTAACAAGAATAGAATAAATAAGTTAGCTAAAGAGAAAATTCTCAAAATCAATAATTCTCAATCATTGCCAATCTATGAGTCCTATCTTCTTGAAAAGATAACAAAGTTATCTTTTACTAGAAAAGATGAAAGAGCCAATGAAGTTCTAAATCTTGTACATAGTAATGTATATGGACCTATGAACATTAGTGCCAAAGGTGGACATCACTATTTCATTATATTTACTGATGATCTATGTATGGGTACGTCTATCTTATAAAATATAAGTCTAAATCATTTAAAATATTCAAATAATTTCATCATAAAGTAGAAAAATAAATTAAAAAATGTATTAAAACTCTTCGATTAGATCAAGGATGTGAATACTTATCTAGTGAGGTTTTGACATATATAGGAGAGAATGGAATTCTCTCATAGTGGACTTCTCCTAGGACACCATAGCATAATGGTGTATCAAAAAGGAGAAATCAAACTTTGTTATACATGATTCGATCCATGATGGGATTTATTAGTCTGCCTATTCCATTTTAGGTTTATGCTCTTGAGATTACTTGCTTTATTCTGAATAATGTTTCGAGTAAATCTATTACAAAAAATCTATATGAGATATGGATCGGACGTAGGCTTACACTCTCTCGCCTTCGTGTTTGGGGTTGTCTGGCCTACGTCAAATATTTGCACATAGATAAACTTGGATGATGGTTCGATAAGTGTTTATTTATAGAGTATCCCAAGAAAATTAGGAGTTACTACTTCTACCATGCTGAAAAGTAAAAGATATTTGTCAGCAATAGGGCATATTTTTGGAAAAGAAGTTTCTTAGAAAGAAACTAGTACCTATAAAGTTAAACTTAAGAATGTTCGACTGATAGAAAAATTGATATAAACTAGTGAACCTATAAAATTGAATATGATTAAATCAAATTCGAAGCCCACTGAAAAGGCACCTTTAAGGAGATCCAATAGAGTACCACATCAACTGGATGGATACTATGGTTTCTTTGTTCAGGATGGTAATCCTATTGAATTTGACGAGAATGATGAGGATCTGATCACCTATATGGATGTCATGCAGAGGTCTGACTCTGAGAAGTGGCTTAAAGCCATGAAATTTGAAATGAAGTCCATGAAAATTAATAGTGTATGAATACTAGTTGATCCACCTGAAGAGATAAAATTCATTGGGTGCAAGTACATTTTCAAAAGAAAATGGGGCGTAGATGGGAAGATGGAGACTTATAAAGGCTATTTGGTTGCCAAGGAATATCGTCAACATTATGGTATAGACTATGATAAGATATTTTTTTCTATGATAATGCTCAAGTTCATTCGAATAATGCTTGCGATAGCAACACATCTAGACTATGAGATCTAGCAAATGGATGTGAAGATAGATTTTCTAAATGAAAAGCTAGATGAAAAGATGTATATGATACAACTTGAAGGATTCATATCAATAGACGAGTCTAAGATGTGCAAGCTTTAGAAATCCATTTATAGATTAAAATAGGCATCTCAAAGTTAAAATATATATTTTGATAAGATAATCAGAACATATGGTTTCATTAAGAATGGAGAAGAATCCTGCATCTATAAATGGGCAAATGGTTCTATAGTAGTATTCCTTGTATTATATATGGATGACATTCTCTTAATCGAAAAAGACGTTCTTACATTACAGAAAATAAAGGTTTGGTTGTCATCTCAATTCTCCATGAAAAATTTGAAAGAAGCATCCTACATCCTAGGGATGAAGATCTATAGAGATAGATCTAAAAGGATGCTTGGGTTGTCTCAATCTATGTACATTGACATCATGCTAAAAAGATTCAGCATGGAGAATCCAAGAAAGGCTATCTATCGATAGGTAATGAAATTTTTCTCTCTAAGAAGAATTATCCAATAACTCCTAAAAAGAGAGAGCATATGAGTAGATTGAATTCCATATGCCTCGATAGTAGGATTTATCATGTACACCATAACATGTACGAGATCAGATATGACATACTCACTAGGAATAGTGAGTAGGTACTAGTCTGATCTGGGTGAGAACCATTGGAAGGTTATAAAGATAATTCTTAAGTATTTAAGAAATACTAAGAACCACTGGCTCATTTATGGAGATACTAAATTAAAACTTGTGGAATATATTGATTCCAATTTTTAGTCAGATCATGATGACAGTAAGAGTATGTCAGATTATATTTTTATCCTAAATGGAGGAGCAATCTATAAAAAAAATTTCAAGCAACATACCATAGTTGATTCTATTTGCAAGATAGAATATATTGCGGCATCCAATGCTGCCAAGAAGGCTATGTGGTTGTGGAAGTTCATCAGTGAGCTAGCAGTGGCATTCTCCATTAATGGTCTAATTCTTTTATATTGAGTTATAGCTCAAGCTAAAGAATTGAAGGTGCACCATAGGATCAAGTATATTCTGCATCGCTATCATCTTGTCTAAAAAATTATGGATCAAGATGACTTTGACCTTCAGAAGATCAATGGAAAGAAAAACTTGATCGACCCATTTACTAAATCCCTCGAAACGAAGGAGTTCGATGAACACAAATGGAAGATGGGTATTTGATATTGTTCTATTTGGCTTTAGTCTAAGTGAAAGTTGTTAGGAAATGTGTGCTAAAGTCAATCATCTAAGTTGTAGATGATTGTGTTCCTTATGTAATTGGTATATGAATTATCAATTAATAAAAGTTATTTGGCTTATTCATCATAAATTATCTATCTTTCTTAAATGAACTCTTGTGTTATGATAAAGATTTTAGAACCACAATCAATTGATAAAGAATGATTTATTGGATAGTTCTTAAAATTGCTCATAACCAAATGATAGGTTATTAATTAGGACAATAACTTATTGAGTATAGGTTGTTGTATATCATATGTATTGATTATCCTCATAACCAAGTAGTGTGGAGACACTGGTATGACATGCAGGTGAGATGTAGGAAGTAAATCTATACTAAATATGACCAATGTGGTACTCTACTATAAAGAGTAGCTAGTGAAGGATATGGGTATAAATGTCCCTCCGATCTTAGATCATTATGGTGACTTATAAGCAACTCACTATACTTTGATACCAGACTACCTGTATTTCTAATATAATGATGAAAGGTTTTTAGGTGTAGTCAAATACTTGTAGAGTCAGTGAGTGAGTCAATATGGGATTGACCACTCCTAATTTTGGAAGAGAATGTCTCGTTGTGTTTCAATTGAGCAAAACTTAGGCCTGAATAATTCTTGTGAGGAGTCACGGGAATTCTAAGGTTAAGACACAATATGGATGAACTGTTTAAGAATTGATAGTTAACTTGAAGTCATCATGAGCATTAAGGGTCAAAAGGATAAATTATATGGTAACCATAGGCTAGGGTTTTAAAATATTGCTTTACATATATTTGATCTATCTGAATGTTGGGTACCATTACTAGATAGTCATTTTGATTGGTATAGAAATTTATTTCTATGCTATGGGCTTAGGTTCAAATCTATAGGATCACCCACATAAGAGATTTCTATATGATCGGATGGTTTATCAATGATTAAGAATCATTTTAAGAATCGAAGCATTAATATGATTGATAATTGATTAAGTGCAAGTGTTGCAGGAGGATTAATTAGTAACTGATTTGCTAATTGACTCAATTTGATTGAACATTAGGATTGAGATCAAATCTAATTGAATAAGATTCAATTAGGCTTGGTTTGTACTTGATTAGGTTAAGTTTAATTGGTTTATAAGATAACCCAATTATAAGAGAGATCAATTTCCTGTTTGATTAGGATTTGAGTATACCTAATTTCTAATTGAGTTAGGATTTAAATTAGATTTAAAAAAAATTAATTAGATTTAATTAGGCTCCTAGTTGGACTAGGATCATCTTTAATTACTTTGCACTAATTCTAATTTAATAAGGTTTAGATTAGGTTTGACCTAGTCAAATTTGGAGAGTCCAATTGGACTGGGACTCTCCCTCTTTCCTTGCACCTAGAATCCCATGCCCTATGCCACTTTTTCTTCAAATATTCATGAGTTTTTCTCATGCCTAGAAGCCTCATGCAAGCCCTCTCTCTCCTTGTTTTGGAACAAATCTTTGACCAAGTCAAAATAAGGAAAGTCTTGGTAGAGTTTTGAATCCTTAAAACTCTTCCTCTCTTCTTTTGAAAATTTGTTCCACACCCCACTTTGGATGCCACCCCCTTTGTTGAGATATTTTGCGCCTCTCCTTCTTTCTTGGCATGAATAAAGTTATGCAAATTACCAAGAGGTGTCCAAGAGTTGGATGCCTCCTTGGTTTCCCCTTTTGACTAGGTCTTTGACCTAGTCTTTGCTTATCTTGGGATTTCTCTTTTTAAAGAGGTTTATGGCATGCGATATCCTTGGGATTCCATGGTCAAATATAGAAAAAAGAGAGAAGGGTGCATGAGGAAGTGGAAAGGAGAGGGTCTTTTCTTTATTAGGGTAAGGGCTTCTTTAGGACAACACCTTGTTTTGTCCTATTGAGAGGAAAAGAAGAGAAGAAGAGTTCTTCTCTTGGGGTTTCTTGAGATCTTTTCTTTCTTCATATTCTAAGAGATTAGAGAGAAGATTTTTTGATTAATCCTCCTCTGGTTCTTCATCTCTTGGAGGGTTCAAATGATTTAAAGAAAATTTTTTTAGATCAACCATTAGGAGGGATCTGCAAGGAGCTAGCACTTCGCGAAGATCTTCGATCATCAAACCTCTAATTAATATAGAAACTTCGTGTGGATAATTTGTAGAGGCCGAACATTCTATATAGCTAAAATCAGTAGTAGAGTTCTCGACCCGTATTTAGGTAAAGAGATCTGATCTCTTCTACTCCCTAGATTTGATCTAGACTGGTATTGATATGATCAATGCCAATTTGCTTTTTATTTTTCAGATTTAAATATGCATCTTAATATATCATAGATCCTAGATGATATATGTTTAATGATATGATCATATGCATAAATTAGATTAATAGGATTAATCTTTTAATCTTCCACTCAGTTTTTTTGAAAAAATTTTGAAAGGCATGCATGAAACCATACCTAGTTTTCCACATTATTAACTTTCTTCTTCAAGATATTGAGTAGAATCCAAGAAAAAAAGTGGAAGAAAATTTAGAGAGCTTTTAATTCAGACCTTCCTACATTTATTCAACTCAAAAGAGAGGAAGAGTACATTGTTTTGAGCCAACCATCTCTGAGCAAAAGTGTTGAAGTCTTCATCAATCCTCTCTCAAGCATTCAAGAAAGAAATCAAGGCTATTCAAAAGCTCAACCACTTCAACTTCTTCAAGAGTTTAAAAAATTTTATTGTTTTGAACTTTAAATTCATGTATATCTTTCTTTAGTTATTGAGACAAGTTTCTTGGAGAAAGGAACTTGGGGTTGATCTAAGCCTTAAATTGGATATTATAAGATTTTAGTTGGTAAGTCAAGAAAAAATAACTAGATTGATATCGAGCTCGAGAAAATAATCAATTTTAAGATTTTGGTTAGTGAGCTAGAAAAGACCAATTGAATTAATTATGAGCCCAAAAAAATAATCAATTGTAAGATTTTTGGTTGGTGAGCCAGCAAAAATCAATTGGATTTCATTGTCCATAAAAATAATCAAACCATAATCTCAAAGGATTTAGTTGGAATTTCTAAGTAGATTGACTTAGGGAGTAGAGGTAGATGCTGAGTTGAGTATCAAACTACTATAAATCTTATATGTTTATGATTGTATATTTATTTTTACTTTTTATCTTCCACTGTATATTTATTTTCTGCTAAGCACTCCATAAACACTCCAAAATCTATTATTGGGCATAAGTTCTATAATTAATTTTTAAGAAATCTAATTCACTCCCCCCTCTTGGGTTGCCTCCTCTAGAAAATAATATCTCTTTATTAGGTGAAAATAAGGTTTCTAAACCTCTTTATATTGCACCACAAAACATTGTGCCCTTTCTTCCATATTTAAAGAAAAGGGGCCATACTAGGTTAAAAACCTTAAGCCCCCTTATCGCCATCTTCGGAAGCCTTAGGAGTGTGGCAGCTACTTGGGGTAAACCTTAGTTTCTAGTGACTACCTAAGAAACCCTAGGCTTGACTAACTATCCAAGAGTTTCTAAAAAAAGTCAACTATAGGGTTTGAAGTACACGGTGGAAGCAATAGATTTTAAAAATTCAGCGGAAGCAATAGATTTCTAAAAGAGGTTTGACCTGGGCTTAGAGTTAAACAAAATTCATCTAGAACTGGTTCAAGAAGTTCTCTAATCTTCAAAAGTAGCTAGATGATGCTAAAAAAGCATACGATACCTACCAGATCGGTTGGTGTGGACAGATCGATGATTACAAAAAGAAACTCAGGATGGCAAACTTCAAAATAATGCAACTTCAAAAATAGTTGGCAGACAAAGATCAAACTAACTTCAAGACAAATTTAGATGAAGTTGCCGTCTTGAAAAGTACACTTGAGAATCTCACTATGACTTTTGAGAGTACTAAGAAGGAGCTTCGTGAACTCAAAATTTAGATGGTCTACCAGGAAGACTTGGTGAAGAATGCTGAGGCTGAGTCGGCAGTTTTGCGGAGAGGCTAAGAGAAGTAGAAGATGATCTTTGGAGGTCTAATAAATTGCTTGGCGAGAGCCTAGCGGTGAGGCGGGACCTCGAAGATAAAGTTGAAGATTTCAAACATTCCCTTGTATTGGTTGGGGCTAGTAGTCTGTAGTCTGAATGTTCGAGATCTTCTTCTTAGAACTTCGACTGTTCTTTTTTTTTTTTGAACGATCTTACGGACCTCCATTGTAATGAATTTTATCTTAATGAAGTGATATCCTCTTGATTTCTTCTTCATTGTTGTCTCGATCGAATATTGATATACTTTTTTTCTTGTGTTGCTCTTGATATTTGGGTTGCTTTTTAGAGCGTTGTTCTTGGCCTATCATTTTGTAGGTCTGTCCCCCTTATCTATGATCGGGGATCCCACAACTTAGTTAGGAGTAGATATTTCCTTATCTTGGAATCATGATCTTTATTCCATACCTGCAGTTAACTTTCTGTTTAAAGACCTGGGCCTTGTCAAGATGAGGTCTTCCTGTACCTATTACGGGTAGATGTTGCCCTTATCAAAATGAGTTCATTCTTGGCAAGGTTGTTGGGGCTTGAAAGGGCCGTTGAGAGGACCTCTTCCCTCTTTCTCTAGTTTAAGAATCAGAGGTTTTCAATTTCTCATAAGGGTCTTTGTCCACATCAAGATGAGATTCTCCTCCTATTCTTGACGTGGTTGACTATCTTTCTTATTAGGATGAGGTTCTTTTTCTATTTCCAACAAGGCTGTTAGGGCATAAAATGGCCATTGAGAGGGCCTCTCCCCATTACCTCCTATTTATAAACATGAGGTCTTCTATCCCCCATAGGGGTCTTCCTTTACATCAGGATGAGATTCTCCTCCTATTCCTGACATGGTTGGCAATCTTTCTTGTTAGCATGAGGTTCTCCTCATGTTCCTAACAAGGCTATCGGAGTATAAAAAGATCGTTGAAAGGGTCTCTTTCCTTTTTTCGTATCAGGATGAGGTCCTCCTATTCCTGACATGGTGGGCTTTTATTCTTATTAGGATGAGGTTCTCCTTTCATTCCTAATAAGAACATTAGGACATAAAAGAACCATTGAAAGAGCCTTTCTTTCCTTTTTTCATGTCAAGATGAGGTCCTCCTATTTCTGACATGGTGGACTTTTATCCTTGTTAGGATGAGGTTCTTCTCTTATTTCTAACAAGGACGTTGGGGCACAAAAGGACTATTGAAAGGGCCTCTCCCCTTTTTTCATGTTAGGATAAGGTCCTATTTTTGACATGGTGAGCTTTTATCTTTGTTAGGATGAGGTTCTCCTTCCATTCGTAACAAGAGTGTCAGGACACAAAAGGGCCATTGAGAGGGCCTCTCCCCTTTACCTACTATTTATAAATAGGAGGTCTTCTAGTTCATTTGAAAATGAAGTTTGGTTGGATAATTTTCTGTTATTGTATAACTTTATACTAAAGACAAGAATTATTAAAGAAGATTTTATTGAAATAGTCATTGATGGTACATCTATAGATTTTCTGAGTTTTAAGGTCATGGAAACATCAACCCTTCAAGCTCTTTTAGATAATAAGTTCTCGATCAGACAATTTCCATGCCTCATAAGGACCTTCCCAATTTGAGATGAGCTTTTCTTGATTCTATGGTTGTGAAGTATCTGCTCATCGAAGCACGAGATCTTCCACTCTGAATATTTTACTCTTGACTTTAGAATTATAGTGATGAGCTACTCTTTGCTTGTAGGCGGCCATTCTGATCTGAGCTTTTTCTCATTTCTCCTTCAATAGATCGAGGTTTACCCTGAGGTCTTGTGAATTACTCTGTTCATTGAAAGCTTCTACTCACGCTGAGGAAAGTTCAAGTTCAAGTTCAATCGGGATGACAACCTCTATTCCAAAGGTCAATGCAAAGGAGGTTTCTCCTGTTGGTAATCTTTGGATGGTTCTGTAAGCCCAGAGTACATGGTAGAGTTTATCCATCCATGTATCTTTCACCCTTTCAAGTCTTGCTTTTATCCCCTAGAGTAGAGTTTTATTGGTTATCTCGGCTTTACCATTTGCCTGAGGGTACACCATAGATGTGAAATGATGAAAAATATTCAGATCTTCATAGAACTCAGCGAACTTTGCTCCTACAAACTGGCATCCATTATTAGTGATTAGCATCCGAGGTAGGCCAAATCTGCAAATTATCAACTTTTGGATAAAGTCTTGCATCTTGGCTTTAGTTATTTTTGCGAGAGGTTTAGCCTCTACCCACTTAGTAAAATAGTCCACTGTTATCAAAAAAAATTTTTGCTATCCAGATGCCATGAAAAAAGACTCAAGTATATCCATCTCCCACTATGCAAATGGCCAAGGAGCACTTAAAGGTGTAAGTTGCGAAGCTGGTTGTATCTAAATACTTGCATTCCTCTAGCATCGATCATATTTTCTCACATAATTTATGGCATCCTGGTGTATGGTTAGCCAATAATATCCTTACCAGAGTAACTTGTAATATAACAATCTGGCCCATAGATGGTTCCCACATATTCCCTTATGAACTTTTCTTAGAGCATAATCAGCTTTGGAAGGTTAAAGACGCTTGAGAAGTGCCAAGGAATATGATCTCTTATATAACTTATTTGGAGGCTTGATTTCTTAATTTTCAAGCTTCCTTAGGATCTCTAGGAAGAACTCCATCTTTAAGATATGAAACTAATGGATCGATCCAGCTAGGCTCATGGTCGACCTACATTACTGCTTGGGATTCTACCAAGCTTGGATGCTGCAGAACTTCAAAAAAAACTTCTTTTGACAATTCACTCCGGGCTAGGGTTGCCAACTTAGAAAGAAGATCGGCTCTGATGTTTTCTACTCTGAGGATCTATTGAATATCAAAACTATTAAAGACTGAGGTCAAGCTTCTTACCTTCTCAAAGTATTTCTTCATACTTTCCTCCCGAGCTTCGTAGGTATTGCTGACCTATCCCACCACTAATTGAAAAGCTCTATAAACCTTCAAATGCCTTGCTTTTAGTTCTTTAGCTATCCTCAATCTCAAGATTAGAGCTTCATATTCAGCTCCATTATTGATGGTGGAAAACTCGAAGCATAGAGCATACTCAGCAATGATTCCCTCTGGATTAATTAAAATCAATCTCGCACCTGCCTCTGAAGCATTGGATGAACCATCTATATACAAAGCCCAAAAATCTTCAGGAAGATCAACTTTTTCCTCACGATAAATAAGTATACGAACTTCTTGGTACTCAGGTTTAGCTTCATCTAGGATGGTGCACTCTACTACAAAGTCAGCCAATATCTGAGCTTTGATGGACGGTCGAGATTGAAAATTGATATCAAACTCGGTTAGCTCAATCATCCATTTTGCTATCCTCCTAGAAGTATCAGGTCAGTGAAGCCTTTATAGGTTGATCAGTGAGGAGGGTAATTGTATGCCATCGAAAATAAGGTTGAAGCTTTCTGACTACAATCAATAAAGTATAAGTCAATTTTTTTCAATTTGGTATACCTCGTCTCTGCATCTCTCAAAACTCTACTTATATAGTAGACCAGCTTTTGAATTTTAGCTTCTTCTCTGACTAGAATAGCTCCAATGGCCATCGAGGATCATCAAATATAAAAATAATTCTTCTCCAAGTTTAGGCTTGGCAAGGAGTGGAGGTGAACTAAGATAATTCTTCAATTCTTCAAAGACTTGCTGGCACTCAGGAGTCCAATTGAAGTTCTTGGATAGCTTAAGTAGTTAGAAGAAGGGCATGCAGCGCTTCGCCGATCTCGAGATGAAGCAATTTAGGGCTACCACCTTGCCTGTAAGGTGCTAAACCTTTTTTATTATTTTTAGGACTGTCATTTCTTGGATGGCTCTGATCTTCTTCGGATTTGCCTCGATACCGCATCCTGATACTATGAATCCCAAAAACTTTTTCGAAGTCACTCCGAAAGTACATTTCATAGGGTTTAGCTTCATCTTATACTTTCAGAGAGTGCTGAAGATCTCCTCAAGATTAGCAATATGATTTGATGAAGATTGGCTTTTAACAAGCATGTCATCTACATAAACCTCTATATTACAGCTGATCTGCTCCTTGAAGATCTTATTCACTAGATGCTGATAAGTGGCACTTGCATTCTTTAGTCCAAATGGCATAATCCTATAACAATAAAGATCATGGTCAGTAATAAAAGCAGTTTTTTCCTCATCTTTTGGTACCATCTAGATTTGATTGTAGCCAGAGAAAGCATCTATGAAAGTGAGGAGCGCATGGCTCGAAGTCGCATCCACCAGCTGATCAATTCTTGCAAGAGATAGCTATCTTTTGGGCAGACCTTGTTTAAGTCTGTGAAGTCTATGTACATCCTCTACTTGCCATTTGCCTTCTTGATGAGAATGATGTTGGCAATCTAGTCTGGATAGTGCACTTTTCGGATGAACTTGGCTTTGAGAAGTTTGTCGACCTCATCCACAATGGCTTTCTGTCGCTCTGGTGCAAATCTGTGCTTCTTTTGTTTCACCAATCGATATTTGAGGTTTACGTCCAATCGGTGCTTCATGACTTCAGCATCAATCCTAGGCATATCCATAGGTACCCATGCAAAAATATCGGCATTCTTCTGCAAGAAGGCAATGAGCTGCTCTCTGACCTCCTCCCTCAGGTTGGAGCCGATCTTAACAGTATGATCTTCATGCCCATCATTTAAAAGAATTGTAACATGATTTTTAATTGGTTCTCCTCATTCTTCTATTAGATCATCATGAGCATCAAGCCCATCTACCAGATAAGATTCCATCTACTTTCTCCCTTGTAAAGCAATAGTGTAATAATGCTATGCAAGAGCTTGATCTCCTCTTACGTTTCCAACCCCATAACTGGTTAGGAACTTCATCTTCAGGTAATAGGTTGAAACCACTGCCTGAAGTGCATTCAAGCTAGGTCGGCCAACAATGGCATTATAAGCTAAGCGAGCCTTTACTACCAAAAAATCCACTTGGGCCTTTGACTGCCTCAGGTACTGACCTGCCACGATAGATAAGGTTATCACTCCTTCAACTGGCACTATGTCACCAGTGAATCCTACTAGCGGAGAACTCATTGGCCCCATTCTATTATTAGGTATAGATATTTTAGAGAATGCATCATAAAATAAAATATTAGTAGAGCTTCCATTATCAATTAAAATAAGACATACATCATAGTTTGCAATATTTAAAATTACTATAACCACGTCGTTATGCGGAAATTGAACTCCTTGAGCATTTTTCTCAATAAAAGCGATGGGTTCTTCAGTCCATTGCTTTTTCACCAGCTCCGCCGATCCACTTACCTCCCCCATCGATGTCTCCTAGCAATGATGTTGATTATTTCGAGTGGAGGCCGATCTCCCTGTAGCTCATCCCTCTGAGATGGCTCAGGCTGGGATAGCCCTTGGTCAATTTTTTCTTCTTTCTGGATGTCTCAAAAAATGATCCAATCGACCTCGTCTGATGAGCTCCTCGATCTCATCTTGGAGCTAGATGCATTCTTTAGTATCATGACCATGGTCATGATAATAGAGGCAATATTTGTTAGAGTTATATGTCGGGTTGGATGAGTCCTTATTCTTTCAGGCCTTGGCAATTGCTCCTTTATCTTCATTAGTACTTGGGTCTTAGGATCATTCAGAGGAGCGTAGTTATGGAACCTCCTAGGTGGGGAGCCTTGTCGTGCCCTTTGATCCGGATTTTTTTGTCGATGAGCTTGGGGTAGAGTTCGAGCTTGTCGATGCTCAGGAGGAGTTCTAGAGTGCGGTCAAGCTTCACTCAACTTGTCAGCAATTACGGGCTTGCTTGATTCACCCGCCTGCCATTCTCTTGTGGTCTTTTCATCTTTTAAACTGAAGGCCTCCGCTCAAGCGTAACCTTCAGCCTGGGCCAGTATGTCAGCGAAGTTTCGGGGGTACTTCTTCTCCAAAAAAAGAGGAGATCATTCTTCTGGAGGTCGTCCTTTAGTGTGGCCATGGCAACAGATTGATCTAGATTGCAGACCTCTAAAGTAGCAGCATTAAAATGATTAACGTAACTCGAATGGACTTAATGATCCATCGATTGGGAATATTCTAGATTAGAATTTTAGGATTTTAAGTCTCACTGATATGATCTCATCATTGCCCTAAAATCATTGCCCTAATCTATGAGGTTCATCATAATTTTAAGAAATATAAGATGTAGCATATGATGAACCATAAATGCCTTTTATTTATTCATAAAAATTTCATGTACATGAGGAGGAATATCAAAAGAAAACATATCGCATACAAATTGCGATTGGCTTGTAGGGCACAATTCTTTCACAAGAGAGGAGGCAAACAAGTCAGTTATACAAGCCGGGTCGGTCAGATCAGTTTAATAGATTATTTGTTTATTAAACATGTTAAACAAATTGGGTCGGGTTACCTATCTATTAAATATGGCAGGTTCGGGTTGTAGATTTTGACTTATTTAATAAACATGTCAATTTTGGGTTTAATGTTTTCTGACTCAACCTGTATCTAACCTAACCTGTTTATTACCGACCTGACCCAATTGCCACCACTACCCTGATCCCATACCAACCGATATGGTTGAACAAATACTTAGGGCCTCAATAAGCCTAGTATATGTCATATGGGCCCAGACCACCCCAATCATGCCTGATTGGGGTAGATTGAGCTTGAATCTCTTGATGCCGAGATGGATAGCTGTAATCCCCCAACCTTGTTTTTAATTTCATGTGGACACGACAGAGTGAGAGGCAGTGGGGAGCTCTCCAAGTGCCAGATTGTGTTGGTTGGTTTTGTATAAAATGAACAAATGTAGTTGTCTAATGTATTTTTTAGATAAGTTATATGAAAATATGTATTGCACCATAAAACACATTTAAATAGAAATGCAAAGCTTTAATATAGATAATATAGAATGATTCCAGCATTTAAATCACTACATTTACCATATTTTTTGTGAAAATGAACACTAAATTAAGGAAAAATGGAAAAATTAGAGGCTACAAATGGCTATAGTAAGGGTTGGTCGGCTCAAGCTGTGTCAGCTAATAAACAATGATGTTATAGTATGTACAGCAGTACTTACTGTTCTGATCTAGAATTTGTGGTCCAGTCACTCGATATTTGATACTATGATTATGCATCATAATAGATTCCATACATTGGCTAGGGGTGGCAAAAATTGACCCAACCCGCCAACCCGACCCATGTTCGACCCACCTTAAATAGGTTTGGATTTTTCATTAAACAAGTCTCGGGTCATAAATGGGTCAACCCATTTAACCTATTTAATAAGCGGGTTGGATTTAGATTTTAGGTGACTAACCAATTTAACCTATTTAACCAGTTTAATAAATGGGTTGGAATAGGTCGGGTTGGATTATAACCCGTTAACCTGCATGACTTAAACCTAGGTAGGGCAGACTGCCAGGCTTTTGGTTTTGTGTTTTAATCTCTATTCGACTCTTTCAATCTTTCGCTTTCCTCCTTCCGAGTCTCGTCCTCCATCTTTGGTCCATCTTCTAGGATTTGGTATCTTGATTTTTTCCTTCACTCCTCTAGTCCTCTACAACTCCACTCCTCCTCTAGTGCTTCCAACAGCCCAGCTTCCTCCCAATGGTGGCTAGCTGGGTTATTAGGGCTTGTCAAGGTTTGGCCATTGCTGAGGGAGGACTTACTGCTTTTACTGCTTGGCACCTTGGTCCCCACCCATCTAAGATTTTTTTCTTTTTTTGATCTTTTCCTCCTTTCGTGCTTTCTTAATCTTTTCCAAGGTATATTTTTCTTAATCCTTAATCTAGGATTTTTTGAGATTTCATTTGTTTGTATTAGATTCTGTTCTGGTAAAGTTAACCGATTCTTGGTTGAACCATCTTCTTGTTTCTTGATTGGTTATTTTGCTCGGTTCCTCCCCTTTTTTCTTTCTATTTTCTGATTTTGATGGACTCTCCGAGTTCTCTACTGCTTGCTGCCTTTTGATTTTTTTTTATTTATTATTTTTTATTTTAGCAAAATACTGCTCGCTGGTTGCTACCTTTGATTGTTTACCCTTTTTAATTAGCTATCAAAATTATTTATTGGATATAGTGTTAGAGTATTTTGTTAATTTATTGACAATCTGGATGACATGCCTTTTGGCTACATTGTTGTAAACTAGAATAGTAGAATGCACCCAAGGAAGGTCTTAACTACATTATTTTTTATGTGTAAAATATGTTTAGGCAACCGATTGTAGTCATTTTGATTTAGCTGTTGATTAATTATGGGATATGAGCCTCATCTTCCTCTTTTAGATATGCATGGATCTTTCTTTTCTATTCTTTGCTATTCTAATGATTTTTAGATGTAGTAATCTGGATAAGCAGTTTCATGTGTTTGAAGTTATACAATATGTTTGTATTCTTGACTCTTTCTCTATGATGGATATTTGGATATTCATCTAATTTCTCTGTTCATCTTAGCAATGTTCAGCAGTATATTAATATATTTGCAATCAAATTTGTGCTATATGAAAATATTTTGTTATATGGTATTTTTAGCTCAGAATGAAAATGTTCTGCTATATGGTATATTAATATATTTGCAATCAGATTTGAAGTTATGCAATATTCTATTGTATGATATTTTTAGCTTAGAATGAAAATGCTTGTAATCAGATTTGCAGTCAACCATTCATGTTTCTTGTTCTATGAATCATCCATGTTTCATGGTAGTAGGTCTTCTATATAAATCATATATCAATGATTTTTAGTTTTTAGATATCACTTCCTTATGTTTCTCTTCCAAAGCCCATTAGGCCAAACCAGCTTGGGGTCAGACTTCGAGCTCAATTCAAAACTATTTAGGTCGGGCTCAAGCCAAAATATAGAGCCTATTTTATTTTCGGATCAGGCTCGGGCCTATCTTTAGTCCAACCCGGGTCTGGCTCGAGCCTGGGCCTGATTAAGGCCCACCACAACAGTGCCCCCCTCCCCCACCCGCCATGTGTAAAATCCCCGCACCCACCCCCTCCCCACATAGAACCCCTCCCTCCTCCTCGGCCCTACGCATCCCACCGCCCTCAGCCCCACCCCCCATGCGAAAGCCCCCCTTCCCTCCCTCGGTGGCCGATGCAGAACCCCCCACCCTCGTGCAAACCCCCCCCTGCGGCTGGTGTAGAAATCCTCTCTCTCCTCTTCCTCTCGACCCTACACCCCCCCCGGCATGCAAAACCCCCTCCCCCGGTGGTTGGTGCAAAACCCCTCCCTCCCCTCTTCCCTCTCGGCCCTACCACCCCTCCTCTTCTGGTGGCCGATGCAAAACTGCTCCCTCCCCTCTTCCTCTCGACCCTACCTAGCCCCCCACCCCAGTGCGAAACCACCCTCCCCTGGCTCCAATGTTCATGCTCCCCTGTGGCTCCCCGGCACTCCGTGGCCCATCGCCTTCCCGCGCAGTCGCGCCCTATACGGCTTCCAACGCACCCCATGGCCTATCGCACTGCCCTGCCCCCATGCAGCTTCCCCGTGGCTCCTCCGACACCCAACGGCCCATCACACTGCCCTACCCTCTTGTGGCTCCCCCGACACCCTCGCCGCCCGTCGCATCGCCCCATCCCTTGCGGCTTCCCCGAAACCCCTCCGCGGCTCCACCCATTGCCCCATCCCCCTTCCCGTCGAGAAGGGAGGACTAGCCCAATCAGGCCTCGGGTCGGGCTTGGACCCAGGTTTTTTAGAAAATTTTGGGTCTAAGCCCAGCTCGAAGCCCCAAAAAAATTTAGGCTGGGCTCGAGCAAGGAGTAAAACCCGACCTGGCTCGGCCCACTTCTAGCCCTACTTTCAAACTGACATGTTCATTTACCAAGCTGACATATATTCATTTTTACTCTTTTGGGTTTAACATATCACAGGGATAATATTTAAATTTATTTTGGATCTTATGGTTTTGTATTGAGCAGTATTATTATTTCTTAATTAATGCAGCTTCTTAATTTCTCATGAAATTGCTTATATTGTTGTTAAGTTTATATTTAAGTTTGTTATTAAGTTTAAACTAAATAGGTTAAAATTCAAATAGTATTGGGCCAAAGGTCCCAAAATAATCAAAGGTTTGTATGTGGAGGCTATGATGATTTTTGGATATGTGTTTGATGACTTAGCTATTTCTACGATGAAAATCTTGGATTGCCTTCTTCTACGGGCAACCGATCGTAGTCGTTTTGATTTAGAGATTGATTAATTATAGGATCTAAGCCTCATCTTCCTCTTTAAGATATGCATGGATCTTTCTTTTCTATTCTATGCTATTCTAATGATTTTTAGATGCAGTTGTCATCATTCTTGAGATGGATGAGGATTTAGATAAGTAGTTTCATGTGTTTGAAGTTATACGATATGTTTCATGGTAGCAGGTCTTCTAGGTAGATCACATATCAATGGTTCAGTTTATGGATACCACTTCCTCTTGTTTCTCTTCCAAGCTAACATATGTTCCTTTTTATATTTTTAGGTTTGGGTAACATGTTGTTTCATAGGCATAGTATTTAAATTCATTTTGGGTCTTATGGTTCTAATAGTATTGTACAATATTATTACTTCTCAGCTTCAATCCTTTGTTACCAAAAATTTCTCATTATTACTTATTATGGTTCTATATTGTACAGTATTGTTACTTCTCAGTTAGTGCAGCTTTTCAATTTCACATAAAACTATTTATATTGTTGTTAAGTTTATTTTAAGTTTATTGTTAAGTTTGAACAAGGTTAATATTCAAATAGTACTAGGCCAAAGGCCAAAAAATAATTAATTTTTTTTAGCAAACTGGTTAAATGCATCGGGTCAAGTTTGATTTGGTAAATAGGTTATTCATTTAGTAAACAAGTTAAATGGGTTGGGTCGGATCAATTAAATAGGTTATCTATTTAATAAATAGGTTAAATGGATTGGGTTGGATGACCTATTTATTAAATAGGTCAGATTCAGATTTAAAAATCTAACCTATTTAATAAATAGGTCAGATTTAGATTTGATGTTTTTTGATCTGATCCATAACTGACCTGACCCATTTATGATCCGACCCGACCCAATTGCCACCCCTAACATTGGCTATGCATCAACTTGGAATGTCTAAACAAACCCAGTTAAAGGTTGTTACTTGTGAGAAATATTTGCATCATCCAAAGAATATACTTACACTAGCAAGGTAAGTTGGGAACTTAGAAGCTCCCATTGGTTCCCACTTCTAGATTTGTTGATCATTACCTAAATTGGTGATAGTTTATGGAACACATCTATTTTGGCAATTCTAACCATCTTAGCAATCCTCATCTTTATGTGTTACTTTAATCATCTTACCACGCAAATGAAGAATTATGGTACTACCTTTTGTTCAGAGGAGCATTTTGCTTTTCAGCAAAAAGTTTTTACACCTATTTGTCAAATATAATGTTAAATGAGAGATTGTTGTGCATCCTAAATTGAGCCAATCATATAACATCCTTGATTAGCAACTCCTTGCTTTTTTCTCTTATTCAGCCTGTTGGGCTCATGGGAAGCAAGGTACTGAGGATAGTTTCTCTTCCAATACCCTTGCTCCTTACAGTAGAAGCACTCTGCCTGATCTAAGTTAATCTTGGACCTTTTATTTAAACTGGACATAGAGACCCCAGCATGAACCACTTCGTGCTGCTGAATAATATTCAACTTTCGATACTTATTATCGAAATTGGATCCTATAAGTTTATCACTGTCTAACAGTGAATGGAGCATCTATGGTTTGGGTTTAACTGCATAAAAGAGAACCAAAAGCTTAATTAGTAAATAATTTATTAATTCTTAAGATTTAAACTTTAATTGAAAGGTTCTCCCACTATTTTATTCGAATTGGTAGCCTCTACCTCCAATTCAAAAAATTATCCTAATTTTTTAATGGGTACTAGAATCCACATGGACTGCACACAAGCCTAACTATGGTTGGTCAACTCATGTACATCTAAGGATAGGTTCATAATCAATTATTTCTCTAAATAATTTTTAGTAATTTAATTTTGCTATAGGTATCTTTTCAGTAGGCTAGGGCCTCCACTAAAAATTTCGATCAGGTCCAACCATTAACATGATCATACTTGATCCATCTAACTAATGAATGACTAAGCCCAACTATAATTGGTCAACCTAACCACCATTTAGAGAGATGCGACCAAGAAATCATATTATGAATGATAATTCTATTAGCGAATAAGCACCAGGCCTATGGGCCTCCAATGATTATCCAACTAATGGATTCATGATCATCTACTTAATGAAAGGCTATGATCTAGTTATCACCATAACTATTTTATTTTTAGAAACCTTATAATATTAGAGGATTTAATTGATTTGATTTAAAAATAGAGAGAATAAGCCAGTCAACTTCGATCCTCCTACTGACTTCACCAAGTCAGATAAAAAAGAATCTAATTCAAACTAGCATTAGAAGCACCTAAATCAGTCATACTAATTTACCTAATTGACATGGATGAGCCCAAATCACCAAGTGATCTAATCAAAATCTAATTCACAAGGATGGCTAGGTAAGTGAGATCAATAGAAGGGATATGCCATTAACTCGTCAAAGACCGAATCAGTGTGACTAGCTCCCAATTAAAATCCACTGGTCAGATTGCCAAATTTACCTTAGACAGCATCTAGTTTATTAGTTTCAATTTGACCAACCTAGTGATTTTGGATTTGACCGCATAGCCAGGAATCAAGTCTATCTTGATTCTCGTTAAAGACATGGACTTGACTAACTACAATTATTTTAATTGATCTAGAGAATCCTTGACCTAATCTAAGACAACTATTGATTAGATTTAATCAATTCTCTAATTAAGTCTATTCTTTAATCTAACCTTAGGTCTAACCTAATTAATAGACGTAATTTTCACTAACCCATTTATCCAATGTGTTATGATTTGTGTCTTAGGATCTTCAATTCATAATCATAGATCCTAATCAATAAATTCTTAATTAAGTTTTGGACTGAGGGTTGGGGTTCGACATTTCAAAAATGATTTTTATGTTTGTAAAAGATTTTTATAACATGGTTCTACCAACCAGTTGCATGTTTGATTCATAATCAATATGCACATATAACAAACTTAAAAAATATTTTAGATCTAATCTAAACATGCTCATGAAATTGAAACTATTTTAATTCTAATCAATCATAAATCATTTTAGATCAGATCTAATATATTTATAATGATAAAAATTAGATTAAAACTCTTTTAATCAGATCATAAATTTTTTTAGATCTAATCTAAAATTTTATGATCAAAATTTTAGATCCGCATGCACTAGAACAACCTCTCCACTATAAAGGATAAACCTTACAGCAAGACAACCTTACAATGAGTGCAATATAAAATTTTATTTTTAAATTTAATCATCAAATTATAAATTAGATCTAATCTAAAAATATAATCTAATCATGCATAAATCATGTAATAAAAAAATCTAGGCTCTGATACCAATTGAAGGAACAAGATCTAGGGTTCTAGGGTTAGCTTTTGAATTTTTTTTAAAATTGCAGTAGAAGAGATGAATTAATTACATTAAATCATGAATAATATAATATAAAATCTTAGATCTAGAAATCTACTACATGATTAAAGCATGTTATTAAATCAAAAAATAAAATATCGAAAGAACTACATGTTGATCATATCAACAACAGACTACTCTAGATCAGATCTAGACATATAAGTAGAAAGATCAGATCATCCTTACCTTTGAATCTCGAGTTTCTAAACTTGCTGATTCAAGCCTGAGATGGTTGCTCTGAGCCGCACACATGTCTGACCTCTACGAGTTATCCACACGAGCCCTCAAACGTAGATCTGAAGTTCGATACTCAAAAATCAGCACAGTATGCTAATATTATGCTGATCCTTCTTCGACGATCGATCTGGATCTTTCTTCTTTCAAGCTTGAACTCTCCAACTTTTAAAAGTTGAGAAAGATGATTCATGATGCTAAGACACCTCTCAAACACTCATAAAAATGAAGGAACAGGAGTTAAAAAAAAAATCCTAGAAGAAAATCCTCTTTTTCTTCTTTCTTCTCTCACCAAGACACCTTGATTTATGTATTCAAGGAATCAGATTTAGGATTCTAGATTAGCTTTTAAAACTTTTTCAAAATTATAGCGGAAGAGATAAATTAATCACATTAAATCATGAATAATATAATAAAAAATTTTAGATCTAGGATCCAACTACATGATTAAGGCACGCTATTAAATCAAAAAATAAAATATTAAAAGAACTACATATTGATCATATCAACAGCAGACTACTCTAGATTAGATCTAGACATGTAAGTAGGAAGATCAAATCATCCTTATCTTTGAATCTTTAGTTTCTTAACTTTCTAATTTGGGCCTAAGATGGTTGCTCCAAGCTACACATGCATCCGGCATCTACAAGTTGTCTATACGAATCCTCGATCATAGATCTGAAGTCCGAAGTCCGAAAATCAGCACAGTATGCTAGTACTGTGCTGATCCTTCTTCGACAGTCGATTTTGATCTTCCTTCCTTCAAGCTTGGATTCTTCAACTTTCAAAAGTTGAGGAAGATGATTCGTGATGCTAAGACACCTCTCAAACACTCATAAAAATGGAGGAATAGGAGTTGAAGAAAAACCTTAGAAGAAGATCCTCTTTTTCTTTTTTCTTCTCTCACCAAGATACCTTGATTGGTATCTTCACAAAATGCCACGCCCTAGGCTTCTCTCTCAGATTTTTCATGCCCCTAATGGCTTCTCTTAGATGTGTAATCCATGAAAAAATTAAGTCAAAATTCATTTTATATATGGAGATATAGAGGAATCCTTGACTAGGTCAAATACCTAATCAAGAGGTATCCAAATAGGACTAGACTTGGGTTGGGCGTCCCCTCCATTTTTTTCTTCGTGAACCACCTAAGAATGTTGCACAAATCCTCATCTAAAATCCATGAAAATTTAAAGAAGAAATAGAGAGTGGGCGGCACAAAAATAAGGAAAGAGTTTTAGTTGCTTAAAATTCTATCTCATAGAATTTAAATCAAGTCAAACTCCTTCTTTGACTTGGTCCATCTTAAATTTTCAGATAAGAAAGAAGGGAGGGACTTGGGGCATGCATGGAGGCCTGGAGAGAATATTTTCCATGAAAGAATCCAAAAGAAATGGCATGGGGGGCATTGGAGTTAAGGTGGCGCATGGAGATAGTGAAGGAAAAAACCTATTTTTCGGATCAGGTTCATTCAGATTTGATTGGATTAGAAGGAATATTTCAAAAATTATTCCTTTGAGATCCTAATCAAATATGAGACTACTCAAATCTAATCTTATTGATCTGATAATAAAAATAAAATAAAAATAAAAATTTAATTTAATTTAATTATACCTTTATTTTGGGTAATCCAATTATCCTGTAATAATCCTGATGTTTGCCTGAGGTTTTGGATGTAGCCATGCAAGCATCTGATCTCTATCGATATCCACTCAAACAGGATCTAGAGAGCTTCTCTTTCTTAATCAAGCCTCCAAAAATTAGATATAGATCTAATCTTGAAGGTCTTCAAAACTTCTTTTGAAGAACTATCATTGTCACTTGCAGCAGTGCTGCCTTCTTCCTTTCCTGGCGCCTTTCACTTGCTTGGATCGCACCTTATTCGTGCCCAAAATCTCTTGGGCATGGAGAGGAGAGAGAGGACTAGAGGGTGGCATGGAGAAGGAGGGAGAGAGGCTTTGTGGCGTGGGCTAAAGGCAGAAGCATTAAAAACCTAGGCATAGATAGGGTTTATATAGACCCTACTGCACCATATGGTGCCACATCATTACGGACAATCACGGCCCTTTGAGCAATTAGATTTAAATCTAATTGGTGGGATGACATCATCTAATCCAATCAGATGAGAGACCCTCAAAATCCTCCTAAGGTGATTGAAAATGGCAGATGTTGTCTTAAATTTATCTCATAAATTAAGACAACCCTTTTCTAATCTAGACAAGCTCCAGTCAGACCAAGTAAAGGTTTTTGAGTAAGCTCAAACATATTTGGCTCAGTCGAGATAAGCTTTAATGATTATTAAAGGAAAACATTAGGCTCAATCATGTGCTAGCACGATTTTTTTGAACCTAATTGAATCTTATTCAAATCAATTGAACTGGGTTAGTCCAATTGATGACATTCAGATCTAAACCCTTATTTGTGTGATTCAGTTAGGTTCAGTTTCATATGGTAGTGGGATATATCATGATCTCTATCATCGACATCATCGAAATATCTTTCAATGGATCAGAACTTTTCTAATTCAGACAACTAGTATGATCGATCATCCAAATCATTCTAAATGCTCCCAAAATCCACCTATGACACTTAGCATCATATGGTGGCAATCAATCAGAACTGAAAGAGAACCTCTCATTGTAGTTACTTGTGTGATTAGGTTCCTCTATCTTAAGCTCCGACCGGATTAGGGTTAAGGTGATCTCGTCAAACCTTAATATCCATCATATGAATTAATCATTCGATTCAAGTCCAATGTGAAAATCCTAATAGAAACTCTTTCTATTATTTCACTCTGCCATGGCCATGGGCTTATAGACTTGATTTTCATGATCATCATAGGACTGCTCCTCATCTACCGAGGTAGATAGATCTCCTATTGATGCAATCCAATTCCTACAATGAACATGCTATAGCTAACATATGCCTCAAAATTTTAAATGACTAGGAGATCGAGTTATGATGTAGTCAAACTATAACACCCTCGAGATGAACTGCCGATGCACCTCAGATCAAAGAATCAGACACACCACTGCAGCTTCGAGCCAATCATCGATGAGAAGGTAGACTTCCTCATGACTACTCGAGGTGGTCACGCTCAGTGCCCTCGTTCTTTAATGAGTACCTGTACTCTCGCTTCAGTGTCTCTACACTATAGACTCAAGACTCATCTATCCTAAAGAAGCAATCGTACACCAACCTTCCGAATCAATCACCATCCTTATGATGATCCTACGATTGAGAGCATTTTATGAGTTAATAATGAAAATTCATGTCTTAAATTTTCAACTCTTGAAAATATGAACTATCATTACCATTAACTCAAGGAATATATCACAGATACTTTCAAATACACACTATGATAGAAAATAATCTATTTTATTATTTATAGTTAAAATTATAATTTTTCTCTTAAAAGTGTATTACAAGTGTCAATCAATCTAGCTTCTAGAGCACACATATCTAATAGATAGGGTCCTAGTCTCACTAGGACTCCTAGTTTGACTTGGTCCAACTTGATCCTTGAACTAAATTAAATCAAGATTTAATTAACCTAATTAGATTAGGTCTTAGTCCAACTAATAACCTAATTAAATCAAATCAAATCAGATTTAATTTTGATTTAATTTTCTAATCCAATTACAAATTGGGTTGATACAAGTGCTAATTCAACTAGGACTAGTTTTTTCTTATAATTTGCTCATCCAATAAACCAATTGGACTTAATCCAATCAAGTCCAAACTAAATCTAATTAAATTATATTTAATTAGACTTAATCTCAATCCTCTGACTTAATCAAATTAAGCTAATTAGCAATCAAATTGCTAATCGATCCTCTTGCAACACTTGCACTAGGTCAAACATCAATCACATTGATTATTTGACCTATCAACGATTCTTAATTACTGATCAACCATCCAATTAGATCGAGAACTCTTATGTGTGTGATCCCATAGGTCCAAACCTAAGCTAGTAGTGTAGGAATAAATTTTTATACCAATCAAAGTAATCATCTAGCAATGGTACTCGATGACCGGATAGGTCAAATGTGTAGAACAACATCTTTAGAATCCATATGGATATAGTTTTCATATAATTCATCTCCTTAACCAAAATACTCATAGAACACCTCAGAGTTTAACTGTCAACCTTGATTAGGTCATCCACATTATATTTCAAAATATCAAATATATCTCATGGATTATCCTGGCCAAGGTTTTTGTTATATTGAAATATAGTGATGCATTCTTCTCTAACTCTTGGAGTGGTCAATCACATCTTGATCATTCACCAACTTCGCAAGTACTAGACTGTATCCAAAAATCTTTCGTCATTGAATTAGAAATTCAGTTACTTTGGTACCAAAGTACAGTGAGGTGCTTGCAAACCACTATGGCGATCTCAAGTCTAAGGGATACTTATACCTATATCCCATTAGAGCAATTCTCGATAGCAGAATGCTCTAGAGTTGATCACGTTCAATGACGATGTATCCATACATCTCACTTATATGCCATACCAGTATCTTCATACTTTTTGGTTAAGAGGACAACCAACCTATATGGCAGATAATGATCTATGCTCGATAAACACTATCATCTAAATTAACAGCGTATCATTTCGTCGTGAATAGTTTTAAGGACTAATCGATAAATCCTCTTATTATTGAACCTAAATAGTCCTAAGGACTTAATCACAATAATGGAGTTCATTAGAAGATGTATATCTTATGATAAAAATATCAAAATAAATATTTTATTTATTAATAAATTAATTATAATTATAAGATAACTCAACCATCAATAGGTTGATGATTATCTTTGGGACATATTTTTTAATAAATTTTTGCCTCATTCATTTTCAAGTAATATCAGAGATTTTTTGTGCCTTGGAAAATAGCATAGGCAACCACTTATGGTATGTTGATTACTTCTAGATTTTTAAGTTTAATAATAGGACAACAATCTACTTGACCAATGGGTTAAGTGGACAGTGCTTATGAACAAACAAATGTTTGAAATTGGTTGATCTAGTTATTATTATTATTTTTTTAAAGCTTTTGTCTTCAAAGGAGTCCAGTGCAATTTATAACATGGTGAAGATGACGTTGTTTACATTTAGCTTGTTTCATGATAACTATGTGGTACTTCAATCTATAAAATCTATTTATCATTTTAAGCTTTCCATGTTTACTCTTGTTTTTGCCACAGCTAAATTTGTATAGAAATTTAATGGAAAGATTCCTAGGCATTAGCTTTTAAAATGATTTAATGGTATTGAGCATTTCCAAGGGTACATATTTCTGCGTTCACCAAATAATTTTTAATGTTCTTCTATTTTTGAAATTAAAGCACAATCTGTGTTGGCCATAAAATTGACAGACAGGATCATATTATGCGTTTAGTGAACTCACAAATTTAACAAAGAAGTAAGAAAGCTCCTTTGTTACGCTATTATGTAACACGGAAATGTTGGAGTCTGGCTTGATTTGTACGCTTCAAAAGTTGGAATGCGCATGCAAACACGTGTATACTAGTAAAATAAAGTACCACTTAGATGCGGGAGGAAGTGGAAAAAACTTTAGTGTCAAATTCTAATAAATAGGATTAAGACAAATAAAAATTAAAAATAAAAATTGAACTCAAGGTCCCAATACTTGAGTCGGCTTTCATGTTGGTAGGTTGATGGTATAGTATAGTATGTTTTGCACACGTATTAGTTAGAATGTCATGCACATTAAGAGCAAATCATTTACTAAACACAAGTCTACAATCTCTACAATAGAGAAATTGCTTTAGTACGGTGACTCTCATCTAGCGTGAGACTCCTGCCACTATGAGATCTGGCGAGGGTTAGATGTATGCAATCTTAAACTCCTGTGTAGAGAGGCTGTTATGAATTAGTGATCTCTAGGTCACAATAGAGCAAGCTTACTATTGTGCCACCAAGGCTCACCCTCTAAACATAACTAGACATCATCTTTATTTTTTATTTTTTACCAATTACTAGTGAAGGCCATCTTTTCTCCTTATTTTGCAAAGTTAGTAAAAGATTTAAAATTCTCATGTCTTGATGTTGTCAGTAATATTGCTACTAAATAGTGGATGTACTGAATTGGAAGTCATCTACTCAAACTAAAGCCTAAAAGCCTGATTCCTGCCTCTTTATAATTTTCACTTATGCTTATGAGAGTCAAGCATTTCCATCCATGTTCAGTAATGCAATTTTCAAAACAACCAGAGACTTACTTTAAGTCAAAGTTTCATCTACTGCCATCATTAATTATCTTAACTTAATATATACTGTAATTGTTCCAATTCTTACTCCAAAATTTCAAGAATACCGTGCAACTCAAGTGCGCATACCTTCTTTTGCAGTTGGTCTCATACAACTTTTAGAGTTATCATGATTAAATAGAAGTATCATATACAAATCCTTCACTAAGTCATTACTGGCCTCTAGTTACTATTAGATATATTTCATAGCATATAATCGTACCGATGGCTGTGGTCTTGTGAATGAATGTTGAGAGGATTTTCTTGCTTTAGAAAAACGAAAATGCTTGGGGGTGGCAGTTGGAAGATCATAAGATATTATGTACGACGTAAAGAACCGTTTTGTTTTATCCAGTTCAACTTATTTTTTTTAACTAATTGCTCTTGTTCTAAGAATACTTTGACCATTTATTGGACCCGATCTTTAGATCTGAACATGGCATGCCCTTTGTATATTGTAGAAGAATAAGTAATATTCATGGAAAAATTTAAATTATGTTGTAAATTTTTATTGTTTCTAGTACTTTTATTTTTGTAGACTTTGTGAATCTTCTTATGTTCCTAATGCCTGATCTTTAGATATGTATGCAAGACACCCAACTGCAAACATATATATTGGCTTGTTGAAATTGCATCTCGTTACTGTATTGTTTCCTTGGACAGATAAGGTGATCTGTTAGTGAAACTTGGTTATCATACAAGTTACTTAAGTATGACTTGGCTTCTCACAACATCTCGTTTTTGTAATGTGCAAAGGTTCCTAGACAATAGAAAGTTGTTTTTTGTTTTTTGGCTAACATCATGATGTTTTCTTGATCATACTTCTTGATGGCCATGTTGCAGAGAGCATATCATTGCTTTGATAAGAGAGGCAGTACATGTTCGATACTCATTGTTACCATATTATTATACACTATTTAGAGAGGCTAGTGTAAGTGGCATCCCTGTTATGCGCCCTCTATGGCTAGAATTCCCTGCTGATAAAGAAACATATAATAATGGTGAGGCTTCCATGGTTGGGCCAAGTTTGTTGGTGAAGAAAAAACTACTTTTTTCTATCACAAGATCATTGAGATCTGATTAGATCTAAAGAAATATTTCAAAATTTTTTTTAAAAATCCTAATCAGATTTGAAACATCTCGGATCTGATTCTAAAGATCTGATATTAAAATAAAAATAAAATTAAATTTAATTTAATTTTTATATCTTGTTCAGGTAATCTGATTATCATGTCGATGATCTAGAAGTTTTTGAGGTTTTGGATCTTAGCTAGACAAGTGCCTGGCCTCTATCGGTATCCACTTGGACTAAATCTGAAGGCCTTCTCCTTCCGAATCATGACTCCAGAGATCAGATCTAGATCTGATCTGAAGAATCTTTAAAAAAGTCATTGAATGCAGCACAATCGTTTCTCAAGCGAGGGATGTCTTCTTCCTTGTGTATGCGCCAAGTTTCCTTGATTTCCCTTGCTGGATCTGCCCAATATCTTGGGCATGGAGAGGGGAGAGAGAGGATCAGAGGAAGGCATGGAAGAGAGGAGGGGCAGGCTTGCAGCATGGTGAATGGGCGAATCTCTCTCAACTCTAGGCGTAGGAAAGGTTTAAATAGACCCTGCTGCGCCATGCAGTACCATACAGATCTGACCAATCATATTATTCGGATTAAATAGATTTAAATCTGATTGGAAGAATGATGTCATCTGATCTAATCAGATGAGAGACCTCATTAATCCCTCAAAAGTGGCGCCAATAGTGGTAGTCCCAAACACTTTGGTGCCTAAGGCTTTGAAGCCATCAAGCAACCCAGAGTCCCATCTGTATGGGACTCTTCTCATCATGTGCGCATGCCAACTAGGAGCGTGTAGTTGGCATGCGCACACTTTTGTGCATGGTCAAAGACAAAATCATACAAGGTTTTCTGGTGAGCCTAAATCAATTTGACTCAGTCGAGACAAATCAGAATGATTACAGGAGAATGTTAAGCTCAATCGTGTACTAGAACGATTTTCTTGAACTTAATTGGATCTAATTCAAATCAATCAAACTGGATTAGCTCAATTGATGACATCTAGATCCAAATTCTTGTTTGTGTGATCTAGTTAGGTTTAGTTTCATATGGTAATGAGATATGTCGTAATCTCTATCATCGACATCATCGAAACATCTTTCGATGAACCAGAACTTTTCTGATTCACACAATTAGAATGATCGATCATCAAGATCATCCTAATTGCTTCCAAAATCCACCAGTGATACCTAGCAGTATATGGTGGCAAGTCATCAAAATCGAAAGTGAATCTCTCGATGCAGTTACCTGTATGATTGGGTTCTTCTATCTTGAGCCCCGATAGGATTAAGGTTAAGGTGAACTCATCAAACCCAATATCCGTCATATGAATTAATTATTCGATTCGAGTCCGATGTGAAATTCTAATAAAAACTCTTTCTATCATCTTCACACTAATATGGCCATGAGCTTATGGACTCAATCTTATGATCATCATAGGGCTACTCCTCATCTACCAAGGTAGATAGATCTCTTATTGATGCAATCCAATTCCTACGATGAACATGCTATAGCCAACATACATCTCAGGATTCTGAATGGCTAGGAGATCCAGTTATGGTGTAGTCAAACTATAACATCCTCAAAGTAAACTGCCGATGCATCTCAGGTCAAAGAATCAAATACACTATTGCAGTATTGAGCCAGTCATCGACGAAAAGGTAGACTCCCCTATGACTGCTCAAGGTGGTCACGCTCAATATTCTCGTTCTCTAATGAGTACTTGTACTCTCGCTCTGGTGTCTCCACACCATAGACTCAAGACTCATCTATCCTAAGAAAGTGATTGTATACCAACCTTTCGGATCGATCATCATCCTTGTGATAATCCTATGGTTAGGAGCAGTTTATGAGTTAATTATGAAAATTTATATTTTAAATTTTTAATTCTTAAAAATATGAATTGTCATTACCATTAACTCAAAAGATGTATCACAGATATTTTAAATACACACTGTGATAGAAAATAATTTTTTTATTAATTTATAGTCAAAATTATAAAATTATCTCTAGTAGTGTATTACAAGTGTTAGCCAATCTAACTTCTAGGGAGCACATCTAATAGTTGGTCTAAGGGATCTATGCAAAGGTATCTTATATGATTTATTCTCTGTTTGTGTTCTATCTAATTTTTGTGACTATGACCACAATTTGAGGATTTCTTGGTATCTACTCTTGATGTTGGACAGAGGCAAAAATCTGTGTCAGTTTGTCTTCCTATAGGGCAGTCTTGGTATAACATGAGAAATGGAGCTGCATATACTGGTGGCATATCTCACAAATTGGAAGTTTCAGAAGACAGCATACCCAGTTTTCAGAGGGCAGGAACTATAGTACGTTCCCCAGAAAGGACAGATTTAGGCGTAGTTCTACTCAAATGGTGAATGATCCTTACATTCTGGTATGTCTTTTATATCCTTGGTGGTCTTTTTTACCTGTTGAGCCCTAGATTTCCTTTAATGCTGCCTCTTACGCAGTCAATTTACCATCTGATGCGCATGGAAAGGTGATGGTATCTAAAAGCAACACTTTTATTCATTCTGACTGGAATAATGTTGGGGGTTGGCAAAGCATGAGTGCGTATTCAAACCTGAAATTATGATTTGTAATGTTTATGGTTAAGCTATTACATCAGAAAAATGCTGAATTTCATCTTTTTTGTTATTCTTTCATAATAACATTTAATTAAAATAACTGTATCACTTTATGACAATTTGCTTTCTTTTATTCTGATGCAACAACCAGTTGGCTTTTGGACTTTTAACAAAACCCTGGAATTGTAAAAATCTGTTTATTATTTTTTTTTCACAAGGTGTTTCTAGAAAATGTTATTTTTTCAAAAATAACATAAGGCATATATTGAGATAGTTTCTTAGATGCTTTACCATTAATTGAATTTATTTTTGTTGTTTTATGAGGATAACATTTGGCGAGAAAATTTGAAATTTATATTTTGTATGCTTATCCTGTGTGTCTTTTAAAAATAAAAATCAAAAATTAAGCTTATTGCAATTTAGTGCATCATAGAGGGAACATGTCATCTAATTCTTACTTAGGTATGTTCTTTTTCTTTTGGTTTGTGGTTCTATGTATAGTTATGCTGCAATACATGTGACCTTTATCTTTTGTTGGGATATTTATCTAAAGTAAAGTGGTGGGGCACTTCTAAATTGATTTGTATATGGAGCAGTGTCCTCAGAACCATTCCGAACCGGACTAACGAGAAATTGGGATGGTTTCGGCAGAGAAAATGGCGCACGCCGATGCTGGAAAAGAAAGAGAAAAAAATAGAGGCAGAGAGAGAGGAGGAGAGGGAGAGGCCACCAGAAGTCGGCGGTGGCCCTCTATGGTTGTTAGAGGATGGTGGTGGCCCTCTATGGTTGTCGGAGGGTGGTAGTGGAGACCGCACTAGCAGAGTCGTGGCCACGGAATAGGGGTGACCGCTCTTATTCCTTCATTGGGTTTTTTAAAAAGCTCGATGAATAGTAAAGTCAGCAATTGATTTGCCGACTATAGTTAAGTAAAGCCGACAAACCAATTACTAGCTTCATTTTCTTTTTTCTTTTCTAAAAAAATCCATGAAGCTGGTAAATAGTTTGCCAGCTTCACTCTTTTTTAAAAAAATCCATGAAACAGTGAAGCCGGCAAATCCATTACTGACTTCGCTGTTATCAGACCTTTTTAAAAAAGCCTGTGAAACAGGGGCGACCACCATTTTAAGGTAAACTTGTCAAACCTAATATCTGTCATATGGATTAATCATTTGATTCGAGTCCGATGTGAAATCCTAATCGAAACTCTTTCTATCATCTTCACACTGCCATGGTCAGGGGCTTATGGACTCAATCTTATGATCATCATAGGGCTACTCCTCATCTACTGAGGTAGATAGATTTCTTATTGATGCAATCCAATTTCTACAATGAACATACTATAGCCAACATACACCTCAAGATTTTGAATGACTAGGAGATCGAGTTATGGTGTAGTCAAATTATAACACCCTCAAGGTTAACTACCGATGCACCTCAGATCAAAGAACCAGACATACTATTACAGCATTGAGCTAGTCATGGATGAGAAGGTAGACTCTCTTATGACTGCTCAAGGTGGTCACGCTCAGTGCCCTCATTCTCTAACGAGTACCTGTACTCTCACTCTGGTGTCTCCACACCATAGACTCAAGACTCATCTATCTTAAGGAAGCGATTGTACACCAACCTTCTAGATCAATCACCTTCCTTGTGATGATCCTATGGTTAGGAGCAGTTTGTGAGTTAATTATGAAAATTCATATCTTAAATTTTTAATTTTTAAAAATATGAATTATTATTATCATTAACTCAAAGGATGTATCACATACACTTTAAATACACTATGATAGAAAATAATTTTTTTATTAATTTATAGTCAAAATTATAAAATTATTTCTAGAAGTGTATTACAAGTGTTAGCCAATCTGGCTTTTAGGGTACACATCTAACAAACTTTCATTTGATCTAAAGCCAATTAGTTAAAAATCTAAGTCCTATCTTCTCAAGATGGGCTTCGATCTTCTATTGTCCTAACGACTTCGTCAGTGGATCAGCCGCATTATCTACAGTGTCAACTCTCTTAACCTTGACGTATCCGTTCTCAAGGTAATCATGGATGAGATAGAATCACTGCTCGATGTGCTTGGATTTCTAATGAAACTTTGACTCCTTAGCTAGGGCTATGATGCCATTATTATTGTAGTACAGAGGGATGGCATCCAATGGCATCACTCCGAGCTCTGCGGTGAACTTCTTATACCAAAAAGCCTCCTTCGCAACTTCCAATGCAGTAATATATTCTACCTTCATGGTGGAATCTGCTATCATCGTCAACTTGAAACTCTTTCAGCTAACAACATCATCTTTACATACAAACAGACTTTTAGATGTCGACTTTTGATCATCTATGTCGGACATAAAATTCGAGTCTGTAAACTCTTAGGCCTGGAGTTCTCCATTACCAAAGACTAGAAATATATCCTTAGTCCTTCTCAAGTACTTAAGGATACACCTCACAAAAGTCTAGTGCTATTTGCTTGGATTCGACTGATACCTGCTCATGACACTCACAGCATGGGCAATATCAGGTTGTGTACATAGCATGGCATACATGAGGCTCCCTATTGTCGAAGCATAAGGGATCTTGCTAATGTATTCAATCTTCTCAGGTGTACTAAGACACATCTTCTTGAAAAGATGAATACCATGTCTAAAAGGTACTAGACCTCGTTCGAAGTTTTTCATGCTAAACTTGTTTAGCATCTCCTCTATGTACATCTTCTGTGAAAATTCTAGCATCTTATTCGGTCTATCTCTATAGACCTTTATTCCTAGAATAAAGGATGCTTCTCCTAGGTCTTTCATAAAGAACTCTTTAGACAACCACACTTTTGTTGAAGGAAAAATCCTATTTTTTGGATCAGATTCGTTCTGATCTTGATTTGATCAAGAGAGATATTTCAAAAAAAATTTTCTTAGATCCAAATCAGATATGAGATTCTTCAAATCTAATTTTATTGATCTGATAAAATAAGAATAAATTTAATTTAATTTAATTTAATTATATCTTGTTATGGATAATCCTATGATCCTGTGATGATCCTGATGTTTACTTGAGGCTCTGGATATAGCCATGCAAGTGCCTGACCTCTATCGGTATCCACTCCGACAAGATCTGGAGATCTTTTCCTTCTCAATCTATGCTCCAAAAATCAGATCTGTATCTAATCTTGAAGGTCTTCAAAATATCTTTTGAAGATCAACTGTTGTCTCTTGCAGCAGTGCTGCCTTCTTCCTTTTCTGTCGCCTTTCTCTTGCTTGGATCGCATCAAACTGGGGCCCAAAACATCTTAGGCATGGAGAGGAGAGAGAGAGAAGTAGAGGGTGGCATGGAGAAGGAGGGAGAGGGACTATGTGGCATGGGCAAAGGGCAGAAACTCTAAATCCTAGGTGTAGATAGGATTTATATACACCCTGCTACGCCATGCAGTGCCACATCATTCTAACCAATCACAACTCTTTGTGCAATCAGATCTAAATCTGATTGATGGAATAACATCATCTGATCTAATCAGATTAGAGTCCGCTCCACAAACCTCCCTTAGGTGGCCACCAAAGATTGAATCACAGAAAGAGTCTGTGGTGCCACCTAAGAGTAGAGAGCATGAAGCCAACCTGAAGTTCCATCTGTATGGAACTCCAGGTGTCATCCTACTTTAGGCGCACGATGCTCCCTAGGCTGCTTCCCCCACCCTACTGCTCTTCTTTCTAGCTAGGGGGACAAAGCTCTATATCTTCTCTCCTATGGGTGCAGATATCCATGGGCAAGATGTCTAAATCAAAGATTCAATGTTTGACTAAAAGTCAAAAGACAAGATTTAGTAAGGTTGATGGGAAAAATGGTAGGTTTATTCTCAAATGTTATCTCAAAATTAAGATAACCCTTTTTTGACCTGGATAAGCTGCCAATCAGACCAGGTTTAAAGGTTTCTGAGAGTGCAGTCCCAAATACATTTGGCTCAGTCGAGATAACTTTTAATGATTGTGAAGGAGAATATTAGCCTCAACTCGTGTGCTTAGCATGATTTTTTGAACCTAATCTGATCTTATTCAAATACAATTGAATTGAGTTATCCAATTTCGACTGAATATCTAGAATTCTAAACCCTTGTTTGTGTGATCTAGTTAGGTTTACGTTCTGTATGGTAATGGATATGTCATGATTCTCTATATACATTCGACCACTCATCGAAACACCTTCCGATTCGGATCAGAACTTTTCAATCCAGATAATTTAGTATGAAATCGATCGATCCAGAATCATTCTAATTGCTCAAAATCCACAGTACACCTCAGCCCAGCATATGATAGTACATCCATCCAGAACTGAAATGAGAGGCCTCTCAGTGTAGCTTAGCCTGTGTGATTAAGTTCGCTCTATCTTAAGCTTCTGATTAGATTAGGGTTAGGTGATCTCGTCAAACCCTAATTCTCCTTCATATGAATTATTCATTCGATTCAAGCTGATGTGAAAATCCTAAATAGAAACTTTTTTTAATTATTTCACATCTCCCATGGCCATGGGCGCTTATTGGACTTGATTCTTCATGCATCCATACATAGAGCTTACTCCTCATCTACCGAGATAGATACGATCTCCTATCTCGGTCGCAATCCAATTTCCTATAATGAATATGCTATAGCCAAGGCATACACCCTCAGGATTTCCGGAATGGCTAGGAGACCAAGTTTATTGAAGGAAAATCCTGATTTTTCGGACAGAGTTCGTCTCAGATCTGATCAGATCAAGAGATATATTTTAAAATTTTTTCTCTTTTTATCCAGATCAGATCAAAAATTTTAGATTTGATTATTATTATTTTAAAAATTAAAATTAAACATAATAAATTAAATCAGATTTAATTTACCTTAAAGTGGGTAATCCTATTACCCGTTGATGATCCTTAACAGCGCGAAGTTCTGAGTCAAAGCCACCAAGTGCCTGACCTCTCACCGAGTATCCACTCAGGCTAGATTGGAGATCCTCTTTCTTCTCTATCACATCTCTAAAATTAGATCTGATCTGATCTGGAGGATCTTCAAACTCCTTTTGAAGATCAGCAGTCGTCCTTTGCAGCAGCGCAGCCTTCTAGCTTTCACTCGCTTTTCTCTCATCTGGATGCGCACCAACCAAGCTCCAAAACCCTTTTGAACGTGGAGAGGAGAGGGAGAAGATGCTTTGGCATGGAGGAGGAGAGGAGAAAGGGCCTTGGGGATGGAGATCTTAATTAATATCATTTCCTCTTTGAGTTGGGCATAGGGTCTTCATTTATAGACTAACTGATGATCCAACTCCTCTTCTTTCCAACTCAAATCATAAACTCTTTTAAAATAGATCTAAATCTCGATTGGTGAGAATAGAGTCTCCTGGATTCCTCTTAGAGGTGCTAAGATCGTCACAAGTTGGTTCTTAGGAAGAACTCTAATTGGAATCCAAAAAGGATGGATGGTCCCTGTCCAATCAGGGACTCCTGGGCGCCTCCAGTTTGGGCACAACGCCAAGGGTGGCGGTGTTGCCCTCTTCCTTTGCCAGGTTTTGTAGGGGGACACGGCCCACCAGCTCTCTCAATAGGTTGACACGTAGACAGAAGTCAAAGTATCAATGGTCAACATTTGACCAGTCAAAGTAGACTTTTGACCAAAGTCAAAGAAACGAGAAATGGCAGGTGACCAAAAATGATAGGCTAATGATCTTATAAAATAAGACAACCTTTTTAACTTGGACAACCTCCAATCAGACCATATGAAGGCCTCTGATTAGCAACAAACTCCTTTAGCTCAGTCAGGAAATTATTTATATGATAGTAAAGAAGAACGTTAGGTTCAATCGAGTGCTAGCACGATTCTCTTGAACTAATTGAATCTCATTCAGATCAATTGAAACTAGATCAGTTCAATTGATGATCACCAAGATTCAACCCTTGTTTGTGTAAATCAACAGTTAGGTTTCATTTTTGTATAGTAATGGGATATGTCTGATCTCTATCATCGACATCATCGAAACTCCTTTCGATGGATCAGAACTCTTCTGAATTCGAACAGCTAGAATGATCGATCATCTAAATCATTCTAATTGCTCCCAAAATCACCAGTGACACCTAGCAGTATATGGTGGCAACCCATCAGAGCTGAATACGAACCTCTTGGTGCAGCTACTTGTGTGATTAAGTTCTTCTATCATGAGCTCCGATCAGATTAGGGTTAAGGTGAACTCGTCAAACCCTAGTCTCTGTCATATAATGTAACCATTCGATTTCAAATCCAATATGAAAACCTAAATAGAAACTCTTTCTATTATTTCACTCTGCCATGGCCATGGACTTCTGGACTTGATTCTCATGATCATCATAGGGCTGCTCCTCTACCACCGAGGTGGATAGATTCCATTTTGATGCTATCCAGTTCCTACAATGAACATGCTATAGCCAACATACACCTCAAGGTTCCATATGGCTAGGAGACTGAGTAATGGTATAGTCAAACTATAACACCCTCAAAGTGAACTATCGATGCACCTTAGATCAAAGAACCAGACACACCACTGCAGCATCGAGTCAGTCATCTAGATCTACACTACATCAAATGCATGTATGGAGTTAATAGATCAGATCTATTATCTGAGTAAGTTAGATATTCTAACTTGCTGATCCAGGCTTGAGGATGAAGTCATGAGCCGCACATGCATCCGGCCTCTAGGAGTCGTCCACACGAGCCCACAAACATGATCAGAGATCCTGATGCAGGAAATCAGCACAGTATGCTAGCACTGTTCTGATCTTTCTTCGATGGTTGATTTGATGCTTCCTTCTATGAAACTTGGACACTCCAAAATATCAGAAGAAAAGAGGAAGATTTGTGATGCTGAAATACCTCTCAAAGGTTCACAAAAAGGAAGGAAGAGATCTAGAACAAAAATCCTAGAAGTAGATCCTCTTCTTCTTCTTTGTTCTTTTTCTAGACATCCTGATTTGTGTTTTCAATATCTCCATGACCCAGATGAATTTTTTTTTGATTTTTCTACACCAAAGAGGCTCAAATGTCTATAATTTACAAAAATTTTAGCTAAAAATTCTATTTAAATAAAGAGATATATAGAGTCCAAGTTAGGCCAAAAACCTAGACTAGGAAGGACCAAATAAGGAAAGTTGTTGGGGTGCCCAACTCTTGGGCGCCCCCACCTTTTTTTCTGCCGTGGACCAGCAAGTGGGGCATAAAAAAATATATCTTCTTTTACCATGAAAATCAAAGAAAATAAAGAAAGATGGGTTGGCACACTTATGGGAAGAGTTTTGGTTGACAATGATTCTATCTCATTAAATCCTTAAGCAAAACTAATTCCCCTTTTGACTTGATCTTCCAACAAACTTTCATATGAGAAAAAGGAAGAGAGAAGGGAGGTGTGAGAAACCTTGGGCATGGAGATTATTCATATAAAAATATAAAGAGAAAAGGATGGGGCATGAGGATTAGGTGGCGCAAGGAATAGGGAGTCCTAGTCACACTAGGACTCATATTTCAACTTGGTCAAACAAGATCTTTTAACCAAATAAAAATAAGAGTAAACCAACCTAATTAAATAAGATCCTAACCCATTTAAAGACTTAATTAAATTAGATTAAATTATATTTAATTTTAATTTAATTTTTTAATTAAATTAGAAAATTGGGTTGACCCAAGTCTTAGTTAGACTAGGACTAGTTCTTCCTTGCACTTGACTTATCCAATAAGCCAATTGAACTTGATCCAATCAAACCCAAACCAAATCTAATTAAATCATATTTAATTATACTTAATCTCAACCTTTTGGCTTAATCAAATTAAGCCAATTAGTAATTAAATTGCTAATCGATCCTCCTGCAATACTTGCACTAGGTCAAACATCAATCGTATTGATCATTTAATCCTAAAATGATTCTAAATCGCTGATCAACCATCTGATCGGAATGTGAACTCTAATGTGTGTAACCTCAAAGGTTCAAACCTAAGCTACTAGCATAGAAATAAATTTTTATACCAATTGAAGTAACCATCAGCAATGATATCCGACGATCAGATAGGTCAAAAGGTGTAAAACACCATCCTTAGAACTCATATGAATATAGTTTCCATATAATTCATCCCCTTCATCCTAATGCTCGTAGGACACCTCAGAGTTCAACTGTCAACTCTGATCAGGTTGTCTACATTGTATTTCAAAATATCAAATCCATCTGATGGATTATCCTGGCCAAGGTTTTGCTATATTGAAATATAGTGATATATTCTTCTCCAACTGTTGGAGTGGTCAATTTTATCTTGATCACACTCCAACTTCACAAGTACTTGATTGTGCCTCGAAGCTTTTTGTTGCTGAATTAGAAATTTAGTTAGTCTGGTACTAAAGCACAGTGAGTTGCTTGCAAGTCACTAAGGTGATCTTAGATCTAAAGGATACTTATACCTATATCCCATCAAAGATATTCTCGACAGCAAAATGCTCTGGAGTTGATCACGTTTAATGATGATGTACCCATACATATCACTTGTATGCCATACCAGTGTCTCCACACTCTTTGATTAAGAGGATAATCAACCTATATGGCATATAGCGATCTATGCTCGATAGACGCTGTCGTCCTAATTAACAGTCTATCATTTGATCGTAAACAAATTTAAGGACTAATCGATAAATCCTCTCTTTATTGAAACTAAATAATCATAAGGACTTCATCACAACAAGGGAGTTCATTAGAAGATATAAATTTATGATGAAAAAGGATGTCAAAATATTTTTTATTAATTAATAAATTAATTACAATATCTCAACTATCAACAGGCTAACGATTGGCTTTGGAACATAATTTTCAATAACTCTCACTTGTCCTAAAGCCACTTGGCACAGTATCTAATACCCATCTTCGACTTATGATTATCAAACTCCTTGATTGTCAGGGCTTTAGTAAAGGGGTCGGCTAGGTTCTTCTTTTCATCGATCTTCTGAAGGTCGACATCACCACAATCCACGATCTCACGGACCAAATGAAAGCGGTGCAAAATATGCTTTGTCTGCTGGTGTGCCTTTGGTTCCTTTGCTAGAGCTATGGCACCAGTGCTATCGTAGTAGAGCAGTACTGGACCATCAATGGAGGGTGCTACTCCGAGCTCGGTGATGAACTTCCTCAGCCACATAGCTTTCTTTGCTACATCTGATGCTGCCATGTACTCTGCTTCGCAAACAGAGTTAGCCACTGTATGCTGCTTGAAATTTTTTCAGTAGATGGCTCCACCATTTAGAGTAAAAATATATCTCGATATACTTTTACTATCATCATGGTCAGATTGAAAGCTGGAGTCTGTAAATTTCATAAGCTTTAGATCTAACTCACCATAAACCAACCATTGGTCCTTAGTATTTCTTAAATACTTAAGGATGGTTTTAACCATCTTTCAGTAATTTTCTCCAAGATCAGACTAGTATCTACTCACTACTCCTAGTGAATATGCCACGTCTGGTCTTGTACATGTCATTGCATACATAATAGACCTCACTACCGAAGCATATAAAATTTTACTCATACACTCTCTCTCTTTAGGAGTTGTCGAATAATCCTTCTTAGAAAGAAAATTTTCTTGACCTATCGGAAGATAGCCTTTTTTGGAATTCTCCATGCTGAACCTCTTCAGCATAGTTTCTATGTACATGGACTGGGATATACCAAGCATCCTTTTAGATCTATCCCTATAGATCTTTATCCCTCGGATGTAGGATGCTTCACCCAAGTTCTTCATGGAGAATTGTGATGACAATCAGACTTTTATTCCTTATGGTGTGGAAAGTCATTCTCAATTAAGAGAATGTCATCCACGTACAAAATAAGGAATACCACTGCTGGACCATTTATCCATTTGTAAATGCAGGATTCTTCTCCATTCTTAATGAAGGCATACATTTTGATCACTTTATCAAAATGCATGTTCTAACTCTGAGATGCTTGCTTTAATCCATAAATAGATCTCTGAAGCCTACACACCTTGGACTCATCTACGGATGTGAATCCCTCAGGTTGTATCATATACACCTCTTCGGTTAGCTCTCCATTTAGAAAAGTTGTCTTCACATCCATCTACCAGATCTCATAGTCCAAGTGGACAGTTATTATAAGCATTATCTGAATGGATTTGAGCATTGCCATTAGGGAGAATGTCTCATCATAGTTAATACTATAACATTAACGATACCCCTTGGCAACCAGATGGTCTTTATAGGTCTCTACCTTTCCGTCTGTGCCTCTTTTCCTTTGAATATCCATTTACATCCAATGGGTTTAACCCCTTCAGGTGGATCAACTAATGTCCATACATCATTGACCTTCATGGAATCTATTTTGAATCTCATGGCTTCTAGCCATTTCTCAGAGTCGAATCTCTGCCTCGCATCCATATAAGTGATCGGATTCTCATCGTTCTCATCGAGTTCAATGGGATCACCATCCTAGATCAAAAATCCATAGTATCTGTCTGGATGGTGCGGTACTCTACCGGATCATCTTAATGGTGCGAGTTTACTAGGCTTCGAATCTGATCTGATCAAATCTGACTTAGATTCAATATTCTATGTCGGACTTTCTATCTATTGAACTTCATCAAGTTCAACCTTAGAGACAACAGTTCCTGCACCAAGAAACTTCTTTTTTAAAAGGTTGCCCTAAGGCTAACGAACACCTTTTGATCATCAGCATGGTAGAAATAGTATCCTTTGATCTCTTTTGAATATTTTATAAATATACACTTGTCAGACCTAAGTCCAAGCTTATCTGTAATTAACCATTTGACATAAACTGGACACCCCCAAACCCTAAGGTGTGAAAGTACTGGCTTACGTCCAGTCCATATCTCATATGGGGTTTTAACTACAAACTTACTTGGAACCCTATTTAATAGATAATAAGTCGATTCGAGTGCATATCCCCAGAAGGATATCAACAAGTTGGTAAATCCCATCATGGATCTGACTATGTCTAACAGAGTCTGATTTCTTCTTTCAGACACACCATTATGCTGTGGTGTTCCAGGAGGAGTCCATTGGGAGAGAATCCCATTCTCTCCTAGATATGTGAGAAACTCACCAGCAAGGTATTCTCCTCCTCAATCAGACTGAAGAGTTTTAATACTCTTCCTAGTTTGTTTCTCTAATTCACTTCGAAATCATTTGAACATTTCAAAAGAATCCAACTTATGTTTCATCAGATTGACATATTCATATCTGGATAGATCATCTGTGAAAGTGATGAAGTAAACATATCCACCTCTGGCACTTATGCTCATTGGTCCACATACATCAGTATATACTAGACCTAAGAACTCATTGGCTCTCTCATCTTTTTTAGTAAAAGGTGACTTAGTTATTTTACCAAGAAGATAGGACTCACAGGTTGGAAGTGATTCACAATCACAGACTTCGAGGATTCCCTCTTGCGTCAACCTATTTATCCTGTTCTTATTTATATGACCTAACCTACAGTGCCATAAGTAGATATCTAATATACTATCTAATCTAGGATGCTTGCCAGTAGAATAGACTACATAAATAGGTTGTGATAACATATATACATCATTGTTCAATTATCCACAGAAAGCAGCAACACCAATCATAATGACATTACAAACTCATTTCTTTATTAAAATTTCATAATTGTTCATGGCCAAAAGGCCTACAGAAATGATATTTAAAAAAAATTAGAACAGAAATGACAATCACTAAGAACAATGGTATGAGATTTAAATACAAGTTTCAAAATTTCTAAAGCTAGAACTGAAACTAGTCTTTCATCTCCAACGTTTAGGAATCTCTCGCCTTGCTCGAATCTTCTACTGACCTGCAATCCCTGCAATGAATTACAAATATGGTAAGGGCTACCGATATCCAATACCTAGTCAGTAGTATCACAAATAGAGAAATTACAAGGAGTTATCATATAAATATCTTGCCCAGTAATAGCTTGCTTCTTTCTCTACCTGTTCGGGTTCAGGAAGGCAATGTACTGAGGACAGTTCCCCTTTCAGTGCCCTCGCTTCTTACAAAAGAAGCATTCAGCTTGACTCTTATTAGGCTTGATCTTCCTGATCTGGTCCTGCACTGATGTCCCAACCTGTACTTGCATCTTCCTTATTTTCTTCTTCTTGTTCTTCTTTCCTTTTCTAAAGGGTCAAGAACCAGAAGACGGACCTTCCACTAAGTTCACCGACTCTTTATGGAGATGGTGATCCTTCTCAAAGTTCTGAAGTAATCCCAGTAAGACATTGTAGTTTACTTCAGGCTTTGTCATTCTATAATAAGTAAGAAAAAGAAGATAGGACTTTGGCAGCGAGTTCAGTATTGCATCTTTCCTAAGTTATTCATGCAAGGGAAAGCCAAATTTGCTCAAGCGCTCTCTCAACTCGATCATGTATAGTACATGATCAATGATAGAGGCTCTATCCCGCATTCTAGCATTGAAGATGGTGCAACTAGTCTTGTGCCTCTCAACATCATTAGGTGTGCCAAAAGAATCCTCCAACACTTGGAGCATTTCATTTGGCTGAGCTATCTCAAACCTACGATTGAACTCATCGCTCATCGTAGCTAGCATAATGTAGCGCATCATGGTTCGATCACTAAGCCACTTCTAATAAGTATCTCTAACTATTCCACATGCATTGACAGCTAGCTCCTCAAGTGCAGGATCCATCAACATATATAGGATCCGTTCATGCTCTAGGATAATCTTCAACTTTCGGTACCAGCTATCGAAGTTGGGTCCCACCAACTTATCATTGTCCAACAATGATTGAAGCAATAAGGAAGTGGCCATTTCTGCACAAAGGAAAATCAAAACCTAATTAATAATTGATTCATTAAACCTAAAGATTTGAACTTTAATCAAAATATTTTTTCCACTATTTTATTCAAATTGGTATCCTCTAACTCCAATTCAAGGAATTATCTTAATTTCTTAGTGGGTACTAGAATCCATATAGACTGCACACGAGCCCAACTTTGGTTGGCCAACCCATGTACATCTAAGGATAGGTTCATAATCAATTATTTTTTTAAATAATTTTTAGTAATTAAATTTTATCCCAGCCCCTGATCAGTTGGCTTTGGCCTTCTCAGAAAAGGGTCCAGTTAGGTCCAACCATTAATATGACCAAACTTAGCCCATCTAACCAATGAATGATTAGGCCCAACTTTGGTTGGCCCACCTGATGACCATTTAGAAAGATGTATCAAAGAGATCATATAATGAATGATAATTCCATCAACTGATAAACACCAAGCCTTTGGGCCTCTAATGATTATCCAACTGATGGACCCATTATCATCCACTTTAATGGGAGGCTATGATCCAGTTATCATATAACTATTTCATTTTAGGGATCTAATAATTTTAGAAGATTTATTTATAGAAGTGAGTAGATCAGATTAACCAGCTTGTCATGATCATCCCACTAGCTTCACCAAGTCAGCTTAAGGAAGACCACTAATAGGCTGGTCTAGGAGCACCTAAATCAGTCACACTGATTTGCCTAGCTGACATAGGTCAGCTCGAATAGTCAAGTGATTCAATCAAAACATAATCTCACCAAAAGGTCAGGTAAGTTCGATCGATGGGAGGGTCTGCCAAAGTTTGCCTTAGATACCATCAGAAATGGTCAGGTAAGCGGACTGCCAATTAAAAATCATCGATCTGGTTTACCTTAGACACTGACTGATTTAATTAGTTTTAATTAGATCAACCTAATAATTCATGCTAGACTGCATAGCCAAGAATCAAGTCCATCTTGGGTCTTGTTAAAGACATGGACTTGACCAACTACAACTATTGTAATTGATCTAGAGAATTCTTGATCTAATCGAAGACAATAATTGATTAGATTTAGTCAATTCTCTAATTAAGTCCACTCTTTAATCTTACCCTAGGTCTAACCCAATTAATGGACCTAATCCCTACTAACCCATTTAATCCAATGTGTTATGATTTGTGTCTAAGGATCTTCAATTCACAATCCTAGATCCTAATCAATCAACTTCTTAATTCTCAATTAAGTTTTGGGCTGAGGGTTAGGGTTCGACTTTTTGAAAATAATTTTCATGTTTGTAAAATATTTTTACAATATGATTCTATCAACCAAGTTGCATGTTTAATTCATAATCAATATACAAGTAAAATAAACATAAAACTACTTTAGATCTAATCTAAACAGGTTCCTGTAATTAAAATAGTTTCAATAATAATCAATCATAAATATTTCTAGATCAAATCTAACATATTTATGATTATTGAAATTAGATTAAAATATTTTTAATTAGATTATAAAATCTCTTAGATCTAATCTAAAATTTTATGATCAATATTTTAGATCAGCATGTACTAGGACAACCTATTCACTGTAAGGAAAAAATCTTATAGTAGGATAACCTTATGGCAGTCCGTGCAATCTAAAATATTTTATTTTTAGATTTAAAATTATTTTAAATCTATGAAATTATAAATAAAATTAGATTAAATCTAATAAATTTATGATTAGAGTCAGATCATCATGAACTAGGATAACCTTTTCACTGTAAGGGGTAAACCTTAGAGCAGGACAACCTTATGGCAGTTCATGAGATCTAAATTTTTTTAAAAAAATTTTAGATTTAATAATTAAATTATAAATTAGATCTAATCTAAGAAATAATCTAAACATGTACAAAAATTATGTAACAAGAACCTAGGCTCTGATATCAATTGAAGAAATCAGATCTAGGATTTCATGGATAGATCTTAAAATTTTTTCAAGATCATGCAGCGGAAGACTTAAATAAATTAAATATTTATTTAAATAAATATGTAAATACTTAGATCTCAGATCTATTACATGATCAAGGTATGATATTAAATCAAAAATTAAAATTAAATAAGAAAGAAAAGGTTGATCAAATCAACCTAGATCTGTACTACATCAAATGCAGGTATGAAGTTAATAGATCAGATCTATTACCTGAGCAAGTTAGACATTCTAACTTATTGATCTAAGCTTGAGGATGAAGTCAAGAGCTGCACATATGTTCGGTCTCTAAGAGTCATCCACACGAGCCCATGAATACAATCAGAGATCCTGATGCAGGAAATCAGCACAGTATGCTAGCACTGTGCTGATCTCTCTTCGACGGTTGATCCAATACTTTCTTGTTCAAAACTTGAACACTCTAAAATACAAAAAGAAAAGAGAATGATTTGTGATACTGAGACACCTCTCAAAAGCTCACAAAAAGAGAGGAAGAGATCTGCAACAAAAACCCTAGAAGAAGACCCTCTTCTTTTTCTTTGTTCTTTTTCTAGACACCCTAATTTATATTTTTAATATCTCAATGACCTAGTTGAATTTTTCTCTAATTTTTCTACACCAAAGAGGCATCTCAAATATCTATAATATACAAAAATTTTAGCTAAAAATTTATTTTAAATAATGAGATATATAGAGTCTAAGTTAGGTTAAAAACTTAGACTAGGAATGACCAAATAAGGGAAGTTGTTGGGGCGCTTGGGCGCCCCCACCTTTTTTTTTGCCATAGACTAGCAAAGGGGGAGAACAAAAAAATATCCTCTTTTACCATGAAAATCAAAGAAAATAAGGAAGGATGGGTTGGCACACTTATGGGAAGAGTTTTGGTTGTTAAGGGTTCTATCTCATAGAATTCTTAAGCAAAACTAATTCCTCTTTTGACTTGATCTTCCAACAAACTTCCATATGAGAAAAAGGAAGAGAGAAGGGATGCATGAGAAACCTTGGATGTGGAGATTATTCATGTAAAAATATAAAGAGAAAAGGGTGGGGCATGAGGATTAGATGGCCCAAGGAATAGGAAGTCCTAGTCATATTAGGACTCCTGTTTTGACTTGGTCAAACAAGGTCTTTTAACCAAATAAAAATAAGAGTAAACCAATCTAATTAAATAAGATCCTAACCTATTTAAAGATTAAATTAAATTAAATTAAATTTTAATTTAATTTTTTAATTAAATTAAAAAATTTAGTTGACCCGAGTTCTAGTTAGACTAGGACTAGTTCTTCCTTGCACTTGACTTATCAATAAGCCAATTGGACTTGATCCAATCAAGCCTAAAATAAATATAATTAAATTATATTTAATTAGACTTAATCTCAGTCTTTTAGCTTAATCAAATTAAGTCAATTAGCCATCGAATTGCTAATCGATCCTCCTGCAATACTTGCACTAAGTCAAACATCAATCGTATTGATCGTTTAATCCTAAAATGATTCTAAATCACTGATCAACCATCTGAACGAAATGTAAACTCTAATGTGTGTGACCTTATAGATTCGAACCTATGCTGGTAGTATAGAAATAAATTTTTGTATCAATCAAAGTGACCATCTAGCAATGATATCCGATGATCGGATAGGTCGAAAGGTGTAGAACACCATCCTTAGAACCCATGCGAATATAGTTTCCAGATAATTCATCCTCTTGACCATAATGATCGTAGGATAACTCAAAGTTTAACTATCAATTCTGATAGGTTATCCACATTATATTTCAAAATATCAAATCCATCTGATGGATTATTCTAGCCAAGGTTTTGCTATATTGAAATATAGTCATACATTCTTTTCCAACTCTTAGAGTGGTCAATTTCATCTTGATCACACTCCAACTTTGCAAGTATTTGACTGTGTCCAAAAGCCTTTCGTTGCTGAATTAAAAATTCAGTTAGTTCGATACCAAAGCACCGTAAGTTGCTTGCAAGTCATTGAGGTGATCTCAGGTCTAAGGGATACCTATACCTATATCCCATCAGAGACATTCTCGACAATAGAATGCTCTGGAGTTGGTTACGTTCGATGAAGATGTATCCATACATCTTACCTATGTGCCATACCAATGTCTCCACACTCCTTAGTTAAGAGGATAATCAACCTATATGGCATATAGCGACCTATGCTCGATAGATGCTATCGTCCTAATTAACAGTCTATCATTTGGTCGTGAACAAATTTAAGGACTAATTGATAAATTCTCTCTTTATCAAAACTAAATAGTCCTAAGAACTTCATCACAATAATGGAGTTCATTAGAAAATATAAATTTATGATGAAAATGGATGCAAAAATATTTTTTATTAATTAATAAATTAATTATAATATCTCAATCATCAACAGGCTAACAACTGGCTTTGGGACGTAAGTCCCAACACTCACCATTCCTCAGCCTCCTGCTCTCCTCAAGATCCTGCATAGAAGTATAAAAGTGAGCACTCGAACCAAAGTAAAGCATCCAACTAGATGCAGAAAAAATCATAAGATTAGATTCTGTAATGAGTATACCTCCAGAAAGATCTGCCTCCTTCTTGTTCTTTTGGTTGGCTAGGTATAGAGGGCAGTTTTACTTTCAATGGCTGTCAGTGTTGTAATGAAAATATTTTTCTTTATCCATGATCTTTTTCTTTAGCTCTCCCTTCTTCTTTCCACCTTCAATCTTCTGCTTCTTTGTCGACTTCTTCTTTATTCTAAAAAACTTTTTCTTAGAAGAATCCGCTCCACAAGAAACACTGAGCCCTTTGAATCTTTCAAAGAGAGCTTAGCAGTAACCAGCTTGTTCATCAATTCAGCTAGAGTACATTGCAGCTTATGCATATGGAAGTTCATGATGAACTATCCATATGCATCAATCAAGGACTGTAAGATCACATCAATTTGCAAGTCCCTATCTAGCTTGACACCAAGCTCCTCAAGCTCTTCTAAGTTCTTGATTATCATCAGATAATGATCTTGAACTAACTATCCATCACGCATTTGAGCCTTGAAAAATCTTCTAGTGACTTGATACTTAGCTGCGTGACTCTCCTTCCCAAACAGCTCTTGTAGACGAGCCAATATTTGGCGAGCAGTCTTGATGTCCTTATGTTGGCACTAAAGCTCATCAGACATTGAGCCCAACATATGGTACCAAGCTTTATTGTCTTCATTCATCCACTTTTTCAAAGATGCTCTCTATTCAATAGATGCATGGACTGATAAGGTGGGTGGTTCTTGATTCAATACATGAGTCAGCTTTCTGGAACCCAAAATAATTTTATAGTTTCGAAGCCAATCCATATAATTGGGTCCGGTCAGTCTATGGATGTCCAGAATATAGGCTAGTAGGTTGGACACCGATATTTTTCTATAGAGAGTCAAAATTTTTAGTTAGATTTTATAATTAGACTTAATCAATTTATTTAAAAATTTTATTTTTAAATAAATTAGGCTCTTACTATTTTCTTGGACTCCTATACTTCTTGGCAGAGATGTGAAAATCTCCATGATCAATTAATTTCTAATGGATGGTGCGGTCCCACCGACTGGCTCACCACCTCACCTAACAGTTATTAGTGATGGGTCAACTAATAAGTGGACAACTCTTGTCCAATGATTCTCTAATCATGGTGCATCCAAACTTGGTCTCTAATTTGTGAAGCTCACTGTGCTTGAAATATTGCTCTACTCCTTAGTTAAGTCAAATCCACCATTTGCACAAATTGGATTCCTAATTGGGTCCCTTACCATATCCAAAATATTGAGCCCAACCCATCCAACCTATAGCATTCAATGCCTAATAGACATGGTTGCATCTTCCTGATGCAACTGAACTACTATAACCAATCGAGAATAATCAATCCCGGAAAGGGTCCGTACATCGACAATGATGGAAGATCTATGACTTAATATTCTCTTAGGAAGATTTGATTTAGATCTTTTTAAACTTGACTTGACTTAGTCATAACAATTATGACTAATCTAGCAACATGGGTTAGCTCAAATTGTTAGCCACCTCTAATCAGAATTGGGTCGATACAAATGGCCAGGTAAGTGAGACCAGTGGAAAGGATATGCTATTAACTCGACAAGAATGCATTCAGATCGAGTAGCTTCCAATTAAAAATTAATTGATCGTATCTGCCAAACTTATCTTAGACACCAAATTATCAAACTAGAGCCAATCAGGTTAGCCTACAATCCAAGCTCAAACTACGAAGCCAAATTAGGTCTTGACTTAGTCAACCACATGTGAATGTGAGTCGACCTTAATCTAGACTTAATCTTATTGGGTTGGTCAATTCTAAGAACTCTTGATCCTACCTAACCAACTCTTGAATCGATTTGATCAATCGTTAAACCTAATTGAGCTACCCAAGCTTGAACCCAAATTTATGAAGGTGTTTTAGATCTAAAAATTTATAATTATAGACCTATTCTTAATTAAGTTTGGATTCAGAAATAGAAACATGCCAAAAATCCTAGGATTTCAGGATCTAGAATTTTGCAGAAAAGTAAGTTTTTAATTTTTGATTAAGGACAAACATATAGCACCCCTATACACCATAAGAGCACCCCATCAAATGAAAAGAGAGAAACTTTAAACCCTTCTTACTCTTATGACCGAACAGCCAAGGAGAATGCTTTAATCAGAAATAATAACTAAACTATAAAAGATTAAGATCTATAACATATATCAGATATAAGATGATAGATCTATTCATGCTTATTCTATATACATCTCATATATCATTTATTAAAACACAAATGCATGCTTTTAGATATGATAAATCACATATAAAATTTAAAAAATAAAGTTTTAAATTGATCACATCAAATAAAACCTATTCTAGACAAATCATAGAACTATTCTACTACTAGTCTAGGCATGCTTCATTTATATCTCATATAAAAATTTAAAAATTTTATTTTTTATTTTCAAGTCTAATTATAATATTTATAATATCAAAAATAGAAGCATGAATATTTAAAAAAAAATTAATTATATCAAAAAAGAAAGACTACACTAGACTATGCATAGAACAATTCTATACCTAGTCTAGACATATATCTCATACAAGATCGATATGAATCTAAAATTTATTTTTTTGATTTTAGATCTGATCATATTTGATGTGATATCTAAAATTCTAAATTTTAAATTATAAATTATAATAAAAATTAGATCTAAAATAGATTTAAAGAACTACAAACTTAGCTCTAATACCAATTGAAAGAAAAACTACTTTTTCTTGCCATAGGATCGTTCAGATCTGATTGGATCTGAAGGGATACTTTAAAAATTTTTTAAAAATTCTAATTAAATTTGAGATATCTTGGATCTGATTTTAAAGATCTAATATTAAAAAAAAATAAAATTAGATTAAATTTAATTTTTGTACCTTGTTTGAATAATCTGATTACCCTATCGATGATCTAGATATTCTCGAGGTTCTAGATCTTAGCCATGCAAGTGTCTGACCTCTACTAGTATCCACTTGGACTGAATCTAAAGGTCTTCTCCTTCTGAATCATGACTCTAGAGATCAAATCTAGATCTGATATGAAGAACCTTCAAAAAAGTTGTCAAATGCAGCACAATCATTTCTCAAGTGAGGGTTGTCTTCTTCCTTGTGTATGCGCCAAGTTTCCTTAATTTCCCTTGCTGGATCCACCCAACACCTTGGGCATGGAGAGGGGAGAGAGTGGATCAGAGGGAGGCATGGAAGAGAGGAGGAGCAGCCTTGTAGCATTATGAATGGGTGAATCTTCTCAACCCTAGGTGCAGATAAGGTTTAAATAGATCCTGCTACGCTATGCAGTGCTACACAAGTCCGACCAATCATATTGCTTAGATTAATCATATCTAAATCTGATTGATAGAATGATGTCATCTGATTCAATCAGATGAGAGACCCCATTAATCCCTCAAAAGTGGCGCCAAGAATGGATAGGCCTAAACACTTTGGTGGCTAAGACTTTGAAGCCATCAAGCAACCTGGAGTTCCATCTATATGGGACTCCTCTTCTCATCATGTGCACACACCAACTAGGGGTGTGTGCACAAACTTTTGTGCATGGAAATCAAGAAGGCATGTGCCCTAAGGAGATGTCCAAAGGGGGTGCATGCCCCTACCTCTTTCTTTCCTACATTGAGACATCTTATGTCTCGACGGTGATAGAAAATGATGGGTGGCGACAGGATTTAGCAGGTATTATCTTATTTCCATCTAATGGATTAAGACAATTCTTTTCTGATTTGGATAAGCCCCAGTCAATCAAAGACAAAATCATACAGGATTCTCTAATGAGCCCAAACCAATTTGGCTCAATCGAGATGAACCAGAATGATTACAGGAGAATGTTAGGCTCAATCGTGTACTAGCATGATTTTCTTGAACCTAATATTAGAAAATATATCCTAAAGCCAATCATCTAAGTAGTAGATGATTGGAATTAGTATGTGAATTATCTAATAATAATGATAATTTGACTGTTTCATCATAAAAGTTTTATCTTTCTTAAATAAATTCCTAAATTATGATGAAGTTCTTAGAACCACAATCAATCAATAAAAGAGGATTTATCAAATGGTTCTTAAATTATTCATGATTAAATGATAAGTTATTAATAAGAATGATAATTTATCGAGTGTAGATTGCTGTATACCATATGCGTTGATTATCCTCATAACCAAATAGTGTGAAGACACTGGTATGGCATCCAGGTGAGATGTAGGAGTACATCTACACTAAACATGACCAATGTAGTGCTCTACTATCAAGAGTAGCTAGCTAAGGCCAATGGGTATAAATGTCCCTCCGACCTGAGATCGCCATGGTGATTTGCGAGCAACTCACTATACTTTGGTGCTGGACTGCCTGTATTTTTAATATAGATGATGAAAGATTTTTAGGTACAGTCAAGTACTTATAGAGTCAGTGTGTGAGTCAAAATGAAATTGACCACTCCTGATTAACTTCAAAAAGAGAATGTCTCACTATGTTTCAATTTAGCAAAATCTAGGCCTGGGTAATCCTCGTGAGGTGTCACGAGATTTGTAAAATTTTGAGATATAATAGAGATGACTTGTGTGAGTGTTTGATAGCATACTCAAAATCGTCTTGAGCATTATTGATCATAGGGATGAATTATATGGTAACCATGGGCCAGAGTTTTAAGAATGTTGCTTTGCATACATTCGACCTATCCAGATGTTGGGAACCATTGCTAGATGATAACTTCAATTGATATAAGAACTGGTTCTTGTACTATCGACTTAGGTTTGAACCTATAGAGTCACACCCATTAAAGCTTGTAATCTGATAAGATGGTTAATCAATGATTGAGAATCATTTCAAAGTCAAATAATCAATGCAATTGATGTTTGACCAAATGCAAGTGTTGCAGGAGGATCGATTAGCAATTGGATTGCTAATTGGCTCAATTTGATTGAGCAATCAAGCTGAGATCAAGTCTAATTAAATTAGATTCAATTAAAATTAGTTTAAATTTAATTAAATTAAGTCTAATTAATTTATTGGATAAGCCAATTGCAAGGGAAGAATAATTTCTTGTTTGACTAGGACTTGGGTGCACCTGATTGACTTAGGATTTAAATCAGATTTAAATCTTGATTTAATTTAATTTAATTAGACTTCTAGTTAGACTAGGATCATCCTTAATTAAGTTATATTTAATCTAATTTAAATAAGATTTAAATTAAATTTAAAATAATTTTGATCTAGTCAAACAAGAGGAGTCCTAGTTGGACTGGGACTCTCTCTCTTTCACTTGCGCCTAAGAAAGCCCACACCATATTTTAATTTTAAATTTTTTTCTATGATTTTCATGCCTAAGAAATGATTTTTCATACCCCATTATCTCAAGAATTGGATTTAAATTTGATTTGATCAAAATTAGAAGGAAGTTGGAAATTGTTTCCTACTTGGAAGAGTCTTCTTTGATCCAAACTCCTCCCTCCCTTGTGTGCCAACTCTACCCACACCCCTCTATTTTATTTGGCCCTTTTTTACTTATTTTTGTGCATGAGAATCAGTGCTTACACAAAAAAATAAGTGGGAGGGGCGTCCAAGAGTTGGACGCCCCATAGAAGTCCTCCTTTGACTTGGTTTTGACCTAGTCTTGCAATAAAAGGTGGACGCCTCTTATGAGATGGTTTGAGGATGTGAAAAATATTAAAAAAATTATAAAAAATAATAGGAGAAGGAATGGAGGATTTGTGGTGCCAAGATTCTTGGAGAAGAGCCCTTAATTAAGACATTAAAGATTGATGTCTTGAAGAGATAAGGTAAGAGAAGATTGTCTTCTCTTATATTTTTCTTTTTTATTTCTCTCTTTCTATTTTATTTATGATTTTTATATGATAAAAATTTTAGAGATAGAGAGGATTTGGGTGTGGGGATGAGTGCTCCAAGTTGTTGGGGCATGGTGTTAATTTTTGGACATGATCTGATCATGTCCTGATGAGAGAAGAAGAAGAGAAGAAAGGTCTTCTCTTAGGATTTCTTAGAGAACTATTCTTCTCTAATTTTTATGGGATTTTTGTATTAATAAAATAAAAAATCTTAGATCTAGAAACTTAGGAAAAATTCTAGAGAAGAAGGTCTCCTCTTGTCCTAGCATAGAGATGTTTTTAGGACATCAACCATTGATGTCCTGAAAGAGAAGATTTATCTTCTTTTAGGATTTATTTTTTCTTAATTTTATTTTTTTATTTTTAAGAGATCCAAGGGTTGGATTCCTCACTCATTCCTCCTCATGCTCTTCATCTCTTCAATTGTCTAAGAGATCCAAAGAACATGTATTTGATTAACCATCAGAAGGGATCGGCGAGAAGCTAGCACTTCGAGTGGATCTTCATTCGACGAATCTTCGATCTATGTTACAAATTCATGTGGATCACCTATAGAGATCGAACGCATGTGTGGCTCTAAAGGCAATAACAAATTCAACCATAGAGTTCTTGACCCATGCAAAGATAAGAGATCTGATCTCTTGGTAACCTAGATGCGACCTAGGATTAGATCTAGAATTATTCTAGATCTAGGTATTGATGTGATCAATATCACTTATGATTAATTTAATTTTAGATTTATATTTGCATCATAATATATTATAGATTCTTGATGTAGGATTTTTTAATTTGATTACATGCATATTGTAGATTAAATAGTTTAATCTATATCTTCTGCTGCTCTACATTTCAAAAAAGTTTTGAAATCTATGCATGAAACCCTGCATATTTTCTATCAGTGGTATCAGAGCCAGGTTCTATTATAACATGTTTATGTATGCTTTAGATTAAATCTAAAAATTAAAGTTAATTAAAGATCGCACATAATACCATAAGATTGTCCTATTGTAAGGTTAACCCCTTATAATAAAAAGATTATCCTAGTATGTGCTGATCTAAATCAAAATTATTGGTGTAAAATCTGGTTGATGCTGGATTGAGCTGAAGTTAAGGAAGAAGAGGTCATCATCAGTGATCTACAAAATAAAGTTTCATCTAGAGTCGGTGGTGGTGGCTCCGACAGGATCCTCCAATGATCAAGTCAGCTCTTCTGGCCAACAGAAATTGAGTGCTCAGATAAGAATTTAGCATAATTTCGGGAAGAAGAAGAAAGCTTAGAGAAAATGTATCTGAAGGATTTTTTTTTTAGATGAAGCTTATAGTAGACTAATAGTTACGGCCGTAACCATCTAGTAGTGGGCCGCTCGAAGTCATGTGGAGTTTATTACGGAGAGAGGTGTTTGTTGTCATGATGTGGCCATTCGTTGAGATTTAATAGTTGAAGTTTGGAGGAAGCAGCCATTGGTTGGTGAAGAGCTTTGACATACATCAATTCCAAAGAAGTTCAGACTCCTAAAGAAAACTTGACTGAAGGAAAAATTTAGAAGGAGTTTAGCTCCTAGAGGAATCCGACTGAAGAAAAAGTTTGGAAGAAGTTTGGCTCCTGAAGGCATCTGACTGAGGGAGAAATCTGAAAGGAGTTCAGCTCCTGTAAGAATCCAACTAAAGGAGAGGTTCGAAAGGAGTTTAGCTCCTAAAGAAATTCAATTGAAGGAGAAGTCTGAGAGGAATTTGGCTTCTGTAGGAATTTGACTAAAGGAGAGGTCCAGAAGGAGTTCAGCTCCTAGAAAAATCCGACTGAAGGAGAGGTCCGGAAGGAGTTTGGCTCCTGGAGGAATTCGACTGAAGGAGAAGTCTGGGAGGAGTTCGGCTCCTGTAGGCATTCGTCTGAAGGAGGGGTCCAGAAGAAATTTGGCTCCTGGAGAAATCCAACTGAAGGAAAAGTCTAGAAGAAGTTCGGCTCCTAGAGGAACTTGACTGAAGGAGAAATTCAGAAGGAGTTCGGCTCCTGAAGGAATCTGACTGAAGGAGAAATCTGATTGAAGAAGAGGTCTGGAAGGATTTCGGCTTCTTTCGACATTCGACTGAAGGAGAGGTGCAGAAGGAGTTCAACTTCTAGAGGAATCTAATTGAAGGAGAGGTCTAGAAGGAGTTTGGCTCCTGGAGGAGTCAACTGAAGGAGAAGTTTGGGAGGAGTTTAGTTGAAGTCCAAAAAGAGTTTGGCTGGGGTTCAGCCACTAGAGGAAGAATTCTCGATTGAAGCTCTTTCATGATTACCGATTACATTAGGCTACTCATCAGACTGGACTTCGACGGGAGTGGGATTTATCTCCAACAAAAGTCATGAATTATTTAGATTAGATCTAAAAAAATTTATGATTTAATTTTTTTATTTTAAATCTAAAATTTAATAGATATTAGATCTATTTTAGATTATTTAGATTAAATCTAAATAATATTAAGATTGCACATACTGCCATAAGATTGTCCTGTTATAAGGTTTATCCCTTACAGTGGAAAGATTGTCCTAGTATGTGCTGATCTGAGAAACTTAAATCATAAATATGTTAGATGAGATCTAAAATGATTTATGATTTATTTTTAGATTTTAAATCTAATTTTAAATAATTTATGATCTAATCCACATGATGTATTTTATATTTAGATCTAATCCTCTTATTGCATATGTTGATATGTAATTTTTGTTTTGAATCTAGAATGTATATGTATGACATATTTATTTTGTAGAAATTAAATCATGAACTTACTTTCTATAAAATCCTAGATTTGAAATCCTAGGATATTATTTAAATAATGAAATAAATCAGATCTAAAACTATATATTAAATATGATTCAATATAATTTGAAAATATTTCAAACAATAAAATCAGAAACTAGTTCTGAGATTCCATAAACCTAAATTCATAAGACTTGAACTTAATTGAGAATTAAGTGATTGTTTAGGATGTAGGTTTGTGATTTGAAGATCCTAAGAAAATTTTATAAAACATGGGTTAAAAGAAAATGGGTTAGCTTTGATCAAGTCCTTAACTGGGTTAGACCTAGGGTTAGATTAAATATGGACATAGTTAAAAAAATGATCAAATCTAATTAATAGTTAATTAGGATTAAATCATTTCTATAGATCACTTTAATAGTTGTAGTTGATCAAAATCCATACATCTAACAAATGGATGTTGATCATGGCTCAGTGGTCGAGCCCGAGTCTTTAGGCAGACCAAATCAAAACTGATAAACCAATTGGTGTCTAAGGTAAGTCTGGTATCCCAGATCGATAATTTTTAATTGGCAGCCTACTTACCTGGCCATTTCTGATGGTGTCTAAGGCAAGTCTTGGCAGACCCTTCCACCAATCTCACTTACCTAGCCAATGTGGTTAATCAAGTTTTTTATTAGGTTGCTCATTGATTCGTGCTAACTCATGTCACATAGAAAATCAATGAGACTGATTTTATTCAGTGAGATTGATTTAGGTGCCCATGGACCGTAATTGATCCTAGTCCTCATCAGTGACTTACGAAGTCAGTAAGAGGACTTGACTTAGTGAAATCAGTGGGAGCAAATTGGTTCATATCTTTTCTATCCTTAAATCACTAATAATTTAAATCCTCTAAAATTATTAGGTCCTTAAAATGACAAAGTTATGGGGATAATGGAGTCATAGCCTTCCATTAAGGTGGTTGATAATGGGTCCATTAACTTAATAATCATTAGAGGCCCAAAGGCCTGGTGTTTGTTGACTAATGGAATTATCATCCATCATATGACGACTTGGATGTGTCTCTCTAATGGTGGTTGGATTGGCCAACCAAAGTTGGGCCTAATCATTCATTGGTTGGATGGGCCAAGTATGGTCATGTTAATGGTTGGACCTAACTGGACCCTTTTCTGAGAAAGCCAAAGCCAACTGATCGGGGCCTGGGGTAAAATTAAAATTACTAGAAATTATTTGGAGAAATAATTGATTATGAACCTACCCTTAGATATACATGAGTGGGTCAACAAAGTTGGGCTCGTGTGCAGTCTATGTGAATTCTAGTACTTACTAGGAAATTAAAGTAATTCCTCGAATTGGAGGTAGAGGCTACCAGTTCGAATAAAATAGTGGAAGAATCTTTAGACTAAAGTCTAAGTCTTTAGGCTTAAAATGATTCATATACAATAGATCATTATTCTCTATAAAGGCTAAATCCTAATTGCTCCTATCACTATTAGACAGTGAAGACTTATGGACCCAACTTCGATAATCAGTATCGAAAGTTGAATATTGGTTCAACAGTATGAATGGATTCATATTGAGGCTTTTGAGCCCAATCAAAACAATTAGTCCAAGGTTTACCCAAATCATGCATAGTGCTTCTAATGTCAGAAACAAGGTCATAGGAAGAAGATTTGTCTTGCTTCCCTTGACCACAACAGGCTGAACAAGAGAAAGAAGCAAAAATTATTCATTAAAGATGTTATATAATAACACCTTAAAACTTCTCTATATGTAATTCTACTACCTGGGTATTAGATACCAGTGGTCTTATATAATTCGTTGCAAAGACTTAAGATAAGTGGAATGTACACACCCTAGTTAGATTATGTCATGGATGTCTATGTTTGGTATTACAGGCTTAGTCATACTAACAAGAACAGGATAAACGGATTAGCTTGAGAGGAAAATCTCGATATCAATAATTGTGAATCATTGATAGCCTATGAATCTTATCTTCTTGGGAAGATGACAAAGTCACCTTTTACTAAAAAAGGTGAAGGAGCCAATAATGTTCTAAGTCTCATACATAGTGATGTATGTGGACCTTGAACTTAACTGCCAAAGGAAGACATTAATATTTCATTACAGATGACCTATCTGGGCATGGGTACATCTGGAATGAATCATTTGAAATATTCAAATGATTCAATAATGAAAAAAAATAAACTAGATAAGGTATTAAAACTCTTCGATCAGATCGAGGAGGCAAATACTTATCCAGTGAGTTTGTGACATATCTAGGAGAGAATGGGATTCTCTCTCAGTGGATTTTTTTTTGAAACATAGTGTATCTAAAAGGAGAAATTGAACTTTGTTAGATATGGTTCAATCCATAATAGGGTATACTTGTCTGCCTGTTGCAGGGTTATGCTCTTGTGACTATTTTTTTACTCTAAAAATTTATACCGAGTTAATCTATTGCATTGACTCCATATGGGATATGGATCGGGCTTAGACCTAGACTCTCTCACTTTCGAATTTGGAGTTGATCAGCCTATGTCGTATATTTGCACACAGATAAACTTGGATCTTGATCCAATAAGTGTTTAAGGATTATTAATTCTGCTATACTAAAGTACATAAGATGTTCATCAGTAGTAGGGCATTCCTTTTGGAAAGAAGTTTCTTAGAGAAGGAACTGATGCCTATCAAGTTGAACTTGTAAAAGTTTGACTGGTAGAAAAAAACTGACGTTATCTGATAAACCTATAGAATCGGATTTGATTAGATCAAACCCAGAGCCCATTAAAGTGTCACCTTTAAAGAGATTCGATAGAGTACCATGTTAGCCAGATAGATATTTCAGTATCTAGGTCCGGGATGGCGATCACGTTGAGCTCAATGAGAATAATAAGGATCCGATCACCTATAAGGATATAGTGTAGTGGCCTGATTCTGAGAAGTAGCTTGGAGCCATATGATCCAAATTGAAGTCTATGAAAATCAATAGTATATGGACACTAGTTGATCACCTGAAGGGATAAAACCCATTGGGTGAGAATAGATTTTTAATAGGATTAAAATAGCACAGATGGAAAGGTAAGGACCTATAAAGCCTATCTGAGTATCATCTTAGAGTTCGAACATACGTTCTAAACATATATCTTAGTTATGAACAAAGACAAACCCTGCACTTATTATTGGGCAAAATGTTTTGTAGTGTTATTACTTGTGATGTTTGAGGATGAAATTCTCTTAATCCATAATAGCATTCCAATATTGCAAGGAATAAAGGTTTAGCTGTTATCTTATTTATCCATGTACGAGATTAGACATGGTATACTCACTAGAGATAGTGAGCAGATACTAGTCTGATCCAAGTAAGAGCCACTGGAGGATTGTATAGACAATCCCTAAGTATTTAAAAAACACTAAGGTCCAGTAACTCAAATATGGAAGTACTGACTTAAAATATATGGATGTTTTGATTTCAGTCAAAATAAGATGACAATAAGAGAATATTGACTCATACCCTAATTGTAGGAGCAATCTACTGGAAAGGTTCAAAGCAGGATACCTTAGCCTATTCAGTTAGTGATGTAGAGTACATTATGGCATTTAATGCTTCCATGTAAGCTATGTAGTTACTAAGGTTCATTAGCAGGTTGGGAGTGGCACCCTCCACCCATGGTCCAGTCCTATTGTAGCACTGGAGCCATAGCTCAGGCTAAAGAACCGAAGGACCAGTATATTCTGCATCGATTTCATCTTAGTTATTTGATATGGGTGACGTCCATCTTTAGAAAATCGATGTAAAAGAAGAACTTGATCGACCCATTTGCTAAGGCCTCGGAACTAAGGAGTTCTATGAACTCAAGTAGAAGATAGGATACTTGATATCGTTCTGATTGGCTTTAGTCCAAGTGAGAGTTGTTGAAAAATGTGTCCTAAAGCCAATCATCTAAGTAGTAGATGATTAAAATTAGTATATGAATTATCTAATAATAATAGTAATTTGATTGTTTCATCATAAAAGTTCTATCTTTTTTAAATGAACTCCTAAGTTATGATGAAGTCCTTAGAACCACAATCAATTAATAAAGGAGGATTTATTAGATGGTTCTTAAATTGTTCAGGATCAAATGATAAGTTATTCATAAGGATGATAACTTATCGAGTGTAGGTCGCTGTATGCCATATGCATTGGTTGTCCTCGTAACCAAGTAGTGTGGAGATACTGGTATGGCATCTAGATGAGATATAGGAGTACATCTACACTGAACATAACCAATATAGTACTCTACTATTAAGAGTAGCTAGCTAAAGCCAATGGGTATAAGTGTTCCTTCGACCTGAGATTGCCATGGTGACTTGCGAGCAACTCACTGTACTTTGGTGCTGGACTGCCTGTATTTCTAATATTAGTGATGAAAGATTTTTGGATATAGTCAAGTACTTGTAGAGTTGGTGTGTGAGTCAAGATGGGATTGACCACTCCTAATTAACTTTAGAAAGAGAATATCTCGCTGTGTTTCAATTTAGCAAAACCTAGGCTTGGGTAATCCTCGTAAGGTGTCACGGGATTTGTAAAATTTTGAGATACAATAGAGATTACTTGTATGAGTATTTGACAGCATACTCGAAGTCGCCTTGAGCATTATTGTTCATAAGGATGAATTATACGGTAACCATGGGTTAGGTTTCTAAGAATGTTACTTTGCATATGTTCGACCTATCCGGACGTCAGGAACCATTGCTAGATGACAACTTCGATTGGTACAAAAATTGGTTCCTGTACTATCGGCTTAGATTTGAACCTATAAGGTCACACACATTAGAGCTTGTAACCTGATCGGATGGTCAATTGATGATTGAAAATCATTTCAAGGTTAAACATTCAATGCAATTGATGTTTGACCAAATGCAAGTATTACAGGAGGATCGATTAGCAATTGGATTGCTAATTGGCTCAATTTGATTGAGCAATCAGGCTGAGATTAAGTTTAATTGAATTAGATTCAATTAGAATTAGTTTGGATTTAATTAGATTAAGTCTAATTGGTTTATTAGATAAGCCAATTGCAAGGGAAGTACAATTCCTTATTTGACTAGGACTTGGGTGCACCTGATTGACTTAGGATTTAAATTATATTTAAATCTTGATTAAATCTAATTTAATTAGGCTCCTAGTTAGACTAAGATCATCCTTAATTGAGTTATATTTAATTTAATTTAAATAAATTTAAATTAAATTTAAAATAATTTTGACCTAGTCAAACAAGAGGAGTCTTAGTTGGACTGGGACTCTCTCTCTTTCACTTGTGCCTAAGAAATCCCACACCATATTTTAATTCTAGATTTTTTTTCTATAATTTTCATGCCTAAGAAATGATTTTCCACATCCTATTATCTCAGGAATTGGATTTAAATTTGATTTGGTCAAAATTAGAAGGAAGTTGGAAATTGTTTTCTACTTGAAAGAGTCTTCTTTGATCCAAACTCCTCCCTCCCTTGTGCGCCAACTCTACCCATGTCCCTCTATCTTATTTGGCCCTTTCTCTCTTGATTTTGTGCATGAGAATCAGTGGTTACATGAAAAAATAAGTAGGAGGGGCGTCCAAGAGTCGGATGCCCAATAGAAGTCCTCCTTTGACTAGGTTTTGGCCTAGTCTTGCAATAAAAGGTAGATGCCTCTTATGAGATGGTTTGAGGATGTAAAAAATTCTAAAAAAATCATAAAAAATTAGAAGAGAAGGAGGAGAAGGCATGGAGGATTTGTGGTGCCAAGATTCTTGGAGAAGAGCCCTCAATTAAGACATCAAAGGTTGATGTCTTGAAGAGACAAGGTAAGAGAAGATTGTCTTCTCTTATATTTTTCTTTTATGTTTTTCTCTTCATATTTTATTTATGATTTTTATATGATAAAAATTTGAGAGAGAGAGGATTTGGATGTGGGGATGAGTGCTCCAAGTTGTTGGGGCATGGTGTTTATTTTTGGACATGATCTGATCATGTCCTGATGAGAGAAGGAGAAGAGAAGAAAGGTCTTCTCTTAGGATTTCTTGGAGAACCATTCCTCTCTAATTTTTATGAAATTTTTGTATTAATAAAATTAAAAATATTAGATCTAGAAACTTAGAAAAAATTCTAGAGGAGAAGGTCTCCTCTTGTCCCAGCATAGAGATATTTTCAGGACATCAACCATTGATGTCCAGAAAGAGAAGATTTGTCTTCTCTTAGGATTTATTTTTTCTTGATTTTATTTTCTAATTTTTGAGAGATCCAAGGGTCGGATTCCTCCCTCATTCCTCCTCATGTTCTTCATCTCTTCAATTATCCAAGAGATTCAAAGAATATGTATTTAATTAACCATCAGGAGGGATCCATGAGAAGCTAGTACTTCGAGCGGATCTTCATTTGACAAATCTTCGATCTATGTTGTAGGTTCGTGTGGATCACCTATAGAGGCCAGACATATGTACAGCTCTAAAAGCAACAACAGATTCAACCATGGAGTTCTCGACCCATGCAAAGGTAAGAGATCTGATCTCTTGGTGACCTAGATGCGATCTAGGATTAGATCTAGAATTATTCTAGATCAAGGTATTGATGTGATCAATACCACTTATGATTAATTTAATTTTATATTTATATTTACATCATAATATGTTATAGATCCTTGATGTAGGGTTTTGTAATTTGATTACATGCATGTTGTAGATTAAATAGTTTAATCTATGTCTTCCGCTGCTCTACATTTCGAAAAAGTTTTGAAATCTATGCATGAAATCCTGCATGTTTTCTATCACCTAATTGGATCTAATCTAAATCAATCAAACTGGGTTAGCTCAATTGATGACATCTAGATCCAAATTCTTATTTGTATGATCTAGTTAGGTTCAGTTTCGTATGATAACGGGATATGTCATGATCTCTATCATTGACATCATCGAAATACCTTTCAATTCATCTGAACTTTTCTAATTCACACAATTAGAATGATCAATCATTAAGATCACCCTAATTGCTCTCAAAATCTATCAGTGATACCTAGCAGTATATGATGGATAGCCATCAGAACCGAAAGCGAACCTCTCGGTGCAGCTACTTGTGTAATTGGGTTCTTCTATCTTAAGCCTCGATAGGATTAGGGTTAAGATGAACTCATCAAACCCAATATCCATCATATGAATTAATTATTTGATTCAAGTTTGATGTAAAATTCTAATAGAAACTCTTTCTATCATCTTTACACTGCCATGGCCATGGGCTTATGGACTCAATCTTATGACCATCATAGTGAAGAAAAAATACTATTTTCCATTGCAGGATCGTGCAGATCTGATCAAATCTGAGAAGAATTTTTTAAAAAATTTTTAAATAATCCAATCAAATCTAAGAGTTCTCAGATCTAATCATGATGATCTGATATTAAAAATTAAAAATTAAATTAAATTAGATTTAATTTAAAGTACCTAATTGAGTAATCTAATTACCCTGCAATGATCCTATTGATTCTTGAGGTTCTGGAAGGAGCCATGCACGCGCCTAGCCTCTATCAGTATCCATTCAGGCAGGATCTGAACATCTTCTCCTCATGAACCTTTTCTCTAAAAATTAGATCAGGATCTGATCCAAAGAACCTTCAATACTATTTCTGAAGGCAGCCCGTCCATCACACGAACACCATCACGTAGATTCTGAATATTGCACCAAAAACATTGGACGTTCTTCTTAGATTTATGCCTAACCTTTTAAGCTTATAGAAGAGAAGAAGAGAGAGGATAGATAGGGTGTGGGATTTTAGGGATGGAATACTTTAGGCATGAAAAATTATTTCTTGTATTGAATGCACTTTGACGTGAGAAAGGCTTTTATGTCCAACACCTACTTAGAGTTCCTTTTGACAAAAATAACTTATTTATTTTATCATTAGATCTCTAGGACTTATTCTTCATGAAAAATCATCAGATCTCATCAATTTTTTTTGCCAAAAATAATTCAAAATGGTATTGGTATGAGTAGATAAGGAAGAGTCCACTGCACCTAGGACTCTTCCCTCAAGAGTTTGATCCAAATCAAACTATATCATAACTCAATCTAGATACCTCCAAAAATTATGAAATTTGGTACACCTAATGCATAACTCATACTCTATCAAGTATCTAAAAATTAGGTCAAAATATTTTCTAGAGAATTTTTTAAAAGTATCTGATCAAGTGACCCTCAATTCTCTCAAATAGGTCAACTTTTGACCCTAGTCCAATTTGACTATAAATAGATTTAATTTCTATAATTAATCTGATCTAGACTTATTCCAATCAAATAAAAATAAATCTATTCTAAATATGAGAATTAGTTAAATCAAATTAGACTCGATTGCGATGAATTCAAAAGATTTTAGAAGGAGAAAGTCAAGCTCAATCATGTGCTAGCACGATTATCTGAACCTGATTGGATCTAATCCAAATCAATCAAACTGGCTTAGCTCAATTGATGACATCCAAACTCAAACCCTTATTTGTATGATCCAATTAGATTTAATTCTGTATGATAATGAGACATGTCGCGATCTCCATCATCGACATCATTGAAATACCTTTCGATGAACCAGAACTTTTCTGATTCATACAATTAGAATGATTGATCATCAAAATAATCCTAATTGCTCTCAATCTACTAGTGACACCAAGCAGTATATGGTGGCAATCCATCAAAACTAAAAGCGAACCTCTCGATACAGTTATCTATGTGATTGGGTTCTTCTATTTTGAGCTCCGACGGGATTAGGGTTAAGGTGAACTTATCAAACCCAATGTCCATCATATGAATTAATCATTCGAATCGAGTTCAATGTGAAATCCTAATAGAAACTCTTTCTATCATCTTCATTCTGCCATGGCCATGGGCTTATGGACTCAATCTCATGATTATCATAGGGCCACTCTTCATCTACCGAGGTAGATGGATCTCCTATTGGCGCAATCCAATTTCTATAATGAACATGCTATAGCCAACATACACCTCAGGATTCCAAATGGCTAGGAGATCGAGTAATGGTGTAGTCAAACTATAACACCCTTAAAGTGAATTATCGATGCACCTCAAGTTAAAGAATCAGATACACCACTACAGCATCGAGTCAGTCATCGATGAGAAGGTAGACTTTCTTATGACTACTCGAGGTGGTCATGCTTAGTGCCCTCATTCTCTAATGAGTATCTATACTCTCGCTCCGATGTCTCCATACCATAGACTCAATATACATCTATTCTAAGAAAGCGATCGTACACCAATCTTTTGGATCGATCACCATCCTCATGATGATCCTACGATCGAAAGCAATTTATGAGTTAATTATGAAAATTCATGTCTTAAATTTTCAAATTTTGAAAATATGAATTATCATTATCATTAACTCAAAGGATGTATCACAGACACTTTTAAATACACACTATGATAGAAAATAATCCATTTATTAATTTATAATCAAAATTATAAAATTGCCCTTAGAAGCGTATTAGAAGTGACAACCAATCTGGCTTCTAGGTTACACATCTAACAAACTCCCATTTGACCTAAAGCCAATTGGCTACAAACCTAAGTCCCATCTTCTCATGGTGGGCTTCGATCTTTTGTTGGCTCAATGGCTTTATCAGTGGGTCAACCGCATTATCTGCAGTATCAACTCTCTTGAACTCGACGTATCCCTTCTCGAGATAATTGCAGATGAGGTGGTATCGCCACTCGATGTGCTTAGATTTATGATGAGACCTCAGCTCCTTAGCTAGGGCTATGGCATCATTGTTGTCGCAGTACAGAGTGATGGCATCACTCTAAGCTCTATGGCAAACTTGTTGTACCAGAATGCCTCCTTTGCAGCTTCCGACATAGTGATGTTGATGCGGGACAGCCTAAAAAAAAGAAAAGACCAAGCTTTCTTTCATTCATCAATAACAAATCACATCCGATCATGGCATATTATTTTCAGGACAGACAGTATAGTTGCCTATACTCTGCTCAGAAGGCATGACTGATTGATACGGGACCAAAGCACAATCAATATAAATGATGCTGATGAATGCCATTTTAGAGATAAGTAAATAACTAGCAATAATAAAGTAAATAGATAGATAGCAAAAATTAAACATGCTCATGAATAATTGCAAAAAAAATATAAATGGAATGAAGGATAGTAAGATATTAAGCCTGCAAGAAATTCAAAAAAAAGATAAGAAGAATCTGGATTGAGGTGGTTAAAAAACTATCCGGATTAGGGCTCTTAATCTTTTAACCAAGCAGATCTATCGATAAAAAATTGAATCTTTACCAACATCGAATCTAAAAAAAAAATAAGTAAAAATCAAAAATCAGTTGAGAAGGAACAAAGATCCTTGTCAATGTTTGATTTATAGAATAATAGACCACTTTTTCTCTCTCTACATGATAGATGAAAATTTTGGAGGAGACAGATCTTCTTTTGGTGGAATAGACTTATGTAGGTAGATGATGAAGATAAATCGAGATCGTAGGAACATTAAATCTCAAAAAAAAGAAGGTTAAAAAGATAGAAAAAAGGTGGGCCTCACACCCTCCCCTCATGGGGCAATTTTGGATCTTACATCCTCTCCCTCTTGGAGCGACCAACACAAGTGTTTGTGGGAATTGTAAAGTGATTCATTCATTCATTATCTCATTCATGAAAGATACATGGATTTATATAGGACCCTAGGGATCCTTTTTCTTTAGGAATCCTATTCCCTTTACAAGAAAAAAAATCAACTCTCCCAACAAAAAAGTAAAACATTATGTATGGTTTTCAAATACAATAATATATCATATCTATCTTCTATAAAATCATAGAGAAGAAATCAGCCTTTTAACAAAATAAGTAAGAAATCAAGAACTCTTAAGAAATCCTAGGAAAGAAAAGAAACTCCATGTGGGCGCTTGATGCCTGGCACAACTTGGCATGTGGATCCTTGGGCATAGCACATGCTGGTGTGTATATTTTCTCCCTAGGCGTGTGGAGGGTGGTGGCTCCAAAGATGACATGGACCAAGCTTGCTTTTTTATGATGGTCTCTTTCCAAATAAGGCTCAATCCAAAATAAACCCAAGTATGGTCCTATGGATCCAAAACTAAATGCATCAAAAGAACTAATTGATTAAATTAAAAGGACTAGAACAAAATAACTGAAGTAGAGTTATTCTGATATGGCTTCTTCAATCCAAATTGAATCTAAATTATGTTGCCAACTTCTGGTAGCTCTGGTGTCTGCACCAATTCTCTCGAGATGGGGAGAACTTGACCCTATCGAGTAGGGGTCGATTCTGCTTTGGTGACGCTCAAGCAAATCGAGATCAATAAGCTGCAACTCTTCTTGAGTGATCTAGGTATCCTCGAACTTCGGTCGACCTCCTCATCTAACTAAGTACTGTTGATAGCCTCGACTCCGGGTGGAGATGATCCGCTCATCCAAAATTCTCTCAATCTGATCATGCTTTGACATTTTGGCTAGTGGACATTCAGGAATAGGCTCTCTCTCAAAGGTTGGTTCAAGCTCAAATGGCTCACTAGTTATCCAAGTTGGCTCTTTATAGGCGACGAGATCTACAACGTTAAAAGTAGAGCTAATCCCAAAATCAGAAGGTAAGTCTACAACATACGCATTTGGTCCAATCTTCTTTAAAATCTTAAATGAACCTGCTCCTCGAGCATGTAACTTCTTGACAGTTCCTGATGGGAATCGTTCAGGCCTTATTCGAACCATCACATAGTCTCCTTCCGTAAACTCTTGGACACGTCGATGAGAATCTGCATTCTGTTTATAAACTTTATTACTAATACTAATTTTTTTTCTAATCTCTTTATGTAAACTCTTGACATGCTGTGCAAATGACTCTGTAGATTCAAAAATTCTAGCATGCATGGGCAATGGGATAAGGTCTATTGATTTTCTAGGTTGATATCCATGAACTACTTCAAAAGGACTCATGCCAATGGACCTATTAACAGAGCTATTATATGCAAATTTAGCTCGGGGCAATAAAAAATCCTAGTTACCCATATGTTCCCCAATCAAGCAATGCAATAAATTTCCAAGACTCCTATTGACCACTTCAGTCTGACCATCTATTTGTGGGTGAAAGGCAGAAGAAAATTTTAATTTTGTGCCTAGAAGGTGCCATAGGATTTTCCAAAAGTAGCTCATGAATCTAACATCCTTATCAGATACAATGATTTTAGGTAATCTATGCAATTTAACAATCTCATCAAAGTATATTCTTGCAACTTTCAAAGCATCTGATGTTTGGCAATAGGGCAAAAAATGGGCCATTTTTGAAAACCTATCTACAACCATTAGAACTGAATCATGCTTCCTAACTATCTTAGAAAAGCCTAGAACAAAATCCATGCTAACATCTTACCAAGAAAAGTCTGGTATAGGTAAGGGTGTGTATAGGCCTGTGTTCTGTTTTCTTTGCTTGGCCACAGCACACGTTCTACACTGAGCAATAATTCGAGTGACATCCCTTTTCAGGCTTGGCCAAAAGAACTGAACTTCTACCAATTCTATGATTTTATTCCTACCAAAGTGTCCAGCTAGGCCTCCAGCGTGTAGTTCCTAAACTAGAAAATCTCTTAAAAATATACGAAGAACACAAAGCGTAGCTCCTCTAAACAAGTAACCATCCTGAAGGGTATATTCACTGTATTCTCTAGATGGTCCTTTTCATAAAATGATAAGTATACTGCCAAAATCTGGACACTCCTCATAATCTTCTTTAATCTTATCAAAACCAACAACCTCTACACTAATGGTGGACAACAAAGTATGACGATGACTTAGGGCATCAGCAGCATGATTCTCTACACTCGCACGGTGTTTCAAAATAAAAGTATAGGCTTGCAAAAACTCGACCCACCTACCATGTCTATGATTTAGTTTCTTTTGAAAATTTAGAAATCGGAGGGCTTCATAATCTAAGTATAAAACAAATTCTTACGATAGTAGGTAATGTCTCCAATATCTTAGGGCTTGGACTACTGCATAAAACTTCTTATCATAGGTAGAATACTTTAGTTTAGAATCGTTAAGTTTCTCGCTAAAATATGCTACCAAATGACCTTCTTAACTAAGGACACTACCAATCCCAACTCCTGACGCATCGCATGCTACTTCAAAAACCTTGAAAAGATCAAGTAAATATAGGACTGGGGCATGGGTCATTTTGTCCTTAATGTTTAGGAAGGCTCTATTAGCTACTTTAGTCCATTCAAAATCTTTCTTTCTAATACAGTCAGTGATGGGAGCGACTATGGTGCTAAATCATTTTATGAACCTATGATAAAATGTTGCTAATCCATAAAAACTTCGCACGTCATGCACACTCTTGGGTACCGGCCACTCAACTATTACTTTGATCTTTTCAGGGTCGGCAGACACACCATCGGGGGTAACAATAAAACCTAAGAAGTTGATACGGTCCATCATGAAAGCACATTTCTTAGAATTGGCATACCGACTTTCTATTCTAAGGACTTGGCAGACTTTTCGAAGATTATCTAGATGGTCGTCCCTAGTTCGACTATAGATCAAAATGTCATCAAAGTACACGACTACAAACACTCCTATAAACGATCGTAGTACTTAGGTCATCAATCTCATTAAAGTACTAGGGGCATTAGATAACCCAAATGGCATCACCATCCACTCATATAAACCATCTTTCATCTTAAAAGTAGTTTTTCACTCATCTCTCAATCTAATCCTTACTTGATGGTAACCACTCTTGAGATCAATCTTAGAGAAATAGTAGCTTCGGCCATCATATCTAGCATGTCATCTAACCTAGGAATAGGAAAATGGTACTTAATGGTGATCTTGTTAATGGCACGACTATCTATGCACATCCTTCATGTTCCATTCTTCTTTGGAGTCAATAGTGTAGGAACTGTACAATGACTTAAACTCTCTCTCATGAATCTTTTTTTCATCAGCTCTCCAACTTGCTTTTATAGCTCAGCATGCTCAGTGGGGTTCAACCTATAATAGGGCAAATTGGGTAGGATAGATCCAGGTACCAAATCAATGGCATGCTAAATGTTTCTCATGGGTGCTAAGTGATCTAGAAGATCCTCAGGAAAAGCATCATGAAATTCATTAAGAATACTAACTACTTCCTTGGAATGATCTATCTTAGGGTCCTCACAAACTTCTCTCACAGCAATCATCCAAACTAGTGATTCTTTACTCACAGTCATCTCTAATTCCTTAGCACTTATCAAATGGAGGCTTTTCTTTTTTATGTTTTTTTTTGGTCCATCACCTATCTTTCTATTGGTAGCCTTAGGTGGAAAAGGATTGATCATGATCTTCTTACCCTTATGAGTGAAACTACAGGAGTTGGTTCGACTGTAAATCATAACATCATTGTCAAACAGCCAAGGCCGACCTAATATGATACTTTCGACTTTCATGGATAAGACATCGCACCAAACATGATCCTGATAAGAATGGAGCTGAATGAAAATACGACATCTATATTTGTTAGGAATAGAGAAGGAATCTATCCAAAACACACGGTATAGGTTGGGATGATCTACAGAAGCTAATCCTAATCGCTTAACCATATCAGTGGAGATGGTATTGATACAGCTATTGCTATCAATGATCACCTTATAAATTTTATCGCTAAATTTTATAAAGGTATGAAAAATAAAGGTCCTACACCAGTCTTCACTCTTCTTAGTCTGTGCTAGAACATACTTAACGACTCCAAGCCTAAGGTCTGACTCCGGTGCAACAAAACTTAGGATTTCCTCAGTACTCTCAAACTACTCGACTAAGTCTGGATCAGCTTCATAAACTTTCTCCTTAATATTTTCTAGAGTTTTCTCTTCTAATTCTTCCATAAATAATGATCGGTTGGAACATTGTGCAGCAAAATAACCATAACCATGGCACTTGAAGCAGTGGGATCGAGAATTAGTTTTCTTAGATAACTCTCCTGCAACTCTTTTTTCTTTATCTTCTTTTCTCATAATAGGATTTGTAGGTGGAGGTCCATTACTAGGAGTCTGGGTAGTATGGGATCTCAATCTAGAAGGGGTTACTCGGCTAGGTTCAAGATGATGGATGGTCGAATACCTAAAAAATCTCTTAAAATCTAGAACAAATTGATAATCTTGTTCTAACGTGGTTACCTCTCACAAGAGCTTACACTGGATATCTTCTCGTAATCCATCTCTAAATCTTGACAAGATAACAATCCTATCTTCAGTTACTCCACATCTCATGAGGTACTCATCAAATTTCGTGATGTACTTTGTGACTGATCTATTTTCAGAAATAAGTCTCTGCCATTGATCTAAAAGTCTTTATTGGTAGGAGGTGGAGAGGTATTTTTCTCTAAGTTTTTTCTTCATTTCATCCCAGGTTTCTATCAGATCTTGTCTTCTTTGGTTGAGAAGACGTTCTTCTTTGGTTGAGAAGAAATTCAATACTTTTCCAATAAAGTTGATTTTGCCTAATCAACTTCATCCTAGCAAACCTAACTTTCCTTGCTTCAGATATTTCGTACCATCCAAAATAGTAGTCCATGCCCAATTCCCAATCTAGGTACTCTCTCAGATCTAGACAACCATCAAAACTTGGGGCTTCGATCTTCACATTCCTAAGGAATGCTCATCCTAGTCGAACTGATTATGATGGGGCCGTGCTGCTATAGCTCGATCTAGGTTGAGGTTCCTTCTTCTCTGTCCTATAGATAGTTGGGGAGACTCAGGTTCAGATTGTCTTTACCTAGCTTCTTCTAGTACTGTTATTCTTTCACTCATGGTTTTTATAAAATCTTTCATATCATCAAACTTCTCAGTCAGGGCATTAATGATGGCTGCTGTATTGAAATTCATGTTGGTACTGGATGGAAAAGTAGGACGTTGGTATTGGGTACCTAATCTAGTGGTCATGCAAGTCCAGGATGCAAGAATAAGATGCAGTAAAAAAAATATTGAAAAGTAAATTGCAAAATTTAAATTATAAAAATTTAACTTGCAAGAATTTTAAATTACAGAATTTAAAATAAAGCCCTAACCAATCCAGCTCTGATACCAAATTGATGCAGGACAACCTAAAAAAAAAGAAAAAACCAAGCTTCCTTTCATTCGTCAATAATAAATCATGTCCGACCATGGCACATTATTCCCAGGATAGATAGTATAGTTGCCTATACTCTGCTCAGGAGGCATGACTAATTGACACGGGACCAAAGCAAGATCAATCTAAATGATGCCGATGAATGCCATTTTAGAGATCAGTAAATAACTAGCAATAATAAAGTAAATAGATAGATAGCAAAAATTAAATATGCTCATAAGTAATTACAAAAAAAAATATAAATGGAATGAAGGATAGCAAAAAATTAAGCCCACAAGAAATTCAAAAAAAAGATAAGAAGAATCCGAATCTTGGTAGTTAAGAAACTACCCTGATTAGGGCTCTTAATTTTTTAACCAAGCAGATCTATCGATAAAGAATCGGGTCTTTACCAACATCAGATCTAAAAAAAAATAAATAAAAATCAAAGATCAATTGAGAAGGAATGAAGGTCCTTGTCAATGTTTGATCTATAGAATAATAGACTACTCTTTCTCTCTCTATATGATGGATGAAAATCTTGAAGGAGATAGATCTTCTTTTGGTGGAATAGGCTTATGTAGGTAGATGGTGAAGATGAATCGGGATCGTAGGAGCATTGAATCTCAAGAAAATGAAGGTTAAAGAGATAGAAAAAAGTTGGACCTCACACCCTCCCCTCGTGGGGTGATTTTGGATCTCACACCCTCTCCCTCTCAAAGCGACCAACACAAATATTTGTGAGAATTGTAAAGTGATTCATTCATTTATTGTCTCATTCATGAAAGATACATAGATTTATATAGGATCCTAGGGGTTCTATTTCTTTAGGAATCCTATTCCCTTTACAAAAAAAAAATCAATCCTCCCAATAAAAATGTAAAATATTATGTATGGTTTCCAAATATAATAATATATCATATCTATCTTTTATGGAACCATAGGAAAGAAATCAGCCTTTTAACAAAATAAGTAAGAAATCAAGAACTCTTAAGAAATCCTAGGAAAGAAAAAAAACTCCATGTGGGCGCTTGATGCCTGGCATAACTTAGCATGAGGATCCTTGGGCATGGCACATGCTGGCGGGTGTATTTCCTTCCTGGGCATGTGGAGGGTGGTGGCTCCAAAGATGACGTGGACCAAGCTTGCTTCTTTATAATGGTCTCTTTCCAAATAAGGCTCAATCCAAAATAAACCCAAATATGGTCCTATGAACCCAAAACTAAATGCATCAAAAGAACTAATTGATTAAATCAAAAGGACTAGAACAAAATAACTAAAGTAGAGTTATTCTAGTATGGCTTCTTCAATCTAAATTGAATCTAAATTATGTTGCTGACTTCTGGTAGCTTTGGTGTCCGCACCAGATGTACTCTACTTTCATAGTGGAATCTTCTATCACAGTCTGCTTAAAATTCTTTCAGCTGAGAGTACCACCGTTGCACACAAACAGACTTTCAGATGTCAACTTTCGATCATCTATATCAAACATAAAATTCGAGTCTGTATACCCTTGGACCTAGAGTTCTCCACTACTAAAAACTAGAAACATATCCTTTGTCCTTCTCAAGTACTTAAGGATACATTTCATAGAAGTCCAATGCTCTTCATCTGGATTTGACTAATACCTGCTCGTGACACTCACAGCATGGGCAATATCATATCATGTACATAGCATGGCATATATGAGGCTTCCTATTGTTGAAGCATAAGGGATCTTGCTCATGCGTTCAATCTCCTCGGGTGTGTTGGGGCACATCTTCTTGAAGAGATGAATGCCATGTCTGAAGGGCATCAATTTTCTCTTGGAGTTTTCCATGCTAAACCTCTTTAGCACCTCCTCTATGTACATCTTCTATGAGAGACCCAGCATCCTATTTGGTCTATCTCTATAGACCTTAATTCTTAGAATAAAGGATGCCTCTCCTAGGTCTTTCATGGAGAATTCTTTAGACAACCATATTTTGACAGTAGTCAAATAAGAATATCATTTCTAATTAGAAGAATGTCATCCACGTACAGTATGAGAAAGATAACAGCACTCCCATTGATCTTTTTAAAAATATAGGACTCCTCTTCGTTCTTGATGAATCTAAATAATTTGATCATATTATTAAAATGAGCATTCCAGCTCTGAGATGTTTGCTTAAGTCCATATATGGACCTTTGCAGCTTATAGATCTTATGATCAGTATCACTAGATAAGAAATTCAGCGGCTGTTTCATATAGATATCTTCCTCAAGATATCCATTTAAGAATATCATTTTTATGTCCATCTGCCAAATTTCATAATCGAAATAAGCTACAACAGCAAGCAATGTGCGGATGGATTTGAGCATGGCTACTAGCAAAAAAGTATCCTGATAGTCAATGCCTTCACGTTGACTATACCCTTTTGCTATGAGTCTTGCTTTGAATGTCTCCATATTTTCATCAACACCTATCTTTCTCTTGAAGATTCATTTACACCCAATAGGTACTATACCTTCAGGTGGATCTACCAAGGACCAGACTTGGTTGAGTGCATTGAGTCAATCTCTGACTTCATTGCCTCTAACCATTTCTCGAAGTCGATATCTAATATCGCCTCATTATAGGTTTTGGGATCATCACCATGAACCCCTTTTCCTGTGGGGAACATTTTCTCTACGTCCTCTGAAATAGTACCTAAGTACCTTTCAGGAGGACAGAAAATCATTTCTGATCTACAAGGTGGACAAGGTAGTGATTGGACTGGCTCAATCTGATTAGGTTCCATAGGTTCCTTGGCTCGTGGCTCTTAGAAGACTTTCTCCTCGAGCCTAATAGATGCCATTATCTTGAATAAACTATTTTTCAAGAAAGATGGCATGCCGACTCACAATCACATTATGATCTTTTAGAAGATAGAAAAAATATCCTAATGATAGAAAAAATATCCTAATGACTCTTTAGGATATCCAATAAATCGAGCTCTAAAGGATCTAGACTCTAATTTGTCCGCCTGTTGTCTCTTGACATGGGCTGGACAATCCTAAATTTTGAGATAACTCAGACTTAATTTCTTACCATGCCATATCTCATACGGTGTGGTAGGAACAATTTTAGATGAAAACCTATTCAATAGATATATAACGGTCAATGGACTGTCCCCAAAGAAACTTAGGAAGGTCCGTGAAGCTCATCATGGATCGAACCATATTTAATAGGATCCGATTTCTCCATTCTGAAATTTTATTAAGTTGAGGCATTCCAGGTGGAGTCCATTATGAGACTATGCCATTATCCTTAAGATTGTCTAGAAATTTCTGACTAAGGTATTCGCCTCCTCAATCTGATCGAAAAATTTTAATGAATTTTTTGTTTGTTTTTCTACTTTGAGTCCGAATCCCTTGAACTTTTCAAAAGATTTAGACTTGTGTTGCATCAAATACACATACCCATATCGAGATAAATCATCGATAAAGATGATGAAGTATATGTAATTGCCCCTGGTTGGCACATCAAATGGGCCGCATACATCAGTATGTACTAGGGCAAGTAGGTTTGTGGCCCTTTTTCCATATCTCATAAAAGAAAGCTTGGTCATTTTGCCATGAAGGCATGATTCACAAATTGAATATGACTCAAAAGTCAACGGACTCAATAGCCCAGATTTCTCTAATTTGTTAATCCTGTCTTCAGCTATATGACCTAGCCTAAGGTGCCTAAGATACCTATTGTTTAGACTATCCCTAGATCGCTTTGATCCTATAGCATTCACATTTTACTCGATATTAAAAATAAAAATATCAATATGTAACTGATAGAGATTATTTATAAGAAAATCACTTATAATTTTATTTCTTTCATAAAGAATATTATAATGGTCCTTAAAAAAAGTAAATACATAGTCTTCCAGTGCTAAACATGAAACAGAAATCAAATTTCTGCTTACTGCAGGCACATAAAAGCAATCCCTAAGTACTAAGTCTAATCCTGATGGTAATCACAGATGATAGGTTTCCACGACCACAGCAGCAACTCTTGTTCTATTCTCGATGCGTAGGATCATTTCACCATTCCTCAACCTCCTGCTATCCTCAAGATCCTGCATAGAAGTGCACAAGTGAGCACTAGAATCAAAGTCAAGCACCCAACTGGATGCAGAAGAAATCATAAGATTAAATTCTATAACGAGCATACCTCCAGAAGGACCTACCTCCTTCTTATTCTTCAGGCTGGCCAGGTAAAGAGGGCAGTTCCGCTTCCAATGGCCATCAGTGTTGCAATGAAAGTATTTTTCTTTGTCAGTGACCTTCTTCTTCTTTTCACCATTCACCTTCTGCTTCTTCACGGACTTTTTCTTCTTTCTAAAAGACTTTCTCTTGAAAGAAGTCCACTCCACAGTAAGTACTGAGCCATTAGAACTTTTCATAGAAAGCTCAGTAGTAACCAGCATATTCATGAGCTTAGCCAAGGTACTTTGAAGTTTATGCATATGATAGTTCATGATAAACTGCCCATACGCATCAGTCAAGGACTGCAGAATTATGTCAGTCTACAAATCCTGATCTAACTTGATACCAAGCTTCTCAAGCTCTTTCTAGTCCTTGATCATCATAAGATAATGATCTTGGACTGACTGTCCATCACGCATTAGAGCCTTAAAAAGTCTTTTAGTGACTTGATATTTGGCTGCACAACTCTATTCACCAAACAACTCTTGTAGGTGAGCCAACATTTGGCGGCTAGTCTTAATATCTTCATGTTGGTGCTGTAGCTCATCAGACATCGAGCCCAACATATAATACCTGACTTTGTTATTTTCATCCATCCACTTCTAGAGAGACACTCTCTGATCAGTGGATGGACGGGCTGATAAGGTGGGAGGATCTTGTTCCAACACATGAGTCAACTTCTCAGAATCCAAAACAATTTTGAAGTTTCGGAGCCAATTCTTATAGTTGGGTTTGGTCAATCTATAGGTGTCCAGGATACGGGCTAATGGATTGAACATAGACATTTTTTTATAGAGAGTCAAAATTTTTAGTTAGATTTTATAATTAGACTTAAATAATTTATTTAGAGATTTTATTTTTAAATAAATTAGGTTCCCACTATTTACTCGGATCCCTACACTCTCTTGGTAGAGATGCGAAAATCTCTACGATTATAGATTTCTAGTGGATGGTGCAGTTCCACCAACTAACTCACCATCTTACCTAACAGTTATTGGTGATGGATCAATCGATGAGTGGATAACTCTTGTCCAATGATTCTCTAATCATAGTGCACCTAAACTTGATCTCTAATTCATAAATCTCACCACGTCTGGAATATTGATCCACTCCTTAGTTAAGTCAGACCCATTATTTTTATAGATTAGGTCCCTCACCGTATCCAAAATATTAAGCCCAACCCATCCTCCAACCCATAGCATCCAATGCCTAATAGACATGGTTGCATCTTTTCGGTGCAACTGAACCACTGTATCCAGTCGAGAACAATCAACCCCGAGAAAGGCCCGCACATCTACAATGGTGGAAGATCTTAGACTTAATATTTTCTTAGGAAGATTTAATTTAGGTCTCTTTAAACTTGACTTGACTTAGTCATAACAATTATAACTAACCTAGTGGCATGGGTTGGCTCGAATTATTAGCCACCTCAAATTAGAACTGGATCGACATAAATGGCCAGGTAAGCGAGACCGGTGGAAGAATATGCCATTAACTCAACAAGAATGCATTCAGATCGAGTAGCTTCCAATTAAAATTCAGTTGATCATATCTATCAAACTTATCTTAGACACCAAATTATCAAATTAGAATCAATTAGGTTAGCCTATAATCCAGGCTCGAACCGTAGAGCCAAATTAGGTCTTGATTTGATCGAGTCACATCTCAATGTGATTCAATCTTGATCCAAACTTAATCCTATTAGGCTGGTCAAATCTAAGTTTTCTTTGATCCTATCTAACCAACTCTTGATTCGGTTTGATCAACCGCTAGACCTAATTAAGCTACCTAAGCCCGAACCCATTTTATGAATATATCTTAGATCTAAAAATTCATAATTTTAAATCTAATTAATTTCATAATCTTAATTCTTAATTAAGTTTTAGGTTCATGAACAAAATATGTAATAGAAATTCCAGGATTTCATTATTTAGAATTTTATAGAAAAATAAGTTCTAATTGTTGATTAAAGCCAAATGCACAGCACCCATACATGCCATAAAAACATCCCATCGAATGAGAGGAGAGGGTCTTTAAATCCTACTTTATTCTTATGATCGGACGGCCATGGGGAACTCTTTAATCAAAAATATAAGTTTTTACTATAAAACTAGTTAGATCATATATCACATATAAAAAGATCTAACTAATACATGTCTTGCATACATCTCATGTATCATCAATATGCATACTTTCAGATCTAAAACATCACATATTAAATCTAAAAAATAAAATTTTAAATTTGATCATATCAAAATTAAAACTATTCTATGACTAGTCTAAGCATGCATCTTTCATATCTCATATGAGTAAATCAAAAATTAAAAACTTTATTTTCTATTTTTAGATCTGATTATAATAATTATAACATCTAAAACATAGAAATTAAATAGATCTAAAATTATATTTAATTAAATTAAATACATGATCATACTAGACTATACATAGAACTATTTTATGCCTAGTCTAGTCATGCATCTCATACATATTAGATCTAAATTATTTAATTTTTAATTTTTTTTAATTTTAAATCTAATCACATCTGATGTGATATCTAAAACTTTTTAATATTAGATTATAAATAAAAATAAAAATAAAATCAGATTTAAGATAGATCTAAGGACTGCTAACGCAGCTCTGATACCAGTTGAAGGAAAAATATTATTTTCCGCTGCAGGATCATGCAGATCTGATCAAATTCGAGGAGAATTTTTTTAAAAATTCTTAAATGATCTGATCAAATCTAAGAGTTCTCATATCTAATTATGGTGATCTATTATTAAAAATTAAAAATTAAAATTAAATTAGATTTAATTTAAAGTACCTGATTGGGTAATCTAATTACCCTGCAATGATCCTATTGATTCCTGAGGTTCTAGAAGGAGCCACACATGTGCCTGACCTCTATTGATATCCACTTAGGCATGATCTGAACGTCTTCTCCTCATGAACCTTGCCTCCAAAAATTAGATCTAGATCTGATCCGAAGAACCTTCAAAACTATTTCTAAAGGCAACCCGTCCATCATACGAACACCATCGCATAGATCCTGAATATTATGCCAAAAATCTTGGACCTTCTTCTTAGATTTGTGCCTAACTTTTTAGGTTTGTAGAAGAGAAGAAGAAAGAGGATAAAAGGGGTGTGGGATATTAGGGATGGTAGACTTTGGGCATGAAAAATTATTTCTTGCATTGAATGCACTTTGATCTGAGAAAGGCTTTTATGTCCATTGCCTCCTTAAAGTCCCTTTTGACCAAAATAACTTATGTATTTTATCATTAGAACTCTAAAACTTATTCTCCATAAAAAACCATCAAATTTTATCTATTTTTTTTGTCAAAAATGATTCAAAAGGATATCAGCATGAGTAGATAAGGAAGAGTCCACTGCTCCTAGGACTCTTCCCTCAAGAGTTTGATCCAAATCAAACTCTATCATAACTTAGTCTAGACTACTACAAAAATTATGAAATTTGGTACACCCAATTCATAACTCATGATCTATCACATATCCAAAAAATAAATTAAAATAATATTTATAACATTTTCTAGAAGAATCTGATCAGGTGACCTTCAATTCTCTCAAATAGGTCAACTTTTGACCCTAGTCCAATTTGACTATGAATGAATTTAATTTCTATAATTAATCTAATCTGAACTTATTCCAGTTAGATGAAAATAAATTCATTCTAAATACAAGAATGAGTCAAATCAAATTTGACTCGATTGTGATGAATCAAAAAAATTTTAGAAGGAGAAAGTCAGGCTCAAACATGTGCTAGCACAATTACCTTAAACCTGATTAGATCTAATCCAAATCAATCAAACTAGCTTAGCTTAATTGATGACATCCAGACCCAAATCCTTATTTGTATGATCTAGTTAGATTTAATTCTGTATGGTAATGAGACATGTCGCAATCTCCATCATCGACATCATCGAAATACCTTTCGATGAACCAGAACTTTTCTGATTCATACAATTAGAATGATTGATCATCAAAATAATCCTAATTGCTCTCAAAATTCACTAGTGACACCAAGCAGTATATGGTGGCAATCCATCAAAACTGAAAGCGAACCTCTCGATACAGTTACCTATGATTGGGTTCTTCTATCTTGAGCCCCGATAGGATTAGGGTTAAGGTGAACTTGTCAAACCCAATGTTCATCATATGAATTAATCATTCGATTTGAGTTCAATGTGAAATCCTAATAGAAACTCTTTCTATCATCTTCATTCTGCCATGGCCATGGGCTTATGGACTCAATCTCATGATTATCATAGGGCCACTCTTCATCTACCGAGGTAGATAGATCCTCTATTGGTGCAATCCAATTTCTACAATGAACATGCTATAGCCAACATACACCTTAGGATTTTGAATGGCTAGGAGATCGAGTAATGGTGTAGTCAAACTATAACACCCTTAAGGTAAACTATCGATGCACCTCAGATCAAAGAAAAAGATATACCACTATAGCATTAAGTCAATCATCGACGAGAAGGTAAACTTCCTTATGATTACTCGAGGTGGTCACGCTCAGTATCCTCATTCTCTAATGAGTACCTGTACTTTCATTTCGGTGTCTCCACACCATAAACTTAAGATACGTCTATCCTAAGAAAGCGATCGTACACCAATCTTTCGAATCGATCATCATCCTCATGATGATCCTACAGTCAGGAGCAGTTTATGAGTTAATTATGAAAATTCATGTCTTAATTTTTCAACTCTTGAAAATATGAATTGTCATTATCATTAACTCAAAGGATGTATCACAAATACTTTTAAATACACACTGTGATAGAAAATAATCTATTTATTAATTTATAATCAAAATTATAAAATTGCCCTTAGAAGTGTATTACAAGTGATAGCCAATCTGGCTTCTAGGGCACACATCTAACACATAGGGCTACTCCTCATCTACCGAGGTAGATAGATTCCTTATTGGTGCAATCCAATTTCTATAATGAACATGCCATTGCCAACATACACCTCAAGATTTCGAATGGCTAGGAGACTGAGTTATGGTGTAGTCAAGCTATAACATTCTCAAGGTAAACTATTGATGCACCTCAGGTCAAAGAACCAGATACACTATTATAGCATTGAGCCAGTCATCGACGAGAATGTAGACTCCCTTATGACTGCTCAAGGTGGTCACGCTCAGTGCCCTCATTCTCTAACAAGTATCTGTACTCTCATTCCAGTGTCTCCACACCATAGACTCAAGACTCATCTATCCTAAGAAAGCAATTGTACACCAACCTTCCATATCGATCACCATCCTTGTGATGATCCCATAGTCAGTAGTTTATGAATTCATTAAGAAAATTCATGTCTTAAATTTTCAACTCTTGAAAATATTAATTATTATTATCATTAACTCAAAGGATATATGACAGACACTTTAAATATATACTATGATAAAAAAATAATTTTTTTATTAATTTATAGTTAAAATTATAAAATTATCTTTAAAAGTGTATTACAAATGTTAGTCAATCTGACTTCTAGAAAATACATCTAACAATTGATCCAAGAGATCTATGCAAAGGTATATTATATGATTTATTCTCTGTTTGTGTTCTGTCTATTTTTTGTGACTATGACCACAATTTGAGTATTTCCTGGTATCTACTCTTGATGTTGGACAGAGGCAAAAATCTGTGTCAGTTTATCTTCCTATGGGGCAGTCTTGGTATAACATGAGAAATGGAGCTGCATATGCTGGTGGCATATCTCACAAATTGGAAGTTTCAGAAGACAGCATACCCAGTTTCCAGAGGGCAGGAACTACAGTACCTAGAAAGGACAGATTTAGGCGTAGTTCTACTCAAATGGTGAATGATCCTTACACTCCGGTATGTCTTTTATATCCTTGGTGGTCTTTTTTACCTGTTGAGACCTAGATTTCATTTAATGCTGCCTCTTACGCAGTCAATCTACCATCTGATGTGCATAGAAAGGTGATGGTGTCTAAAAGCAACACTTAATATTCATTCTGACTGGAATAATGTTGGGGGTTGGCAAAGCATGAGTGCATATTCTAACCTGAAATTATGATTTGTAATGTTTATGATTAAGCTATTACATCAGAAAAATGCTGAATTTCATCTTTTTTGTTATTCTTTCATAATAACATTTAATTAATATAACTGTATCACTTTATGACAATTTGCTTTCTTTTATTCTGGTGCAACAACCAGCTGGCTTTTGGACTTTTAACAAACCCCTGAATTGTAAAAATCTGTTTATTATTTTTTTTTTTCACAATGTGTTTCTAGATAATGTTATTTTTTCAAAAATAATGTAAGGCATATATTGAGATAATTTCTTAGATGCTTGACCATTAATTGAATTTATTTTTATTGTTTTATGAGGATAACATTTGGTGAGAAAATTTAAAATTTATATTTTGTATGCTTGTCCTGTGTGTCTTTAAAAAAAATAAAAACAAAAATTAAGCTTATTGCAATTTAGTGCATCATCGAGGGAACATGCCATCTAATTCTTACTTAGATATGTTCTTTATCTTTTGGTTTGTGGTTCTATTGTTATGCTGCAATACATGTGACCTTTATCTTTTGTCAGGATATTTATCTAAAGTCATGTGGTGGGGCACTTCTAAATTGATTTGTATATGGAGCAGCGTCCTCAGAACTATCCCGAATTGGACGGTTTGGGGTGAGCCGAATCGAACTGAGAGAGAATTGAGATGATTCCAGTAGAGAAACTGGTGCATACTAATGCTAGACAAGAAAGAGAGAAATAGAAGCAAAGAGATAGAGGAGGAGAGGAAGAGGCCACCAGAAGTCAGTGGTGGCCCTCTACGGTTGTCGAAGGGTGGAGGTGGCCCTCTATGGCTACTGGGCAGTAGAGACCACGCTGGCAGGGTTGCGGCCATGGAACAGGGGTGATCGCCCTTGTTCCTTTGTTGGGTTTTTTAGAAAGCCCGATGAATAGTAAAGTCAGCAATTAGTTTGCTGGCTTCAGTTAAGTAAAGCCGGCAAATCAGTTGTCAGCTTCACTTTTTTTTTCTTTTTTAAAAAAATTTATGAAGCCGACAAATGGTTTGTCGGCTTCACTCTTTTTTTTTAAAAAAAAAATTCATGAAATAATAAAGCTGGCAAATCCATTACCGGCTTCGCTGTTATCGAGCTTTTTTAAAAAAGCTCATGAAACAGGGGCGATCGCCCCTGTTTCACACCGTAGAGCTGCAAGCAGCATTTACACTACTTGATGGCCATGGCGGCTAGCCAGAGACCTTTCGGCAGACTCCCCCTCTCTTTCTCTTACTCTCCCTTTCTCTTCCTCTCTTTTCCTCTCTTTCTCTCTTTTTCTCCTCCCGCTATCAGTTCGCATCGATTCAATCTGGTATGGAGTTGTACTGGATCGTGCCATCGTTCAACCGGAACGGCCATCAATACCAGAACTAAAAATCTTGATATGAAGATTTTTTTCATGAATGTTGTAATTAAAAATGTTAATATATGTAAAATAAGTTTGTCGCAAGGTTCGTCATTTCGGTATTGGACCTCATACCAGTAAAATTTTATTATAATATTAGTATATGGTTCCATACAGTATAGTAGTATTGGTGTGCTCCGAAGTAGCATACTAGTATGATACGATACGGGCAGTATGGCATTCTATGGTTTGTCGTATGCATTTTGATCTTTGATGCTTTCTGTTAATACCGTGCATGATATAAACAAAGTTTGCTTCCTTTTGGGCTAACCAATTTAAGGCATAGGGTGGTTAAATTCTAAATCCTGGTGTTTATTTTCTTCTAATGTTCTGAATCAAAGTTTAGCAGGACTTAATTTCCTATTAATTTATTTTTTCATTACTACATATCCCAGGTAGGCATTCTGACATTTAGGTATTAAAGGACCATGCTTGTTATAGGATTTAATAGCGAAGTCCAGAGCCTGGGTCTTGATTTGACTTGATCTGCCTTGGACCTGGATGACATAGAATTGGGAAGAGAATGATCCATGGTGGAAGGAGTCTGCGGAGAAGAAAGAAGGGAGAGTTCTCCATGAATGTCTGTATCATCTAGGCGTTGGGAGAAGTTATATGAAAACAAGAAGTTTTGGTTTGCACTTTGCAGTACACGGACTTGCAGTTGCATGTTTATATGCGCTCATGGGCATATCTCTGTGAGAATGATCTATAAATTTAACCATGATATTTAGCTGCATGATTACTAATTTTGAAATATTTTTCATCTAACTGATTTTTAAAAATAAAAGAGATAGTCAACTATAGGCTAATGACTTGATAGATTGGATAACAACTAAGTCCATTTGTTAAATCCAATACAGTATGTTCTGGATTGTATCCTAAGTGAGTCTTTTTCAACAGTTCACCTAGGATTTTATGATCGAAAGGGAAAGTATGAAAGTTGTTGGGTGTTTTAGCAGTAATATATAGCAATTAGACTAGCCGCCATACCTACTCATAGTAGATCTTATTTGTATGTGTTGCAACAGAGCTTTAGATTGTCGAGAAGATTTGTGCTAAAGAGCCGATCGAGCCGATTGTCATGGATCACGGGCTTGCCTACAAGAAAAGTTCCAAGAACCGGTGAGATACCCTCCAGTTTAGAATCCTCTGATGCTTAAGTCAGTTGAAGCTTTGTCAATAGATAGTGAAAATGGGAGTTCAAGAAAGCAATAAGAGAGGGTTTGAGTGGAAAGTGGTTTGATCTTCCTTTAGTGAAAAAGTTGAAAGTAATTTCAACAGAGTTTTGACTCTATGAATCAAAGCTTGAGCTTACCTCCCAGAAGGATACCTTCTCTCTCTATTTATAGAGGAGTTTGCTTAGGCCTTAAAAAAAGTTTGTTAAGCCATTAGTTTGTTATGGCCCACTGAATTATAGCTGTTGGCCATTGACCTTGCTGGCGATTAGCTAGAGTATAGCTGGAGGAGGATCAAAATTTGATTGGAGCGCCGTAGGGACTTAGTTGGCAGTTGGAACGTGTCTAGGTCAGTAAATCACTGATCTGGCTTATACGATGAGATCGGTGATTAACCAATACCACTATAAGTTATTTGCTGTAGTTGATGACATCGGTATTTTACTGATCTTGTATATCAGATTATTTTAGCCATAGGCTGCTACTTACTGTCGATGAGATCGGTGATATCCCGATCTCCTGTGGAGTTTAATAGCCACTATTTTTCAGGGCAAGCAGAATACTGATCTGGTAATGTGCAATCAAGCTAGGATCAGTTTGTTACCGACTTTTGTTGAAGTTTGTTTCGAATATTATGGAGAATGGTGGCAGGCTGATCTGAGGTTTATCTAGATTGGTTTTCTACCGATATGAACATGATCTTGGTCCGATTCTGGCTGGTATTCTAGCCTCCAAGTCGATATTTTACCAGCCTGACATCAAACTTGTTGATTGCCTGCTATCTGATATGGCAATTCTTTTGATAATGCCACGTGTCTAGTAGGGGATGACCATACCAATAGTTTTTCCTCACTTTCTAGACTTAGAGTAGAACTTTTTTGATGATAAGTGTGAAAAGTCATCTCAAAGGTCATCCACTACGTCAAGAATCATGCCATGTGGCCACCAGATTTGATTTTTAAATGACTCGAAAAGACAGGCCGCTTCATTCGCCGTAATCGCTGTACCCTGGCATTTAAGGAAGCATGGGAGAAAGTGAGACGATCATTGGCTGTGCCACTGCTACCCATGCGACATGGGGCACGTGGCATTCATCTGTGGGCTGGCTGAACCGCCACACGGAGTAGGCTAATGTGGCTCGATCTGGGCCAATACACCTGAACAACTTTTCTGCAATCTCTTTGGATAATTGACAAGTAGATGAAATCCAACGATGAATAGGTTAATCTAAGCCATTGCTTCCCTTTATATATTGGATACTTGTCTGTTCTGCTCTCATTTCTACTATTTTTACCTGGAGCAAAGGTTTCACTGCAAAGAAAGCTTTTGGATGTCTAGTCGGAGAAGAAGGTTATTCCGATGGTCGCCGAAGCTTGGAGAGAGTTACCAGAAGTAGTGAAGAAGGTCTCCTTCCCCCTTTTAGTAGGATCCCCTTTCCTCCTCCTAGGTTTCAAGGTTTTTGTTTCTTAGGACTTCTTCCCTTTGGCTTTCTTCTTCTTTCTCTCTTGTTCCCTTTTCTTTCATTTATTTCTTCTCAGGAGAGTACTTTTCCTGGTGGCGGTGAGAGGGAGGAATTAGTCTTGGGTGACCATAATATCTGGTCCACCCAACCCGTGCTTGCCATCGAGGTAGGTAATCCATCTCATTGTGCCATTGAGACTAGTGTTTCTGACGATAATAGTTCAGGATCTTTGATGAGGGGATTCTTGGACTATTTTGATCTGAGTACTGAGCCTTCCATCCTGATTGATGCTGATCTTGAGAAGCTCAGGAAGAAATATTTCATCTCTGATAGCTTTCAACTTATAGCTCCCAGTCCAAGTGATTGGGTTACACAGTCTCCTAAGGATTGTGTAGTCTTTTATGATGAGTCATTACGGTCTGGGTTGCGCTTCCCCCTGAAGGAAAAAATCTATTTTTTGGATCAGGTTCGTTGAGATCTGATTGGATCAAGAGGGATATTTCAAAAATTTTTCTCTAAGATTCTAATCAAATCTAATACTTCTTAAATCTAATCTTATTGATTTGATAATAAAAATAAAAATAAAAATTAAATCTAATTTAATTATACCTTTATTTTGGGTAATCTAATTATCCTATGATGATGATGCTTGCTTGAGGTTCTGGATGTAGCCACGCAAGTACCTAACCTCTACCAATATCCACTTGGATAGGATCTAAAGATATTCTCCTTCTCAATTAATTTTCTAAAAAATTAGATCTAGATCTGATCTTGAAGGTCTTCAAAATGGCATTTGAAGAACAACCATTGTCTCCTGCAGCAGTGCTGCCTTCTTCCTTTCCTGGCGCCTTTCACTTGCTTGTATCGCACCTTCTTTATGCCTAAAGTCTCTTGGGCATGGAGAGGAGAGAGAGGACCAGAGGTTGGCATAGAGAAGGAGAGAGAGGGGCTATGTGGCATGGGCTAAAGGCAGAATCCTTGAATTCTAGGTGCAAACAGGGTTTATATAGACCTTGCTGCGCCATGTCATGCTACATCATCCTAGTCAATCATGGTCCTTTATGCAATCAGATCTAAATCTGATTGGTGGAATGACATCATCTGATCCAATCAGATTAGAGTCCCTCAAAACTCTCCTTAGGTGGCACCAAGACTGGGTCAAACAAGTCTTCTTAGCGTCACCTAGTTTGGTTCCCTAAAGCAACTAGAGTCCCATTTGTATGGGACTCCATCTTCTAACCTCATGGGGTGCACGCCTCCCTAGGCATGCACCCCTTGCCTATCTACTTTTTAGCAGGGGGACAAGTTCCCAGGTTCTCTCCTATGGGTGCATGACACATGGGCAGATGTCTAAGTATCCAGAGTCAACATTTGACCAATGTCCAAAGACAAGATTTAGCAGGTGACAAAAAATTGTAGGTGTTGTCTCAAATTTATCTCATAAATTAAGACAACCCTTTCTGACCTGGATAAGCTTCAGCCAGATCAAATAAAGGTTTCTGAGTGAGCCCAAACACATTTGGCTCAGTCAAGACAAGCTTTAATGATTGTTAAAGGAGAACGTTAAGCTCAATCGTGTGCTAGCACGATTTTCTTGAACCTAATTGAATCTTATTCAAATCAATTGAACTGGGTTAATCTAATTGATGATATCCAGATCATAATTGTGTGATCCAGTTAGGTTCAGTTTCTTATGGTAATGGGATATATCGCGATCTCTATCATCGACATCATCGAAATATCTTTCGATGGATCAGAATTTTTTTGATTCAGATAACTAGTATGATCGATTATCCAAATCATTCTAATTGCTCCCAAAATCCACCAGTGACATCTAGCAACATATGGTGGCAACCCATCAGAACTGAAAGCGAACCTCTCGATGTAGTTATCTGTGTGATTAAGTTCCTCTATCTTCAGCCCTGATCGGATTACGGTTAAGGTGATCTCGTCCAACCCTAATTTCTATCATATGAATTAATCATTCGATTCAAGTCCAATGTGAAAACCCTAATAGAAATTCTTTCTATTATTTCACTCTGCCATGGCCATGGACTTATAAACTTGATTCTCATGATCATCATAGGGCTACTCTTCATCTACCGAGGTAGATAGATCCCTTATTGGTCCAATCCAATTCCTACAATAAACATGCTATAGCCAACATACATCTCAGGATTCCAAATGGCTAGGAGACCGGGTTATGGTGTGATCAAACTATAACACCCCCAAGATGAACTGCCAGTGCACCTTAGGTCAAAGAACCAGACACACCACTGCAGCTTCGAGTCAGTCATCGACGAGAAGATAGACTTTCTCATGACTGCTCGAGGTGGTCATGCTCAGTGCCCTCATTCTCCAATGAGTATCTGTACTCTCACTCCGATGTCTCTACACCATAGACTCAAGACTCATCTATCCAAAAGAAGCGATCGTACACCAACCTTCTGGATCAATCACCATCCTCATGATGATCCTATGGTCGGGAGCATTTTATGAGTTAATAATGAAAATTCATGTCTTAAATTTTCAACTCTTGAAAATATGAACTATCATTACCATTAACTCAAGAAATATATCACAGATACTTTAAAATACACACTATGATAAAAATTAATCCATTTTATTATTTATAGTTAAAATTATAATTTTGCTCTTAGAAGTGTATTATAAGTGTCAGTCAATCTGGCTTCTAGGGCATACATATCTAACAAACTCCCACTTGATCTAAAGCCAATTGGCTACAAATCTAAGTCCCATCTTCTCAAGGTGGGTTTTGATCTTCTGCTGGTCCAATGGCTTTGTAAGTGGATCTACCATATTATCTGAGGAGTTGACTTTTCTGACCTTGACGTAACCTTTCTCAAGATAATCGTGGATGAGATGGTATCACCGCTCGATATACTTGAATTTTTGATGAGACCTCAGCTTCTTAACAAGGGCTATGGTGCCATTATTATCGCAGTACAGAGGAATGGCATCCGATGGCATCACCTCAATCTCAGTGGTGAACTTCTTGTACCAAAATGCCTCCTTCATAGCTTCTGACGCAGTGATGTACTCTACTTCTATGGTGAAATCTTCTATCACTATCTACTTGGAACTCTTCCAACTGACAGTACCACCATTACACACAAACAGACTTCTAGATGTTGACTTTCGATCATCTATATCGAACATAAAATCCGAGTCTGTATATCCCTAGACTTGGAGTTCTCCATTACCAAAGACCAACATCATATCCTTAGTTTTTCTTAAGTACTTAAGGATACATTTCATAGAAGTCCAGTGTTCTTCACCTAGATTCGACTAATATCTGCTCGTGACACTCACAGCATGGGCTATATCAGGTCGTGTACATAACATGGCATACATGAGACTCCCTATTGCTGAAGCATTAGGGATCTTGCTCATGAGTTCAATCTCCTTAGATGTGTTGGGACACATTTTCTTGGAGAGATTAATGCCATGTCTGAAGGGTACCAATCCTCTCTTAGAGTTTTTCATGCTAAAACTCTTTAGCACTTCCTCTATGTACATCTTCTATGAAAGACCTAGCATCCTATTCGGTCTATCTCTGTAAACCTTAATTTCTAAAATAAAGGATGCTTCTCGTAGGTCTTTCATGGAGAATTCTTTAGATAATCACATTTTAACTATGGTGAACATGAAAATATCATTTCCAATAAGGAGGATATCATCCACGTACAATACGAGGAAGACAATAGCGTTCCCACTGACCTTTTTGAAAAGACATGGTTCCTCCTCATTCTTGATTAAATCAAATAATTTGATCACATCATTAAAATGAGTATTCCAGCTCCAAGATGCTTGCTGAAGTCTATATATGGACCATTGCAGCTTGCATACTTTGTGATCAACATCACTGGATGTAAAACCTAGTGGCTATTCCATATAGATATCTTCCTCAAAGTATCCATTTAAGAATGTCGTTTTCACATCCATTTGCCATATTTCATAATCGAAATAGACTGCAACAGCAAGTAATGTGCGGATGGATTTTAGCATGGCTACTGGTGAAAAGATATCCTAATAGTCAATTCCTTCGTGCTGACTATACCCTTTTGCCACTAATATAGCTTTGAATGTTTCCACATTCTCATCTGCACCAATCTTTCTCTTGTAGATCCATTTACACCCAATAGGTACTATACCTTCTGATAGATCTACCAAGGTCCAAATTTGATTTGAGTGCATCGAGTCAATTTCTGACTTCATTTTCTCTAACCATTTCTTGGAGTCCATGTCTAATATTGCCTCGTCATAGGTTTTGGGATCATCACCATGAACCCCATTACCTACGAGGAATATTTTCTCTACTTTCTCCGAAATAGAACCAAGTACCTCTCAGGAGGATAGAAAATCCTTTCCGATCTAAGAGGTGGAGGTAGTGATTGTATTGGCTCAAGCTGATTTGGTTCCATAAGGTTCTTAGCTCGTTGCTCTTGTGAGATTTTCTCCTCGAGCTTGATCTACTTTCTAATGCCACCATCTTGAATGAACTATTTTTCAAGAAAGATGACATGCCAACTCACAATCATATTATGGTCTTCTGAAATGTAGAAATAATATCCTAATGACTCTTTAGAATATCCTATGAATCAAGCTCTAAAAAACCAATAGTCTAACTTTTTCATTTGTTGTCTTTTGACATGATTCGGACAACCCCAAATTCTGAGATGACTCAAACTTGGTTTCTTACCATGCCATATCTCATACAATATGGTAGGAATGGTTTTAGAGGAAACCTTATTCAGTAAATATATAGCAGTTAATAGACTATGTTCCCAAAGAAAATCAGGAAGATCTATGAAGCTCATCATGGATCGGACCATATCTAATAGATTCCTGTTCCTCCATTCTGAAACTTCGTTGAGTTGAGATGTTCCAGATGGAGTCCATTGAGAGACTATGCCATTTTGCTTGAGATAGTTCAAGAATTTCTGACTAAGATATTCACCTCCTCGATCTGATTGAAGAACCTTAATGGATTTTCCAGTTTGCTTTCTAACTTCATGTCTGAATTTCTTAAATTTTTTAAAGACTTCAGATTTGTGTTTCATAAGATATACATACCCATACCGAGATAAATCATCGATAAAGGTTATGAAGTAGTCAAAGTTGTCTCTAGCCGGTACAACAAATGGGCCGCACACATCAGTATGTACTAGGGTAAGTAGTTCCATGGCCCTTTTCCCATATCTTACAAAAGGGAGCTTAGTCATTTTGCCATGAAGACATAATTCATAGATTGGATATGACTCGAAAGTCAACGGACTCAATAGTCTAGTTTTCTCTAATTTGTTAATCCTATCTTTTGCTATATGATCTAGCCTTAGATGCCATAGATACCTATCGTTTGGATTATCCCTGAGTCATTTTGATCTTATGGCATTCACATTTTGCTTGATATTAAAGATAAATACATCAATATGTAACCGATAGAGACCGTTAATAAGAAAACCACTTGCAATTTTATTTCTTTCAGAAAGAATATGGTCTTTAAGAAAACTAATTACATAGCCTTCTTATGCTAAACAAGAAATAGAAATCAATTTTCTGCTTGTAGCAGGCACATAATAACAATCCCTAAGTACTAAATCTAAGCTAGATGGTAGTCGAAGAGGGTAGGTTTCCACGGCCACAGCAATAATTCTTGCTCCATTTTCGATGCGTAGGATCATCTCACCATCCCTCAGCCTCCTGCTATCCTCAAGATCCTGCATAAAAGTGCACAAATGAGCACTAGAACCAGAGTCAAGCATCCAATTAGATGCAGAAGAAATCGTAAGGTTAGATTCAATAACGAGCATACCTCCGAAAGGACATGTTTCCTTCTTATTCTTCAGGGTGGCCAGGTATGTAGGACAGTTCCGCTTTCAGTGGCCATCAATATTACAATGAAAACTCTTTTCTTTGTCAGCAGCTTTCTTCTTCAGCTCTGCCTTCTTTTTCTTTCTACCTTCTACCTTCTGCTTTTTCATAGACTTCTTTCATTTTTCAAAAATTTTTTTCTTGGAAGAAGTCCATTCCATAGCAAATACTAAGCCTTTAGAACCTTTCATAGAAAGCTTAGCAGTAACCAGCATGTTCATAAGCTCAGCCAGAGTATTCTGAAGTTTATGCATATGGTAGTTCATGATGAACTGTCCATACGCATTAGTCAAGGATTGTAGAATTATATCATTCTGCAGATCCTGATCTAACTTCACTTCGAGCTTCTCAAACTCTTCTAAGTCCTTGATCATTATCAGATAATGATTTTGGACAAACTGCCCATCATGCATTTTAGCCTTAAATAGTCATTTAGTGATCTGATATTTGGCTGCGCGACTCTGTTCACCAAACAACTCTTGTAGATGAGCCAACATTTGGTGGGCAGTCTTGATATCTTCATGTTGGTGCTAAAGCTCATCAGACATCGAGCCCAACATGTAGTATCTGACCTTATTATCTTCATCCGTTCATTTATCAAGAGACGCTCTCTATTTAGCGGACGGACGAGCTAGTAAGATGGGAGAATTTTGATCTAATACATGAGTTAATTTCTCAGAACCCAAAATAATTTTAAAGTTTCGGAGCCAATCCTTATAATTGAATCCGATCAGTCTATGGGTGTCCAGGATACGGGCTAGTGGATTTGATGCAGATATTTTTCTTTTTCCTGTAGAGAGTCAAAGTTTCTAGTTAGATTTTGTAATTAAGATTTGACCAATTTATTTAGGGGTTTGATTTTTAAATAAATTAGCTCTCACTATTTTCTCGGATTCCTACACTTTCTTTATAGAGATACGAAAATCTCCATGATTACTGATTTCTAGTGGATGGTGCAGTCCCACCAATTGACTCATCACCTCACCTAATAGTTATTGGTAATGAGTTAGCCAATGAGTGAACAACTCTTGTCCAATGATTCTAATCATGGTGCCCCCAGACTTGATCTCTAATTCATGAATCTCACCGTGTCTAGAATATTGATCTGCTCCTTAGTTAAGTCAGACCCACCATTTGCATAGATTGGATTCCTAATTGGGTCTCTCACCATATCTAAAATATTGAGCCCAATCCATCCTCCAGTTCATAGCATCCAATGCCTAATAGACATGGTTGCATCTTTTTGGTGCAATTGAACCACTGTGATTAGCCAAAAATAATCATCTCGGGAAGGATCCGCACATCTACAATGGTGGAAGATCTTAGACTTAATCTTTTTTTAGAAAAATTTGATTTAGATCTCTTTAAACTTGACTTGACATAGCCATAATCATTATGACTAACCTAGTGGCATTGGTTAGCTCGGATTGTTAGCCACCTTAGATCAAGACTGGGTCGACAAACATAGCTAGGTAAGTGAGACCAGTGGAAGGAATATGCCATTAACTCGATAAGAATGCATTCGAGTCGAGTAGCTTCCAATTAAAAATCAGTCGATCATATCTGCCAAATTTACCTTAGGCACCAAATTATTAAGCCAAAACCAATCGGATTAATCTACAATCCAAACTCTAACCACTGAGCCTAATTAGGTCTTAACTTGATTGATCACTCATGCGACTCGACCTTGACTCAGACTTAATCCTATTAGGCTGGTCAATTTAAGTATTCTTGATCTCACCTAACCAACTCTTAATTCGATTTGATCAATCACCATCCTCATGATAATCCTATGGTCGGGAGCATTTTATAAGTTAATAATGAAAATTCATGTCTTAAATGTTCAACTCTTGAAAATATGAACTATCATTACCATTAACTTAAAGGATGTATCATAGACACTTTGAAATACACACTATGATAGAAAATAACCTATTTTATTATTTATAGTTAAAATTATAATTTTATCCTTAGAAGTATATTACAAGTGTCAGCCAATCTGGCTTCTAGGGCACACAAATCTAACACCCCCTTCATCCTTTTATGTGTAATGTGTTAGATTATTACTGCTTACAGCCAACCCAAATCACTCCCAATGCCATCAGAATCATTTTGGTTTTCATTATTCGTTGTAGTGTCACAGCTATAAACCTTAGGACTTCTCTCTTTAAGGCTCTTTTTGTTTGGAAAAAACATTCCACTGAAAAAGATTGGTGGTATTTCTCACCTCTATCAAATTATAAATTTGGTCCTTCTCTTCTTTCTTCAATCCATGACTGAAAAAGTCATTTCTTGTTTGTTTCTTCTAACATTCCTTGGGGTTTCAGTATTTGCTGGGGTAAATCTTGGCTGAATTGGAACTCTAATAAATCTATCTTGCCTAGGGATAAGAAGGCTTTTGAAAAGCTACAAGATATGAAGGTGCTCAAGCTCAGTCAATTGGTGATAGATCAATCACTATTCGACTTCAACATCAGTCTTATCTTCCCCCAGGGTGAGCTTGTTTTTGAGTTTTCTTTGAGTTTTTTGTATTTGATCTTTACCTAACCACATTTTTCTTTGGTTACCATAGCACTCATGAGGTTCGATCCTCAACAGTTAGCGGATCAAAGAAAGAGAAAGTCAAAACCATCCGACCCTCTGCCAGCAAAAAAGGAGAGGGGAAAAGAAGTCATCGACTCCTCGGTGACTCACCGACCTGCACCTCCACGCACCATGGGGGTGATTGTGATTGCAAAACCTACCAGTGCCCGTCCTTCTCCAACATCTTCTCTGTTGTCTAGGGGACCTCAGGATTCTACTGAGGTGGCTCGTCCACCTTCCAAGCAACCGACCACCCGGCCAAGATCCAACCTTGCTACTACATCGCAACGATCCAGTCCACCAACTACGCCGACCTCAGTTCTAGTAAGCCATGCTCGACCCTCCGACAGATCGAAGATTCCTCTGGTGGATCCTCCATTGACCCGAGTCAACTGGATTGACCTGTCCTAAGCTTCCATGCGGCACACTCCAACCCTTGAAAAGGACCTGCTCTATGCTGTGATGCCACAGCATGATTTGCACACCTGAGGAAGGATATGGAGCCTGAAGAGCTGCTGAACTAAGGCTTCAACTATCTTCTAGATGTATAAAAGTTCTTCATTACATATATATATATATATATATATATATATATATATATATATATGTATATGTATATGTATATATATATACATACACCATCATTTTTCTTCTTGAACTAGTCTGCTTCTTTTTTTTGATTGTTCGCCTAGCATTTAAGTTGGCTCGGTGAGAATAAAAAGTCTCTAGAAGAGGCCCTGTAGTCTACAAAGGACTATTTGAAGGTGGTAGAAGAAAAGACCGTCAAAGAAGAGAAGACCGCCATGGGACTGAAGAAATTGCTTTTAGAGAAACTCAATGACATGGTGGAGAAGAATAAAGCCCTATTGAACCTTTAAGGAAAGATCAATAAGGAAGAAAAAAGGCTGCTGGAGCTGCAGCAAGAAGTCTCCAAAATTTTTGACCTAGAGACTAAAATAAAAGAGCTGGAGAAAATGGTGACTATCCGGGATGAGGCGCTGGCTACTCGAGATAAGGTGCTCTTGACCTACCAATGGGACTTGGAGTACTAGAAGACCACTACTGATCGCGTTGTGGAGGAATACAAGTTCTCCAAAGATTTTGCGGAGGAAGTGATAGAGATTATAGGAGAAGCCTTTGAAAGTGGCTTCAATAGCTGCAAGGGTCTAGTTGGAAAACTTTTTCCTAATTTAGACTTGAGTGGCATCACTATGGAAGCCGATCTTGCCCTAGCCGTAGGAATGGAGGTCCAATCGATGCCAAAAATGGGTTCTACTGTGGAAGTGCCCCTACTAGCCCTGGAGGTGCCTGCCATTCTGGTCACTCCCAAGGTGGAGCCTTCAGCTGCCGTTGAAGCCCCATCCACTATTCCAACAGAAATTCTAGTCTCCACTCCATGCTAAATTATATCACTAGAGGATGACCCAACAACCGTGGCTCCTATCGAATCCCCTTAGGCAGATGCCTCATTTTATTCTTTCTCTCTTTTTTTAATTTTTGTATTTTTCTCTGTATCGGGCCAATTTGGACCTTTGTAAAAATTTTATTGAATGAAATAAGATTTCTTTTCCAATGACTGTGTTTGACATCAGCTTTGTCTGATCTGCAATGGTTAACCATAATGCTCTTTTACTTAAAAATTTTATAAGTAATAATAACTGATTCTATCTTGGTAAAATCTCGATGTGGATGCATAGAGTAGTTAAACTATTGGTATGGAGATCGGTGCTAGATAGGAGTCCAATATCGTACCAACTGAGATTGGTAACAAAAATCGAGTGTAATATAAATTAGTAATGAACGAATTCAATATAACATAAAACCACAGATCCAATATAACATCAATTTGGAGATCGATAATTAACAGATTCATGATATCATTGATTCGGGGATCGATAATTAATAAAAATCCAAGATAACATTAATCCGAAGATTGGTAATTAATAAAAATCTAAGATAACATCAATCCAGAGATTGGTAATTCATTGAGGTGGAGATCTCACCTCTTGTGCCTATCAAGGCTTTGTCGATCTGGAGATTGAACTTTGAGAATCATGGATATCTTATCTTCTATGCCCATCGGGACTCAGCCGATCTGGAGATCAGACTTTAAGAATCATGGAGATCTTATCTCCTATGCCTATCGAAGCTCTGCCAATCTGGAGATCAGACTTTGAGAATTATGGAGATCTTATCTCCTATGCCCATTAGGATTTTGCCAATTCAGAGATCGAACTTTGAGAATCATGGAGATCTTATCTCCTGTGCCCATCCAGGCTCTGCCAATCCAAAGATTGGACTTTTACTGGAATGATCGATAGAATTTCAATATTCTAGAGAAGTCTTCAACAAGATAAAATTTTCAAGATCTTTATTCAAGATTCATTGATAGTATATCCTGAGGTTCTCTACATTCCATGTCCTAGGAATGCTTGAACCATCAAGATTCTCAATTCTATAAGCCCCTGATCGAATTAAGTCAATAACTCAATATGGTCATTCCCAGTTTTGGGTGAGTTTTTCTTGTTCTAAAGGTTTTGAAATTTCTGCCCGACGAAGGACAAGATCATCTTTTGAAAAAATTTTGGCTTTACCCTGGTATTGTAATATCTAGCTACTTTTTGTTTATAGGCTGTCACCCAAATTTGAGCAATTTCGCTAATTTCTTTCAATAAATTTAGATTGGTTCTCAACCAATCTGAATTACTTTCTTCATGAAAATTTTTCACTCTTGGTGTTGAAAGGCCGATTTCCATAGGTATCATGACCTCTATTCCAAACGTAAGTTTGAAGGGCGTTTCTCTTATTGGTCACCTGGGAGTGGTTCTATAAGCCCATAGGACATTATATAGCTCATCAGCCTAGAGACCTTTGGCTTCAATAAGTCTGATTTTTAGATCTTGGAGAATTATCTAGTTTGTAACTTTGGCTTCTCCATTGGATTATGGATGTCCTACTGAAGTGAGTCTATGGTTGATGTGCAGCTCGAAGAAAAATTCTTTGAATTTTCTATTATCGAACTACTTTTCATTATCGATAATGATCACTCGAGGAAGGCCAAAATGGCAAATGATGAACTTCCAAATGAAGTCCCGTATTTTTTTCTTAGTAATTTATGCCAGTAGTTTCGCTTCTATCCATTTAGTAAAATAGTCAATAGCAACTACCAAAAATTTTCTATCCCATTGCCATGGAGAACGGATATCCCATGGAGAAGGGCCCTAGGATATCCATTCTCCAAACAACAAAAGGCTAGGGAGCTGTTATTGAAATAAGTTCTGCAGCCGGCTAGTACTGAATATTAGCATACCTTTGACATTGATCACACTTATTGACAAGATCAGTCGCATCCCTTTGTATGGTTGGCCAATAATAGCCTTGGCGGATTACTTTATATGCTAAGGATTTGCCCCTCAGATGGTTACCACAAATCCCTTTATGAACTTCTTGAAGGGCATAATCAGCCTCTGAGGGCCTTAAGCACTAGAGTAATGGAAAAAAAAATGATCTTTTATAAAGCTTTTTGTCTAAAATGACGTACCAGAAAGCTTGTCTCTTGATTTTTCTAACTATTGTAAGATCATTAGGTAGTATTCCTTTGCTCAAGTAATTCATTATTGGATCTATCTAGCTCGGTTCATGATCTAACTGAACGATCATTTGGACTTCTATGCTGGGTTTTTCAAGAATTTTAATGAATGCCTTTTGGTTGAGGTCGAAATATCCTGTTGTTGCTAGGTGTAGAAGTGCATTAGCTCGAGCATTCTCTGATCTTGGTATTTGAATAATTTTGAAGTCAGAGAAACTTTTGGATAATTCCTTCATATGATGTAAGTATTGAGACATAATAGGATCTTTAGCTTCATAATAACCTCATACCTATCCAACAACAAGCTGAGAATCCGTGAAGACCTTTAGCCTCTTGATGTTGAGCTCCTTGGCAATTCTGAGTCCAGCTATGAGGGCCTCATATTCAACTCCATTGTTAGAGATTTTAAAATTGAATCTTAGTGCATGTTTAGTAATTACTCCCTCGGGGCTGGCTAAAATCAAGCCTGCTCTGCTTCCTTGGGCATTGGAGGCCCCATCCATGTGTAGAAATCAATAAGATCCTTCAATGGTTTCTTTCAAAATTTCTGAGACTTTTTCCTCATCAGGTATTGAATATTCTACCACAAAATCAGCCAGCACTTGAGCTTTCATAGAAGGACTAGGCCGATAATGGATATCAAATTTGCTGAGTTCAATGGCCCATTTAACCAACTGACCAAAAGTGTCAGGTCGTTGAAGGATTGATTTCAGCGGTTGGTCTGTCAAGACAATGATATAATAAGCTTGAAAATATGGTTGGAGTCGTTTGGTGGTGGTAACCAAGGAATAAATCATTTTTTCAATTCTGGAGTATCATGACTCCGCATCTCGTAATAATTTGCTGATATAATAGATAGGCCTATTATTTCTACATCATCTCGAACCGAAATTGAGCTGACAACATTAGATGAAATAGAGAGATATACAAATAAATCCTCACCTTCGATGGGTTTTGACAATAGTGGGATGGTGCCAAAATATGCTTTGAGCTTATCGAAGGCAGGCTGACACTCTTCTGTCTATTCAAAATCTTTAATTTGCTTTAAAGTTTTGAAGAAAAAAAAGTATTTTTTAGCTGACCTGGATATAAATCTGCTGAGCGATACTACTCATCCAGTGAGCCATTGTACTTCTTTTATGAAATTGGGAGGCTTCATATCAAGTAGTGCTTGGATCTTCTCAGGGTTGGCTTCTATTCCTCTCTGAGTCATGAGAAAACTAAGAAATTTTTCAACTGTAATCCCGAAGATGCACTTATTGGGATTGAGCTTCATTTGGTATTTGCGGAGTTCTCCAAAAGCTTCCTTCAGATCGATAATATGCTGATCTACCTCCACACTTTTGATCAATATGTCGTCAATGTAGACTTCCATATTGTGGCCGATTTGGTGCTTGAAGACCTTATTAACTAGGCACTGGGAGGTGGCACCTACATTTTTTAAACCAAAAGGCATTATTTTATAATAGTACAAACCTTTATTGGTGATGAATGCCATATTCTCCTAATCTTCTAGGGCCATCCTGATTTGATTGTAACCAAAGAAGGCATCCATAAAGCTCAGTAGCTTGTGCCCTAACGTCGCATCAACTAGTTGATTAATTGTTGACAGTGGAAAGCTATCTTTTGGGCAAGCTTTATTGAGATCAGTAAAGTTGATGCAAATTCTTCATTTTTCACTTGCCTTCTTAACCATGACAATATTGGCTATCCAGTTCGGATATTGTGCTTCTCTAATGATCTTGCTTTTAGGAGTTTATCGACCTTCTCATCTATTGCCTTTTGCCTTTTTGGAGCCAAGGTTCTCTTTTTTGCTTCACGGGCTTATATTTTGGGTCAATATTTAATTTGTGTATAATTACGTCGACCAAAATTTTAGGCATATCTGATGCTGACCATGCGAATACATCAACATTTTTTTGAAGAAAAGAGACAAACTTCTCTTTAAGGTCAGTATTTAACCAAGCCCCTTTTTGGACCATTTTTTCAGGATCCACTCCCAGTGATACAGTAAGAAGTGGCTTCGCTGATTCAGCTCGAATTTTTTTGATTTCACCATTAGGACCTTGATCAAGAATTTTGGTAGATGGGATCCCAACTGGTGCCTTTATTTCGAAAGCTATCAAAAAATACCATCTGGCCATTATTTGATCTCCCCGCATCTCGCCGATGCCTAATCTGGTTGGAAATCGGACAAGATGGTAAGTTGTGACAGTTGCCTTGAGGGCGTTGAGCTCTGGTCGGCCAAGAATGACATTATATGCGGATGATATCTTGATGACTACAAATGTAAGTTGCACTCTTGACTGATAAGGTTCTTCTCTAGTAGTGACTGGTAGCATAATTTCTTTCTCAACTGCCATAGAATCACCTGAAAAGTCAATCAAATGGTTTCCAACATATTTCAAGCTATTCAGCAAATTCATTTTTAAGAAGGCATCATAGAATAATACATCCACAGAGCTTTCATTATCAACCAAAATTTTTTTTACATCATAGTTTGCTATTATCATGGAGATGACGACAGCATCATTATGGAGAGTCTATATCCCTTTGGCATCATCATCGAAAAAAGAAATAATATTTTTAGTACACTGCCTTTTGGATGAGGGACTCCCTACTACCTCTCAGAGATGGCTGCCTTACGAAATCATGCTGATGACTCCTGTAGTTGGCCGATTATGTTCAGCAGTGTCGTTAGGTCTCTAGCATGACTTCAAGGGTTGGTTTGATCAATCTTGGATGTACTTACCGAGATAGCCCCAGTGGATCAAAGTCTTAATCTCATCTCTGAGTTAACGGCATTCCTCAGTGTCATTTCCATGATCTCGATGAAAACAATAATATTTGCTCTTATTCCTTTTGCCTGTAGGAGCCTTCATGGGAATAGGACGATGGAGATATCCTTGATTCTCTATCTCCATCAGAATCTATGTTCTAGGGGCAGACAGAGAAATGTAGCTGTTGAATTTTTGGGAAGAACTTTGGAACCTTGGATTTTTTTGAGATGTTTCACTGGTGCTCCCCTGATTTCCATGTTCTTCTTTGTGGGAGCGCTTTTTTCCCTCTTTATCATTTTTCTTCTTCTTTTTATTTAACTTTTTCTCAGCATGGGCATACTTTCGGATTCGGTCTAGCATAGCTTCATAATTCTTCAAAAAATTCTTGTTGAGGGAAAAGGTTAGATGATAACTCTTGAGTCCCCGCTTTAAGGCAGACATGGCGATGGACTCATTGAAATCTTTAATTTCAAGAATGGCCATATTAAAACGGGCCATATACTCTCGGAGGGACTTGCTTTCTTGTTACACCACAAAAAACAAACTGTCCGAGTGCTTAAGGTGGAGATGATTGCTCCCAAAATAGGCTACAAAAAGCCTGCTTAGCTGATCAAAAAAAGAAATGAACCCAGGATGGAGTCCAAAAAATCATATTCTTATAGATTTCTTGAGAGTGATGGAAAAGGCCATACAGAGAAGAACATCAGATGCACCTTGAAGTCTCATGACATCTCTATAACCTTCAAGTTGGTCTTGGAGGTCAATGGAGCCATCGAATGGCTCCAGAATAGGTATCTTGAACTGGGATGGGACCGATTCGTTTAGAATTTCAACATAGAAGGAAGAAGTGAGGCGGAAATCCCTCATACCTTGGAAGACTTTTTGAGCTGCACCTCCTTCAATCTTTTTTCAAGATCTTGAAGCTTTTGCTCAAGATCTACTTCTTGCAGTAATCTCCTGGTCAGGAAGTTGATTCTACCTCATAGGAGTGATCTTCTTGATCAAGAAGATGCTCCTGGCGAGTTCTTGGAGAGTTGGAGGATGGCTGGTCCATGATGTCGCCTCTCGAGGAATTGATTCTTGTCATTGCTCCGTTGTTTGCTGGAGCTGCTGTACGACATTGGTGAGGGCCGGGACCTATTATACTAGGAGATTGAACTATAATGGGTCAATCATAGCTGAAGGATGGGACTGGACCATCTTTGGAGGGGCTCTTGGAGAAGATTAAGCCGGATTTTTCACTTTCTTGATCATTTTCTACCAAAATCTTGGGTAATATCCTTCCTCTAGTGCCAATCTGTTGTAGCAGGGCTTCAGATTATCGAAAAGATTTATGCTGGAGAGCCGATGAAATCGGTTGTCATGGATCACGGGCTTGCCTGCAAGAAAAGTCTCAAGAATCGGTGGGTACCCTCCAGTTTAAGATCCTTCGATTCTTAAGTCAGTTGAAGCCTTGTCAACAGATAATAGAAATGAGAGTTCAAGAAGGTAGTAAGAGAGGGTTTGAGTGGGGAGTGGTTTGATCTTCCTTTAGTGGAAAAGTTGAAAGTAATTTCAATAGAGTTTTGACTCAATGAATCGAAGCTTGAGCTTACCTTCCGGAAGGGTACCTTCTCCCTTTGTTTATAGAGGAATTTGCTTAGGCCTTAAGAAAAGTTTGTTAGGCCATTAATTTGTTATATCTAGCTGAATTATAGCTGTTGGTCATTGGCCTTGCTGGCAATTAGCTGGAGTACAGTCGAAGGAGGGTCAAAATTTGATTGGAGCGCTATGGGCACTTAGTTGGTAGTTGGAACGTGTCTAAGTCGGTAAATCACCGATCTGGCTTATACGATGAGGTCGGTAATTAACTGATACCACTATAAGCAGTTTGCTGTAGTTAATGACATTGGTATTTTACCAATCTTGTATATCAGGTTATTTTAGCCATAGGCTACTGCTTAGTACCAATGAGATCGATGATATCCCGATCTTCCGTGGAGTTTAACGGCTGCTATTCTTCGGGGCAAGTAGAATACTGATCTGGTAATGTGCAATCAAGCTGGGATCGGTTTGTTACCGACTTCTGTTGAAGTTTGTTTCGAATATTATGGAGAATGGTGGCAGGCTGATCTGGGTTTATCTAAATTAGTTTTCTACCGATAGGAATCTAATGTTAGTCTGATTTCGGCTGGTATTCTAGCCTCCAGGTCGGTATTTTACCAGCCTGACATCAAACTTATTGGTTGCCTGCTATCTGAGATGGTGATCCTTTTGATAATGCCATGTGTCCAGTAGGAGATGACCATATCAACAATATGAAACTAAAAGAAATAAAAAAAATTCTTGAAAAAGAGCATGATTTTGACCATTACCACTGGTGATGATGTTTCTATGGTTTTTGCTGATCCTTGGTTCTATTGCTACAGCTTGTGAATTGGATCTATGCCTCATCTCTCTCTCTCTCTCTCTCTCTCTCTCTCTCTCTCTCTCTCTCTCCTCTCGCGCGTGCGCGCACTCTTGTGCCACGTGAAATGTCAGAAGGTGTCTTCTTCATAGGGCTATTTGTGTCGTTTAACTTTGCAAGAAGAATGGTCTTTGAGTGGACTCAAAGGTACCCCATTTCTATGTTATCTATGTAGTTAAATGCAAAGAGGTCCTATTAGGTTACCACAACGTGCTGCCATGGGCTTGGGGGTTATAGCTTTCACCTTTTAGCTGGTCCACACTGGGTACCCGCATTTGTTTCTGATAGTTTATAGTCTCTCCTATATGCTAATTCTTGATTTGCAAAATATCTGTTATTTCTTGCTAAAAACATTTTACCGAGTTCCCACACTTTTTCCACTCTGCCTCAATATGCACTTTTTGTGCTCACGCATACTGCGTAATATTGCTCTTTGGGTAGCTCTTTTCCAGTTATATTTTGTCCTTGTCCGGAAATAGCTTCTATAGGATTTGGTCCCTCCACGGTCATCCCAGTTAAAGGTGGAAACTCTAGATGAGAGAGTACAGAGAACCTGAAGGGATGCAGGACTAAAGTCAAGCGTAACGTTATACATTTTTTTTCCCTTCCATGAATTTTAGCCATGACCAATGCCGCCAGATCCACCATCGAAAGCTAGCTTTCTAACCCATGCCTTTGGCGCAAGAGATGGTTTAACAGATTCAAAATTGTAACTAAGAGGCTCAAGTGGAGGACAGTGGGGCCAAGTTCACAACAGCTTATTGACCGTGCATGTGCAACCACCTCTTTCACTACTTAAACAGAGCTTGAATCAATAATCATAAAATTGTGTGAAAAAACTGCAGGATCGACTAGATCAGATAAGATTTATACAGTAAATTTAAAAAAAAAAAATTATTGATCCGATCAGATATGAGAGTTCTCAGATATGATTATATATATTTGAAACTAAAAAGAAAATTTGGTCGAAATACCACATATTCACGAGTAAACCATTTACTTGTTGTGATTATCTGAATGCTATCCCAAGATCCGACTTGAGCCACGCACGTGTCCAATCTCTACCAGCATCCACTTAGATCAGATCTGGAGATCTTCTTTTAGATCAGATCTCTGAAAATTAGAAATGGATCTCCTAAAAAAATGCTTTCAATCTGATCTTCGATAGCGATCTAATCGACACACGATCGGAAACTCCTTGACTCGAACTTGTGTTGATAGCACCTCGACACTCAAAAATTGATTGAACCAACTCCTGGGCTTGGGGAAGAGGGAGAAGAGGAGGGAGAGGAGGCATGGAAATGGAGGGACAGGGCTTCGTTGTGGGCTAATGTGATGGCCAAACACTTTGGCCTAGGTCCCTATTTATAAAGAAAACAGGAGACCTAAGAGTCCCAGGGCTTTAAGCAATTGATCTGATCAATTTGCTTAAAGTAGAAGGACTCTCCATAAGCCCCCACGCCCTCATCAAATTTTTCTTCTTATTTTGTCACACAAGATGGGCTGAAAAGTGGCGCCACCTTATTAAGATAAGGAAAGTTAGCGCTAGGGACTCTCTCTCCAAAGTTTGAACTATTTCAAAGTTCATTTGACCCATTCAAATTATTTAAATGGGTGACCAAATAACCTCCTCATGCTTATCCATAAGGGGCGCACACCAAGATGGGGCATGTGCCCCAGATAATCTCTCTCTAGGGAGAGTACACCCAAAAGAAAAGAGGGGCATGCGCTCCTTGCCTTTGGTGCAAGACCAAGTTAAAAGTGGGGGCGCCAGCATGCGCTCCTTGCTTTTGGCGCAAGACCAAGTCAAAAGTGGGGGCGCCAAGTGTGTTGGCACCCCCTTGTCCTAATTCTCTTTAGATGACACTAGGACAAGGTCTGATCTGACTAGGATAAGGTTCAGTCAGATCAGGATAAACCCATATAGGATTTTTGGATGAGCCAAATCTAATTTGATTGAGTCCAGACCTATCAGAAAATCCATAGAAGGAGAAAGATAGGTCCAATCATGTGCTAGCATGATTTTCTTGAACCTAATTGGATCTAATCCAAATCAATCAGACCATATGATCCCAATTAATGATATCCAGAATCAAACCCTTGTTTGTGTGACCCAATAGGTTTAATTCTGTATGGTAATGGGATGGTAATGGGACATGTCGTGATCTCTATCATCAACATCGTCAAAACATCTTTTGATGGACCAGAACTCTTTCTGATTCATCCAATTAGAATCATCGATCGTCAAAATAATTCTAAATGATCTCAAAATCCACCAGCGATACCTAGCAATATGTGGTGGCAACCTATTAGAACTGAATACGAAATTCTCGGTGCAACCAACTGTGCGATTGGGTTCTTATATCATAAGTCCCAATAGAATTAGGTTAAGGTTGACTCGTCAAACACAATTCCTGTCATATGATTAAGTCACTTAATTCGAGTTCAATGTGAAATCTTAATTGAAACTTCTTTCTATTATTTCACACTACCATGGCCATGGGCTTTAGGACTCAATCTCATAATCATCATAAGATGACTACTTTACCAAGGTTGATAGATCCCATCTTGGTGCTATCCAATTCCTAGAATATAATATAGCCAACATACACTTCATGATTTTAAATGGCTAGGAGACCAAGTTATGATATAGTCAAACTATAACACCCTCAAGGTGAACTACCGATGCACCTTAGGTTAAAGAATCAGATACACAACTGCAACATCGAGCTAATCATCGATGAGAAGGTAGACTCCCTTATGACTGCTCAAGGTGGTCATGCTCAGTACCCTTATTCTCAACAAGCACTTGTACTCTTACTTCGATGACTCCACATCATAGATTCAAGACTCATCTATCCTAAGAAAGCGATTATACACCAATCTTTTAGTTCGATCACCATCCTCGTGATGAACCTACAATCGGGAGCAGTTTATGAATTAATTATGAAATACGTCTCAAATTCTGAACTCTTGAGAATATGTGTTATCATACCTGTTAATCCAATGGATGTATCACAGGCACTTAATGCATAAATATGATAGAAGAAATAACTTATTTTATTAACAATAAGTCAAAATTATAAAAATACTCTTAGAATGTGTTGGGGGTAAAATAGCTTCCACCGAAATTCAATTGGATGTCCGATCTTGGCACGGTACTGTCTGGAGTAGTAATGGTTGAGTCTGAACTTTAGCGAAGCTGCTTCTCCATCATAGTCTAGTCCTGAAAGGTTGGCCTTCAACCCTTGTATGTTGGATGATCTTCTCTGCACCAACCCTCTCAGCTCTCTTGACAACTGTAGAACCTACTTGAGACATGCTGAACTTCGACCAGCTGAACTTGAGCAGTGAAAGGAGTTGCCATTCGACTGATCTTGATCCTTGGCTTGAGATAGATAGCAGGCCCTCCATCAAGTATCGAATCCCAGTATAGCCCAACCTTGTTCAATGGCCAACCTTTAAAGCGGCCGAATTCCTTCACTATAGATACTAGATCTCACCGATTTCACATCAAGGATCCCGGCCAGTTGAATTTCTCTCCAACTGAATTTTCCTCTAGCTAAATTCTTCTCCAGTCAAATTCTTTTGTTCCACCTTAGGGATTGCAGATCTTGGCAGCTCTACACCAAGGACTTTGGATGGATGAATTTGAGTCAGTAAGAAGACTTCGTCATCAACATAAGTCTGATCCTCGACTCAGAGTAAGCAATGGTCACTTGAGGAGAAACGAATCTCCGTATTCACCTGTCCTAGCTTCAAGTCAATCTCGGATCTTCGCTATCTCGGCCAAACTTCTTTAAGAAAGCCTAGTTGTAATCTCATTGAAGAGCCTACCGTTCCCTCTCTAGCTTCCAGTATGAATGCCCACACCCACTCTTGGCTGATCTTGAAGGCGACCGAGTTTCTAAAAGCTATCAAAGGCAGCACCAGTAAGATCCAAGCTCAGAACTTGATTATGAACTTACCATCTTCAATGCAAAGGCCGACCTTCGAAGCTCGGTTAGTCCGACCTCTAACAAATGAAATGCAACCACCGACAACTCATGATAAAATGACAGTCCACTCTCCATAACAAACTTCGAGTGGCTCGGATGGCCTTCTGATATTCTATTATGACTGTTACTATCATTCTGTTACAGGCTTCGCCTACATAAGGGACCCTCCAGATACTTTTTTTCTTTAAGCTCTCCTGTTTACTTTAATTTCTTCTGAGTTTTTTATTTTTGTTGGCTAGAGAACTAACTTGACCGTCGAAGGATCCTGCCGGAGCCAACTCTGGCCAGGACTTTACCTTGCAAATCTCGTCGGTGACCTCATCTTCTCCAGCTCGAGCAAACTTTGATGTCCGTCCATTTTCTGCACCAGATAAGAGGGACACACTTGTGAGATGTCGGGTTAAGATAATCATTCCAAAATAACATCAACATCAGACACAGCATGAGAGCAAGGAGTTTCATGAATATTGTTGGTGCGAAAAATGGTGCAGATGCTGAAGATCGCTAGAGCTGGAGAGGTTGGGATCATCGACATGACCTACAAGATGAAGTCTTGGCTAGAATTGGCTCTAGCAGGACCCTCTGATGGTCAAGTTAGTTCTCCATCTTAATAAGAATGGAGTGCTTAGGAATCAAATAAGCAGAGTAAGGGCAGAGAGTTTGAGCTTAGTGGAGAAAGCATATCTGGAGGGTCCTTTATATAGATGGAGTGTGTAACAACTAATAGTGACAGCCATAACTGTCTGCTAGTGGGCCGTTCGAGCCATGTGAAGTTTATTATGGAGAGTGAGTTATCATTTGTTATGACCTGCTAGCTCGTTGGAGATCTACGGTAGGAGTTCAAGCAGAATCTTTACACTCATATATGGACTTACATGTGTCGGGATGAAGAACTCAAGACTTGCCGAACTTGAAGATCGATTGTTAAGTGGTTGAGGATGAACTACACCTGATTGGGCTGATTTTAATCTATTGGTGCTTCCCTCAACGACCTAGAGAAGTTCGGTCGGCTAATCAAGGATAATTTTCTTTGAAGAAATTCGACTGAAAGAAGTTCGTCTGGAAGGAGTTCATCTATCCCTAAAATCCATCATTTGTTAGGGCTAGACGGGTTAGGAATTCAATGCTAAAGATCCTGTTATTCATCTTAAGTCAAAAAGCAAAGTTAATAAAATAATACTTCACTTTATTGCCCAAGTTTATCCTGTTGGACTTTAGTAGGCCATAGACAAGTCCTGCAATCAGGAGTTGTTGATGAGAAGATCGGCAGGTTTCCACAGAATGGAGGTCGGCCGCTAAAAACTTTGGCGGGGGTTATTTTACCCCCAACACTTGTCCCCCAACTTTCGAGTTCGAATTTTGAATGGAGTACAAAAATTACAATGGCCGAAGTCCTTTACCCCTTTCCTGCTCTCGGAAAATGAGAAAATCTTGGCTTTTCCCCTGGTGCCGAAGCTTTTTAATGGATGAATGACCCAAAGAGTCACCTTTCTTTGAAAACTTGTCTAGCATGGAGCTCTACATATGGCAAAATTATTGCTCCATCAGGCGTTAGATATTGGCATGATGGATGGGATATATGGTAGGTCGAGACTGGCTAAGGTGGGTCTGCAATCATAGCCATTTTAGACTTCTCCTTGTTATTTAAACTTTCTTTCCCTCCCTGGCTTCTCATCTCCATCATAATCTTCCCTCTCTTTCCTTCACCCTTCGCTTTCTCCGAACACCCTGCTCTCACTATGCTGTGATTTTTCGATCATTGACATCCTTCTCAACCAAATTCTATCTTTCCAATCACCTCCTCGAGCTCTTTGTCTGACTTAGGTTAGTTTCTCACCCTTCTCCCTTTGTTTCTCTGCTTTTCACTTATTTTTTGGATTTTTCTCGAGTTTCTTAGGTGAGCTTTATTGTCATTTTCTTTCAGGATTTCACTTGTTCTTTTTGCTTGATTTTTTGGAGATTTTTGGATTTATTGTGATCCAAATATCTTTACAAGTATCCTGGTCTACCGATTCTAGGAGTCTGGCTGACCCAAACTGCTAAAATTCTGAATCTAGGATAGAAGCTAAGCTTAAGATAGTACCTCATCCTATTTTCATACCTGAAACCATCCCTCATTTTCTGCACCCTGACGATCTTTCTCTGATAAGGATTTAGTACGGGATGCCTTCAGAGTATGAATTAGAACTTTCCGAGCCAAGCGATTGAGCTTGTGCTCCTCCCCCGAGTCATTTCTATTTGTATATTGAAACTCTTCATGCTGGACTTCGTCTTTTGATTCCTTCTTTTGTCATAGCTCTTTTTCGATTTTTAGATATTTTCTTTGCTTTCATGGTCCTAAATATTTTTAGATTCATCATAGGTTTCCTTTCTCTCTATATTTCGACTGAAGTTAGGCCATCCATTTTCTTATTCCATAGCTATTATACCTTCAAACACCATCCTATCACCAAGGATTGGTGGTCTCTGTCCCCCCAGTTTGGCAAGAAGGGGTTGCTCAAAGACGTCCCTTCTTTCATTCATTAATGGAAGGGAAAGTTTTTATTTGTCTCATGCCCATCTCTTAGGTTAGGACTTCCTCCTTGAGGACAGCTGAGGGATTCAGTTCGTCAAACTCCTAGTTTGGAGAAGAATGACCTTGATTCAGTTAGCAAGCTTAGGATTTACCGAGCTTCCCTTCTTTCCAAACTTATAAAAGATCAAACTCTATTTAATCTGGGCTTGAGTCCCTTCAATCCAATAGGTATATTTCTTAATTTCATTAGTTACTTTCTTATCCTTCCTTCTAATGGTAATTCATTCCTTATTGTAGAAATGGATGCGAGTGAACTTCAAAAGCTTTCCCAAGGGCTTCGAGCCCATAAAAGAAAGGAAACTGTGCCCGACGGGCCTTCAAAAAGAGCAAGGATCGACGCCCCGAGCTCCGCTGCGCCCGCCAGCACTACTGACATCCCTGCAACTACTGCTGCTACCGAGGTTGTTGTTGCCATCGAGGTTGCAGCACCTTCAACATCCTTAAGCCCTCCAATCGAAGTTCCTTCCACCAAGAAGGAGAAGGGAGTGGAGAAGAAGGAGAAGATGGTCTCAAAAAAGGTCAAGCGCAAGACTCGTCCCCATGGGTCTAAAGCTTCTGATGAGGATCTGGGAGAAAACACCTTCCACAACTAAGAAATCATCAATGATCTCATCGACGGGTGCACTTTGGTTGAAGTCATGGACAAGATTGTTGATGTTGACTATGAGCAATGCACTTGGGACTCTCTTGGGTCCTTTCTTGAGGTAACCACCTTGTCTCCCTCCTTTGATTGACTTGCCTATGAGCTTCTTCATTTGCCTAATCCACTTTATTATTTTTACAGATGGGTCACCAACTAATCGCTAATATTAAGGTGATGAATTGCATGAGATCGAAGGTGGTGAAGGCTCAGGAAGATCATCAAGCTGAGACCAACCATCTCCTTGAGGAGAAATTCGAGGTTGACCATCTCCTTAAGGAGAAAATAGCTGAGGTTGGGGGCCTCCTGAAGATGGTACAAGGCATTGAGTAGACCCAGGCATGGGCAAAAGAGGAGCTGAGCCTTGAGATTAAGAAAAGAGAGAAAGCCAAAGCTAAAATTGCTGAAATGAAGGAGCAAGTTTTAAGGCAGCTTCGAGAGGCGAAGGCTCAAGTGGTGGAAGAGTTCAAGGCTTCTTCGGAGATGAAGGATATAAAGGTTGAGTTCGCTTAGTTATCTTTCGTCAAGGGATACGAGCTCTGTCAGAAGAACATGATCGATAGATTTTCAGAGCTCGACCTCAGCTTCTTAGATGAAGGAGCTTCTGATGATGAGGCAGGACCATCTACCATAGCTACCGATCTTCTGCTAGTCGATCCTTCCTCCACTGCGCATCTTATCACATCTGCTCCTACTATTGAAGAACCTGCACCAACTAAAGCTGCACCAAACTTCTTTCCTGCTCCTCCAGAGGTCTAAGACCTCTTATTATTGTACCTTTTTATTTTTTCTTCTTTTCTGTACTTAAAAAAAGCATTTTGATTAATGAAAACAAACCTTTTCTTTAGCAATACCTTTGCATTATGATATATATATCTTTATACACTAAATGCAGTCTCCTGTTGAAGCCGATCCTTTGTCTCAAGGTATCCTCTTGAAGGCTCATGTCAGGCATTTAAATAAATAAGTTTTCTAGACTAAAAAGAAGTTGAAGAAGGTAGAAGATGAACTTTGGAAGTTGAAAAAAAATTATTCAGAGGCCACAATTCAGATTACCCATCTTCGCTAAGCACATAAAAGGGATTTCATGGATTATATTAACAAAAAGCATCATCTAAAAGAAGAGCTTGACAAGATAAAAAGGTGTGCTGGTAAAAAGTTTTAAACCTTGATAGCCAAGATTTGCTCTTTTGAAGCTAAACTCCATGAAGTGAGAGGAAAAATTGATCAATTTGAGAGAGATTTGGCATGGGCTTAGAGTTAAACAAAATTTGACTGAGACTGGTTCAAGAAGTTCTCTGATCTTCAAAAGCAGCTAGATGATGCTGAAAAAACATACGATACCTACCAGATCGGTTGATGTGGGCAGATCGATGATTATAAAAAGAAACTCAAGATGGCAAACTCCAAAATAATGTAACTTCAAAAGTAGTTAGCAGACAAAGATTAGACTAACTCAAAGACAAATTCAGACAAAGTTGCCATCTTAAAGAGTACTCTTGGGAATCTCACTATGACTTTAGAGAGTACTGAGAAGGAGCTTCGTGAACTCAAAATTTAGATGGTCTATCAAGAAGGCTTGGTGAAGGATGCTGAGGCCGAGTCAGCGATTTTGTGAAAGAGGCTAAAAGAAGTAGAAGATGATCTTTGGAGGTCCAATAAATTGCTTGGCAAGAGCTTAGTGGTGAGACAGAACCTCGAAGATAAAGTTGAAGATTTGAAACATTCCCTTATATTGGCTGGGGTTGGTAATTCGAAGTCTGAAGGTTCAGGATCTTCTTCTTAGCTCTTCGGTTGTTCTTTCTTCCTTTTTTTTTTTGAATGATCTTATAGACCTTCATTGTAATGAATTTTGTCTTAATGAAGTGATATCCTCTTGATTTCTTCTTCACTGTTGTCTCAATTGAACATTGGTATACTTTTTTTTCTTATGTTGCTCTTGATATTTGGGTTGCTTTTCAGAGCGATGTTCTTGGCCTATCATTTTGTAGGTTTGTCCCCCTTATCTATGATCGGAGAACCCACGACTTAGTTAGGAGTGGATATTTCCTTGTCTAGAAATCGAAAGTATTTATTCCATGCCTGTAGTTAACTTCTTGTTTAAAGCTTGGGCCTTGTCAAGACCAAGTCTTTCTGTACCTATTGCGGGTAGATGTTGTCCTTATCAAAAAAAGGTCCTTCTTCCATTCTTGGCAAGATTGTTAGGGCTTGAAAGGGCCACTAAGAGGGCCACCCCCCTTTTTATCTAGTTTAAGAACCAGAGGATTTCAATCCCTCGTAAGGATCTTTGTCTACATCAGGACGAGATTCTCCTCCTGTTCTTAACGTGGTTGACTATCTTTCTTGTTAAAATGAGGTTCTCCTCCTATTCCCAACAAAACTGTCGGGGCATAAAAGGATCATTGAGATGGCCTCTCCCCATTACCTCCAATTTATAAATATGAGGTCTTCTATCCCCCATAGGAGTCTTCCTCTACATCAGGATGAGGTTCTCCTCCTATTTCTGACATGGTTGGCAATCTTTCTTGTTAGGACGAGGTTCTTCTCCTATTCCTAACAAGAGTATCGAGGCATAAAAGAACCTTTGAAAGAGTCTCTCTTCTTTTTTCATGTCAAGATGAGGTTCTCTTCTTGTTTCTGACATGGTAGGCTTTTATCCTTGTTAGGACAAGGTTCTCCTCCTATTTCTAACAAGGACATTGGGGCACAAAAGGACCGTTGAAAGAGCCTCTTCTCATTTTTCATGTCAAGACAAGGTACTCCTTCTATTCTTGACATGGTGGACTTTTATCCTTGTTAGGACTAGGTTCTCCTCCTATTTCTAACAAGAGCATCGAGGCACAAAAAGGCCATTGAAAGGGCCTCTCTCCTTTACCTCCTGTTTATAAATAAGAGATCTTCTACTTCATTTGAAAGTGAAGTTCGATTGAATAATTTTCTATCATTGTATAATTTTGTACTAAAGACAAGAATTGTTAAAGAAGATTTTATTGAAATAGTCATTGATGGTACATTCATAGATTTTCTGAGTTCCAAGGTCATGGGAACGTCGACCCTCCAAGCTCTTTTGGATAATAAGTTTTCAATCAGACAATTTCCATGATCTCATAAGGACCTTTTTAGTTTAGGGCAAGCTTTCCTTGATTCTATGGTTATGAAATATCTGCTTGTCGAAGCACGAGATCTCCTACTTTGAATGTTTTGCTCTTCACTTTAGAATTGTAGTGATGAGCTACTCTTTGCCATAGGCGGCCATTCTAATCCAAGTTTTTTCTCATTTTTCCTTCAATAGATTGAGGTTTATCCTGAGGTCTTGTAAATTGCTTTGTTCATTGAAAGGTTCTACTCGTGCTGAGGAAAGTTCAAGTTCAATCAGGATGATAGCCTCTGTTCCAAAGGCCAATGCAAAGAGGATTTCTCTTGTTGGCAATCTTTGGATGGTTCTGTAAGCCCAAAGTACATGGTAGAGTTCTTCTACCCATGTACCTTTCATCCTTTCAAGTCTTGCTTTTATCACTTGGAGTAAAGTTCTATTAGTTACCTTAACTTCACCATTTGCCTGAGGGTGCACCATAGATGTGAAATGATGAAAAATATTCAGATCTTCACAGAACTTGGCAAACTTTGCTCCTACAAATCGACATCCATTATCAGTAATTAGCATCCGAGGTAGGCCAAATCTGCAAATTATCGACTTTCAGATGAAGTCTTGCACCTTGGCTTCAATTATTTTTGCCAGAAGTTCGGCCTCTATCCACTTAGTAAAATAGTCCACTGCTATCAAAAAAAATTTTTGCCATCCAGATGCCATGGAAAAAGGCCCAAGTATATCCATTCCTCACTGTACAAATGGCCAAGAAGCACTTAAAGGTGTGAGTTGTGAAGCTGGTTGTCTCTAAATACTTGCATTCCTCTAGCATTGATCATATTTTCTCACATAATTTATAGCATCCTGGTGCATGGTTGGCCAATAATATTCTTACCAGAGTAACTTATAAGATAAAGATCTGGCCCCTAGATGGGTCCCACATATTTTCTCATAACTTCTCTTAGAACATAATTAGTTTCGAAAGGACAGAGATACTTGAGGAGTGGCAAGGAATATGATCTCTTATACAACTTATTTTCATACAAAATATAATAGGAGGCTTGATTTCTCAATTTTTGAGCTTCCTTGGAGTCTTTAGGAAGAACTCAATCTTTAAGATATGAAACTAATAGGTCAATCCAGCTGGGCTCATGGTCGACCTGCATTACTACTTGGAATTCTTCTGAGCTTGGATGCTGTAGAACTTCAAAGAAAACTTCTTTTAGCAATTCACTCAAGGCTAGGGTTGCTAACTTAAAAAGAAGATCAGCTCTGGTATTTTCTGCTCTGAAGATCTGTTGAATATCAAAACTATTAAAGGCCAAGGTTAAGCTTCTTACCTTCTCTAAGTATTTTTTCATGCTTTCCTCCCCAGCTTCGTAGGTTTGCTGATTTATCCGAATCACTATAAACCTTTAAATGCCCTGCTTTCAATTTTTTAGCTATCCTCAATCTCGAGATTAGGGCTTCGTATTCAGCTCCATTATTGGTGGTGGAAAACTTGAAGCGTAGAGCATACTCAGCAATGATTTTCTTTGGATTAATTAAAATCAGTCTTGCACCTGCTCCTGAAGCATTGGATGAACCATCTACGTACAAAGCTCAGAAATCTTCAGGAAGTTCAACTTTTTCCTTAGGATAAGCAAGTGTACGAACTTCTTGGTGCTCAGGTTCAGCTTCATTTGGGATTGTGCACTCTACTACAAAGTCAGCCAATATTTGATCTTTGATGGATGGTCAAGATTGAAAATTGATATCAAACTCGGTTAGCTCGATCACCCATTTTGCAATCCTCCCAGAAGCATTAGGTCGGTGAAGAACTACCTTTATAGGTTGATCAGTGAGGAGGATAATTATATGCCCCTGAAAATAAGTTGAAGCTTCCTAGCTGCAATCAACAAAGCATAAGTTAATTTTTCCAGTTTAGTATATCTTTTCTCCACATCTTTTCTCCATCGGGGACATCGTCGAACATAAAAACAACCCTTCTCTAGGTTCAGGCTTGGCAAGGACTAGAGGTGAACTAAGATAATTCTTCAATTCTTCAAAAGTTCGCTAGCACTCTAGTCCAATTGAAGTTCTTGGGCTACTTAAATACTTGAAAGAAGAGCATGCAACGCTCCGTCGATCTCAAGATGAAGCGATTTAGGGCTACCACCTTACCTGTAAGGTGTTGAACTTCTTTTATTATTTTTAGGACTATCATTTCTTGGATGGCTCTGATCCTCTCCAAATTTACCTCGATGTCGCATCCTGATACCATGAATCCCAAAAGCTTCCTGAAGTCACTTCGAAAGCATATTTCATAGGGTTTAGCTTCATCTTGTACTTTTAGAGAGTGTTGAAGGTCTTCTTAAGATCGACAATGTGATTTGATGAAGATCAACTTTTAACAAGTATGTCATCTACATAGACCTCCATACTACGACCAATCTATTTCTTGAAGATCTTATTCACTAGACATTGATAAGTAGCACCAACGTTCTTTAGTCTAAATGGCATAACCCCATAATAATAAAGACCACGGTCAGTAATAAAAGCAATTTTTTTCTTATCTTCTGGTGCCATCTGGATTTGATTATAGTCGGAGAAAGCATCCATGAAAGCAACTATGGGCTTGCTTGATTCACCTGTCTGTCACTTTCTTACGGTCTCTTCATCTTTTAACCTGAAGGCCTCCACTTGGGCATAACCTTCAGCCCGAACCAGCATGTCAGCTAAGTTCTGGGGGTACTTCTTCTCCAGAAAGAAGAGAAGATCATTCTTATAGAGGCCGCACTGACCCGCTCGGGCGTAACCTTTAGCCAGGCTAGCATGTCAGCAAAGTCCCAAGGATACTTCTTCTCTAGGAAGAAGAGGAGATCATTCTTCTAGAGGCCATCCTTTAGTACGGCCATGGCAATAGATTGGTCTAGATTGTGGACCTCTAAGGCAACAACATTAAAATGATTAATGTAGGCTCGGATGGACTCCTCTTCCTTCTGTTTGATATTGATAAGAAAGTCAGAACCTCACCTCTGGCGCCGGTTGTTGATAAAATGAGCCGCAAATTCATGGCTTAGCTGATTGAAAGAAAAGATGATACCCAATTTGAGGCTCTAGTACCAGTTTCTTGCTGCTCCTTTCAGAGTAGAGGAAAAAGCTCGATAGAGAATGCGTCAGGCACGCCATAGAGTAGCATCATTATTCTGAAAGCTTCAAGATGGTCGGTTGGATTAGTGGTCCCATCGTAACTCTCAAATTGAGGAAGCTTAAAGTTCAGCGGGATAGGCTCCTGCATAATTTGAATAGAAAATGAGGGGTTAGTGCAAATATCATCGTTGTGGCTTGGGGTGATGTGGCGGAGTTCCTTAACCATCAATTCATTTTCTGGAGCCTTTGATCGAGAGCATCATTTCGATCATGGATCTCAGATGGTCACCAACTATAGATGGAAAGAGTCTCTTTGGAAGAAGAATCATGATCGGAGCAGGGGTTCTCTACTCTCTACTTTTTCTTTCTAGGGGTTACCGACTTGCTTGCCTAGGTGGGCCTTCTTTGTGCTGGTTTTTGATGATCCGACAGAGGTCTCTCTGGTTTAGCTAGTACCGGAGGCTATTGCATGGCCTACACCATCTCGGTGAGACCCCTAACCTACTGCATCAGAAAGTTAAACTACTCTAAATCCATCATGGCTGCCGGTGGAGGGGGTTGAGGTGCCAAAGATGGGATCGAAGCAGGCAGATCTAGGTTAGATCTGGTGGTGGAGGCTGTAGATCACTGGGTTGTAGCCTTCTTTGGTGGCATCTCATAGAAACAAGAAGAAATCTGAGGAAAAAGAGTTAAAGAATTGAAGATGAAAGGAAAAAGATGAAGTCAATTAAGCACTTCATTTAGAACAAGGTCTCAAGATGCTCTTCCTCTAGCGTCAATTTTATTGCTGCGAAAAATGGTGCAGACATCAGAGATTGTTGGAGTTGGAGAGGTTGGGATCGTCAATAAGACCTGCAAGATGAAGTCCTGATCAAAATTGGCTCTGGTAGGATCCTCCGATAGTCAAGTTAGTTCTCCACCTCAACAAGAATGGATTGCTTAGGAATCAAATAAGCAGAGTAAGGGCAGAGAGTTTAAGCTTAGAGGAGAAAGCATATCTGGAGGGTCCTTTATATAGAGGGAGCGTGTAACAAACTGATAGTGACAGCCATAACTGCCTGCTAATGGGCCATTCGGGCCATGTGGAGTTTGTTATAGAGAATGAGTTGTCGTCGTGACCTGCTAGCTCGTTGGAGATCCACAATAGGCATTCAGGCGGAATCTTTGCATTTGTATGCAAACTTTCATGTGTCGGGATGAAGAACTCGAGACTGGCCAAACTTGGAGATCGACTATTAAGTGGCAGAGGATGAACTGCACCTGATGGGACTGATTATAATCTATTAGTGCTTTCCTCGATAACCTAGAGAAGTTCGACCAGCTAATCAAGGATAGTTTTTTTTAAAGGAATTCAACTGGAAGGAGTTCATCTAGAAAGAGTCCAGCTGGAAGGAGTTCGACTGAAAGATGTTCGTCTATCCCTGGAATCCATTGTTTGTTAGGACTGGATGAGTTGGGGCTTCAATGCTAAAGATCATGTTATTCATCTTGAGTCAAAAAGCAAAGTTAATGAAATAGTACTTCTCTTTATTGCCCAAGTTTGTCCCGTCGGACTTGGACAAGTTTTGCAATCAGGGGTTATTGCTGAGAAGATTTGCAGGTTTCCATAGAATAGAGGTCGGCCACTAAGAACTTCAACGGGGGTTATTTTACCCCCAACAAATATTAAATCTAAAACAAGAAACAAAGATTGTCGAAAGAGGTTTGATTCCATTGATATTAAAGTTCAGTATAAGAAGTCTCTAGGACCAATTAGAAAAAAAAAATAGAGAGAAAGAAAGAGAATAAGACAAAGTCCTATTTGGACTTCGGACTATCCTTCCCAGCCATTATAAGGGAATGCTTCAAATCGTTAACCTTTCCTTCAAGCTCTTTCCTCGCTACTATACTTTTGTTGAGCAGCTTTTGAACCCTTCTTATATCCTCTTCAGCCTTCCTCAGTCTTTTCTGCAGAACTTCGAATTGGGCCTCAGCATCCTTCACCACATTCTCGTTATAAGTTGTTTGGATCTTAAGTTGGAGTTCGACCTTGCCCTTTTCGTAGATCCCCGAAAGATCTCCCTAGATTCCCTTTAGAGATGCGACTTCCTTTGGATCCCCGCTTGGGTTGGCCTGAGCCTTGTCAGTTAACTATTTTTGAAGTCGCATCACCTCAGCATTTGCCATTTTGAGCTTCTTCTTGAGATCATCGATTTGCTTGCACCAACCAATCTAGTAGGTCTCATATGCCATCTCAACATCATGCAACCACTTTTGGAGATTGGAGAACTTCTTCAACTAGTTCTAGCTATATTCTACCCGACTCTGAGCCCAGGCTGAGCCCCTCTCCAACTGATTGATCTTTTCTCTCACTTCACGAAGCTCGGCCTTAAGAGAACAAATCCTAGCACTTGAAGTCTAGGCTTTTTCGCTAGCAAGTTTTCTCGCCCATTCAAGCTCCTCAGATCGATGATACTTTTTGGTAGTGTACTCTTTAAAGAATTGCTTGGATGACTGGCGCTAGCGGTTGATCTCGATAGCAACTTCGGTATAATTTTTTTGGATTTTTTGAGTTCGTCTTCAATCTTTTTCAACTTCTTGACTTGACGAACTTTCCTCAAATTTTTGATGTGAGCCTTCAAGGAGATACCTTAAGGCAGTGGTTTCGCTTTGACTGAAGACTGTTTGATATATAAACGTATCATAACACAAAGGTATGATGAAAAGAAAATTCTATTTCATTAACTAAAATGTTTGAGTACATGGAGGGTAGAAGAAAAAGAAAAAATATAGTTATCAAAAATCTTCGACCTCCAGAGGTGGGATAGGGGACAAGCTCGGCGCATCCTTGACGATCTCCAACTCTTTGGTAGATTTGAAGGTCGTAGTAGTGGACTCGGCAGATGGAAGATTGGCACTAGTAGCTGAAGGTTTTGCCTCCTCGTCAGAAGATTCTCCCACCAAAAAGCCAAGATCTAACTCGAGAAATTTCTCGGCTACCTTCCTCTGATAAAGCTCTAATGAAGGCTTCCTTGATGAACTATATCTTTATGTCTTCCAGTTCCTTTGAAGCCTTGAAATCCAAGATAGATTGTTCTTTGGCTTCAGCGATTCGCCTTTCCCCCTCAGCAATTTCAGCCTCTGCCTTCTTCCTCTTCTCTACCTTTGAAGCTAACTCTTCCTTCATCTTCGTCGAGGCTTGTTCGATGCTTCTAAGTGCCCCTTGGAGATGCTCAACTTTAGCAAAATTCTCCTTTAGCAGGCAGTCGACCTCGGCCTTATACTCTTCATGTACCTTCACAGCCTCCAAGGTCTCGACCTTTTGAATGTTGATCGCTTTGATGTTGGCGATCGGTTGGTGGCCTACCTGCAAACGATAAAGTCAGTTGTGCTGCAAGAAGAACACATGGATAAGATTAAAAAGGGGGTAAGGCAGTTATCTTGAGGAAAGTCCCGAGGGAGTCTTTCGTCCACTACTTAAGGTCGGTGAGGATAATCCTATCCACGATGTTCGGCAAAATGCACCTATAAATCGGAGACTTGATGACTTTCTAATTATCAAAAGAGGCATTCTCCTAGTCAATCCTGTTGCCGCTGGATTCCCTAGAGTTTTGCTGAGGTCGAGCTTTTATGGAAACTATCTTCTTCTTCTTCTTCCCCACCTCCCTCTCCTTTTCAGTGGGAGGCACCGAGATGGGGACCTCGGCAGGCAGACTTGAGGTCGTTGGAGGCACTGTAGATGCGGGAGTTGAAGTGGTTTGAGCTGAGGTGGCCAAGCTCGAATTGTCGACCTTTGCCCACTTGGATGATTCCCCAAGTGCATTGTCTTCCTTTTATGGGCTTGAAGTTCTTGGGATACTCGCTTTAATTCCTCCGGAGCCATCTCTATAGCAGTAGAAAAGCCAAGGTTAAAAAAAAAAAGACAAAAGAGTAGTTAATAAGACACGGATGTATACCTATTGGATTGAAGAGACTTAGGCCAAGGTTAAACAAGGTCTGATCATCTAATAATTTGGACAGCGGGGGAGCTTTGTAATTCCTCAATGTGTTAGCAGAGTCAAGGTCCTCCCTTTCTAACCCTAGAGCTCTGTGGATCGAGTACCTTAACTGACCATAGAAAGGAAGCCCTAACTCTAAGGATGGGCAGAAAATGAAGAAAAATTTTTCTTCCAGTTGTGAATTGAGGAAGAGGCATCCTTGAGCAACCCCTTCTTGTTGAACTAGGAGAATAGGTACCACTAGCCTTTGGCAGAAGGGTGTCGCTTAAAGATAAAAAAAAGTTTGAAATAAAGAGATTGTGGGTTGAACTTTGATTGAAAGACAGAGAGCTAAGAACCCTACAATGAACCTAAAGGAGTTCGGGACCATCGAGGCAAAGGATATATCTAAGAAACAAAAAATGAGTACAACAAAAGGAGGGATCGAAATTCGCAACCCGACATGAAGAGCTTTGGGATATAAATAGAAGTGACCTAAGGGAGGGGCACAAACTCGGCCGCTCGACCTGGGAAGCTCTAGATCATATTTTGAAGGGACCCCATACTGGATTTTTATAATGAAAAGATCTTATGGGGAAAGGGAGCAAGGGACAGTTTTGGGAACAAAGGTCAGATGAGGTACTTCTACAAGTTAGGCTTCCTTCCTAGGAATAGGATTTGGAGGGCTCAGGTTGGTTGGACTCCCAGAACTGATGGACCAGGATATTTCAGAGGTCATTTGAATCAAATAAAATCAGAATAAAGCTCTCTAGAACTAGGGTAAGTCGATGGATAAATTCAAAGAAGCTTCTTGAAGAAAAAAGGCAAAAGAATAGTAAGAAAATGTAGAAGAAAGATTAGAGTGCTAGCCTAAGATGGACAGAGAACTCGGTGATGATGCCAGAATGGTGAAAAAAGGATGAAGAAGATGTGAAAGACTAGGGATATCATAAAGGAAGATGGAACAGGATGCTTGGATGCAGGGAAGATGAAGGATGGGGAAGAATACAAGGAAGAAAAAGAACCAGGCAAAGTAGAAAACCAGGGGGAAGGTGATGCTTAAATAACCGAGGATCTGAGGTAATTATGATTGTAGATCAACAACACCCAAACCTCGTCGGCCGCATGTGCCACTCATCATGACTACAATTGACATCTGTTGAGGCTTTTATTGTGCCATACGTCGAGCTTCGCATGGGGGGGAATTTCAAACATTGAAGTCATTTTGAGTTATTCAGCATTGAAAGAAGCTTTGGCGCCAGTTCGAAAATGCTAAAACTTTCCATCTCCCGAATGCGGGAAGTCAGAAAGGATTTTGACAGTCATTGATTTTTGATACTCCATCCAAACTTCAGACTTGGAAGTAAGGGGACAAGTATTGGGGGTGAAATAGCTCCTGCTGAAATCCAATCGGATGTCCGACCTTGGCATAGTGCTATCTGGAGTAGTAATGATTGAGCCCAAACTTCAGTTAAGCTGCTTCTCCATCACAGTCTTGTCCTGGAAGGTCGGCCTTCAGCCCTTGTACGTTGGACAACCTTCTCCATACCAACCCTCTCAGCTCTTTCGACAACTATAGAACCTACTGAAGACGTGCTGAACTTCGACCAGATAAACTTGAGTGGTGAAAGGAGTTGCCATTCAACTGATCTTGATCCCTGACTTGAGATAGACAGTAGGCCCTCCATCAAGTATCGAATCCCAGCATAGTCCGACCTTGTTCGATGGCCGACCTTGAAGGCCGAATTTCTTCACTATAGATGATAGATCTCACTGATTTCACATCATGGACCCTGGCCAACCAAACTTCTCTTCAGTCAAATTTTTCTTCAGCTAAATTCTCCTTTAGCTGAATTCTTCTCTAGTTGAAGTCCTTTGCTCCACCTTATGGATTGCAGATCTTGGTAGCTCTACACCAAGGACTTTGGATGGATGAATTCTAGTTAGTAAGAGAACTTCATCATCAACATAAGTTCGATCCTCGACTCAGAGTAAGCAATGGTCACTCGAGGAGTAACGAATCTTAGTATTCACCCATCTTAGCTTTAAGTCAATCTTGGATCTCCGCTATCCCGATCGAATTTCTTTAAGAAATCCTAGCTGCAGTCCTCATTGAAGAGCCTACCGTCCCCTCTTTAGTTTCCAATCTGAATGTCCACACCCACTCTCGATCAATCTTAAAGGTGGTTAAGTCTCTAAAAGCTATCAAAGGTAGCACTAACAAGATCCAAGCTTAGAACCTGGTTGCAAACTCGCCATCATCAATACAAAGGCCGACCTTCGAAGCTCGATCAGTCCGACCTCCAACAAATCGAATCCAACCACTGGTAAGTCATGACAAAATGATAGCCCACTCTCCATAACAAACTTCAAGTGAGCTGAACGGCCTTCTGACATTCTATTATAGCTGTCACCATCATTCTATTACAGGTTCTGTCTATATAAGGGACCCTTTAGATATATTTTTCTTCTCTAAGCTTTCCTCTCTGCTCTAATTTTTTTTAGGTACTCTATTCTTGTTGATCAGAAAACTAACTTGATCGTCGAAGGATCCTGTTGGAGCCAACTTTGGCTAAGACTTCACCTTGCAAGTCTCATCGACGACCTCGTCTTCTCTAGCTCTAGCAAACTCCGATGTCCGTCCATTTTTTGCACCAATAAAATGTATTACAAGTGTCATCCAATCTAGCTTCTAAGGCACATATCTAACAAACTCCCGCTTGACCTAAAGCTAATTAGCTATAAATCTAAGTTCCATCTTCTTAAGATGGGCTTTAGTCTTTTATTGGCTCAATGGCTTCATCAGTGGGTCAGCCGCATTATCCATGGTGTCGACTCTCTTGACCTCGACGTATCCCTTCTCGAGGTAATCGTAGATGAGGTGGAACTATCGCTCAATATGCTTGAACTTCTGGTGAGACCTCGGCTTCTTAGCTAAGGCTATGACACTATTGTTATCATAGTATAGAGGGATGGCATTAGATGGCATCACTCCGAGCTCTATAATGAACTTCTTGAGCTACAATGCATTCTTCATAGCTTTTAAGGCAACGATATACTCTGCTTCTATGGTGGAGTCTGCTATCGCTGTCTGCTTAGAACTCTTACAATTTACAGCACCACCATTGCATAGGAACAGACTATCTAATGTTGACTTTTGATCATCAATATCAGATATAAAGTCTGAGTCTGTATGCCCCTGGACCTAGAGTTCTCCATTACCAAAGACTAAAAATATATCCTTAGTCTTTCTCAAGTACTTAAGGATACATTTTACAAAAATTCAGTGCTTTTCGCCTGAATTCAACTGATATCTGCTTGTGACACTCACAGCATGGATGATATCAGGTCATATACATAATATGGAATACATGAAGCTCGCTATTGCCGAAGCATAAGGAATCTTGCTCATGCGTTCAATCTCTTTCGGTGTGTTGGGGTACATCTTTTTGGAGAGATGAATTCCATATCTAAAAAGCACAAGTTTCCTCTTGGAGTTCTCCATGCTGAATCTCTTTAGCACCTTCTCTATGTATATCTTCTATGACAGGCCTAGCATCCTCTTTGATCTATCTTTATATATTTTAATCCCCAAAATGAAGGATGCCTCACCTAGATCTTTCATAGAAAATTTCTTAGATAACCAAACCTTGATCGAAGTCAACATAGAAATATTATTTTCAATCAGGAGGATGTCATCCACATACAATACGAGAAAACAACAGTGCTCTCACTGATCTTTTTGAACATACAAGGTTTCTTCTCATTCTTGATGAAACCAAATAATTTGATTACATCATTGAAATGAGCGTTCTAGCTCTGAGATACTTGTTTTAGTCCATAAATAGATCTTTGTAACTTGTAGACCTTATGATCACTATCATTGAAAGTGAAACCAAGCGATTGTTTCATATAGATATCTTCCTCAAGATATCCATTTATGAACACCATTTTCACGTCCATCTATTATATTTTGTAATTGAAATATGCTGCAATAACAAGTAGTGTACAGATGGGTTTAAGCATGGCTACTGGCAAGAAGGTATCCTGATAGTCAATGCCTTCATGCTGACTATACCCTTTCACCACTAACCTAGCTTTGAATGTCTCCATATTTTCATAGGCACCAATCTTTCTCTTGAAGATCTATTTACACCCAATAGATACAATACCTTCAGGTGAATCTACCAAGGTCCAAACTTGGTTCAAGTGCATTGAGTCAATTTCTAACTTCATTGCCTCTCGCCATTTCTCGGAGTCGATATCTGATATCATCTCATCATAGATTTTGGGGTCATCTCCATGAACTCTATTTTCTGTGAGGAATATTTTCTTTACATCCTTTGAAATAATATCTAAGTATCTCTCAGGAGGATGAAAAATCCTACTAGACTTACAAGGTAGAGGAGGTAGTGTGTGGATTGGCTCAGACTAACCGAGTTTCTCAGGTTCTTTAGCTCGTTGCTCTTCGGAGACTTTCTTCTTGAGTCTGATCTATCTTCCCACATCATCATCTTGAACAAACTATTTTTTAAGAAAGATTGCATGTTGACTCACAATCATATTATAGTCTTCTGGAAGATAGAAATAATATCTTAAAGACTCCTTAGGATATCCGATGAATTAAGCTCTAAGGGACCTAGATTCTAACTTATTTGCCTACTGTCTCTTAACATGAGCTGGACAATCTTAAATCTTAAGATGACTCAGACTCGGCTTCTTACCATGCCACATCTCATATGGTGTGATAGGAATGGTTTTAGAAGAAACCCTATTCAGTACATAAATAGCTGTTAGCAGACTATGTCTCCAAAGAAATTCAAAAAGGTCTGTGAAGCTCATATGAAATGGACCATATCTAATAGGGTTCGGTTTCTTCATTCTAAAATCCTATTAAGTTAAGGCATTTCAGGTGGAGTTCACTATGAGACCATGCCATACTCCTTGAGATAGTCTAGAAATTTTCTACTAAGGTATTCGCCTCCTCGATCTGATCGAAGAACCATAACAAAATTTTCAGTTTATTTTTTCATTTCATGTCTGAATTTCTTGAATTTTTCAAAAGCTTCAGATCTATGTCGCATCAGGTATACATACCCATATCAAGAAAAATCATCGATAAAAGTGATGAAGTAAACAAAACCGCCTTTGGCCAGCACATCGAATAAGTTGCAGACATCTGTATGTACCAAGATAAGTAACTCTATGGTCCTTTTTTCATGTCCCATAAAGGATAGTTTGGTCATTTTGCCCTGAAGGCATGATTCACAAATCGGATATGATTCAGAAATCAACGAATCTATTAGTTCAAATTTCTGTAATTTGTTAATCCTATCTTCAGCTATATGACCTAGCCTAAGATGCCATAGGTACCTTTCATTTATACTTTCTCTAAGTCTTTTCGATTCTATGGCATTCACATTTTGCTTGATATAACTGATAAGTACATCTACATATAACTGATAGAGACCATTTATCAAGAAACTACTTTCAATTTTATTTCTTTCATAAAGAATGATACAATGGTCTTTATTGAAACTAATTACATAGCTATCTTATGCTAGACAGGAGATAGAAATCAAATTTCTGCTTGTAGAAGGTACATAAAAATAATCTCTTAAAACTAAGATACTCCTAGATGGTAATCATAGAGAGTATATTTTCATAATCACAGCAGCAACTCTTGCTCTATTTCCAACATGTAGGATCATCTCGCTATCCCTCAGTCTCCTACTATCCTCAAAACCCTGCAAAGAAGTACACAAATGAGCACTAGATCCAAAATAAAACACCCAACTAGATGCAGAAGAAATCGTTAGATTCATTTCAATGAAGAGCATACCTTTAGAAGGTCCTCTTTTTCTTTTATTCTTCAGACTTGCCAGGTAAGCAGGGCAGTTATGCTTCTAATGGCCATCGGAGTTGTTGTGAAAATACTTTCCTTTCTTCGTGCCCTTCTTCTTTGGCTCTCCCTTCTTGTCCTTCTTCTTTCCCTTCGTCTTTCGCTTCTTCGCGAACTTCTTCTTCCCAGAGGACTTTATCTTAGAAAAAGTTTGCTCCACAGTAAGACCAGAGCCTTTGAACTCTTCAAGGTTCCTTCAGTAGTTACCAGCATGTTCATCAACTCGGCTGGGGTGCAATAGATCTTATTCATATGAAAGTTTACTACAAACTATCCATATGAATCGATCAAGGACTGCAGGATCAAATCAATCTGTAGATCCTTGTCCATCGACATGCCGAGCTTCTCAAGCTCTCCCAAGTCCTTGATCATCGATAAGCAACGATCATGGACCAACTATCCATCATGCATCTGCATCTTAAAGAGTCTCTTCGATACTTTATAGTGCATTGTACGACTCTACTTACCATATAACTCTTGTAGGTGAGCCAACATCTGGCTAGCAATCTTCATGTCCTCATGTTGGCATTGCAATTCATTCGACATTGAGGCCAAGACATAGCACTTGACCTTATTGTCGTTGTTCAACCACTTTTCATGAGATGCTCTCTAATTAGCAATCGAACGGGATGGAGGAGGAAGGTCCTGGTCCAAGACATAGGTCAGCTTCTTGGAACTCAAAATAATTTTTAAGTTCTAGAGTCAATCCTTGAAATTGGGTCCGGTCAGATGGTTGGTATGTAGGATTCTAGATAAAGGGTTGGATGCAAATATTTTTTTGCAAAGAGTCAAAATTTCTAGTTAGACTTGTAATTGACTTAACCAATTTATTATAAAAATTTTATTTTGAAAATAAATTTGGGCTCTCACTATTTTTCTGGATCCCTACACTTTCTTAGAAGAGATGCTAAAATCTCTACGATCAAAGATTTTTAGTAGGTGGTGTGGTCCCACCGATTGTCTCACCATCTCACCTAATAGTTATTGATGATGAGTTAGCCGATGAGTGAACAACTCTTGTCCAATATTTCTCTAAACATATTGTACCCAACTCGGTCTCTAATTCATGAAGCTTACCATGCCCGAAATATTGCTCCACTCCTCAGTTAAGTCAGATCCACCATTTGCATGAACTGGATTCATGATTGGTACCCTCACCATATCCGAAATATTGAGCCCAATCCTTCTTCTAGTCCATAGCATCCCATGCCTAATAGTAATGGTTGCATCTTCCTGGTGCAACTGAATCATTGTATCTAGTCGAGAATAATCAATCTCAGGAAGGACCCGCATAACTACAATGATGGAAGACCACTAGACTTAATATTTTCTTAGAAAGATTTTAATTTAGATCTCTTTAATCCTAAATAGTCATAATGATTACGACTAGCCTAGTGGCATGGGTTAGCTTGAATTGTTAGCAACCTCAATGCAAAACTGGGTCGACTCAATTGGCTACTTAAGTGAGATCAGTGGGAGGATTATGCCATTAACTTGCAATAGACGCATCTAGATCGAGTAGCTCCCAATTAATGACCACCGATCGTATCTGCTGAACTTATCTTAGACATTAATTTATTGAATTAGAACTGATCGGGTCCGTCTACAATCCAAGCTCGAACTGTGGAGCTAGATTAGGACTTGAGGTGATCGATCACATGTGGCCATAAGTTGATCTGGACCAAATTTATAACTATTGGGCTGGTCAATTAAGCACTTTGGATCCCACCTAACCAACTCTTGATTTGGTTTGATTAACTGCTCAAGCTAGATTTAATCAAGCTACCTACACCCTAAACCCATGTTTTATGAAGGTGTCTTAGATCTAAAAATTCTTAACTTTTAGATCTAATAGGTTTCATAACTTAATTCTTAATTATGGATAACAAGGGTTTAAAAATAACAAAGCATGAACAAAGATCCTAGGGTTTTTAGATATAGGATTTAACAGAAAGTAAGTTTTGATTTTCTGATTGAGGATAAACACGAAGTACCCCTATATGCTATAAGAGCACCCATCGAATGGGAAGTGAGGGCCTTTAAACCCTTCTTACTCTTATGACTGGATGGCCAAGAGGTATGCCCCAATCAGAAAATAAATTTCTACTATAACTAAAACTTGACCTACAATAAATATCTCATATATGAAACTAGATCTATTCTACACATGCTTTGCATACATTGAAGGAACCGATCTAGGATTCAAGGGTTAGCTTTTGAAACTTTTTCAAAATTGCAGTGAAAGAGATAAATTAATTACATTAAATTATAAATAATACAATATAAAATCTTAGATATATGATCCTATTATATGATTAAGGCATGCTATTAAATCAAAAAATAAAATATTAAAAGAACTGCATATTAATCATATCAATAGCAAACTACTCTAGATCAGATCTAGACATGTAATAGGAAGATCAGATCACCCTTACCTTTGAATCTTGAGTTTCTTAACTCACTGATCCAGGCCTGAGATGGTTGCTCCAAGCTACACACATGTCTGGCCTCTACAAGTTGTCCACACGAGCTCTCGATTGCAGATCTGAAGTTCGGTGCCCAAAAATTTGATCCTTCTCCAACGGTCGATCTGGATCTTCTTTCCTTCAAGATTGGACTCTCCAACTTTCTAAAGTCAAAAAAGATGATTTATGATACTGAGATACCTCTCAAACACTCATAAAGATGGAGTAATAGGAGTGGAAGAAAAAACCTACAAGAAGATCCTCTTCTTCTTCTTCCTTCTCTCACCAAAGCACCTTGATTGGTGCCTTTACAAAATCCCACGCCCATAGCTTCTCTCTCAGATTTTTCACATCCCAAATTACCTCTCTTAGATGTATAATCCACTAAAAAATTAGGTCAAAATTCATTTTATATAAGGAGATATAGAGGAATCCTTGACTAGGTCAAATACCTAGTCAAGGGTTATCCAAATAGGGCAAGACTTGGGGCACCCAACTCTTGGGTGCCTTCTCCTTTATTTTTTGCATGGACTATTAGGGAATGTCACACAAAAAAGCCTCCAAAAGTCATGAAAATTTTAGAGAGAAAATAGGGATGTGGGTGATACAAAATAGGAAGGAGTTTTGGTTTCTCAAAATTCTATCTCATAGAGTTTAAATCAACTCAAACTCTTCTTTTGACTTGATCACAATATCTAAATACCATATTTGAGATAAAGAGAGCAAGGGGGCATGCATGAACATCTAGAGAGAAATATTTTCATAAAAAAATCCAACAAAAATGGCATGGAAGGCATTGGGGCTAAGGTGGCGCCTGGAGATAGGAGTCCTAGTCTCACTAGGACTTCTAGTTTGACTTGGTCCAACTTGATCCTTGGACCAAATTAAATTAGAATTTAATTAACCCAATTAGATTAGATCTTAGTCCAACTAATAATTTAATTTAATTTAATTTAATTTAATTTTAATTTAATTTTTTAATCAAATTAGAAATTGGGTTAATACAATCTTAATTGACTAGGACTAGTTCTTTCTTGCAATTTGCTCATCCAATAAATCAATTAGACTTGATCCAATCAAGCCCAAATTAATTTTAATTAAATTATATTTAATTAAACTTAATCTCAACTCTCTAACTTAATCAAATTAAGTCAATTAGTAATCAAATTGCTAAGCGATCCTCTTGCAACACTTGCACCAGGTCAAACATTAATCGTATTGAATGTTTAATCCTAGAATGATTCTTAATCATCGATCAACCATCTGATCAGATCAAGAACTCTTATGTGTGTGACTCTATAGGTCCAAATCTAAGTCAATTGCATAAAAATAAATTCTTATACCAATCAAAATGATCATCTAGCAATAGTACTCGACGGTCGGATAGGTCGAATGTGTAGAACAACATCCTTAGAACCCATGTGGATATAGTTTTTTTTGTATAATTCATCTTCTTGATCAAAATGCTCGTAGGATACTTCAGAGTTTAACTACCAACCCCAATTAGGTCATCCATATTGTATTTTAAAATATGAAATGTATCTAATGAATTATCCTGACCAAGGTTTTTGCTATATTGAAATATAATGATGCATTCTTCTTCAACTCTTGGAGTGGTCAATGTAGGAACCAGATCTAGGTTTCAAAACTAGATCTTAAAATTTTTTCAAGATCGGACAGCGAAAGATTAAAATCAATCAAAATTAATCTAAAATATCCTAGATCTAAGATCTTATTATATGATTATTGCATAGTATTTAAATCAAAAATTAAAAATTAAATAAGAAAAAAAAGGTTGATCACATCAACCTAGTTCTATACTACATCTAATGCAGCTATAAAATAACAGATCGGATCTGTTACCTAAGCAAGTAAGACATTCTAACTTGCTAATCTAGGCTTGAGGATGAAGTCATGAGCCGCACATGCGTCCGGCCTCTAGAAGTCATCCATACGAGCCCACGAATACGATCAGAGATCCTGATGCAGGAAATCAGCACAGTATGCTAGCACTGTGCTGATCTCTCTTCAACGGTCGATCCGATGCTTTCTTCTTTGAAACTTAGATACTCCAAAATATCAAAAGAAAAAGAAGAAGATTTGTGATGCTAATACACCTCTCAAAAGCTCACAAAAAGGGAGGAAGAGATCTGAAACAAAAACCCTAGAAGAAGACCCTCTTCTTCTTCTTTGTTCTTTTTTTAGACACCCTGATTTGTGTTTTTAATATCTCCATGATATAGATGAATTTTTCTCTGATTTTTCTATAGAAAAGAGAGCACTTAAATTTCTTCAATCCATGAAAATTTTAGCAAAAAATTTTCTTTAAATAAAGAGATGTGTAGAGTCTAAATTAGGTCAAAAACCTAGACTGGGAAGGACCAAAAAAGAGAAGTTGTTGGGGTGCCCAACTCTTGGGCACCCCACCTTTTTTTCTGCCATGGACCAGCAAGGGAGGATGCAAAAATAAACCCAGAAAAACATGAGAGAGAGAGAGAGAAATAAGGAAGGGGGTAGCATGAAGGGAAGGAGGACTTTTAGTTGACTAAGAATTCTATCTCATAGAATCCTAAGCGAAATCAACTTCCCCTTTTGACTTGGTCATGCAACAAACTTCCATATGAGAAATAAAAGAGAGAAAGGGGGCATGAGAACCCTTTGGGCATGAAGAATTTTATGTAAAAATACAAAGAAAAAGGGGTGGGGCGTAAGGATTAGGTGGCGCAAGGAATAGGGAGTCCTAGTCACACTAGGACTCCTATTTTAACCTGGTCAAACAAGATCTTTTTATCAAATAAAAATAAGAGTAATCCAACCCAATTAAATAAGATCCTAACCTATTTAAAGACTTATTTAAATCAAATTAAATTAAATTAAATTTTAATTTATTTTTTAATTAAATTAGAAAATTAGGTTGACCCGAGTCCTAGTTAGACTAGGACTAGTACTTTCTTGCACATGGCTTATCCAATAAACCAATTGAATTTGATCCAATCAAGCCCAAACCAAATCTAATTAAATCATATTTAATTAGACTTAATCTCAGCCTACTAATTTAATTAAATTAATTTAATTAGCAATCAAATTGCTAATCGATCCTCCTGTAACACTTGCACTAGGTCAAATATCAACCATATTGATCGTTTAACACTAAAATGATTCTAAATCGCTGATCAACCATCCGATCGGAACATGAACTTTAATGTATGAGACCTCATAGATCCGAACCTATGTCAGTAGCATAGAAACAAATTTTTATACTAATTGAAGTGACCATCTAGCAATGATACCCGACGGTCGGATAGGTCGAAGGTGTAGAATACCATCCTTAGAACTCATGTGGATATAGTTTCCATATAATTCATCCCCTTCATAATAATGCTCGTAGGATACCTCAGAGTTTAACTATCAACTCTGATCAGGTTGTCCACATTGTATTTCAAAATATCAAATCCATCTGATGGATTATCCTAGCCAAGGTTTTACTATATAGAAATACAATGATACATTCTTCTCCAACTCTTGGAGTAGTCAATTCCATCTTGATCACACTCCAACTTCACAAGTACTTGACTGTGCCCAAAAGCCTTTCATTGCTGGATTAGAAATTTAGTTAGTCTGGTTCCAAAGCATAGTGAGTTGCTTGCAAGTCACTGAGGTGATCTTAGATCTAAGGGATACTTATACCTATATCCCATCAGAGACATTCTCGATAGTAGAATGCTCTAAAGTTGGTCATGTTCAATGACGATGTATCCATACATCTCATCTGTATGCCATACCAGTGTCTCCATACTCCTTGGTTAAGAGAACAACTAACCTATATGGCATATAGCGATCTATGCTCGATCGACGCTGTCGTCCTAATTAACAGCCTATCATTTGGTCATGAACAAATTTAAGGACTAATCGATAAATCCTCTCTTTATCAAAACTAAATAGTTCTAAGGACTTCATTACAATAATAGAGTTCATTAGGAGATGTAAATTTATAATGAAAAAGATGCCAAAAAAAATTTATTAATTAATAAATTAATTATAATATCTCAATCGTCAACAGACTGATAATTAATTTTGGGACATAATTTTCAACAACTTCCACTTGTCCTAAAGCCACTCGGCATAGTATCTAATATCCATCTTCGACTTATGGTTGTTGAACTCCTTGATTACTAGGGCTTTAGTGAAGGGGTCGGCTAGGTTCTCCTTTCTATCGATCTTCTGAAGATTGACATCACCTCTATCCACGATCTCCCAGACCAGGTGGTAGCGGCACAGTATGTTCTTCATCCGCTGATGTGCCTTTGGTTCCTTCGCTTGAGCAATGGCATCAGTGTTGTCATAATAGAGCAGGACCAGACCATCAAGGAAGGGTGTTACTCCGAGCTCAATGATGAACTTCCTCAGCCACACAGCTTTCTTCGCAGCATCTAATGCTGCGATGTACTCTACTTCACAAATAGAGTCTACCATAGTATGCTGCTTGGAATTCTTCCAGCAGATGGCTCCATTATTTAGGATAAAGACATAACCCAACTTACTTCTACTATCATCATGGTCAGATTGAAAGCTGGAGTCAGTAAACTCCACAAGTTTTAAATCTGACTCACCATAAACCAACAATTGATCCTTAGTATTAATTAAATACTTAAGGATGGTTTTAACCACTTTTCAATGGTTCTCTTGGATTAGATTGATATCTACTCACTACTTCTAGTGAGTATGCCACATCTAGTCTCGTACATATCATGGCGTACATGATATATCCCACTGTCGAAGCATATAGGACTCTACTCATACACTCTCTCTTCAGGAGTTGTCGAATAATCCTTCTTAGAGAGAGAAATTCTATGGCCTATCGAAAGATAGCCCTATCTGATATTCTCCAAGCTGAACCTTTTCAGCATAGTTTCTATGTACGTGGACTGGGATAATCCAAGCATCCTCTTAGATCTATATCTATAGATTTTCATTCCTAGGATGTAGGATACTTCACCCAAGTCCTTCATGGAGAATTGAGATGACAACCATACTTTTATTCCTTGTAGTGCGGGAATGTCATTCCTGATTAAGAGAATATCATCAACATGCAAGACAAGGAATACCACTACCGGATCATTCGCCCACTTGTAGATGTACGGCTCTTCTCCATTCTTAACGAAGTCATATATTTTGATCACCTTATCAAAATGCATGTTCTAACTCTGAGATGCTTGCTTTAAACCATAAATGAATCTCTGAAGCTTGCACATCTTGGACTCATCTGTAGACGTGAACCCCTCAGGTTGTATCATATACACTTCTTCAGTCAGTTCTCATTTAGGAAAGCTATCTTCACATCCATCTGCCATATCTCATAGTCCAGATGGGTAGCTATAGCAAGCATTATCTGAATGGATTTGAGCATTGCCATAGGAGAGAATATCTCATTATAGTCAACACCATAACGTTGACAATACCCCTTGGTAACCAGATGGGCTTTATAGGTCTCCACCTTTCCATCTACACCCCTCTTTCTTTTGAAGATCTATTTACACCCAATGGGTTTAACCCCTTCGGGTAGGTTAACTAATGTCCACACATCGTTGACCTTCATGAACTCTATCTTGAATTTTATGACCTCAAGCCATTTTTCAGAATCAGGTCCCTGCATTGCATCTATGTAGGTGATCGGATTCTCATCATTCTCATCCAATTCAATAGGATCACCATTTTGGATCAAAAAACCATAGTATCTATCCAGTTGATGCGGTACTCTACCGGATCGTCTTAATGGTACAGAGATACTAGGCTCTGGATCTGATCTAATCAAATCCAATTCAGGTTCGGCAATAGGTGTTGGCTTTTCTACCTGTTGAACTTCATCAAGTTCAACCTTAGAGGCAACAGTTCCTTCACCAAGGTACTCCTTTTCCAAGAAGATTGTCTTAAGGCTGATGAACGTCTTTTGTTCATCAGTATGATAGAAAATATACCCTTTTGATTATTTAGGGTATCCTATAAATATTCATTTGTCAGACCTAGGTCCAAGTTTTTCTATGATTACCCATTTCACATAAGCCAGGCACCTCCAGACCCTAAGGTGCGAAAGTATTGGCTTACGCCCTGTCCATATCTCATATGGAGTTTTAATTACAGACTTACTTGGAACCTTATTTAATAGATAGCAAGTCAATTTGAGTGCATATCCCCAGAAGGATATCGGCAAGTTGACAAAATCCATCAAGGATCGGACCATGTCTAACAGAGTCCAATTTTTTCTCTCAGATATACCATTATGCTGTGGTGTTCTTGGAGAAATCCATTAGGAGAGAATCCTAATCTCTCTTAGATATGTGAGAAATTCATCGAAAGGTATTTTCCTCCTCGGTCAGATCAAAGAGTCTTAATATTTTTTCTAGTTTATTTTCTACTTCACTTCTGAATTGTTTGAACATTTCAAATGACTCTGACTTATGTTTCATTAGATAGATATATCCATACATGGATAGATCATCTGTGAAAGTAATGAAGTAGAGATATCCACCTCTAGCACTTATGCTCATTGGTCCACATGCAATAATTTATATTAAACCTTAGAGCTTAATGGCTCTCTCACCTTTTCTAGTAAAAGGTGACTTAGTTATTTTTTCAAGAAGACAAGATTCATAGGTTGGAAGTGATTCACAATCACTGACCTTAAGGATTCCCTCTAGAATCAACCTATTTATCTTATTCTTGTTGATGTGACCTAGCCTACAGTGCCATAAGTAGATATCAGATACACTATCTAATTTAGGATGCTTGCCAGTGTAATAGACTACATTAACAGGTTATGATAACATGTACACACCATTGTTCAAATATCTAGAGAATATAGTAATACCATTCATAATGACATTATAAAATTCTTTCTTTATTGAAAATTCATAATTATATAAATCATTTCTTTATTAAAAATTCATAATTATCTTTAGTCAAAAGGCCTACAAAAATGATATTAAAAAAAAAACTAGGATAAAAATGATAATCACTAAGAACAACTGTATGAGACTCAAATACAAGTTTTAAGATTTCTAATGCTAAAATTGGAACCGATCTTCCATCTCCAACATTAAGGAACCTCTCACCTTGCTCAAATCTCTTACTAACTTGCAATCCCTACAACGAATTATAAATATGATAAAGGATATCAGTATCCAATACCCAATCGATTTTATCACAAATAGAGAAATTGCAAGGAGTTATCATATAAATTTCTTGCCCAACAACAACTTGCTTCTTTCTTGGTCTATTGGGGTCCAATGAGGCAATGTACTAAGGATAGTTCCTCTTCCAGTGCCCCCGATTCTTGCAGAAGAAGCATTGAGTTTGACTCTTATCATGCTTGATCTTCTTGATCTGGCCCTGCATAGATGTCCCATCTTGAACTTGTATCTTCTTTGATTTCTTCTTCTTGTTCTTCTTTTCTTTCTTAAAGGGTCGAGAACCAGAAGATGAACCTCCCACTAAGTTCATGGACTTCTTGTAGAGCTGGTGATCCTTCTCAAAGTTCTGAAGTAATTCCAGTAACCCGTGGTAGTTAACTTCAGGCTTTGTCATTCTATAATGAGTAAGGAATGGGGGATATGATTTGGGCAATAAGTTCAAAATTGCATCTTTTCCTAGTTGCTCATGCAAGAAAAATCTGAGCTTGCTCAAATGCTCTATCAGCTCGATCATGTACAATACATAATCAGTGACTGAAGCTCCATCTCTCATTTTGGCATTGAAGATGGCACAACTAATCTTGTCCCTCTCAATGTCATTGGGTGTACTAAAAGACCCATTCAATGCTTGAAGCATATCTTCTAGCTGAGCTGACTCAAACCTGTGATTGAACTCGTTGCTCGTGGCAGCCAACATAATGCAATGCACCATGATTTGATTATTGAACCACTTCTGGTAAGTATCTCTGATCGTTCCACGTGCATTGAGTGCTGGCTCCTCAGGTGTCGGATCTATCAGTACATACAGAATCCATTTATGCTCTAGGATAATCTTTAACTTTTGATACTAGTTACCGAAGTTGGGTCCCACCAGCTTATCATTGTCTAATAATAATCGAAGTGAAAAAAAAGTGGCCATGTCTACACAAAGAAAAAACAAAACCTAATTAGTAATTGATTCATTAAACCTAAAATTTGGACTTTTAATCAAAAGGTTCTTCTACTATTTATTCGAATTGGTAGCCTCTACCTTCAATTCGAGGAGTTATCCTAATTTCTTAGTGAATACTAAAATCCATATAGACTGTGCACAAGTCCAACTTTAGTTGGTCAACCCATGTACATCTAAGGATAGATTCATAACCAATTATTTCTCTAAATAATTTTTAGTAATTTAATTTTGCCCCAATCCCTAATCAATAGGCTTTGGCCTCCACTGAAAAAGTTTCGGTTAGGTCCAACCATTAACATGACCATACTTGGTCTATCTAACCAATGAATGATTAAGTCCAACTTTGGTTGGTCAATCTAACCATCATTTAGATAGATGCGGCCAAGAAATCATATTATGAATAATAATTTCATTAGCCAATAAGCACCAGGCCTTTGGAACTCCAATGATTATCAAACTAATAGACCCATTATCATCCACTTAATGGAAGGCTATGATCTAGTTATCACCATAACTATTTTATTTTTAGGGATCTAATAATTTTAGAGGATTTAATTGATTTGATTTAGAGAAGATAGAGAGAATGAGCTAGCCAATTTCGATCCTTCTATTGACTTTATCAAGTTAAATCAAAAAAAGAACTAATTCAAACCAACATTAGGAGCACCTAAATCAATCACATTGATTTACCTAATTGACATGGATGAGCCCAAATCACCAAATGATCTAATCAAAATCTAATTCACCAGGATAGCTAGGTAAGTAGATCAGTGGAAGAGGTATGCCATTAACTCGTCAAAGACTGAATCAGTGCGAGTAACTTTCAATTAAAAACCACTGGTCAGACTGCCAAACTTACCTTAGACACTATTCGGTTCATTAGTTTCAACTTGACCAACCTAGTAATTTTGGATTCGACCGCGTACTCAGGAATCAAGTCCATCTTGGTTCTCGTTAAAGATATGGACTTGACCAACTATAACTATTATAATTGATCTAGAGAATCCTTGATCTAATCTAAGACAACTATTGATTAGATTTAGTCAATTCTCTAATTAAGTCTATTTTTTAATCTAACCTTAGATCTAACCCAATTAATGGACCTAATTTCTACTAATCCATTAATCCAATATATTATGATTTATGTCTTAGGATCTTCAATTCACAATCCTAGATCCTAATCAATCAATTCTTAATTCTCAATTAAATTCTGGGCTAAGGATTGGGGATTGGAATTTCAAAAATGATTTTTATATTTATAAAAGATTTTCACAACATGGTTCTATCAACCAGTTGCATGTTTGATTTATAATCAATATACACATATAACAAACATGAAAACTATTTTAGATCTAATCTAAATATGCTCATAAAATTGAAATTATTTTAATTCTAATTAATTATAAATCATCTTAGATCAGGTATAACATATTTATGATAATAAAAATTAGATTAAAATTTTTTAATTAGATCATAAAATTTTTTAGATCTAATCTAAAATTTTATGATCAGAATTTTAGATCCGCACATACTAAGACAACCTCTCCACTGTAAAGGATAAACCTTACAGCAGGACAACCTTACAGTGCATGCAATCTAAAATTTTATTTTTAGATTTAATCATCAGATTAGAAATTAGATCTAATCTAAAAATATAATCTAATCATGTATAAATTATGTAATAAATGAACCTAGGCTCTGATACCAATTATAGGAACTGATCTAGGATTCTAGGGTTAGCTTTTGAATTTTTTTCAAAATTATAGAAGAAGAGGTGAATTAATCACATTAAATCATGAATAATATAACATAAAACCCTAGAAATAGAATTCTATTACATGATTAAGGCATGCTATTAAATCAAAAAATAAAATATCAAAAGAACTGCATATTAATCATATCAACAGTAGACTACTCTTGATCAAATCTAGACATGTAATAGGAAGATTAGATCATCCTTATCTTTGAATCTCAAGTTTCTTAACTCGTTGATCCAGGTTTGAGATGGTTGCTCTAAGCTGCACACATGTCCGACCTCTATGAGTTATCCACACGAGCTCTCGATTATAGATCTAAAGTTCGGTGCCTAGAAATCAGCATAGTATGCTAGTACTATGCTGATCCTTCTGCAACGATCAATCTGGATCTTCTTTCCTTCAAGCTTGGACTCTCCAACTTTTTGAAGTTGAGAAAGATGATTCATGATGTTGAGACACCTCTCAAATTCTTACAAAAAAGGAGGAATAGGAGTGGAAGAAAAAACCTAGAAAAAGACCCTCTTCTTCTTCTTTCTTCTCTCACCAAAGCACCTTGATTGGTGCCTTTACAAAATCCCACATCCTAGGCTTCTCTCTTAGATTTTTCATACCCCAAAAGATCTCTCTTAGATGTATAATCCATAAAAAAATTAGATCAAAATTCATTATATATAAGAAGATATAGAGGAATCCTTGACTAGGTCAAATACCTAGTCAAGGGTTATCCAAACAGGGCTAAACTTGGGGCACCCAACTCTTGGGCGCCCTCTCCTTTATTTTTTGCGTGGACTACCAGGTAATGTCACACAAAAAGGCCTCTAAAATTTATGAAAATTTGAGAGGAAAAATAGGGATTTGAGCATCACAAAATAGGAAGGAGTTTTGGTTTCTCAAAACTCTATCTCATAGAGTTTAAATCAACTTAAACTCTTCTTTTGACTTGATCACAATATCTAAATACCATATTTGAGATAAAGGAAGCAAGGGGGCATGCATGAACATCTGGAGAGAAATATTTTCATGAAAAAATCCAACAAAAATGGCATGGGAGGCATTGGGGCTAAGGTGCTGCATGGAGATAGGAGTCCTAGTCTCACTAGGACTCCTAGTTTGACTTGGTCTAACTTGATCCTTGGACCAAATTAAATTAGAATTTAATTAATCCAATTAGATTAGATCTTAGTCCAACTAATAATTAAATTAAATTAAATTCTAATTTAATTTTTTAATCAAATTAAAAATTGGATTGATACAAGTCCTAATTGAACTAGGACTAGTTCTTCTTTGCAATTTGCTAATCCAATAAATCAATTGAACTTGATCCAATCAAGCCCAAACTAAATTTAATTAAATTATATTTAATTAGAATTAATCTCTATCCTCTGACTTAATCAAATTATGTCAATTAGCAATCGAATTGCTAATCAATCCTCCTACAACACTTGCACTAGGACAAACACTAATCGTATTGAATGTTTAACTCTAGAATGATTCTTAATTATCGATCAACCATCTAATCAGATCGAGAACTCTTATATGTGTGACTCCATAGGTCCAAACCTAAGTCGGTAGCATAGAAATAAATTTTTATATCAATTAAAGTAACCATCTAGCAATGATACTCGACGGTCGGACAGGTCGAATGTGTAGAACAACATCCTTAGAACCCATGTGGATATAGTTTTTTTATATAATTCATCCCCTTGACCAAAATGCTCATAGGATACTTTAGAGTTTAACTATTAACCCTGATTAAGTCATCCATATTGTATTTCAAAATATTAAATCCATCTCATGGATTATCCTGACCAAGGTTTTCGCTATATTGAAATATAATGATGCATTCTTCTTCAACTTTTGGAGTGGTCAATCCCATCTTGATCACTTACCAACTTTGCAAGTACTTGACAGTGCCTAGAAACCTTTTATCACTAAATTAAAAATTCAGTTAGTCTAGTACCAAAGCACAATGAATTGCTTGCAAGCCACTATGATGATCTCAGGTCTAAGGGATACTTATACCTATATCCCATTAGAGCAATTCTCAACAGCAGAATGCTCTAGAGTGGTCATGTGCAATGATGATGTATCCATACATCTCACTTGTATGCCATACCAATGTCTCTACACTCCTTAGTTAAGAGGATAACCAACTCATATGGCACAAAACGATCTATGCTCGATAAATGTTGTCATCCTTATTAACAGCGTATCATTTGGTCATGAACAGTTTGAGGACTAATCGATAAATTCTCTCTTTATCGAAGCTAAATAGTTCAAAGGACTTCATAACAATAATGGAGTTCAATAGAAGATGTAGACTTCGTGATGAAAGTGCCAAAAATATATTTTATTTAATAATGAATCAATTATAATTATAAGATAGCACAACCATCAACAGACTGATGATTGGCTTTGGAACATATTTTTCGACAACTCCCACTTATTCTAAAGCCACTCGGCACAGTATCAAACATCCATCTTCGACTTATGATCGTCGAACTCCGTTATCATCAAGACTTTAGTGAAGGGGTCGGCCAAGTTATTCTTTCCATCGATCTTCTGAAGATCAATGTCATCTCTATCCACGATCTCCCGGACTAGATGATAGCGGTGCAGTATGTGCTTTATCTACTGGTGTGTCTTTGGTTCCTTCGCCTAAGCAATGGCACCAGTGCTGTCGCAGTAGAGCAGGACCGAACCATCAAGGAAGGGTGATATTCGAGCTTGATGATGAACTTTCTTAGCCACACAGCTTCCTTCGCAGCATTTGATGCTACGATGTACTCTGCTTCACAAACAGAGTCTATCACAGTATGCTGCTTGAAACTCTTCCAGTAGATGGCTCCGCCATTTAGGATAAAAATATAACCCAACACGCTTCTACTGTCATCATGGTCAAATTGAAAGTTGGAGTCAGTAAATCCCATAAGTTTCAAATCCGACTCACTGTAAACCAACCATTGGTCCTTAGTATTTCTTAAATACTTAAGGATGGTTTTAACCACTTTTCAGTGATTTTTTTTTGGATCAGATTGGTATCTACTCACTACTCTTAGTAAGTATGCCATATCTGATCTCATACATGTCATGATGTACATGATAGATCAATCTCACTACCAAAGCATATGGGACTCTACTCATACGCTCTCTCTCTTCAGGAGTTGTCGGACAATCCTTCTTGGAGAGAAAAATTTCGTGGCCTATCAAAAGATAGCCATTCTTGGAATTCTCCATGTTGAACCTTTTCAGCATAGTTTCTATGTACGTGGATTGGAATAATCAAAGCATCCTCTTAGATCTATCCCTATAGATTTTCATTCCTAGGATGTAGGTTGCTTCACCCAAGTCCTTCATGAAGAACTAAGATGACAACCATACTTTGATTCTTTGCAATATGGGGATGTCATGCCCAATTAAGAGAATGTCATCAATGTACAAGATAAGGAATACCACTACCAAACCATTCGTCCACTTGTAGATGTAGGACTCTTCTCAGTTCTTAATGAAGCCATATATTTTGATCACCTTATCAAAATGCATGTTCCAACTCCAAGATGCTTGCTTCAATCCATAAATGGATCTCTAAATCTTGCACACCTTGGACTCATCTATGGATGCGAATCCCTTAGGTTGTATCATATACACCTCTTCGATTAGCTCTCCATTCAGAAAAGCTATCTTTACATTCATCTGCCAGATCTCATGGTCCAAATGGATAGCTATAGCACGTATTATCCAAATGAATTTGAGCATTGACATAGGAAAGAATGTCTCATCATAGTCAATACCATAACATTGATGATATCCCTTGGCAACCAGATGGACTTTATAGGCCTCTACCTTTTTATCTATGCCCCTCTTTCTTTTGAAGATCCATTTACACCCAATGGGTTTAATCTCTTTGGATGGATCAACCAATGTCCACACATCATTGACCTTCATAGACTCCATCTCAGATTTCATGGCCTCAAGCCATTTCACGAAATCATATCTCTATATTGCATCCATGTAGATGATCGGATCCTCATCATTCTCATCGAGTTTGATAGAATCATCATTAAGAACCAAGAAATCATAGTATCTATCCGATTGATGCAATACTCTACTGGATCACCTTAATGGTGCAGAGATATTGGACTTTGGATCTTATCTAATCAAATCTGATTCAGATTTGACAATAGGTGTCGGCTTTTCTACTTGTTGAACTTCATCAAGTTCAACCTTAAAAGCAATAGTTTCTTCACCAAGAAACTTCTTTTTCAAGAAGATTACCTTAAGGCTGACGAACACCTTTTGTTCATCAGCATAGTAGAAAATATATCCTTTTGATTCTTTGGAGTACCCTATAAATATGCATTTGTCAGACCTAGATCCAAGTTTATCTGTGATTAACTATTTCACATAAGCCAGGCACCCCCAGATCCTAAGATGCGAAAGTGCTGGCTTACACCCTATCCATATCTCATATGGAGTCTTAATTACAGACTTACTTGGAACCCTATTTAACAGATAGCAAGTCGATTTGAGTGTATATCCCCAGAAGGATATTGACAAGCTGGTAAAATCCATCAAGAATCGGACCACATCTAATAGAGTTCGATTTCTTCTCTCAGATACATCATTATTGTTGCCCAACTATGCAACCCAAGAGAGGAGGTGAATTAGATTTTTAAAATTTTAAAGCTAATTTAAAGATATCAAGATTAAATGATGATGTGCAAGATAGGTGTATGAAGCAATTTAGGTTAGAAAAAATATATAAAAGATTAGAGAGCAAGAATTTAACAAACTAAGGAAAGAAAGATAGCAAGCACACCACAAGCAAGCAAGATTTATAGTAGTTCGGTGCTTTTCTTGCACCTACATCCACTTCCTAAGCTCCTACTAGGGAATTAAAATTTACTAACCATATTCAAACTGAATACACCATTGAAAATCTCCAACCCTAGCTATCCCAAGCTAGAACATTTATTTTTCGGATACAAGCCAACCCAATACAATACTGTTCAAGGTTAGGATCAACCTTCCCAAGTTTTGGACCCCCCTAAAACTTAAATCAAAATAGTAAAGCAGAGTAAAAAATTTAATGACAATCAAATACAAGTTTAGCTCCCTTTGTGAGCAAATAAAACCTTAAGAATGCTTTTCATAATAATGGAGGAAGCATCTCTGATTTTTCTCAAGGTTGTTGGAGATTTGAAAGAGCTCTTGAGAGGTAGGTGAACTTAAAATGAAGGCTTCTTTGCTTGAAGATGACTTTTGCTTAGGACTGAAATTCAATCACACCAATCTCTTATGTTTTTTCCTATTTAAAGCCTTTTAAATCTTCAATAGGTGGAGGAGAGAATCTTCGGCAAGATTTGCAGCTGTTGGAGATATTAAAAAATCCATTAAAACCTATCAAAATAAAAAAAATAATAATTATTGTAGAAAAATTTTCATTGCAGGGGTCGACTCATGGCATAGGGGTCGACTCATGGCGTAGGGATTCACCTCGAGGTCGAACTCTAAGACAAAATTTAGAAAAATAGTCATTCTATATTTTTAGCCTTTGGAACAGCAGAGGTCGACCCTGGGGTCAATCCTTGGCATAGAGACAGCATGCCAAATAGCCCTTTTCAGCAGGGGACGACCTAGGGGTTGACCCTTTCACTTCAAACTTGATTTTCTTCCAAAATAAGCATCCAAAAATCATGAAACTACCTCCAAAGGATTAAAAATCTTCTATACTTGCTCTTGAGGCTCTTAGATCAAAACTTGATAAAATTATGATTTTGCCTCTGAAATACAAAAAATCTTTTTTCAAGTTACATTCATTAGTAATCTTCTCAAATGCTTTGTAATCATCAAAATCAATTCTTAGAGCAACAATCTTCCCCTTTTTGATGATAACAAAATATTTAAGCATAAGTAAAAATAAAGCATTTAGAAGCATTGATTGAAGATTTCAAAAATTTTGAAGGAACATGCTATATCACATACTTGAATATTATATTCAATTATTTGACCAATATGGCATCAAGAGCAGTTTAATGATTACTTATAGTCAGACATTTAAATGATTTGCAAAAGTATTTGACTTACTTATTTCTTTTGTCAATTTTACTTCTATTTTATTTTTTTTATCAATTTTACTTCAATTTTGCTTATAGCCTAATTTTATTTACTCTACTCCCCCTTTTTTATATCATCAAGTAAGATCTTAAAATATTTTAAAATTCAAAAATAAAAAAGCCTCCCCCTTAAGTTATTCCATATGTTTTTCTGTTAGAACAAGAGTTTATAACAAAACTTTTAATTTACAACATAATGATCATAATGAAATTTAGCCAATTCATAATAGTTTCATTACACATCATTCAAATGATATCATCACATATTTACATCCAAATGATTATCATAACATCAAGTCATCAAAATATATAAATGCTAAACATACAAAATATAAAGGTATCAAAAGTATTCATGAGAATTAGGCCATCAAAATATACAAATTCATGGATATAACTATCCATGACTCAAACAGCCAATAGTACCAATGCCATAAGTTTGATTCAAAAAAATATATATATAACCAACTATGACTTGATCAACAACTCATAGAAACAACTAAGAGATACTAGATCATAACCTAATACAAAGATGACTAAACTAGATCTAGTAGAGATCATGGCTGGAAGTATTTGAATCAGATGAGAAATTAGAGATGTGATGAGGTGTGTTAGGGTCAAATCCAGGAGCACATCCTCGACCACATCTGCCTCGACCATGGGTGTAGGTGCGGGCTTGAGCAGCTGGACGAGATGACTCAGGACATTGAGAGGAAGTGGGCTGAGCAAGAAGAGCAATCCTGATAGTGTCTAAATGATCCAATGCTCTCGACATGGACTGAGTGATGGCACCAATCTATGTAGATAAAGTCTCACTGGAATCTCTAAACTCTCTCCTCAAGAAGTCAAAAGCACCCTCTAGAATACCTCAGAGTCTGGCTGCCTCAGCAGTAAGATCTGATATCTCTAAAATATCCTCTCTCATCTGGGGACGAGCCAGATCCAAAACCTGCCTTTGCTAATCTAAAACTCAACCTATCAATCTCAAAACACATCCCTCAAGATCTTCAAGCCATGCAGACTGAGCAGTAAGCAACTAAAAGATAGTAGATATATGTGGAATCATAGACTGATCAGAAGATGGGACAAAGTGAGTACTCTCCTCCTAAGTGGTACTGGCCATCTACTAAGATAACAGACCTACAATCCTCTAAGATAGGATATTGATAATCGACTGAACTAATTGGTTAGTGATCCTCCTGATCTGGTCATCAGAGAATCTAACATCTGTGTCTCTGCTCCTCGATGGTGCCACATATGCATCTCTTCTCACTAACTTTGAGGGACCGACCTCATGATCAGATAGAAATTGAAAGTCAGGAGATCCTCCATGATCATGAGGAGGTGAAGATGGTCCCTCCTCCTCAGCTCTCTTTACATCCTCAGCACCTTTGATCAGATAGAAATTGAAACCCATGCGATGCAGCATGTGGCAGTTCATGGTATCGATGTGAGATAATCTACCAACTGGCTCTTCTTCAAAACTAACTCCAAACCTCGTAAACACTAATGAGAGGGCCATACCATAGGGTAGATGTGCCTTAGACCTATTCAAGGATGCTCTCATCATTTCTATCATCAAAATAGGGAGGTTAAATGGGGTCTTTGTAATCACATGAAACATGATACAAACGTGAAAGAAAAAACCTATTTTTTGGGTCAGGTTCATTCAGATCTAATTGGATCAGGAGAAATATTTCAAAAAAAAAATTTCTGAGATCCTAATCAAATCTGAGGCTCCTCAAATTTGATCTTATTAATCTAAAAATAAAAATAAAAATTAAATCTAATTTAATTATACCTATATTTTGGATAATCTAATTATCCTATGATGATTCCGATGTTTGCCTGAGATTTTGGATGTAGCCATGCAAGTGCCTGGTCTCTACTAGTATCCACTAGGGCAGGATCTGGAGATCTTCTCCTTCTCAATCAATTTTCTAAAAGTTAGATATAGATCTGATCTTGATGGTCTTCAAAACTCCTTTTGAAGAACTGTCATTGTCTCTTGCAGTAGTGCTGCCCTTCTTCCTTTTCTAGCATCTTTCACTTGCTTAGATCGCACCTTATTCATGCCCAAAACCCCTTAGGCATGGAGAGGAGAGAGAGGACCAGAGGGTGGCATAGAGAAGGAGGGAGAGAGGCTGTGTGGCATGGGCTAAAGGAAGAAGCATTAAAAACTGAGGCGCAGATAGGGTTTATATAGACCCTGCTGCGCCATGCAGCCAATCACGACCCTTTGAGCAATCAGATCTAAATCTAAGGTGGGATGACATCATCTAATCCAATCAAATGAGAAACCCTCAAAACTCTCCTAAGGTGGCACCAAGATTGGGTCAAACAAGAGTTCTTGGCGCCACAGAGTTTAATCCCCTAAAGCAACCCTGGAGTCCCATCTGTATGGGACTCCTCCTTTATCCTCATGGAGTGCATGCCTCCCTAGGCATGCACCCTCTTCCTATCTACATTTAGCATGGGGACAAGGTCCTAGGTACTCTCCTATAGGTGCACGACACATGGGCAGATGTCCAAGTGTCCAGGGTCAATATTTGACCAATGTCCGAAAACAGGAATTAGCAGGTGACCGAAAATGGCAGGTGTTCTCTTAAATTTATCTCATAAATTAAGACAACCCTTTTTTGATCTGGACAAGCTCCAGTCAGACCAAGTAAAGGTTCCTGAGTGAGTCCAAATACATTTGGCTCAATCGAGATAAGCTTTAATGATTATTAAAGAAGAACATTAGGCTCAATCGTGTGCTAGCATGATTTTCTTGAACCTAATTGAATCTTATTCAAATTAATTGAACTGGGTTAGTCCAATTGATGACATCTAGATCCAAACCCTTCTTTGTGTGATCCAGTTAGGTTTAGTTCCATATGGTAATGGGATATGTCGCGATCTCTATCATCGAAACACCTTTCGATGGATCAGAACCTTTCTGATTCAGACAACTAGTATGATCGATCATTCAAATCATTCTAATTGCTCTCAAAATCTACTAGTGACACCTAGCAGCATATGGTGGCAACCCATCAGAACTGAAAGCGAACCTCTTGGTGCAGTTACCTATGTAATTAGGTTCCTCTATCTTGAGCCCCAACCGGATTATGGTTAAGGTGATCTTGTCAAACCCAAATATCCATCATATGAATTAATCATTGGATTCAAGTCCAATGTGAAAATTCTAATAGAAACTCTTTCTATTATTTCACTCTGCCATGGCCATGGGCTTATGGACTTGATTCTCATGATCATCATAGGGCTGCTGCTCATCTACCGAGGTAGATAGATCTCCTATTGGTGCAATCCAATTCCTACAATGAACATGCTATAGCCAACATACACCTCAGGGTTTCGAATGGCTAAGAGATCGAGTTATGGTGTAGTCAAACTATAACACCCTCAAGGTGAACTATCGATGCACCTCAGGTCAAAGAACCAGACATACCACTACAGCTTCGAGCCAGTCATTAACGAGAAGGTAGACTTTCTCATGACTACTCGAGGTGGTCATGCTCAGTGCCCTCATTCTCTAACAAGTACCTATACTATCGCTTCGATGTCTCTACACCGTAGACTCAAGACTCATCTATCCTAAAGAAGTGATCATATACCAACCTTCTGGATCAATTACCATCCTTATCATCATCCTACGGTTGGAAGCATTTTATGAGTTAGTAATGAAAATTCATGTCTTAAATCTTCAACTCCTAAAAATATGAACTATCATTATTGTTAACTCAAGGAATGTATCACAGACACTTCCAAATATACACTGTGATAGAAAATAATCTATTTTATTATTTATAGTCAAAATTATAATTTTGTCCTTAGAAGTGTATTATAAGTGTCAGCCAATCTGGCTTCTAGGCCATACATATCTAACAAACTCCCACTTGACCTAAAGTCAATTGGTTACAAATCTAAGTCCCATCTTCTCAAGGTGGGCTTTGATCTTCTACTGGTCCAACGACTTTGTAAGTGGATCTGTCACATTATCTATGGAGTCAACTCTTTTGACCTCGACATAACCTTTCTCGAGGTAATCACGGATGAGGTGGTATTGCCGCTCGATGTGCTTGAATTTCTGGTGAGACCTCAGCCCCTTAGCAAGGGCTATGGCGTCATTATTATCGCAGTATAAAGGAATGGCATCCGATGGCATCACTTCGATCTCTATAGTAAATTTCTTGTACCAAAATTCCTCCTTCGCAGCTTCTGATACAGTGACGTACTCTGCTTCCATGATAGAATCTACTATCACTATCTACGTGGAACTCTTCCAACTGACAGCACCACCATTGCACACAAATAGACTCCTAGATGTTGACTTTCGATCATCTATATCGGACATAAAATCCGAGTCTGTATACCCCGGGACTTGGAGTTCTCCATTACCAAAAATCAATAATATATCCATAGTTCTTCTCAAGTACTTAAGGATACAGTTCATAGAACTCTAGTGTTCCTCAACTGGATTCGACTGATATCTACTCGTGACACTCACAGTATGGGCTATATCAAGTCGTGTACATAACATGTCATACATGAGGCTCCCTATTGCTGAAGCATAAGGGATCTTGCTCATGCGTTCAATCTCCTCAGGTGTGTTGGGACATATTTTCTTGGAGAGATGAATGCCATGTCTGAAGGGTACCAATCTCCTCTTAGAGTTTTCCATACTAAACCTCTTTAGCACTTCCTCTACGTACATCTTCTGTGAAAGACCTAGCATCCTGTTCGGTCTATCTTTATAGACCTTAATTCCTAAAATGAAGGATGCTTCTCCTAGGTCTTTCATGAAGAATTCTTTAGATGATCATATTTTAACTGTGGTCAACGTGGGAATATCATTCCCAATAAGGAGGATATCATCCATATATAGTACAAGGAAGACAATAGCGCTCCCACTGACCTTTTTGAAAATATACAGTTCCTTCTTGTTCTTGATGAAACCAAATAATTTCATCACATCATTAAAACGAGTATTCTAGCTTTGAGATGCTTGCTTAAGTCCATATATGGATCTTTGCAGCTTGCATACTTTGTGATCAACATCACTGGATGTGAAATCTAGTGGCTGTTCCATATAGATATTTTCCTCAAGGTATCCATTTAAGAACATCATTTTCACATCCATTTTCCATATTTCATAATCAAAATATGTTGCAACAGCAAGCAATATGCGGATGGATTTTAGCATGACTACTGGTGAAAAGATATCCTGATAGTCAATGCCTTCGTGCTGACTATATCCTTTTGCCCCTAATCTAGCTTTGCATGTCTCCACATTTTCATCTACACCAATCTTTCTCTTGTAGATCCATTTACATCCAATAGGTACTATACCTTCAGGTGGATCTACCAAGGTCCAAACTTCGTTTGAGTGCATCGAGTCAATTTTTGACTTCATTACTTCTAACCATTTCTTGGAGTCAATATCCGATATCTCCTCGTCATAGGTTTTGGGATCATCACCATGAACCCCATTGCCTATAAGGAACATTTTCTCTACTTCCTCTAAAATAGTACCTAAGTACCTCTCAAGGGGATGGAAAATTCTTTTCGATCTATGAGTTGGAGGAGGTAGTGATTGTATTGGCTCAACCTGATTTGGTTCCTAGGGTCCTTTGCTCGTTGCTCTTAGGAGACTTTCTCCTAGAGCTTGATCTGCTTTTCAATGCCACCATCTTGAATAAATTATTTTTCAAAAAAAAATGGCATGCCAACTTACAATCACATTGTGGTCTTCTGGAATATAGAAATAATATCCTAATGACTCTTTAGAATATCCTATGAATCGAGCTCTAAAGGACCTATAGTCTAACTTGTCCGCTTATTATCTTTTGACATGAGCCGGACAACCCCAAATTTTGAGATGACTTAGACTTGGTTTCTTACCATGTCATATCTCATACGGTGTAGTAGAAATAGTTTTAAAGGAAACTCTATCCAGTAAATATATAGCAGTTAACAGACTATGTTCCCAAAGAAAATTAAGAAGGTCTGCGAAGCTTATCATGGATCGGACCATATCTAATAGAGTCTGATTCCTCCATTCTGAAACTCCATTGAGTTGAGGTATTTTAGGTGGAGTCCATTGAGAGACTATGCCATATTGCTTGAGATAGTTCAGGAATTTTCGACTAAGGTATTCACCTCCTTGATCTGATCGAAGAACCTTAATGAGTTTTTCAGTTTGCTTTTCCACTTCGTGTCTGAATTTCTTAAATTTTTCAAAGGCTTCAGATTTGTCTCTTATAAGATACACATACCCATACCGAGATAAATCATCGATAAAGGTTATGAAGTAGACAAAGTTGCCTCTAGTCGGCACATCAAATGGGCCGCACACATCAGTATGTACTAGGGCAAGTAGATCCGTGGCATTTTTCTGATGTCCTACAAAAGAGAGCTTAGTCATTTTGCCATAAAGACATGATTCATAAATTGGATATAACTCAGAAGTCAATGGACTCAATAGCTCGATTTTCTCTAATTTGTTAACCCTATCTTCTACTATATGACCTAGCCTTAGGTGCCATAGATACCTATCATTTGGACTATCCCTGGGTCATTTTGATCCTATGGCATTCATATATTACTTGATATTAAAGATAGATACATCAATATGTAACTGGTAGAGACCGTTAATAAGGAAACCACTTGCAATTTTATTTTTTTTATAAAGAATATTACAATGATCCTTAAGAAAATTAATTACATAGCCTTCTTGTGCTAAACATGAAATAGAAATCAAATTTCTGCTTGCAGGAGGCACATAAAAACAATCCTTAAGTATTAAATCTAAGCTAGATGGTAGTCGAAGAGGGTAGATTCCCATGGCCACAGCAGCAATCCTTACTCCATTTTCGACGCGTAGGATCATCTCACCATCCCTCAGCCTTCTGCTATCCTTAAGACCCTGCATGGAAGTGCACAAATGAGCACTAGAACCTGAGTCAAGCATCCAACTAGATGTAGAAGAAATCATAAGGTTAGATTCAATAACGAGCATACCTCCAGAAGGACCTGTCTCCTTCTTATTCTTCAGGGTGGCCAGGTATGTAGAGTAGTTCCGCTTTCAGTGGCTGTCAGTATTACAATAGAAATACTTTTCTTTGTCAGCGGTCTTTTTCTTCAGCTCTATCTTCTTTTTCTTTCCACCTTCTACTTTTTCACAGACTTCTTCTTCTTTCCAAAAGACTTTCTTTTGGAAGAAGTTCGTTCCATAGCAAGTACTGAGCTTTTAGAACCTTTCATAGAAAGCTCAGTAGTAACCAGCATATTCATAAGCTCGATCAGAGTATTCTGAAGTTTATGCATATGGTAGTTCATGATGAATTATCCATACATATCAGTCAAGGATTGTAGAATTATATTTTTCTACAGATCCTGATCTAACTTCACTCTGAGCTTCTCAAGCTTTTCTAAGTTCTTGATCATCAACAGACAATGATCTTGGACTAACTGCTCATCACGCATTTTAGCCTTAAACAGTTATTTAGTGACCTGATATTTGGCTGCACGACTCTATTCACCAAACAACTCTTTCAGGTGAGCCAACATTTGGCGGACAGTCTTGATATCTTTATATTGGCATTGAAGCTCATCAGACATCAAGCCCAATATGTAGTATCTGACCTTATTATCTTCATCCATCTACTTGTCAAGAGACGCTCTCTATTCAACAGACGGACGAGCTGGTAAGGTGAGGGGATCCTGGTCTAATACATGAGTCAACTTCTCGGAATCTAAAATATTTTTGAAGTTCCAAAGTCAATCCTTATAATTGGATCCAGTCAATCTATGGTGTCCAGGATACGGGCTAATAGGTTGTACGCAGATATTTTTCTTTTTCCTATAGAGTCAAAATTTCTAGTTAGATTTTGTAATTAAGACTTGACCAATTTGTTTAGGGGTTTGATTTTTAAACAAATTAGCTTTCACTATTTTCTCGAATCCCTACACTCCCTCTGTAGAGATGTGAAAATCACCATGATTACTGATTTCTAATGGATGGTGCAATCCTACCAACTGACTCATCACCTCACCTAATAGTTATTGATGATGGATTAGCCAATGAGTGAATAACTCTTATCCAATGATTCTCTAATCATAGGTGCACCCAGACTTGGTCTCTAATTCATGAAGATCACCAAGCCGTGTCAGAATATTGATCCACTCCTTAGTTAAGTCAGACCCACCATTTGCATAGATTGGATTCCTAATTAGGTCTCTCATCCGTATCCAAAATATTGAGCTCAATCCATCCTCCAGCCCAAAGCATCCAATGCCTAATAGACATGGTTGCGTCTTTCCGATGCAACTGAACCACTATGACCAGTCAAGAACAATCAACCCCGAAAAGGGCCCGCACATCTACAATGATGGAAGATCCTTAGACTTAATCTTTTCTTAGGGAGATTTAATTTAGGTCTCTTTAAACTTGACTTGACATAGTCATAACCATTATGACTAACCTAGTGGCATGGGTCAGCTCGGATTGTTAGCCACCTTAGATCAAGACTGGACCGACAAATATGGCCAGGTAAGTGAGATCGGTGGAAGGGATATGCCATTAACTCGATAAGAATACATTCAAGTTGAGTAGCTCTCAATTAAAAATCAGTCGGTCATATCTACCAAACTTACCTTAAACACCAAATTATTGAGCCAAAATCAATCGGATTAGCTTACAATCTGGACTCTAACCACTGAGCCTAATTAGATCTTAACTCGATCGATTACTCATGTGACTCGATCTTGATCCAAACTTAATCCTATTAGGCTGGTCAATTTAAGCACTCTTGATCCCACCTAACCAACTCTTGATTCGGTTTGATCAACTACTAGACCTAGTTGAGCTACCCAAGCCCAAACCCAAACCCAATTTTATGAATATGTCTTAGATCTAAAAATTCTTAATTTTAGATCTAATATATTTTATAATCTTAATTCTTAATTAAGTTTAGGGTTCATAAACAAAATATGTATATAAAATTCTAGGATTTTAGGATCTAGGATTTTGTAGAAAATAAGTTTTTTATTTCTGATTAAGGATGAACGCATAGCACCCCTACACACCATAAGAACATCTCATCGAATGGAAGGAGAGGGCCTTTAAATCCTACTTCGTTCTTATGACCGAACGGCCAAGGGGCACGTCTTAATCAAAAACATGATAAATCTACAAAACTAGTTAGATCTACATCATATATCACATAAATAAAAATTGATCTAACCAAAAATATGTTTTGCATACATCTCATGTATCATATCATGCATATTTTCAGATCTAAATTATCTCATAAATATCTAAAAAATAAGATTTAAATTTGATCATATCAAATTAAAATTTATTCTAGATAATTTTGTAGAACTATTCTACAACTAATCTAAACATGCATCTATCATATCTCATATGAATAATTAAATAAATTTATTTTTTATTTTTTAGATCTAATTATAATATTTATAATATTAAAAAATAATAAATAAATATATCTAAAAATTATAATTAATTAAATTAAAATTATGATTATGCTAGACTATACATAGAACAATTCTATTCCTAGTCTAGTCATGCATCTCATACATCTTAGATCTAGATTATTTAATTTTTAATTTTTTGATTTTAGATCTAATCACATCTAAGGTGATATCTAAAATCATCTAATTATTAGATCAAAAATAAATTAAAATCAGATCTAATGAATTATGAAACCTGGCTCTGATACCAGTTGAAGAAAAAAATCTATTTTTTGGGTCAGGTTCGTTTAGATCTGATTGAATCGGGAAGGATATTTTAAAAAAAAAATTTTGAGATTCTAATCAGATCTAAGACTCCTCAAATTTAATCTTATTAATTTTATAATTAAAAAAATAAAAAAAATAAAATCTAATTTAATTATTTCTTTATTTTGGCTAATCCAATTATCTTATGATGATCCCAATGTTTGCCTGAGGTTCTGGATGTAGCCATGCAAGCACCTGGCCTCTACCAGTATCCACTTGGATAAGATCTGGAGATCTTCTTCTTCTTAATCAATCCTTAAAAATTAGATATAGATCTAATCTTGAAGGTCTTCAAAACTTCTTTCGAAGAACTATCATTGTCTCTTGTAGCAGTGTTGCCTTCTTCCTTTCCTGGTGCCTTTCACTTGCTTGGATCGACCTTATTCATGCCCAAAATCCCTTAGGCATGGAGAGGAGAGAGAGGACCAGAGGGTGGCATGGAGAAGGAGGGAGAGAGGCATTGTGGCATGGGCTAAAGGCAAAAGCATTAAAAACCTAGGCGCAACAGGATTTATATAGACCCTGCTGCACCATGCAGTGCCACATCATCCCGACCAATCATAGCCTTTTGAGCAATTAGATCTAAATTTCATTGGTGGGATGACATCATCTAATCCAATCAGATGAGTGATCCTCAAAATCCTCCTAAGGTGGTGCCAAGATTGGGTCAAATAAGAGTTCTTGGCACCATAGAGTTTAATCCCCCAAAGCAATCCTAGAGTCCTATCTGTATGGGACTCCTCCTTTATCCTCATGGAGCACATGCCTCCCTAGGCTTGCACCCTCTTCCTATCTATATTTAGCAGGGGGACAAGGCCTCAAGTACTCTCCTATAGGCATATGACACATGGATAAATGTCTAAGTGTCCAGGGTCAACATTTGACCAATGTCCGAAAATAGGAATTAGCAGGTGACTGAAAATGGCAAGTGTTGTCTTAAATTTATCTCATAAATTAAGACAACCCTTTTCTGATTTGGACAAGCTCCAGTCAGACCAAGTAAAGATTTCTGAGTGAGCCCAAATACATTTGGCTCAGTCAAGTCAAGCTTTAATGATTATTAAAGAAGAACATTAGGATTAATCGTGTGCTAGCACGATTTTCTTGAACCTAATTGAATCTTATTCAAATCAATTGAACTGGGTTAGTCCAATTGATGACATCCAGATCCAAACCCTTATTTGTGTGATCCAGTTAGGTTCAGTTTTGTATGGTAATAGGATATATCGTGATCTCTATCATCGACATCATCGAAATACCTTCCAATGGATCAGAACTTTTCTGATTCAGATAACTAGTATGATCGATCATTCAGATCATTCTATTTGCTCCCAAAATCTACCAGTGACACCTAGTAGCATATGGTGGCAATCCATCAGAACTGAAAGCGGACCTCTCGGTGTAGTTACCTATGTGATTAGGTTCCTCTATCTTGAGCCCCAATCGGATTATGGTTAAGGTGATCTCGTCAAATCCTAATATCTATCATATGAATTAATCATTCGATTCAAGTCCAATGTGAAAACCCTAATAGAAACTCTTTCTATTATTTCACTCTACCATGGCCATGGGCTTATAGACTTTATTCTCATGATCATCATAGGGCTGCTCCACATCTACCGAGGTAGATAGTTTCCTATTGGTGTAATCCAATTCCCACAATGAACATGTTATAGCCAACATACACCTCAAAATTTCGAATGGCTAGGAGATCGAGTTATAGTGTAGTCAAACTATAACACCCTCAAGGTGAACTACTGATGCACCTCAGGTCAAAGAACCAGACATACCACTGTAGCTTCAAGTCAGTCATCGACGAGAAGGTAAACTTCCTCATGACTGCTCGAGGTGGTCACACTCAGTGCCCTCGTTCTCTAACGAGTACCTATACTCTCGCTTCGATGTCTCTACACCATAGACTCAAGACTCATCTATCCTAAAGAAGTGATCGTACACCAACCTTTCGGATCAATCACCATCCTCATGATGATCCTACAGTTGGGAGCATTTTATGAGTTAATAATGAAAATTCATATCTTAAATTTTCAACTCTTAAAAATATGAACTATTGTTACCATTAACTCAAGAGATGTATCACAGACACTTTCAAATATACACTGTGATAGAAAACAATCTATTTTATTATTTATAATCAAAATTATAATTTTATCTTTAGAAGTGTATTACAAGTATCAACCAATTTGGCATCTAAGGCACACATATCTAACAATATATCCCTACCAGATAATAAATCATGCCTGCCACTCCTAGGGACAAATAACTTGGTAACCATGGTGTGTAACATTCTCATTTCAGCAGAAAGAATCTGGACCTCTAATTTATTCAATTTTTTTTAAAATTCTCTCCCTAAGATGGCTCTTAGTCCTTCTTCTTTATGGGTTGGATCCATTTTCTTGTAACTCACGCATGGTAATCTTAAAATTTCCCCCAAGTGAACCGGATCAAGAGTAATCTTAGTATCTTTAACAACAGATTTTACTGTTCCATTGAAGTATGCCAAATTTAGGTAAAACTCTCTAGCCAAATTCACATATGTAGCTTCTTTCAACTTGCAAAAGTAATCCCATCTTTGCTTTTTAATTTTTAACATAAATGAGAATCATTCTTTCTCAAAGAAACTAAAATCAACATTCCTTCCCGGTTCAACCTTTCTATCAGACAAAGGGACCTTACTTGGTGTAAGAGGAGACTGAAGATCGTTTGGAGGTAGAGGTTGGATCAAGAAAGGGCTCTGATGCTGTTCTTTTTTGGCGGGCTTCTTCCTCTAAGTAACAGACCAATTTTCTCCTCTATGGTAGTTTTCTTAGGTGCCATTATAACCAAAAGAAACCCCAATCCCACACAAGAGAGTCAAGGAAAAGTGGAATATAGAAGATTTGAGAAGGAGATGAAAGATTTTGAGGAAGGAGCCGACGGTGGATTTTAGGGCAAGGGTTTGCTAGAATTCTTCAAACCCCCCAAATAGGAAGAGATTTGGTTCCTTAAGGGGTGATTTGAGGAGAGGATCTTGGGAGAAAGGGAGATTTTGATTGAAGGGTTGGGGAGAAAGGCTGATTTGTTTGGGTGAAGTGAGAAACAGGGGAGGTCGGCCTCTTAACTGAAGGAGTTCTTAATTAATAGGGCCGGACGAAAAGAATTTTGGTCAAATTACAACAATGCCCATGAGTCATCCCTTAGGTCAACCCATGGCACAAGAAAATCCAAAAAATGATGAAAAATTTCAAAAAAAGGGTTGAATTTTACACATGAGAGTGATCAAAAGATGATTAGATTTGAGCTTTTTGAGAAAGAAAAGTGAGATATAGGCTCAAGATAGTTTAAGATGATATTTTGATAGAAGAGAGCTTGGAATCATAAAGATATTTAGGCTAGGGGATCAATAATTCCTAATTCTCTTCTAATCTCATAAAATTTATCTTCACTTAAGGCCTTAGTAAAAATATCAGCCAATTGATTTTCAGTACAAACATAATCAAGAATTATGTCATTATTTTGAACATGCTCTCTTATAAAATAATGTCTTATTTCAGTGTGTTTTGACTTAGAGTGTTGGATTGGATTTTTAGTTAGATTTATGGCATTAGTATTATCACATCTTATAGAAGTTTAGTTTAGTTTGATGCCAAAGTCCTCAAATTATTGCTCAATCCATAAGATTTGTGCACAACAACTTTCGGCTATAATAAATTTAGCCTCGGTCGTAGATAATGCTACCGAATTTTGCTTCTTGCTAAATCAAGAGATTAAGTTAACTCCTAGAAATTGGCAAGTTCTATTAGTGATTTTTCTATCTAATTTACATTCAGCAAAGTCTACATCTGAATATCCAATTAAATCGATTGATGAATTCTTAGAGTACCATAAACCTATGGATTGAGTTCCTTTTAGGTATTTAAGTATTCTTTTTACAGCATTTAAATATGATTCTTTTGGATTAGATTGAAATCATGCACATAAATAAATACAAAATATGATATCTGGTCTACTAGCAATTAAATACAATGAAGAACCAATCATGCCTCTATAAAGTTTTTGATCAACACTTTTACCTCCTTCATCCTTATCAAGCTTACATGATGGACTCATGGGGGTACCAATTGCTTAGGAGCTCTCCATCCTAAATCTCTTGAGTAGTTCTCTTGTGTACTTGCTTTGAGTGATGGAGATCCCTTCTTTTGTTTGTTTGATTTGAAGTTCGAGGAAGAATGTTAGTTCGCTCATCATGCTCATCGCAAACTCTCCCTGCATGAGCTTAGCAAAATCTTGACATAAAATTTTATTAGTAAATCTAAACATAATATTATCAATATATATTTGTATTAGTAAGATGTCATCATGATCTCTTTTAATGAAAAGGGTTGTATCTACATTTTCTCTTGAAAATCCATTATTAAGCAAGAATTTACTTAGTCTTTCATACCAAATCCTAGCTGGTTGTTTTAAACCATATAATGCTTTATTTAATCTAAAAAAATAATTTAGAAAAGCATGATTTTCAAAATTGGAAGGTTGTTCTACATAAACTTCTTCGGTAATATATCCATTTAGAAAAGCACTTTTAACATCCATTTGAAATAGCTTGAAATTCATAAAGCATGCATAAGCGAGTAAAAGTCTAATTGCTTCTAGTCTAGCAACAGGTGCAAAGATTTCATCAAAATTAATTTTTTCTTCTTGATTATAATCCTTTGCAACTAATCTTGCTTTATTCCTAATTATATTTCTATTTTCATCCAATTTATTTCTATATACCCATTTTGTACCAATTATTGGATAATTTTTAGGTCTTGATACTAAGGTCCATACATTATTTCTTTCGAATTGATTAAGTTTTTTTTGCATTGCATTTATCCAATTATAATCTTTTTCGACTTCATCAATGGTTTTGGGTTCTGTTGGGGGTAAACCCCGCTCCCGCTGAAGTTTGATCTAATGCTCAGCCAAGAATAATTTGTAATTGCAGAAGAGCTTCAATCGCCACTTGTTCTTCAACCGGACTTCTCCATCAGTCGGACTCTTTTTGGACTTCTCCTTCAATCGAACTCCTTTAAGACTTTTTCTTCAACTAGACTTCTCCATCAGTCAGACTCCTTTGGAACTTCTCCATCAATCGAACTTCTTTCGAACTTCTCCTTCAGCCAAACTTCTCCTAGACTTCTCCTTCAACTGGACTCCTCCATCAGTCGAACTCCTCCTAGACTTCTCCTTCAGCTGAACTCCTCCCATACTTCTCCTTCAGTCGGACTTCTCCATCAGTCGAGCTTCATCTGAATTCTTTCAGTGGATTACTCCAGATTTTAACTAGCATTCCTTCCAGATGATTTCCTCTAGTCGTAATCCCTTTAGAAGTCCAAACTCCTCTGGAATTGATATATGTCAAAGCTCTTCATCAACCAACGCCTCCTTCCTCCGAACTTCGACTATTAAATCCCAACGAATGGGCACATCTTGACAACGGACACTACTCTCTGGAATAAACTCCACGTGGCCCCGAGCGGCCCACTACCCGATGGTTACGACTGTCAGTTTCAAGTTTGTTATAGGCTCTGTCTATAAAAGAGATCCTCTAGATATATTTTCTCTAAGCTCTCTTCTCCTTTCCAAAATTCTGCTGAATTCTTTTCTGAGCACTCTATTTTTGTTAGCCAAAAGAGCTGACTTGATCGTCGGAGGGTCCTACCAGAGCCACCACCACTGATTTTGGATGGAACTTTATTTTGCAAGTCACCGACAGAGGCCTCTTTTTCCTCAACTCCAACTCGATCCGGCATCAACCAGATTCTACACCAACAGGATTGATGCTAGAGGAAGGGCTCATTTGTAAACCCTTATTCTTAAATGAGTGGTTAGTCGATCTTGTGGATCTTCTTCTTCAAGGTTTATCTCCATCCTCTCTCTCAATCCCATGAAATTCCTTCAAAGAAGGCAACTACCCAGAGATCTACCACTTCTGCAGTTAGATTTGAGCTAGATCCATCCATTCCTGCTCCATTATTGGCACTTCAACCTTCTCCTCCACTGACGGCTATGGTAGATCCAGAGCAATTTAATCTACTGATGCAGTGGATTCAGGGCCTCATTGAAATTGTGTAGGTCATGCGGCAGGTGGTTTCGCCAGAAAACCCACCATTAGGATGTCAGAAATCGATCCCAAGGAGGAGCACTTGGGCTAGCATACCCATCGCCCTTGAAAAGAAGAAACAAAGAGCAGAGGATAGTTGTTCAGATCATGATTCTTTCTCGAAAAGGACCTTCCCCATCTACAGTCGAAAATCTTTCAAGATCTACGATCGAGATAAGGTCCTTGATCAAAAACTATGAGAGATGGACCGACGGATTAAGAAACTCCACCACGTTGTCCTGGCTCACCATGACGATGTCTGCACCGATCTTTCTTTTTCTCTCCGAATTATGTAAGAGCTCATTCTACCAAACTTTAAGCTTCCCTAATTTGAAAGCTACGATGGAACCTCTAATCTGGTTGATCACCTGAAGGCCTTCCGGATCATGATGCTGCTCCATGGTGCACCAGACGCCATCTTATACCGAGCTTTTTCATCTACCTTGAAGGAAGTAGCAAGAAATTGATACTCAGCATTGAAGTCAGGTACGGTCTTCATCTTTGTCCAAATGAGCCATTAGTTTATGGCTTATTTTGTTAGCAGTCGGTGTTGTGAACTTTTAAAGTTATAACCGCAAGCGCACGATGTGCAGAGTAGCACATCCAATGAGTACGAATCAATTCTATGAGGAAATGGTGTTTAAACTATGTCTAAACCCCTGCTCAAGCGAGGTCCAATAGGAATGATCACCAGTTAATGAAATATAGAAGGAATAAATAATGTAAAAGCCTAAGATTTTTGAATCCACTAGAACAATGTTTTAGAAAACCTTTTCTACTGATCTCCCTAATGATATCCTCCAAATTCCTATCTTTGGATCAACCAAGTATGGATTATGAAGAGATTAAAACTCAACTATAACCCATCAAGGTTTTACAAGAAAGAAAAAAATAGAATATAAGTATTGTTGAGCCTTCTTTCTTTACCCTTCTTGCACTGAATCAAATATAAACTATAAAGGAATTGAAACCCAATAATAGTTCATTAAGTTCCTTAGCAAGAATTTAAAAAGAAGGAAGGTTTCTTTTTAAAATTAAGATGAGAGATCCTAAGAGAAGATACTTCTAGTCATGGTCTAGCTTCATCGCCAATCCTAGAGGATTGCTTAGCTACCATGATTTGAAAACTCTAAAATAAAAAAAATAAAAAAAATTAAATTGAAAATAATCTTTAACTACTTGCTAAAGATAGATTAAATATGCATAAATTAAACTATCTTAGTTGCTGGAATTAAAAATTGCATGAAATAAATTGAACCATAATACTAAAAAATTATTTCTAATAAAAACTAATTGCAGAAAATTCAACTCCTAAGCCATAAATCGGGCTTGGAGTTGGAATGAGAAGAAAAGAAATACAGAAATTAAAATAAACTCTCAAATTGGCTCTCAGATTTCTGGGAAAGAATGGACAGAACTAGAATAGATTGGAATGGGGTTGCAACCACTACTCCCAAAAAATTCCTCTCTGATGGAAGTGGAATGGCAGCCATGAAATAAGATGGCTGGGAAAATTCTCCGATAAAAGTCTCTCCGCTCCTCCCTTACTGTCTTCTTTTTAAAGAGGAAGAATGACGCATTCATGCCGTGTTTGTTTCTTCCATTTCTTCTATTTTACACGAGATGTCGACCAACAAATCCCTCCGACCTCTTTTAAATTTCAACTTCGGAGATTAAAATTGTTCCTTCCATGATGAAATCAAACTCTTCTCTCCGCATCTACATCGCACCTGCTTCCAAGTTTATCCATCTCCATTTCAAACTTCTGCATTCGTTCCAACCAAGTCAACACTTCTATGGAGCTTGGGCTGATGACCATGAGGAGCCTCTCAGGCATTGGGCAATGGTGAGATGGCTAAGGATGGAACACCCGGCGGTGCATGGCTCTCGGACTTACAGTGGTAGAGTGACAACCAATGATGGCTATGGGGAGGCGACGACTAGGGTGACTTGCTGTGAGCTTGGAATGGTTGGCCGTTGAATGGATTCGACAACAAAAAGCTCCGGTGGGATGTAGCGATTGGTTTGAAGAACTCCGGTGATCATTAATGGCCGTCATTGCTTGGTCGGATGCAGAGAAGAAAGGGGGAAGGGCGGCTCTTTCCAGCATCTCCGACGGATTTTGGCAAGGTGGCAACCACCGACGGCGAGGGCGACGGTTGGCAGTGGTGACGATTGGTCGGCCAATACACATGGGGGTAGTGATAGGGGCTGATACGGGTGAACTTGGATGCTCTGCCAGTAAGGAGAAAGAACGGGTGCAGTGGCATGGTGATGGCTTGATCCATTGAAGAAGATGACAGTGGGATGAGGAAAACTTAATCTTAGGCTAGCAAGTAGCTCCATATCAAGTTCCAATAAATCAAACTCTCTGTGGTTAAAACGTTGAAAGAAAAGAAACTATCCCTTTCTTGAATTTTTTTTTGGCGATCGGCAAGGTGGATGGAGGTGAGGTGCTGGCAGCAAGTTTCCAGCACCGAGGAGAGCAAATGGTGATTTTTTAGAGATGATCGAACAGTTGGATTAGCCCGTGATCCACGATCTTGTTCCATGGACCAACAGCCATGGAGGTTAAAGGTTGAAGGTTAGGGATGACTGCTTTGAAATCCATGCAAGAACTGGTCATTTGACTTCGTTTGACCTTCGATTTTAGTTCTGATTATACCGTTGGAATCTTGGAAGCCTGCTCTTCATGTTGGCACATGCATTCATTCAAAACACTGCATAAAAATATCAATTTTAATTAAATAAGTTAATTTAAAATATAAATTAATCCACTTATATTTAATTTTTTATGCATTTATCACTTCCCCCAACTTGAATCTTACTCGTCCTCGAGTAAAGATAACTTAAGAAAGGCTACCAAAAACTTCTAATATCATACACAAGTATACTGGACTTAAAGGTTGTTCTCATATCCTTTTTATAAGTAGAAGATTTCCCATTAGATAGTAGATGAAACAAGTCATTGGGGTATCAATAGCCTCAAGTAAATTAGTGAAGTGCAAACTCCTTATTTTTCAAGGATAGTTCTTGACCAACTCCTACTGTTATTTCTGAATCCTCTACTCCATTGGAGTGGTGAGATATTATTTTTATGCAAGTAAGTTCCTCTTATTATTATTATTATTATTATTTATTTTTTATTTTTTAATTTTTTTTAAATGTACAGATCGTGCAATGCCTTAATCTCTTAAGCTTTCTATCTGAAACTTGTAACAAGTTTTCAACCAATGTCTCCCAGACCAGTTGGTCTTAGGGCACTAGGTGTAGAACACCCCTTAGGCTTACTGGCTTGAGTCAGAAAGACTACAGATCAAAGCTAGTTGCATAGCAAACTTTCTTCACACCTCCACTTTTTGATGCGAGACTCAATGCTTACTTAGACGAAGAGGCCCGGTTACTCGGTGAAACAATATTTAAAATTTATTTTTATTATCTCTTTTTTTTAATTTTTTTTATTTTTTTTATAATAAAGGGAACTTTGCATTTACTAATACCTACACATATCTAAGAAATAGATTCTTCTTTGATGCAAATAGGAGGGTTGGAATTATCCGAAAATTGATTTCATTCTTACTTGCCCTCTTTACTTGAGTCTATTAATATTTTGCCCCTCATCATTTCATAAATCATCTAGACTGTTCAATCAATTACATATCAAAAGTGTGTGATTTAACCTAAGTCCAAGATTGACAAGTGTAAGATTAAGAAGGTAAGGGCAGCATCCAATTATTTACTTATTTTGCTTATTATTCCCTCAAGAAAATGATTTCTAATTATAAGCATGATATGGTATAAAAGGGAACAAGGACACCTGAGGAAGAATTTTCTTGAGCTCTCCCCCCAACTTAGCCAATGAAGCTTATTTGATATGATAATGCTAAAAAAAAAACTAATTAGAAAGAAAGAAGCTGGGTTGCCTCCCAAGAGTGCTAAGTTTAAAGTCTTCAGCTAGACTAAATAGTGATAATAGACTAATCGAGATATGTTGGTTCATAAAAAACCATGGCTTTCTCTATAAATTCTATGGATAATTCTAAGAATGATTTCAATTGTTGACTATTAACTTTAAAAACAACACCATTGCTTGGGTTTTCAATCTCTACAGCCCCGTATGGGAAGACTTCTTTAACAAAGAAAGATCCTATCCATCTAGACCTAAGCTTTTCAGAAAAAAGATGTAATCTTGAATTATACAAAAGAACTTTTTTTCCAGGAGTAAAAGATTTTTTATGAATTGCTTAATCATGAAATACTTTCATCCATTCCTTATATACCTTGGCATTCTCGTAAGCTTCATTTCTCAGTTCTTCTAATTCATTGATCTGAAGCTTCCTATGATTTTCGTCTATGTCTAGGTCCATATTTAATTTCTTTATTGACCACATGGCTTTATGTTCTAACTCAACAGGCGAGTGACATTGTTTTTCAAACACAATTCTATAAGGAGACATTCCTAGGTTGGTCTTGTAGGCAGTGCGGTAAGCCTAAAGTGCATCAACTAATTTCACAGACCAATCCTTCCCATTGGCATTAACAGTTTTCTCCAAGATTTGTTTGATTTGTCCATTGGACACTTCAACTTACCCACTAGCCTGAGGATGATATGGTGTGGCCAACTTGTAGGTAACATTATATTTCTTCATTAATGCGGTAAAGAGTCAATTGCAAAAATGTGTTCCCCGATTACTAATGATTGCTCTAGGAGTACCAAAGCGAGAGAGAATATTTTTCTTAAGAAATTTAATGACCACTTTGCTATCATTGAACTTACATGGAGTAGCTTCATCCACTTGGAAACATAATCAATAGCCACTAAGATATACTCATTTTGGAAGGAATTTGGAAATGGTCCCATAAAATCAACTCCCCATACATCAAAAATTTCAACTACCAAGATTGGATTGAGTGGCATCATATCTCTCTTTATAATCCGACCCATTTGTTGGCATCGATCACAACTTTTACAGTATATATGTGCATCCTTAAATAAATTAGGCCAATAAAATCCACATTGAAGTACTTTGGCAGTAGTCTTCTTAGATGCGAAATGACCACCACATGCTTGATCATGACAAAATGACAGAATACTTTTAACCTCATTATCAAGGACACACCTCCTAATGATCTGATTAGGACACTATTTAAATAGATATGGATCATCCCAAATAAAATACTTGGGAAAAGAATTTATGTTTATCCTGATTAGTCCAATGAGAAGGCACTTTACCAATGGCTAAATAATTCACAATATCCACATACCAAGGTTCAGTGGACACCGACATGAGTTGTTCATCTAAAAAATACTCATTGACAGGTGGTTCATTAGATGGTGCAACTATGATTCGGAACAAGTGATCAATAACAGTATTCTCTGTCCCTTTCTTGTCCTTAATTTTTAGGTTAAATTCTTGAAGGAGCAAGATCCATCGAATTAAACATGCCTTAGCATCTTTCTTTGTTAGGAGATGTCTAATGGCTGAGTGATCAGTATAGATAATAACATGAGATCCAACCAAATAGGATCTAAATTTTTCTAGGGCAAAGACAACAGCTAAGAATTTCTTCTCTATGGTGGTGTAATTAAGTTGTGCATCATTTAATATTTTGCTTGCATAATAAATAACTCTTGACAGCTTGTTGATTTTTTGACCTAAGACTGTACCTACAGCATGATCAGATGCATCGCACATGAGCTCAAAAGGTTCGGTCCAGATAAGTGGATGAATGATGGAGGCTGAAATGAGTGCCTTTTTAAGGAATTTAAAAGACTCAAGGCACTTAGAAGTAAACTCAAATTTTGCTTCTTTTGCTAACAAGTTCGTCAAAGGGCGAGCCACTTTGCTAAAATCGGGTATGAACCTTCTATAAAATCTAGCATGTCCTAAAAATGAATGAATTTCTTTAATAGTCTTGGGTGGTAGAAGACTTGCAATCAAGTCAGCTTTGACCTTATCAACTTCTATTCCTTTCTTTGAAATTACATGGCCAAGAACTATACCTTCTCTAACCATGAATTGATATTTTTCTCAATTAAGAACTAAATGCTTCTTCTTACATCTTTCTAAAATAAGTCTTAGATGGTTTAAACATTTAGAGAAGCTAGGTCCAAAGACAGAAAAGTCATCCATAAAAATTTCTAGAAATCATTCAATCATATCGGAAAACATGCTGATCATACATCTCTAGAAGGTTGCTAGAGCATTACATAGTCCAAAGGGCATACGCCTATAAGCAAAGATTCCGAATGGGCAGGTGAATGTGGTCTTTCTCTGATCTTCAGGGGCTATGGGGATCTAATTATAACCAGAGTATCCATCTAGAAAATAGTAAAATTCTTGTCCGGCTAACTTTTCCAACATTTGATCAATAAATGGCAAAGAAAAGTGATCTTTTCTTGTAGCTGCATTCAATTTCCTATAATCTATACAGACCCTCCACCCCGTTTGGGTTCTAGTTGGGATAAGTTCATTAGCTTCATTCTGGAGTACTGCTACCCCAGATTTTTTTGGTACCACTTGTACAGGACTTACCCATGAACTATCAAAAATGGGGTAAATAATTCCATTATCCAACAACTTCAGAATTTTTTTTTTGACTACATCCTTCATGGCTGGGTTCAATCTTCTTTGGGCATCTCGAGTTGGTTTGGCCTCTTCCTCTAGGTGTATCCTATGTTGAACTATGAAAGAACTTATTCCTTTAATGTCTGCCATGGTCCAGCCTATTGCTTCTCGATTTTCTCTTAAGACTGCTAATAATTCCTCCTCTTGGTTAGGATTCAGGTCTGATGCAACAATTACAGTTAAGATTTTCTCTGGACCTAAATATACATACTTGAGGTGCTCAGGGAGGGATTTCAACTCTACTTTGGGTGCCTCTTCTTTTGATGACTCAGGTGATGGTTTAGTCATTTCTATGAGTGGTTCAATGGAAGGCTCCCATCTCTGACCATTTTTATTATCTTCAGGTATTTTATCTAGATTCTTATATTCATGGGTTGGCCAGATACTAGATTCAAGATCGACTTTCTCATCGCTAATATCTATGGGTTCATAAATTTCATCTTGGACTATACTTACATTAGCATGCTTGGTAGATTTCTGTTCCAAATTAAAAATATTTAGCTCGATAGTCATGTTTCCAAAAAATAGTTTCATAAGTCCATTCCAACAATTGATTTCAGCATTAGCAGTAGCTAGGAATGATCTTCCTAAAATCACTAGAATTTGATCCTTAGGATTTGATATTGGCTCAGTCTCCAAAATAACAAAATCAACTAGAAAGATAAAATTTTTAATCTTAATCAAAACATCTTCTACCATTCCCTTGGGGATCCTAAAAGGTCTGCTAATTGTAATATGATTTCTGTTGGCTGAAGCTTTCCCAATCCTAATTGCTCATAAACTGAATAGGGCAAAATATTTACACTAGCCCCTAAATCAAGTAACATCTTCTCAATGTGGATTTCTCCTATGACACATGAAATTATTGGAAACCCTAGGTCCTTGTACTTTATAAGCATATGACTTAACAAATATGAACTCACACTTGCTGCTAAGAAAGCTCCCTTTGGTACACTAGTCATCTTTTTCTTGGTGCAAAGGTCTTTTAAGAATTTGGCATAAGTCGAAACTTGTTGGATCATGTCTAGTAGAGGAATATTTACTTGAACTTGCTTAACTACCTCTAACATTTTATCTAAATGTTTCGATTATTTATTAGACCTTAATCGATTTGGAAAAAGAGCTCTAGAGATTATGGACATCTGTTTTGGTGCACTATTAGTTTCAGGAGCTTGAGTTTGTAAGGTAGATTGTTCATTGGGTGGCTCAAAAGACTCAGCAACCAAGTCTTCTCTAGTGTCAGGTGTATCTACCTTATTATCCACTTATTTTTCTGATCTCAAGGAATGAATAGCATTAACTTGATTAACCAAGTTTTTTGGGATGGTCTACCATTTTGATTCCTTGGGTTGGGCTCAGGTTGGCTAGGTAGCCTACCTCGTTCGCGTTCACTTATGGTAGATGCTAGCTGACCCACTTGCATTTCGAAGCGGGCTATGGCCTGAGAATTTGAATTCAGAATTTGGCCCATGGTTTGTATAAAATTACTTAAGGTGGCATTGGTATCAGCATTAGATTTGACTAGGGCTTCCAAGCTTTTCTCTAAAGAACTAAGTTTCTTTTCATTAATATTAAAGCCTGATGGTGGTAGGGTGTTTATCATAGGATTAGGCCTTGGGTTCTACTGATTAAAATGTGGACTGCCTACATTTGGATTTTATGATCATGAAAAATTTGGATGATTCCTCCAACCTAGGTTATAAGTGGGTGTATAGGGATTGTTCAACGGTCTCTGATATTTGGCATTCACTTATGCACATCCATTATCTAATTGGTTCATTGGGAGGGGGCATTCCTCAAGGACAAGGTCTGGTGCATTGCACCCATTGTACATGGGTGCAGACACTTGGTTCACACTGGCTGATCTCTAAAGTTCTAAGGCCTCTAACCTACGTGTCAAAGTTGCAATTTTGGCTTCTACAACTAGGGAGGTTTGAATTTGGTATATTCCACTTCTTGAAGGTGTGTATTTTTTTGGTTTTCTAGTTGGTTCCCATTGTAAACTTTTCTCAACTAGATCTTCTAGAAATTGCTAGGCTTTATTTGGTTCTTTATACATAAATTATCCCTAGCACATGGACTCTAGCATTGTTCGAGAATTTGAATCTAATCTTTCATAAATTATTTGGCATAGCCTCTAAGTTTCTATTCCATGGTGTGGGCATTGGGTCAAGAGGTTCTTGAATCGGTCAAAGTATTTCCAAAATGATTCACCAGCTAGTTGATAGAATTAGTTTATTTCATTTCTAATTCTAGCTATTTTATGATGAGAAAAATATTTTTTTAAGAATATTCTCACAAAGCCCTTCCAGGTCATGATAGATTGATTTGGAAGACTATAAAGCTACTTTCTGGCATTATCCTTAAGGGCAAAATTGATTAATCTCAGTTTAGTTTCATCCTCTGACAATTGTTGTAGTTTCATGGCTGCACAAACCTCTTCAAATTTTCTAATGAATATATATGCATCCTCTATTTCCATGAATTTTGGAAGCATGTTAATGATTAAAGGTTTAATTTCAAAGTTATTTGCTATGGGTTGGGGCAACCTAATGCAAGAGGGTTGGACGGAACCAACTAGATAACATAAGTCCTTAAGGGTTTGAGGCTGAGGCTGATTTGCTAAATCTATTATGGATGTTGAGGTTGTAGGATCTGAAATAGGAACTAAATCTATTTTGACTAGTCGACCCGAAATCCTTCTCCATACGGGTATTGGAGAATTCACTATATTCTCAATATCTTCAATCTTTTTTTTATTTTTTTTATTTTTTTTTTAAACTCTCTATTTTAAGTTCAAAGTTAATTCAACCTTTTCATACCCTAGGATAACCATGCAACATAACTTTTCATTATGCTAGGGCAACCTTATGTCAGGACAATAGAAATTGAAAATACCTAAAATAAAAAATTTTATTTTCAAATAAGTTTCAAATAAATTAATCCTAACCTAAGATCAGCCTAGACCTAGACAGCTCCTAACTATTCCAAGTCAGCCTTCGAGCACTCCAAGTTCAACCAATTCACTAAATTGGCTAGGTAAGTGTAAGATTGGTGGGGGTCCCCCTGTTCCTTTTCTTAGACATCAATTAGACTGGCCAGGTTAGCGAACGAAATCAATTAAAGAATCACCTTTCTTCGAGACTTAATCCTTGAACCACTTTCCTAGACAACAATTCAATGATTGAATCTAGCTTGGTATAACTCTTAGGTGTACTTATCCTAATGAGCTCGAATGTCCCTAGGGTCAGTGTCTAATTAATTTTAGTTAAGGCTTAGGTTAATACAAATGAGGGAGTCTTATTTATGGGCTAAGGGAGGATGATGAAATCTCCACCTTATCTTGTTAAGCTCTATGCCCTTAAAATGATTTAAAAATGCTTTGCACAATCAAAAGAGATCAAACAAATTTAAAGGAAGAACTAAACTAAACTAAAATTATGATAAAATTGTTAATAGACTAATTTAAACTATGTACCTAGCTTCCATCACTCACGAACTAAAAAAAATAGGATAGATCAAATTAAAGCAAGAATTTAAAATATAATTTAAAACAAACCAGCTTTCCCTGGCACTGGTGCCAAAAACTTTTTGTGAACTTTTGAAGTTATAACCACAAGCGCATGGTGTGCAGAGTAGCACGTCCAGTGAGTACGGATCGATCCCACAAGAAAACGGTGTTTAAACTATGTTTAAACCCCTACTCAGGCGACGTCCAACAGGAATGATCACAAGCTAATGAAATATAGAAGGAATAAATAATGTAAAAGCCTAAGATTTTTGAATCCACTAGACCAATGTTTTAGAAAACCTTTTCTACTGATCTCCCTAATGATATCCTCCAAATTTCTTTCTTTGTATCAACCAGGTATGGATTATAAAGAGGTTAAAACTCAACTATAACCCATCAAGGTTTTACAAGAAAAAAAAGAATAGAATATAAGTATTGTTGAGCCTTCTTTCTTTGCCCTTCTTGCACTGAATCAAATATGAACTATAAAGGGATTGAAACTCAATAATAGTTCATTAAGTTCCTTGGCAAGAATTTAAAAAGAAGGAAGGTCTCTTTTTAAAATTAAGATGAGAGATCCTAAGAGAAGATACTTCTAGTCATGGTCTAGCTTCATCGCCAACCCTAGAAAGTTGCTTAGCTAGCCATGATTTGAAAGCTCTAAAATAAAAAAATAAAAAAAATTAAATTAAAAATAATCTTTAACTACTTGCTGAAGATAGATTAAATATGCATAAATTAAACTATCCTAGTTGCTGGAATTAAAAACTGCATGAAATAAATTGAACCAGAATACTAAAAAATTATTTCTAATAAAAACTAATTGCAGAAAATTCAACTCCTAAGCCATAGATCAGGCTTGGAGTTGGAACAAGAAGAAAAGAAATACAAAATATAAAATAAACTCTTAGGTTGGCTTTCAAATTTTTGGGAAAGAATGGACAAAACTAGAATAGATTGGAATGGGGTTGCAACCACTACTCCCAAAAAATTCCTCTCTGATGGAAGTGGAATGGCAGCCATGAAATAAGATGGCTGGAAAAATTCCTCGATAAAAGTCTCTCCGCTTCTCCCTTGCTGCCTTCTTTTTAAAGAGGAAGAATGATGCATTCATGCCATGTTTGTTTCTTTCGTTCCTTCTGTTCCGCACGAGACGTCGACCAACAAATCCCTCTGACCTCTTTTAAATTTTAACTCGGGAGATTAAAATTGTTCCTTCCATGGTGAAATCAAACTATTCTCTCTGCATCACATCGTACCTGCTTCCAAGTTTATCCATCTCCATTTCAAACTTTTGCGTTCGTTCCGACCAAGTCAACATTTCTATGGAGCTTGGGCTGATGACTGTGAGGAGCCTCTCAGGCGTTGGGCAATGGTGAGATGGCTAAGGATGGAATGCCCGGTGGTGGGTGGCTCTCGAACTTGCGGTGGCAGAGCAATGACCAATGATGGCTATGGTGAGGCAATGGCTAGGGTGACTTGCTGTGAGCTTGGAATGGTTGGCCGTGGGATGGATTCGACAATAGGAAGCTCTGATGGGATGCAGCGATTGGTTTGAAGAACTCCGACGACCATTAATGGCCGTCGTTGCTTGGTCAGATGCAGAGAAGAAAGGGGGAAAGGGCGGCTCTTTCCAGCATCTCTGATGGATTCCGATGAGGTAGCAACCACCGATGGCGAGGGCGACGGTTGGCCGACTAGTACACATGGGGGCAGCGATAGGGGCTGATATGGGTGAACTTGGATGCTCTGCCAGCAAGGAGGAAGAAGGGGTGTAGTGGCATGGTGATGGCTTGATCCACTGAAGAAGATGACAGTGGGATGAGGAAAACTCAATCTCAGGCCAGCAAGTATCTCCATATAAAGTTCCAATAAATCAAACTCTCTATGGTTGAAATATTGAAAGAAAAGAAATTGTCCCTTTCTTGAATTTTTTCTGGCGATCGGTAAGGTGGATGGAGGCGAGGTGCTGGCAGCAAGTTTTCGGCATCGAGGAGAGCAAATGATGATTTTTCGAAGATGATCGAACGATCAGATTGGCCTATGGTCCATGACCCTGTTCCATGGACCAACAGCCATGAAGGTTGAAGGTTGAAGGTTAGGGATGACTACTTTGAAATCCAAGCAAGAACTGATCTTCTGACTTTATTTGACCTTCAATTTTAGTTTCGATCATACCGTTGGAATCTTGGAAGCCTGCTCTTCATATTGGCACATGCTTTCATTCAAAACACTACACAAAAGTATTAATTTTAATTAAATAAGTTAATTTAATATATAAATTAATCTACTTATATTTAATTTTTATGCATTTATCAGCCAGCATCCTCGGAGAGGTTCGGACTTCCTCATCAACATCAAGTAGAAGGAAGGAGAGTCCATCCAGACTTATGTCAATCATTTTAATGCTACCAAACTGAAAGTCCAGAATCTGGATCAGTCTATTGCAATGACTGCGCTGAAATGCGGCCTTTAGAATAATGATTTATTATTCTTCCTGGAGAAGAAGTATCCTAGAAACTTTGCTGATCTGCTAGCTCGGACTGAAGGATATGCCCGAATGGAAGAAGCCTACAAGTTAAAGGATAAGGAAGCTATAGGAGAGCGGCAGACAGGCGAGTCTAATAAGCCCACAGCTGATGGAGGGCCGAATGAAGTTCAATCACACTCATGAACTCCCCCCAAGCGCAAGCAAGCCCGAACTCCTCCTCGAACTCATCGTTTAAGAAGCCCCGATAAAAGGGCATGAAAAAGTTCTCCCCCCAGAAGGTTTCACAACTATGCCTCCCTCAATGCTCCAAAAATGCAAGTATTGATGGAGATCAAGGAGCAACTGCCAAGGCTTGAAAGGATGCACACTCATCCTAGCAAGTGCAATCCTAACAAATACTGCCTCTACCATCATGATCATGGCCATGATATTAAAGAATGCATTCAGCTCCAAGACGAATCGAGGAGCTCATTAGGAGAGGCTAGTTGGATCAATTTCTCAAACGCCATCCTGAAGTAAGAGAAGATCGATCGAAGGCACTGCCGCAGCCAGAACCATCAAGAAGAGAGAAACAATAAGGAGATCGACCATCTCTCGACATCATCAACACTATCTCTGAAGGACTTTAGCAAGAAGAGGCTAGCAGATCTGAGGGATCAGTGAAGAGATGGAGGACTGAAGAACCTATAACCTTCACTGAGGTAGATGCATGGGGAGTACAGTTCCTGCATAATGATGCGATTATAATCTCTTTAAATATAGCAGATTATGATGTCCGTCGCATCCTAGTTGGTAATGAAAGTTCGACTGACATCTTATTTTATGATGCTTTCTCCAAAATGTCAATATCTAATAGTCAGCTTGGATCAATAAACTCCCCACTAGTAGGCTTCGCTGGTGCTGCAGTACTAGTTGAAGGTGTAATAACTTTAGCTGTAGCTACAGGGCAATGTCCAAGACAATCCAAAGCACAGGTGGAATTTTTGATAGTCAAGGCTCCCTTTGCTTACAATGCAATTCTCGACCGACCTAGTCTAAATGTACTTCGGACAGTGGTGTCAACTTATTATTTGAAGATGAAGTTTTCGATAAGTTATAGAATCGGAGAGATCAGGAAAGATCAAGCTCTAGCAAGGCACTACTACTCAATTGCCCTACAAAAGGAAGAATAGTCTAACCCTTGTCTAGTTGATGGATTAGATGTCCGGGACAACCTCATGGAAGAAAGGGAAGAACCGATGGAAGATCTTATCTCAGTCCTTCTGAATGATGGAAATATGGAGCACACGGTACAGATTGATTCCAATCTAACTGATGGGATACAAGAGCAACTCATCGAATTCCTTCAAAGAAATGTAGATGCTTTTGCCTGGGTCCTCGTGGACATGTCGGAAATCGATGCGGAAGTCATTGGAGCATCGTTTGGCTATTGATCCAAAATATCGATCAATAAAAGAAAAGATGTGGAGCCATGTCCCAAAGAGACAGAAGGCAATTACAGGAGAAGTTGACAAGCTTCTTAAGGCTGAATTCATCCGAGAAGTCAACGATCCGAACTGGATCTCCAATGTAGTACTCGTCAAAAAGGCAAACGACAAATAGAGTATGTGCATAGATTTTAAAAAATTGAACAAAATCTGCCCAAAAGATAGCTACCCTCTATCCAAAATTGATGAGCTGGTGGATACAACTTCAGACCATGAGCTCCTCACTTTCATGGATGCCTTCTCCAGCTATAATCAAATTCGGATGGTGCCAGAAAATGAGAAAAAAATTGCTTTTATTACTGACCGTAGTATTTAATGTTACAGGATTATGCCTTTTGGACTCAAAAATGCAGGAGCAACATACCAACATCTGGTCAATAAGATCTTCAAGGAACAAATCGACCGCAATATGAAAATGTATGTAGCTGACATGCTTGTCAAGAGCCAAACTTTAATGAATCATATTGCCAACCTTGAGAAAATCTTTGATGCCTTTCAAAAATACAAGATGAAGTTGAACCCAACCAAATGCACCTTCGGTGTGACTTAAGGAAAATTCTTAGGGTTCATGGTGTCAAGGCATAGGATTGAAGCAAATCTAACCATTCAAGAGATGACAGCTCCTAAATCCATCAAAGAAGTTCAACGCCTGACAGGAAAGGTGGTGGCCCTGAACCGCTTCATCTCAAGGTCGGTCGAGCGATGCATGCCCTCTTTTCAGGTTCTCAAGCAACCAAAGGACTTCTGCTGGACCATCGAATGCCAACAAGCCTTTAAAGAGCTCAAGGACTACCTTTGTTCACCTCCCTTGTTAGCCAAGCCCAAACTTGGAGAAGAACTGTTTCTATACTTAGCGATCTTCCCAGCAGCTCTGGCAGTAGTCTTAGTTAAAGAAAAAGTGAAAGTATAGTAGCCGATCTACTACATAAGTTGGGTCCTGAGAGATGCCGAGATCAGGTATACCAAGTTAGAAAAACTAACTTATGCTCTATTGATTACAGCCCAGAGACTTCGACCTTATTTTTAGGGGCACACCATAACCCTCCTCACTAATCAACCAATCAAGACAATTCTCCATCGAATAGATGGCTCTAGGAGAATAGCAAAATGGGCAATTGAGCTCACCAAATTCGACATTAACTATCAATCTCGGCCGTCAATCAAAGCTCAAATATTGGTAGATTTTGTAGTGAAATGCACCATTCTAGATGAAGCCAAGCTTGAACAAAATGAAATCAGCATTTCATGGTTGCAGTTGAGCTCCTTTGAAGAAAGAGCCGATCTCTCCGAAGATTTTTGGACCCTATATGTGGATGGCTCATCCAACACTTTTGGTGCAGGCATAGGGCTGATCTTGGTTAATCCGGAGGGGATCATCACTATGCACTGCACTTTGAATTTTCTGCAACTAATAATGGGGCCGAATATGAAGCATTGATCATTGGATTAAAGATAGCTAAATAGTTAGAAGCAGATCGACTTCAAGTCTATAGTGATTCTCAACTGGTGGTCAGACAGGTTAGCGATAATTATGAAGCACGGGAGAAAAGCATGATGAAATATCTTGAGAAAGTAAAGAACTTGATTCCAGCCTTCAATAATTTTAACATCTAATAGATTCCAAGGATAGAAAATACCAGAACCGATCTTCACTCTAAACTAGACAGTTTAGCCCTAACCAAACTGTCTAAGAAAGTATTTTTTGAAGTTCTAAAATGCCCAAGTTTGGAGGAACCGCAATCTATAATGCAGATCGACCATAAGCCATGTTGGATTGATCCACTGATCGCCTATCTTAAAAATGGAGTTCTACCTTATAATCCAAAAGAAGCTCAAACACTCAGAAACCAAGCCTCCTGGTATGTTCTGTATGAAGGCAAGCTGTATAAAAGATCGTATTCTTTATCGCTCTTAAGATATCTTCAACCTTCAGAAGCTAATTTTGCATTATGAAAAGTATACGAGGGAATCTGCAAAAGTCATGTAGGGGCCAGATCTTTATCACAAAGATTACTTCGATAGGGTTACTATTGGCCGACCTTATACCATGATTATGTAAAATATGTCAAAAAATGTGATTGCTGCCAAAGAAATGCAAACAACCAAAGACAGCCAGCCTCCGAACTTACACCCCTGAGCGCTCCATGGCCATTTGCACAATGGAGAATGGATATACTTAGACCTTTTCCAATGGCATCCGGACAACAAAAGTTTCTCTTGGTGGCAATAGACTATTTCACAAAATGGATTGAAGCGGAACCTCTGGCAAAAATAACTGAAGCAAAAGTGTAGGACTTCGTTTGAAATTCGATTATTTGCAGATTTGGCCTACCTTGAACCCTCATAATGGATAATGGACGATAATTTGTTAGAGCGAGATTTGCCAAATTCTGTAAAGATCTGAATATCTCCCACCATTTTATATCAGTGGCTCTCCCACAAGCAAATGGAGAAATCGAAGTAACTAATAGAACCCTGCTGCAAGGTATCAAAGCAAGGCTTGAGAGATGGATAGATGAACTCTATCATATGCTCTGAGCTTACCGAACTACCCAAAGATTGCTAATAGGAGAAACTCTATTCGCTTTGGCCTTCGGAACTGAAGATGTCATCCCGATAGAACTTAAACTCCTATCAGCATGAGTCGTGGCATTCAATGAACAATGCAATTAATAGGACCTAAGGGCTAACCTCGACTTGATGGAAGAAAAATAGGAAAAAGCTCAAGTTCAGATGGCAGCCTACATGCAAAAAATAGCTCGCTACTACAACTCAAAAGTCAAAGATAGAATATTCAAAGTGTGGGACTTGGTACTTCGACGAGCAGCAATTTCACAACCTTAGAATCAAGAAAAGCTTGCTCCAAATTGAAAAAGCCCATATGAATTAGAGGAGGTCGTCTGGTCTGGAACTTATCATCTGAAGGAGCTTAGAGAAACAACACTCCCACGACCTTGGAATTTAGAAAATTTGAAAATGTACTACCAGTAATTTTTCTTCAATAAAACTCCTCCATTTCAACATTATTATTTCTTGGTACAAAAGCTATGTGATGACAGAAAAGAAGCAATCAAAAAGTGTCCCTATTGCCATGTTAGGAATAGGAAGAGAACCTCATCCTAATATGAGCAAGTCGAAGACCTTCAATTATTTAAGACAGAAGGAGAGGAGAGGTCCATTCAATGGCTCATTTGTGTCCCTATTATCATGATAGGGACAGGAGGAGAACCTCATCCTAACATGAGTAAGTCAAAGATCTCTGATTATTTAAGATAGAAGGAGAGGAGAGGCCCATTCAACGGTCCATTTGTGCCCCATTATCATGCTAGGAATAGGAGGAGAACCTCATCCTAACATGAGCAAGTCGAAGATCTCCGATTATTTAAGATAGGAGGAGGGGAGAGGTCCATTCAATGGCCCATTTATGCCCTTATTGCCATGATAGGGACAGGAGGAGAACCTCTCCCTAACATGAGCAAGTCGAAGACCTCCAATTATTTAAGATAGAAGGAGGAGAGAGGCCCATTCAATGGCCCATTTGTGCTCCTTTGTCATATTAGGAACAGAAGGAGAACCTCATCCTAACATGAGCAAGTCAAAGACCTCTGATTATTTAAGATAGGGGAGGGGAGAGACCCATTCAACGGTCCGTTTGTGCCTCTATTGCCATGTTAGAAATAGAATGAGAACCTCATCCGAACTTGAGCAAAGTCAAAGGCCTCGTTAATTTAAGATGGGATGAGGAGAGAGGTCCATTCAATGGCCCATTTCTACCCCTACAATCTTGTTAGGAATATGAGGAGAACCTTGTCCTAACTTGAGCAAAGTCGAAGGCCTCGTTAATTTAAGATGGGATGAGGGGAGAGGCCCATTCAATGGCCTATTTGTGCTCCAACTATCTTGTTAGGAATAGGAGGAGAATCTCATCCTAACTTGAGCAAAGTCGAAGGCCTCGATAATTTAAGATGGGATGAGGGGAGAGGCCCATTCGATGGCCCATTTATGCCCCTACTGCCATGTTAGGGATAGGAGGAGGACCTCGCCCTAACATGAGCAAACCAAAGACCTTCAATTATTAAAAATAGGAGGAGAGGAGAAGACCTATCAACGACCTGACCGTGCCACTGCAGCCCTATTAATAGAAGGAGAACCTCGTCCTAATATGAGCAAATCAAAGACCTCTAGTTGCCTGAGACAGGAGAAAAATCTCATCATGGTAAAAGCAAAAACCAACCTCATCAAGAATAAGTAAGAACTTCATCTTGACAAAAGAACCAAAGAAAATCAACTAAGCTGAAAACAAAAAGACAACATCATCCTAACATCATCCTGATACAAATAAAGATCTTCGATCATGAAAAGATAGGAGAAAAGCTACTTTTCGACGATTATTCCAACTAAAGACAAAACGAAGGAGAAAAGCAAAGAGAAGAAATAGAAAAATAGTTAAAGAAGGTATTTCTTCATTAAAGTTAGAATTGTTACAAAATGAAGGTCTATAAGACCGGTTACAAAAGCGAGGAGAAAAAGGTCAAACCTCTAAGAAGGATTTGATCCCTCAGAATTTAGGCTACTGGCCATCACCAAAGATTCCTTTAAATTGACTATCTCTTCCTCAAGTTCTTTCTTCCTTAGCAGACTCTCCATATACATTCTGTCAGCTCATCGATAATTATCTTTGGATTCTCTCAACTACCTCCTCAGAACTGCCGACTCAACCTCCGCGTCCTTCACAGCTTGACGCTCATATACCATCTAGATCTTCAACTATTGGAGTTCAGCCTTATCCTTCTCGTATGCAAATGAAAGACTGCGGAAGGATTTTCTTAGAAAAATAACCTGCTCTGACTCTTTATCAGCACTGACCTGCTGATTATCGTGTAATTGCCTCCGAAGACAAGCCACCTCTTTGTTCGTCAATTTGAGCTCACTTTCAAGCCTACTCATTCTCTCCTTATAATCAGTCCTACAGTTATCGTGCCAAGCTTCAGCATCATGAAGCTACCTCTGGAGCTCAAAAAAATTTTTCAATCAGTCCCAATCATGTCTCGACTTATCAAAAGACCATAATGAACTCCCCTCCAACAATTAGATTATCTCTTTCGTCGAATCAAGTTCAACTTTGAGAAAGCTGATCTTTGCGGTCAACGCCCAGGACTTATCACTAGCGATTTTCTTAAACTTCGCTAACTCCTTCTTGAAATTACCCTTCTTAATGCTGAATCTCATGGAATTCTTCATGTGTAATTTGCGAAGGTGAGTGACTTCAATCGTCGCCTCCGAAGCATTTTTCCTAAATCTTTGGAGTTCATCTTCTATCTTTTTTAGTTTTTTCCTCAGATGATGAATTTTTCTCTTTAAACTCTTAATTATCGATTTTAAAAGAATTTCTTGAGGCAGCGACTCGACATCGGTAGGAGACTGCATCCAACATATGAAAGAAATTTTAAGCTATTGATAAAAAGAAGTCTTACTTTCATTGATAAAAGTTTTTTCAAGTACAGGATGAAATAAAAAGAAAATACAATAACTAAAAGCTCCCAACCTCGGGAGGGAAAGTAGCAGGGGAACTTGGTGCTCCTGCAGTAGCTACGGATTTAGGAGCAAGTTCGCTTGGTGGTTCAGAGGGTCCAGGCTCCTCAACAGCAGCTTCAGAAGGTTCTACGACCACTCTGGTGGGAGAAGGGTCGACTGCAGTAGTGGAGGGTTTGGCTTCTCCATTGGCAACCTCCTCTTCTTCCAAAAAACTTAGGTCAAGCTTGAAAAATTTTCGAGCAACTCGACCCTCACAGAGCTCAAAACCTTTAATGAACGCCTGCTGGCCAAACTCGATATTCAGGTTCCTTATTTCGAAAAAGGCCTTGAATTCTTCCACGATCCGGATCATCGCCTCTGAGATCGACTTCGCCATCCGAGCTTCCAATTCGACGACTTTAATCTCAGCTTCTTTCTTCCTTTCCTCCTCTAGAGCCAATGCATCCTTAAGTTCGATCAAGATGAACTCCTTCTTGAGTGCATCCTGGAGATTTTTGATTTTCACCATCTTCTCCTCTGCAAGATGCTCAACCTCGTCGATCTTTTCCAGAAGGCGACTGACCATGGCTCAAAAATCCTCCTGGACCTTCTCTGCCTCCGCCTTCAAATGGTGTGCCCTCTTGATGTGGGCAAGTATTTGGTGACCCGACTGCAACAAATGATCGATGTTAAAAAAAAAAAGAAGAAAAGAAAGAAGAATGAGAGAAGAGAGAAAAAGCAGAAGACAAGAGAAGAAGTTGGACAACGAAGCAATCACCTGGAGGAGGGTTTTGAGAGAACCCCAGATGAGTTGCCACAGTTCAAGGTCGGCCATGCAGTCCACCACCTTCGGCATGGCAAATTTATGAATTAAAGCCTGGACGATCTCTGGGTCATCAAAAGGATCCTCTCCTCGTTCATCGCTGTCATCATTTAGCTCACTAAAGTGAGCCTTACAGGGTGTCTTCGCGATAGCTTTCTTTTCCTTCTTTTCTTCCCTCATCTCTCCCTCAGTAGGAAACTTCAAAGCTTGATCCCCACTAGAAGGGCCTGGAGACACAAAGGGCATGGAATCTGCATCAACAGTGCCAACCTCAGCAGTTGGAAGAACCTCGGCACTAACGACAATCTTGGAAGCAGCAGCAGTGATAGCGGGGGCCATGGAGCTTGAAGCACCGACCTTCATCCTCTTCGAACTACCACCTGGTGCTTTCCCTTTCCTCTTCTGGGCGTAAAGCCTCTTTGCAAGCATCGTGGCAGCTTCGGTATCCATCTCTACAACAAAAAAGGAATCACAATCAGTGATAGTACACAAATGTGAAATCGAGTGAATCCAAAAGGTAAAAAATATACCAGCAGGATCAAAGGGACTCAAACTCAGGTTAAACAAGATCTATTCTTTCAAAAGATCGGAAAGAAGAGGAGCTCGGTACGCTTTGAGTTTGTTGGAGGAATCAAGATCGACTCTATCTAAGCTAGGAGCTCAGTGGACTGACTCCCTAATATGACCCCAAGGAGGAAGATCCAATAGCAAGGTCCAATAGTGCATAAAAAAATATTTTTTCTTTCAGTTGTGAATGGAAGAAGGAGCGCCTTTCAGTAACCCCTTCTTGCCAAACTGGAGGGAGAAGTACCACCAGTCCTTCGCAGAAGGATGGCACTTGAAAGTATAGAAGTTCCTAAAGAGTGAAACAGTCGGATGGACCTTGGCTAGATGACAGAGGAAAAGGAATCCTATCACAAATCTAAAAAAATTTGGTGCTACGGAGGCAAGGAAGATGTTCAAAAATCGAAAAAGAGCAACAATGAAAGGAGGGAGCAAAAGTTGGAGTCCGGCATACAGAGTTTCTAAATATAGGCAGAATCGGCTAGTCGGAGGAGAACTCGCTCGATCACTCAATGTGGAAAGTTCAAGATCGTACTCCTAAGGGATCCCATACTAAATCCTAATTAAGAAAAGATTGTTCGGGGTCAGGACGCAAAGAATAGTATCTAGCATGAAAGGTTGATGAGACATGTCTCCAGTATGAACTACTGTAACAGGGATGGGGTCAAGGAAGGCTGGACCGAACGAACTTCAGGAACCAGCAGATTGGAAAATTTTGGAGGACATCCGGATCAAACTAAATTCAAGAGAAATTCTCAAAAATTAAGAGGCAAAGGATGCGGAAAACTCCATAAGGAAAACTGAGAGAATAAGAAGCGAACGATGCTAGAATAATTAAAAAGAAGGATGGCGGAACTGACCTAGGTCGATCGAGAAGGACAAAGAGGCGATGAGCATGATGAAGACCAAGCAGAAGAATGCCCAAAGCCAAAAAGGATGGAGGAAGAAATCAGAACTTTCGAGTGAAAGGAAGACGAAAGCCGGAGGAGGAAGGAACCAGGACTCTCGAAGGGAAGGAAGATGAGAACCAGGAAAGGAAGAAGGACTTAAATAGCAAAAAGTGGCCCAAAACCATCATGATTGCAGATCTTCCTCAATCGTTCTTCGTGCAATGCGGGTCCCAAGCATCATGACAAAAGAATGGCAATAGACAGTGCCTTTATGGTGCCGTGTCTCGAGCAGCACTTCGGTGGGAATTTTGAAAATCCATCTCTTCGAGTCGGATCGAGTTAAAGGGACTCTAGTGCTAATATGGAAAATGACAAAATACCTTATTTTTTTTCAATAATCGTAGAATCAAGAAAAGAATTTTGATAGTTGCCTTTTTACTCCCTTCCTTCGAATTTCAAACTCGGGAGTACGGGGACTATTGTTGGGGGTAAACCCTGCTCCCACCAAAGTTTGGTCTAATGCTCAGCCAAGTGTAATTTATAATCATAGAAGAGCTTCAATCACCACTTCTCCTTCAACGGAACTTTTTCATCAATCGGACTACTTCCGGACTTCTCCTTTAGCCGAACTCCTTTCAGACTTTTCCTTCATCCGGACTTCTCCATCAATCGAACTTCTTTCAAACTTCTCCATCAGTCGGACTCCTTTCAGACTTCTTCTTCAGTCGAACTCCTTCCAGACTTCTCCTTCAGTCGGACTCCTCCATCAGTCGAACTCCTTCCAGACTTCTCCTTTAGTCGGACTTCTCCATCAGTCAAACTCCTTCTGAACTTCTTCATCAGTCAAACTCCATCTGGATTCCTCCAGCAGATTACTTTCAGATTTCAACTAGCATTTCTTTTGGATGATCTCCTCTAGTCGTATTTTCTTTAGGAGTCTGAACTCCTCTGGAATTGATATATGTCAAAGCTCTTCACCAACCAACGCCTGCTTTCTCCAAACTTTGATTATTAAATTCTGACGAACGGGCACATCACGACAACGGATACTACTCTCCATAACAAACTCCACATGGCCCCGAGCGGTGCACTATCCGACGGTTATGGCTGTCACTTTTAAGTTTATTATAAGCTCCGTCTATAAAAGAGACCCTCCAGATATATTTTCTCTAAGCTCTCTTCTTCTTTCTAAAATTCTACTAAATTTTTTTCTGAGCACTCCATTTCTGTTGGCTAGAAGAGCTGACTTGATCATCGGAGGGTCCTGCCAGAGCCACCACCATCGATTTCGGATGAAACTTTATTTTGTAGGTCACCGACGGAGACCTCTTCTTTCTCAACTCCAACTCAATTCGGCATCAACCAGATTCTATACTAACAGGTTCAAAATGAGAAACAAATGCAAAATAATTGTATTCATCTCTAAGTGAAGGGCGAGTTCTTATCCCATGTGTAGGATCACCAATAATTAGTTCTTTAGGATGATTGTGAACATACCTCCATTCTTTTGGAAGATCATTTGTACCTTATGGTTGTTCATGTTGTCCTTCACCCTCAATTTCTTGCTTGTCTTCATGATTCTCTTCATTTTAAATTATTGAATTCTTTAGGGTGATCTTCTTCAATTCTTCTTTAACAGGATCTGCATCATCAATACCCTCACTCTTCCTTAATGGAAGATCATTAGTTTCATCAAAAATAACATGTATTGACTCCTCTACTGCTAAGATTCTTTTGTTAAAAACTCTAAAAGCTTTACTAGAAAAGAAGTAACCAAGAAATATAGCTTCATTAGATTTTGCATCAAATTTACCTAGTTTTTCTTTACCATTCTTCAAAACAAAACATCGACAATCAAAAATATGAAAATATGCAATGTTAGCTTTTCTTCCTTTCCAAAGCTCATAAGATATTTTCTTTAAAATTGGTTTGATTAGGGCATGGTTTAAGATGTAACATGCTGTGTTAATTGCTTCCGTCCAAAAGTATCTTGGAAAGTTGCTTTCACATAGCATAGTACGGGCCATTCTTCTAGAGTTCTATTTTTTCTTTCTACTACTCTATTTTGTTGGAGTGTCTTAGGTGCTAAATAATTATGGCTAATTTTTTTTTCATCACAAAATTTTTTAAAGTTTTGATTTTCAAATTTGGTTCCATGATCACTTCAAATGCTTTGAATTGAAAATCCTTTTTTATTTATAACTTTTTGATAAAATTTTGTAAAAGTATGAAAAGTTTCATCTTTATGTGCTAAAAAGAAAATCCATGTAAAACATGAGTAGTCATCGATAATTACAAAACCATAATATTTTTCACCTATGCTTGTTGTTCTTGAAGGATCAAACAAATCCATGTACAAAAGTTCTAATAACCTAAAAGTTGAAACAATATTCTTAGATTTGAATGAAACTCTTGTTTGTTTACCTAGTTGGCATGCATCACAAATTTTATCTTTTTCAAAGTTCAATTTTGATAAACCGGTAACTAATTCTTTTTTGATAAGCTTTGAAAGTGAATGCATACTAATGTGTGCAAGCCTACGATGCCAAAGTCAACTAGTCTTACTAATTTTAGCACTCATAGCTACTAGACATTACATATTTATCATAGAAAGATCATTCAAATCATATAAACATTACCATACCTATGACCAACTAACTTAATGCCATCATCATTGGAACTAGTTATAATGCACAATGAAGATTCAAACATAACTTTGTAACCCTTGTCACAAAGTTGACTAATACTTAAGAGATTGTGTCTTAAAGCATCTACTAATAAAACATTTTCAATATACTTGAAGGAAGTGATACCGACATTATCTATACCAATGATCTTTTCTTTGCCATTGGTTCCAAATGTAACCATCCCTCCATTTTTAGCATCAAGTGTGATGAATTAGGACTCATCCCCAATCATGTCTTGAGCATCCGCTGTCAAGATACCATCTTCAATTTTCTTCTTTGGATGCAAGACATACCTACATGCAAAATCAAGTCCTTATTCTAAGTACCCAAGTTTCTTGGGTCCTTTAAAGTTAGTCACAATGGTTCCTTTTGGAACCCATATTTTATTTACATTTGAATTGTTAGAGAAGCATGCATAAGATTTTTGTCCTAGTTTACCATATTTAAAATAGATAACATTTAAAAATTTATTGCTTTATGATTTTATAAAAATATTTTTCAGAAATTTTTATTTTCTTAGGGGGTTATAGCCTAGACCGGCCTTATCATAAACGGCCTTTTGATATTCAAGAATCATATGAAGTTATTTAAACTTAAAGTAAATTTTTCAACTATCTATTTTAATTATCGATTTTAATTTTTAAATTTACATTCTCTTGAGTTAAGACTAGTTTTTCACTTAGGATAGTTTCATTTTCTTTTAGCAAGACTTAATTTTTTAATTTTAGTTCTTTATTTTTAGTTTCTAACTTCTTTAAATCATCTACTAAATCATAGAAGGCTTCTTGAAGTTCTTTGAATGTAAATTCATTTAAGATTTCAGTACTTACCTCATTCTCATGTGCCATAAGGCATAGGTTGGCTTGTTTATAAGTTTCTTCCTCTTCGAAGCTTGAGTCATCACTATCACTCCATGTTGCCACCATAGGCTTTTTCTTATATTTCTTGGGAATCTTTTAAAATTGAGGACATTGGGACCTAAAGTACTCTGGCTTCTTACATTCATAGCAAATAAGGAGCTGCTCTCTATCCTTTTCCTTGCTATGCTCTCCTTTGGTAGATAGCCTCTTCCTCATCCCTTGTTTTCTCTTCAAAAATCTCTTGAACTTTCTTGTGATGAGGGCTATTTCTTCATCTTGTTCTTCATCTTCTATTTCATCGGATTTCTCATCTTGTTGAGTGATGGATTTAAGGGCTATTATCTTCTTTTTCTTAACATCTTCTTCTTGATGTTATTTCAGGATTAGCTCATACGTCATTAGTGATCCTAGAAGCTCCTCTAAGAATAAAACATTCAGATCTTTGGCTTCTTGGCTTGCAGTCACTTTATCCTCCCATGTCCTTAGCAAAGATCTAAGAATCTTTCTCACAAGGTTACTGTTAGAATAAGTCTTGCTAAGACTTTTAAGACCATTTATAATATCCATAAATCTAGTAAATATTATAGTTATTGACTCATCATGCTCCATTTTGAAAAGTTCATATTTGTGCATAAGCATGTTAATTTTTGACTCCTTAACTTGATTAGTGCCTTCATGAGTTACTTCTAACCTATCCTATATTTTCTTAGCCGACATGCATGTTGAAATATGATTAAATTCATTAGCATCTAGAGTACAATATAAAACATTCATAGTTCTTGCATTGAGTTGAGCCATTTTTTTATCAATCTCATCTCATTCCTTTTCGGATTTGATTGATTCCTCATCAATTGTCTTAGTGGGTGTGTGTGGTCCATTAACTATGATACTCCACATATCATAGTCAAGTGCTTGTATGAAAATTCTCATCCAAGCTTTCCAATAGGTATAGTTTGTCTCATTGAAAAGTGGAGGTCGATTTGTGAACTGCCCCTCGACTAGAGAAATACTAACTTAGGTTGCCATAGATCTTTATCTCTTTGATAGTTAAATCAAAGTAGGCCTAGAGCATCAGGTTCTGATACCACTTGTTGCCCAGCTATGCAACCTAGGGGGGAGTGAATTATTTTTTTAAAATTTTAAAGCTAATTTAATGATATCAAGATTGAATGATGATATGCAAGACATGTGTGTGAAGTGATTTAGGTTAGAGAAAAAATATAAAAGATTAAAGAGCAAGAATTTAACAAACTAAGGAAAGAAAGATAGCAAGCACACCATAAACAAGCAAGATTTATAGTGGTTTGATGCTTTCCTTGCACCTACATCCACTCCTTAAGCTCCTATTAGGGAATTAAAATCCACTAACCATATTCAAACTGAATACACCGTTGGAAACCTCAAACCCTAGCTATCCCAAGCTAGAACACTTATTTTTCAAGTACAAGCTAACCCAATACAATCCTATTCAAGGTTAGGATCAACCTTCTCAAGTTTTGAAATCCCTCCAAAACATGAATCAAAATAGTAAAGCATAGTAAAAGATTTAATGACAATCAAATACAAGTTTAGCTCTCTTTGTGACCAAATAAAATCTTAAGAATGCTTTTCATAATAATAGAGAAAGCTTCTCTAATTTTTCTCAAGGTTGTTGGAGATTTGAAAGAGCTCTTGAGAGGTAGGTGAACTTGAAACAAAGGTTTCTTTCCTTAAAGATGACTTTTGCTTAGGGCTGAAATTGAATCACACCAATCTCTTATGGTTTCTCCTATTTAAAGCCTTTTAAATCTTCAATAGGTGGAGGAGAGAATTTTGGGCAATATTTATAGCCATTAGAGATATTAAAAAAATCATTAAAATCTATCAAAATAAGAAAAAAATAGTCATTGCAGAAAAATTTTCGTTGCAGGGGTCGACTCATGGCACAGGGGTCGACTCATGGCATAAGGGTCGACCTCAAGGTCAACCTCTGAGATAAAATCTAGAAAAATAATTATTCTATATTTTTAGCCTTCGAAATAGTAGATGTCGACCTTAGAGTCAACCCTAGGCATAGAGACAGCATGCCAAACAGCCCTTTTTAGCAAGGAACGACCTAAGGGTCGATCCTTTTGCTTCAAACTTGATTTTCTCCCAAAATAAGCATCCAAAAATTATGGGACTGCCTCCAAAGGATTAAAAATCTTCTATACTTGCTCTTGAGACTCTCAGATCAAAACTTGATAAAATTATAATTTTACCCCTGAAATACAAAAAGTTTTTTCGCAAGCCAAATTCATTAGTAATCCCCTTAAATGCTTTGTAATCATCAAAATTAATTCTTGGAGCAACAATTATGCTGTGGTATTCCTAGAGGAGTCCATTGGAAGAGAATCTCATTCTCTTCTAGATATGTGAAAAACTCACCAGAAAGGTATTTTTCTCCTCGGTCAGATCGAAGAGTCTTAATATTCTTTCTAATTTATTTTTCTGCTTCACTTCTTAATCATTTGAACATTTTAAATGACTCTGACTTATGTTTCATCAAATAGACATATTCATACCTGATAGATCATCTATGAAAGTAATGAAGTAGAGATATCCATCTCTGGCACTTGTGCTTTTGGTCCACATACATCGGTATGTACTAGATCTAAGAGCTTAATGGCTCTCTCATCTTTTTCAGTAAAAGGTGACTTGGTCATTTTTCCAAAAAGATAAGATTTATAGGTTGGAAGTGATTCACAATTACTGACTTCAAGAATTTTCTCTTGAGTCAACCTATTTATCCGATTCTTGTTGATGTGACCTAGTCTATAGTGCCATAAGTAAATATTAGATACACTATCTAATCTAGGATGCTTGTCAGTGGAATAGACTACATTAATAGATGATGATAATATGTACACATCATTGTTCAAATGTCTAGAGAATATAGTAATACCATTCATAATGGCATTACAAAATTCTTTCTTTATTAAAAATTCATAATTATCTTTAGCCAAAAGGCCTACAAAAGTGATATTAAAAAAAAACTAGGACAAAGATGATAATCACTAAGAATAACTGTATGAAAATCAAATACAAATTTTAAGATTTCTAATGCTAGAATTGGAACCGATCTTCCATCTCCAATGTTAAGAAACCTCTCATCTTGCTCGAATCTTCTACTGACTTATAATCTCTGCAATAAATTACAAATATGGTAAGGACTACCAGTATCCAATACCTAGTTAGTTTTATCATAAATAGAGAAATTTCAAGGAGTTATCATATAAATACCTTATCCAGCAACAACTTGCTTCTTTTTCGACCTGTTGGGATCCAGTGAGGCAATGTACTGAGGATAGTTTCTCTTCTAGTGCCTCCGCATCTTGCAGAAGAAGCATTCGACTTGATTTTTATCAGGCTTGATCTTCTTGGTCTGGCTTTGCATGAATGTCCTAGCCTGAACTTGCACCTTCTTTAATTTCTTCTTCTTGTTCTTCTTTTTTTCTTAAAGAGTCAAGAATCAGAAGATGAACCTCTTACTAAGTTCACAAACTTCTTATAGAGCTCGTAATCCTTCTCAAAGTTCTAAAGCAATCTTAGTAACCCATGGTAGTTAACTTCAGGCTTTATCATTCTATAATGAGTAAGAAATGGGATATATGATTTGGGTAATAAGATCAAAATTGCATCTTTCCCTAGTTGCTCATGTAAGAAAAATCTGAGCTTGCTCAAATGCTCCATCAGCTCGATCATGTACAGTACATGATCAGTGATTGAAGCTCCATCCCTCATCTTGGTATTGAAGATAGTGCAACTAGTCTTATGCCTCTCAACATCATTGAGTGTACCAAAAGACTCGTTCAACACTTGAAGTATGTCTTTTGGCTGAGTTGACTCAAACCTGCGACTGAACTCGTCGCTCATGGAAACAACATAATGCAACTCACCATGATTCGATCATTGAGCCACTTCTAATAAGTATCTCTGATCGTTCCACGTGCATTGGGTGCTAGCTCCTCAGGTGCCGGATCTGTCAGTACATACAGAATTCGTTCATGCTCCAGAACAATCTTCAACTTTCGATACCAGTTACCAAACTTGGGTCCCACTAGCTTATCATTGTCTAACAATGATTGGAGCGAAAGAAAAGTGGCTATGTCTGCATAAAGAAAAAATAAAATCTAATTAGTAATTAATTCATTAAACCTAAAGATTTAGATTTTTAATCAAAAGATTCTTCCACTGTTTTATTCAAATTGGTAGTCTCTACCTCTAATTCAAGAAATTATACTAATTTCTTAGTGGGTACTAAAATTCACATAAACTGTATACAAGTCTAGCTTTGGTTGGTCAACCCATGTACATCTAAGGATAGGTTCATAACTAATTATTTTTTTAAATAATTTTTAGTAATTTAATTTTGCCCCAGTCCCTAATCAGTAAGCTTTGACCTCCATTGAAAAGGTCTGATTAGGTCCAACTATTAACATGATCATACTTAATCCATCTAACCAATGAATCATTAGATCCAACTTTGGTTGATCCATCTAACCACCATTGAGATGGATGTGGCCAAGAAATCATATTATGAATAATAATTCCATTAGCCGATAAGCACCAGGCCTTTGGGCCTCCAATGATTATCAAACTAATGGACCTATTATCATCCACTTAATGAGAGGCTATGATCTAGTTATCACCATAACTATTTTATTTTTTGGAACCTTATAATTTTAAAGGATTTAATTGGTTTGATTTAAAGAAAATAGAGAGAATGAGCCAGCCAATTTCGATCCTTTCACTAACTTATTATTTTTATGAAGGTGTCTTAGATCTGAAAATTCTTAACTTTTAGATCTAATAGGTTTTATAACTTAATTCTTAATTAAAATTAACAAGGGTTTAAAAATAACAAAGAATGAACAAAGATCCTAGGGTTTTTAGATATAGGATTTAGCAGAAAGTAAGTATTGATTTTTTAATTGAGGATAAACACTCAGTACCCCTACATGCTATAAGAGCACCCATCGAATGGAAAGCGACAGCCTTTAAACCCTTCTTACTCTTATGACCGGATGGCCAAGAGGAATGCCCCAACCAGAAAATAAATTTCTACTATAACTAGAACTTGATCTACAATATATATCTCATATATGAAACTAGATCTATTCTACACATGCTTTGCATACATCTCATATACTAATTTTAAATTACATCTCATGTAAAATCAGAAAATGCATTTGATCTCATCAAAAATGATTTTAGATCTAAAATGATCTATATCTAGAACTAGAACTGCAGCTTTGATACTAGTTAAAGAAACTACAGGATTGGCCTAATTGGATCAGGTTTGTACAGCAGATTAAAAAGAAAAATTCATCGATCTGACAGATCTAAGAGTTCTTAGATCTAATTATATAGATCTAAAACTAAAAATAAAATTTGGTATCGAAATACCACCTATTTATGAGTAAACTGTTTACTCATTGCGATGATCTGGATGCTATCCCGAGATCTGACTTAAGCCATTCACGTGCCCGGCCTATACCGGTGTCCACTCGGGTCAGATCTGGAGGTTTTCTCCTTCTTGATCTGATCTCTAAAATTCAAAAATAGATCTCCTAAAAAATTACCTTCAATCTGATTTTCGGCAACAATCCGATCAACACATGATCGAAAACTCCTTGACTCGAACCTGCGCTAACAGCATCTCGACACTCGGGAACTGATTATCCCAAATCTTAGGCATGGGGAAGAGGGGAAAAGGAGGGAGAGGAGGCATGGAAATGGAGGGATAGGACTGTTAGATATGTGTGCCCTAGAAGCCAGAATTGGCTGACACTTGTAATACACTTCTAGGGGCTAAATTATAATTTTCACTATAAATAATAAAATAGATTATTTTCTATTACAAATGTGTATTTAGTATCTGTGATACATCCCTTGAGTTAATGGTAATGATAATTTATATTTTCAAAAGTTGGAAATTTAAGATCTGAATTTTCATTTATTAACTCATAAAATGCTCCTGACCGTAGGATCATCATGAGGATGGTGATTGATCTGGAAGGTTAGTGTACAATCGCTTCTTTATAGTAGATGAATCTTGAATCTATGGTGCAGAGATACCAGAGCAAGAGTACAAATACTCGTTAGAGAATGAGGGCACTGAGCGTAACCATCTCAAGCAGTCATAAGGAAGTCTACCTTCTCGTCGATGACAGACTCGAAGCTGCAGTGGTGTGTCACAAATGATCATGTAGGAGTTGGATTGCACCAAGAGAAAATCTATCTATCTCGATGGATGAGGAGCAGCCCTATGATGATCATGAGAATCAAGTCCATAAGCCCATGGCCATGGCAGAGTGAAATAATAGAAAGAGTTTCTATTAAAATTTTCACATCGTGCTTGAATCGAATGATTAAATCATATGATAGAAATTAGGGTTTGACGAGTTCACCTTAATCCTAATCAGATTGGGGCTCAAGATAGAAGAACTTAATCACACAAGTAGCTACACCAAGAGGTTCATTTTCAATTTTGATGGCTTGCCACCATATACTGCTAGGTGTCACTGATGGATTTTGGGAGCAATTAGAATGATTTAGATGATCATCATTCCAGTTGTCTGAATCAGAAGAGTTCTAATCTATCGAAAGAAGTTTTGATGATGTCGATGATGAAGATCATGACATATCCTATTACCATATAGAACTAAACCTAACTGGATCACACAAATAAGGATTTAGATTTGGATATCATCAATTAGACTAATTTAGTTTAATTGATTTGAATTATATTCAATTAGGTTCAAGAAAATCATGCTAGCATACGATTGAACCTAACGTTCTCCTTTTATTATCATTAAAAGTTATCTCGACGAGCCAAATGAGTTTGTGCTCACTCAAGTACCTTTACTTGGTCTGACTAGAGCTTATCCAAGTTAGAAAAAGATTGTCTTAATTTATGAGATAAATTTGAGATAACACTTGCCATTTTTCGTCACCTGCTAATTCTTGTCCTTTGACTTTGGTCAAATATTGACCTTTAACCCTTGAACATCTGCCCATGTGTCATACACTTATTGGAGAGCAGATAGGGGCTTGTCTCCTTACTAGAATTTAGAAAGGAGGGGGTGCATATCTAAGATGGCGTGCACCCATGGATAGGGATGCCTGGAGTCCCATACGAATGGGACTCCAGGTTGCTTCTTGGATTCTACTTAGGTGACCCTTACCTATAGACTTCAACCAGTCTTAGACACCATCTAAGGATGAATTTATGGGGCTCTCATCTAATTGGATCAAGTAATGTCATCCCACCAATCAGATTTAGATTTGATTGCACGAAGCAACATGATTGGCCGAGATGATGTGGCACTGCATGGCGCAGTAGGGTCTATAAATAATCCCTGTCTGTGCCCCACTTTCATAGAGTTTCCTCTTAACCATGCCCCAAGGCTGCCCCTCTTCCTCCTCCATTCCATCTTCTAATCCTCTCTCTCCTCTCCATGCCCAAGGGAAGTTGGACTATAGTTTGGTGCGATCCAGGCAAGAAAAGGCTGATGAGAAAGAAAGAAGGCAGTACTGCTGCAGAGATGACTGCTAATCTTCAAAAGGAGTTTTAAAAATCCTCCAAATCAAATCCAGATATGATTTTTAGCAAAGTGATAAAAAAGGAGAAGATCTTTAGATCTAGTTCAAGTAGATATGAGGCCAGGCACTTCTGGCTAGATCCAGAACCTCATCAATCAGAGGATCATCAAGGGATATCGGATTACCCCAATCAAGGTATAAATTAAATTTATTTTTATTTATTAGATTTATAAAGTTAAATCTAAAATATCTTAGATCTAATCTAGATATATGAAAAAAAAAAATTGAAATATTTCTCTCAATCCAATCAAATCTGAACGAACATGATTCGAAAAATCAGGATTTTTCCTTCAACTAGTATCAAAGCCAGGTTCAATAAAAAATATTTAGATCTATTTTTAATTTAATTTAATCTAATAAATAGAAGATTTTAGATGTCACATGAGATGTGACTAGATCTAAAATTAGAAAAATAAAAATTAAATAATATAGATCTAAGTTCTATAATATGCATGACTAGTTGTAAAGTAGAATAGTTCTATACGTAGTCTTGCAAGATTATAATTTATTTTAATTAAATTATAATTTTAGATCTATTTATTTTTTATTTTTTGATGATTATAAATATTATAATAAGATTTAAAAATAAAAAATAAAATTATTTAATTTTTAGATCATATGAGATATGATGATTGCATGTCATAGACAGTTGTAGAATAGTTCTACATAGTTATCTAGATTAGAATTTATTTTGATGTGATCAATTTAAATCTTTTTTTAAGATAATTAGAGATATTTAGATCTAAAAAATAGCATGCGGATACATGAGATGTAATAAAATATGTATTAAGTTAGATCAAATTTTATATATGAGAATATGATGTAGATTAACTAGTTTGTAGATTTATATTTCTGATTAAGACGTTCTCCTTGGCCGTCCGATCATAAAAATAAAGTAAGATTTAAATGCCCTCTCCTTCCATTCGATGGGGTGTTCTTATGATGTGTAGGGGTGCTGTGCGTTCATCCTTAATCAGAAATCAAGAACTTACTTTCTACAAAACCCTAGATCCTGAAACCTTAAGATTTTATTTACATATTTTATTTGTGAACCCTAAACTTAATTAAGAATTAAGATTATAAAATATTAATTAGGTCTAAAATTTAGAATTTTAGATCTAAGACATATTCATAAATTTGGGTTTGGGCTTGGGTAGCTCAATTAGGTCTAAGCGGTTAATCAAACCGAATCAAGAGTTGGTTAGATAGGATCAACAGTGCTTAAATTGACCAGCCTAATAGGATTAAGTCTTGGTCAAGATCGAGTCATGTGAGTGATCGATCAAGCTAAGACCTAATTAGGCATAGTGGTTAAAGTCTGGATTGTAGGCTAATCCGATTGGTTCTGGTTCAACAATTTGGTATCTAAGGTAAGTTTGGCAGATACGACCGACTAGTTTTTAATTGGAAGCTACTCAACTCGAATGCATTCTTATCGAGTTAATAGCATATCCCTTCCATCGATCTCACTTACCTACCATATTTGTTGGTTCAATTCTAATCTGAGTGGTCAATAATCCGAGCTAACCTCATGCCAAGGTTAGGTCATAATGGTTAGACTATGTCAAGTCTAGTTCAATGAGACCTAATTAAATCTTCCTAATGAAGAAAGATTAAGTCTAAGATCTTCCACCATTGTAGATGTGCGGGCCTCTTCGGAAGTTGATTATTCTCGGCCTGGTTACAGTGGTTTAGTTGCATCGAAAAGATGCAACCATATCTATTAGGCTTGGATGCTACGGGCCTGGAGATGGATTGGGCTAATATTTCGAAATACGATGAGAGACTCAATTAGGATTCAATCGTGCAAAATGGTAGGTCTGACTTAAGCTAAGGAATGGATCATATATTCCTGGATAGGTGAGATTCATGAATTAGAGACCAAGTTTTGGAATGCACCAGTAATTGAGAATCATTGAACAAGAGTTGTTCACTTATTGACTGAACCCATCATCAATAATTGTTAGGTAGGTGATGAAGTTGTTGGATGGGACCGCACCACCTCACTAGAAATATTTAATCGTAGAGATTTTTGCATCGTTCTATAGAGGGATGTAGGGGTCCGAGAAAATAAGTAAGAGCTAATTTATTTAAAAATAAAATCTCTAAATAAATTGTTAAGTCTAATTACAAATATCTAACTAGAAATTTTTTGACTTCTACAGAAAATATCTACATCCAATCACATTAGCTAGATCCTGGACACCCATTGACTGTCGAACCAAATTTATAAGGATTGATTCGAAACTATAAAATCATTTTGGATTTCGAAGAAGTTAACCCATGGTATTGGACAGAAGCCCTCCCACCTCCAGCTCCAATCCATCCGTGAATAGAGAGCATCTCTAGATAAGTAGAACGAACGAAGAATAACAAGGCCAGATATTACATGTTGGACTCGATGTTCTGATGAACTTCATGCCAACATGAGATATCAGGACTGCTGTCAAATATTGGCTCACCGATAAGAGATGTTTGGTGAACAAAGTTGTAGCAGCCAGTATCAAGTCACTAAAACAACTTTTCAAGGCTAAGATGCATGATGGGCAGTCAGTCCCAAGATCATGTTCTAATGATGATCAAGGAATTTGAAAGAGCTGAGAAGCTCGGAGTGAAAGTTAGACTTAGATCTGCAGAATGATATAATTCTGCAATCTTGACTGACTGCGATATGGGCAGTTTATTATATGAAACCATAATGCAAACTTCAAAATTCCTTGAGCGAACTATGAACAATGCTGGTTACTACTGAACTTTCCCATGAAAAGATTCCTCAAAGGCCAGTGCTGTGCCCTATGGAAATGGATTTCTTCCAAGAGAAATCTTTTTTGAAAGAGAAGAAGTCCCTGCGAAAAAGCCGAAGTGGAAGGTAGGAAAGAAGAAAAAGATAGAGCTGAAGAGAGAAGGCAGCTGATAACAAAGAAAGAGGTAGATATCCATTGCATAATGAGGCCACTGGAAGCGGAACTGCCTAACTTACCTAGCCCACCTAAAGAGAAGGAAGGCAGGTCCTTCTAGAGGTATAGCTCGTTATTGAGTCTAATCTATGGATTTCTTCTTCATCCTAGTTAAGTGCTTCACTCTAGTTCTAGTGCTCACTTGTGCACTTCTATGCAGGCTCTTGGATAGCAGGAGGCTGAGGGATGGTGAGATGAATCCTCACGTCTGAAAATGGAGCAAGAGTTGCTGTACGTGTCGCGTAGGAACATACCTTTTCGATCTACCATCTGGAATTTACTATAGTGTTAAAAAATTGTTATTTATGTGCCTGCGCAGCAAAATTTTTGAATTTTCTTTTCTTCCTTTGACATTAGAAGGCTATGTAATTAGTTTTCTAAAGGACCATTGTAACATTCTTTATAAAAAATAAATTGTAAGTGGTTTTTCTTATTAACGGATTCTTATATCATTTGTTACATGTTGATGTATCTATTTTAATATCGAGCAAAATGTGAAATACCATGAAATGACACTATGGGATTGTCCAACAAATGATATATCTATGGCAACTTAGACTAGCGTCAAAATATAGCAAGAAGATAAGGAATTAACAATATTGGAGAAAACTTAGGCTATTGAGTTTCGTATGACTTTTCGAGTATATCCAAATTTGTGAATCTTGTCTTCAATGGCAAAATGACTAAGCTCCCTTTTATAGGACAAATGCGAGAAAAGGAGCCATGGGATCTTCTTTGCCCTAGTACATAGCTGATGTGTGCGCAGCCCATTTGTGTGCCAGACTAGAGATTTGCTATTATTCATACCTTTACGTGAATTTATCTAAGATCAATGGTTGTATTATAGACACAAGCTGAAGCTTTTGAAGTTCAATATTGTAAAAAGTCAAGTCAGACATGATAGTAGAAAAGCAAATAGGGAAAATCCATTAGATTTCTTCGATCTGATGAGGAGGTGAATCATTTAGTCGGAAATTTTTGGGAACTCATACTCAGAAAATAGCTATCTTCAGACCGCTGACTACTCCATGATCACGGACAATCTTAATTAAGATATGGTTTGAATCCATGATGAGCTTCACAGACGTTCTGATTTTATTTGGGGATTTTTGTTTAACTGCAATATACTTACATGAATAGCGGTTCCTTCTAAAATCTTTCTTACAGCATACGGTATGAGATACGGCATGGTACAGAAACAGTCGACATCTCCACAGAATTTGGAGATTGTCCGACTCCAATGTAATAGACAAATCAAGCGACATACGTTAGTGCCTTAGGTGACTTAGAGCTGATTTAGGATATCCTATGAGCATTAGATATAATTTTTAACTATAAATAAAAATGGTTATTTTCTATCATAAATGTGTATTTAGTGTCTGTGATACATCCCTTGAGTTAATAGTAATGATAATTCATATTTTCAAGAGTTAAAAATTTAAGACATGAATTTTCATTTATTAACTCATAAAATGCTCCTGACCGTAGGATCGTCATGAGGATAGTGATTGATCCAAAATGTTAGTGTACAATCGCTTTTTTATAGTAGATGAGTCTGAGTCTACAGTATAGAGATACCAAAGTGAGAGTACAGATACTTGTTAGAGAATGAGGGCACTAAGCTTGACCACCTCGAGCAGTCATAAGGAAGTCTACCTTTTCGTCGATGACTGACTCGAAGCTGCAGTGGTGTGTCTGATTCTTTGACCTGAGGTGCATCGGCAATTCACCTTGAGGGTGTTATAGTTTGACTATACCATAACTTGATCTTCTAGTCATTCGGAATCTTGAGGTGTATGTTGGCTATAGCATATTCATTGTAGGAATTAGATCGCACCAAGAGAGAATCTATCTACCTCGGTGGATGAGGAGTAGCCCTATGATGATCATGAGAATTAAGTCCATAAGCCCATGGCCATGGCAGAGTGAAATAATAGAAAGAGTTTCTATTAAAATTTTCACATCCGACTTGAATTGAATGATTAAATCATATGATAGAAACTAGGGTTTAACAAGTTCACCTTAACCCTAATCTGATCGGGGCTCAAGATAGAAGAACTTAACCACACAAGTAGCTGCACCGAGAGGTTCATTTCAGTTTTGATGGATTGCCACCATATACTGCTAGGTGTCACTGGTGGATTTTGGGAGCAATTAGAATGATTTAGATGATCGATCATTTCAATTGTTTGAATCAGAAGAGTTCTGATCCATCGAAAAGAGTTTCGATGATGTCGATGATAGAGATCATGACATATCCCATTACCATACAAAATTGAACCTAACTAGATCACACAAATGAGGGTTTGGATCTAGATATCATCAATTAGACTAATCCAGTTCAATTGATTTGAATTAGATTCAATTAGGTTTAAGAAAATCGTGCTAGCACATGATTGAACCTAACGTTCTCCTTTTACTATCATTAAAAGTTGTCTTGACTGAGCCAAATGAGTTTGTGCTCACTCAAGTACCTTCATTTGATCTAACTGAAGCTTGTCCAGATCAAAAAAGAATTGTCTTAATTTATGAGATAAATTTAAGATAATACCTGCCATTTTTCATCACCTGCTAATTCTTGTTCTTTGACTTTGGTCAAACATTGACCTTTAACCCTCGGACATCTAACCATGTGTCATGCACTTATTGGAGAGCAGATAGGGGCTTGTCCCCTTACTGGAATTTGGAAAGGAGGGGGCACATGCCTAGGATGGCGTGTGCCTATGGATAGGGATGCCTGGAGTCCCATATGGATGGGACTCCAGGTTGCTTCTTGGATTCTACTTAGATGACCCTTACTGATAGACTTTGATCAGTCTTAGGTGCCATCTAAGGATGAATTTATGGGGCTCTCATCTGATTGGATCAGGTGATGTCATCCCATCAATCAGATTCAGATCTGATTGTACGAAGCAACACAATTGGTCGGGATGATGTGGCACTGCATGGCACAGCAGGATTTATAAATAAACCCTATCTGTGCCTGACTTTCATAGAGTTTCCTCTTAGCCATGCCCTAAGGCTGCCCCTCTTCCTCCATGCCATCTTCTGATCCTCTCTCTCCTCTCCACGCCCAAGGAAAGTTGGGCTTCAGTTTGGTGCAATCCAGGCAAGAAAAGGCTAATGAGAAAGGAAGAAGGTAGCACTGCTGTAGAGATGACTGCTGATCTTCAGAAGTAGTTTTGAAGATCCTCCAAATCAGATCTAGATCTGATTTTTGGAGAAGTGATAAAGAAGGAGAAGATCTCCAGATCCAGTTCGAGTAGATACCGATAGAGATCAGGCACTTGTGTGGCTAGATCCAGAACCTCAGGCAATCAGTAGGATCATCAAAGGATAATCGGATTACCCACATCAAGATATAAATTAAATTAGATTTAATTTATTTTTATTTTTATTTATTAGATCTATAAAATTAGATCTGAAACATCTCAGATCTGATATGGATACATGAGAGAAAAGTTTTGAAATATCTCTCTCAATCCGATCAGATCTGAACGAACCTGATCCAAAAAATTAGGATTTTTTCTTCAAGGACTTCGCTGTGGGCTAATGTGATGACCAAACACTTTGACTTAGGTTCCTATTTATAGAGAAAATAGGAGACCTAAGAGTCCTAGGACTTTAAGCAATTGTCCAGGTCAATTTGCTTAAAGCAAAAGGACTCTTCATAAGCCCCCACATCATCTTCAGATTTTTCTTCTTATTTTGTCACATAAAATGGGCTGAAAAGTGGTGCCACCTTATCAAGATAAGGAAAGCTAGCGCCAGGGACTCTCTCTTCAAAGTTTGAACTATTTCAAAGTTCATTTGACCCACTCAAATTATTTAAATGGGTAACCAAATAACCTCCTCATGCTTATCCATAAGGGGAGCATGCCAGGATGGGGCATGTGCCCTAGATAATCTCTCTCTAGGGAGCACACGCCTAAAAGAAAAGAGGGGCATGCGCTCCTTGCTTTTGGCACAAGACCAAGTCAAAAGTGGGGGCACTAACACATGGCGCCCCCTTGTCCTAAGATGAGACCAGGACAAGGTCTGATCTGACTAGGATAAGGTTTAGTCGGACTAGGATAAAAAAGATAAGTCAAATCTAATTTGACTGAGTCAGACCAATCAAAAAATCCATAGAAGGAGAAAATTAGGTCCAATCGTATGCTAGCATGATTTTCTTGAACCTAATTAGATCTAATCCAAATCAATTGGATCACGTGAGTCCAATTAATGACATCCAGATCTAAACCCTTGTTTGTGTCACCCATGGTAATGTGAGTCCAATTAATGACATCTCCATCATCGATATTATTGAAATACCTTTCGATGGATCAGAACTCTTTCTAATTCATCCAATTAGAATAATTGATCATCAAAATAATTTTAATTGATCCCAAAATCCACTAGTGACACTTAGCAGTATGTGGTGACAACCTATCAAAATTGAATATGAATCTCTTGGTGCAGCTAACTGTGTGATTGGATTTTTCTATCATGGGTCTCAACAGGATTATATTAAGGTTAACTTGTCAAACCTGATTCCTGTTATATGATTGAGTCACTTGATTCGAGTTCGATGTGAAATCCTAATAGAAACTTCTTTTTATTATTTTACACTGCCATAGCCATGGACTTTAAGACTCAATCTCATGATCATCATAGGACTACTCTACCGAGGTTGATAGATTTTATCGTGGTGCGATCCAATTCCTACAATGAACATGCTATAGCCAACTTACACTTTAATGTTCCAAATGGCTAGGAGACCGAGTTATAGTATAGTTAAACTATAACACCCTCAAGGTGAACTGCCGATGCACCTCAGATCAAAGAACCAGATATATAACTATAGCATCGAGCTAGTCATCAACGAGAAGGTAGACTCCCTTATAACTACTTGAGGTGGTCATGCTCAGTATTCTTGTTCTTAACAAGCACCTATACTCTTGCTCTAGTATCTCTATATCGTATATTCAAGATTCATCTATCCTAAGAAAGTGATCATACATCAATCTTCCGGATCGATCACCATCCTCATGATGATCTTACGATCGGGAGCAGTTTATGAGTTAATTATAACAACACATATCTCAAATTTTCAACTCCTGAGAATATGTGTTATCATATCCGTTAATCCAATGGATGTATCACAGACACTTAATACATAAATGTGATAGAAAAAATAACTTATTTTATTAATAATAAGTTAAAATTATAAAAATATTCTTATAATGTATTACAAGTGTCGATCAATCTGGTTTTTAGGGCATACATTTAACATTGTATTCCTCCTCTTAATGATGATGATTCCTAAGATATAATTAGTTATCATTTTCCACACGTTGTAGAACTTTTTTTCTTTATTTTTTTTTATTGATTGTGGATCTATTGTTCCCTATTGATAGTGATAAGGATATTTTATGGTCAATATTCAGAGGGTCTTACTGCCAGCACTTTAATTTTTGTCCCAGTGTCACCTGCAAATATTGTCCGGAGATGGACAATTTGGGATTGCATTTCATTGCATGGCTGGAAACCATATGGTCCTAAGACATCAATACAAAAACATATGATTTTCCATTGAGGATCTAGCTTTCAAGCCTAGTATAGTAATAATAATTATCTAGAAAAGATTTTTAAGGACATTTGAATTCAAGCATCTTAGACAGGAGATCATCTTGGTCGGGGAAGTATTTAGTCCTCTAACACCTTCATAAGAGGTGTTACATGCTATTCAGGCATGCTTTTCTTGGCGGCATCCTTTTTGCCCAAGCATTATTAGTAACATAGAGTATACGGCTGCACATTCTTTGAAATATTATTGATCATGATCACTGGGGTACATCTAAAACTGAAGCAACCTTGCCTAATCATCATCAGCTTTTTTTTTTCTTCCACTTGATATAATGCCTTCAATCCTTATGTGGGAGGTGTCGGTGTTGTTTGTAAGCGGGTAACGTCCGCTTAACATCTGCAGCCTGAACCACTTGAGCATATTTATGGAGTCCTCGGTCAATCATGTGAATTGATGAGTTAGACGCTTACCATTTTCTTCCAAGTCTTCCATGGTCTGTTTCAAATGTTTCTTTGTAACTTGTGGGTGGCCTTGCAAGTATAAAATGATATTGATAATATATTCTAATCCAAGATTGTGGTCGATTTCCCCTATTATTGATGACAGCTTTATAATTTCTTACTGTTTTTGTTGATCATGTTTCTTGCATCATAATCACCTGCTGCAAAAATCATAAAATTGCAATAAATGAGTGTAAGGCATCCCAGTGCAAAATACCGTGGTCTCTTTCTTTGTAAATCAAATTCAGACAGTGTATTGTCATCTTTAATGTGCTCCCTCAAGTAAAGCTGCTTTACTAATAATGCATGGAATCTGCTTTGTGTGATCAGGTGATAGCTCAGAATGGTTCACTTGCTGCTGAAGGAGAGCTTTATGTTGATGATGGCAAAAGCTATGACTTTGAGGCAAGGGGCATATATCCATCGCCGTTTTATCTTTGCTGATCGCAAGCTCACGTCAACAGATGTCCGGTCTGCCAATTTTGGTGGGAAATTCTCTTCAGACCGTGTTATAGAGAGGATTATTCTTTTAAGATTACCATCTGGGGCAAAGAAAGCGGTGATTGAACCTGGAAACCGTGAGGCTGATGTTGAACTTGGTCCTCTCACTCTGCGAGGAGGGTCAAGCCTGGTTGCAGTTACAGTCCGGAAGCCCAATGTCCGCATTGCGGATGACTGGACTCTAAGGATACCATAACAATGTACTCCAATTTTTCTGGATAGGGGGTTCCCCATGTTTGTTTTAGATCATTTTCAAGAACAACGTTGATCATTACTCAACATGTATCTGTTATGATCTACCGAACCTTTCCAATGTATGTGTATAGAATTTTGTTCATGTTCCAATCACTGCGATCGAGTGCCGGTGGTTAATTATGATCAGCTGCTAATCTTCTCAACATTGGCATGTCCTGAGAGCTGGTTTAACACTCACCTACCTCCGGTTATGTATTGCTGTACGGTTCTTGGCTATTGGAGAATGACACCGTGCTTGTATCATAGTGTTTGTTTTACATCCTTGCAGTGATGATGTAATTGGTGGTCCATTCTGATCTGACATAATTTTTGATCGATTCTGGAGATAAGGGCACTAGTTTGGGCCCCTGGGCGCTGGGGTATGATGGTTTTTTCTGACTTCCAGTTAACTATTTTGCATCTCTAGTTCTGAAAGCTTACTTGTTTGGGATGTTTTAAAGAGAAACTTATATTGTGCTCGAGTCGAGATGCAAGAGATTGTGGAGGTTTGTAGAATTCATTTATCCCACTTCGGGTACGAACCAGCACATGGGTAGTTCTACGACGAAAAGGAAAAGGAAAAGGAAAAGGAAAAGGAAAAGAGAGGGGGTACGGACTGGCTGAGTGGGATGTCGTCTAGTTGTTTTATTAACATTCGTCCTATGAAAGATTGCCCTGGAACTGGTCATCATGATCATATTACTCTTTGCTTGATGTAAGTTTTTGCCTGGTAGAAACGTAGGAAAACATCAATGTGCTTTTGTATCTGGTTAACAAGCTTGCTTGAGGGTGTCGGTGCGAACCAGAATTGAACCTCTGCATCCTTGTCCAATGGCAAGGGGAGACGCTATTAAAGCAAGTGCTCGGTTGTTGCTTTGTCAATAAGTTGGGGCTTTTGTGTCATATGCTGACAATGAATGATGTATGAAATGAGTGCCTTGCCCCAGGTTGCTGAAGGTGAGTAGTTTCCTAGCTGAGGCCTATTAGTCATGAGACAGCACTGTTTACCCTATTTAGAAATTTCAATGCCAGATCTAGATTAACTGTGATCATTGCCTCTCCAGTGCATCCTATCTATGCTTGTTTGAAATCATTCAAAAATCAATTTTTCAGTGGTTTGGACAATGCAAGAATGTAGTAGACATTACATGTGAAATGTCATGCAGAAATTGCGGTGCAAAATGTTTGGTAGTTGTTTTCATATTTAAAATCTCCTTTTCATAATCGCTCATTTCTAAGATTGCCTTGAGAAGTCTAGGTTCTTTTTCATGAAGAGGACCTATCATTTGTTACAGTGATTGATATAAAGAAAGAAGAAAAAAAAGAGGATGAATCAAAGAACAAATAAATTTAATTATTAGTTATTATGATACAATATAAATGTTGATAAAAATTTAATCGTAAAAAGAGGGGGAGGAACCTATTGTTTCTCTGCTCTAAGCATAACAGATTCAGTCACTCTAAGTTGACTTGTTTGTAGGCAAGGCTCGAGCTGCTTTCTTGATGCCACTCGAACTTCAAGTGTGGCCAGGTTGACCCTCCACTTTATATATCCTTCGATCTTCCTGATTGAGCAAGTTGAATCTCCAATCCACGGGAACTTTGATTTCTATGCAGAAATAGATGGAAACTTCATTTTAGATCACTTGATATTCATGTGTCACTGGATTTGATTTTTTTTTTTTGGGAAGAAGATTTAGAGTCGCATTCATTGATGGTTGGTAGATTCCTTCACTGTAAAATAAAGCTTTGAATCCTAAAACTCTAGGAGGGAATTGTCAGACCAAGTGTAACAAAAGATTTATAAGATAGAAGGTGAGTGGCACCTGATAGAAGTATTGTTGTGTTGAAGTATGTTAGAAAGCAAATGTATTTTTCTTCATCATTGACTGGAAGTTGTTTTCAACAAGAACTTCCTTTCAGGTAGTTTATTGTCCTGTTGACTGCTTCGCAGTTACCATTAATTTCTTAAATAAACAACTCCTTTTTGGTTAGTTGTTCTTGTAAATAATTGATATTTATCTAACTAACTTGTTTTAGGAAGTTAGTTTTGGCAGCAAATCATCTAGATATAGCCTTTTTGTTAAGTAATAAGTGGCCAAACATAAACCTTCCAAGTGTTACAACTTAAATTGTTAATCCAATATTCATCGTTCTAATAAGCTTAATTTCATTGATTACTGATTAATTTTTGGATGTAAATGGTAGTTGAAAGATTTTTGGATCAACAATCAATACCTACATATATGTATGTATTTAAATATGTATGTATATTTAATCCACCCTTTATTTTTTCTTTATTGGACTGGATACTCTATAAAGTGTTAGGGTAAATATAACCATTCGCATCAGTTAATATAATGTTCCGAATACAAATGGATCAAATTGAAGGGGATCATGAAGCCACACCATGATTAGCTACTAAGAAGCCAGTCCAACACCCACTTTGCCTACATGCTTAACTTCCTTACACATAAATTGATATTTGCTTTGTCTCTGAATATCTGTCATCAATATAACCCCTTCGCTGCTAAAAGGGTACCATTGTTTGCTTACGCTGCTTATAAGACATAGGATGCCGCTACAGGTGAGCAGAGGATCCGTTTTACACGATAGAGCATGAGGAAAACTAGGTCTTTTTAGACTCTTGTTCCATACGGTCTCCATGCACTCTTGGTCACCTCCGCCGGACCGATTCATAATGGAGGAAAGAGGATGGTACATAAGAGACGGATTATTATAATTATTATTATTTTGATGAAAAGAGAGGTAAGAATTCAATAAATGTAAACAAGTTATTATGGAATTAATATAATGTGGCTCTCCTTTTCACCGTTCCAAAGACCATAAGAAACCCAAGGGGAACGGTTCTCTTTGCATCAATTCAAACTTTCTGAAGTTCCAAGCTAATATTACCGACACACACGGTAGCAGGCACCTAAGCCGTGGTTCAACCAGCGTTGGAGACGGAATCTCCTTCTCGTTTGCGTACGGCCAACAGGGTGGATGATCCACCTTTCCATTCCCGTGTGTTTCTGGTTTTAAATTTTTTACCACACCTTATTTATAAATAATTTGAAATGCAAAAAGACAACTAGTAGAATCTGAAACTGGTGGTGAGAAAGCGACATGCTATGATCGGTTGGCTCGCTCTGTTCCTCCTATTCCTTTCCCTCTTTTCACTTCTTGTCCTTGAATCAATGTGGAGATTAGAAGAACAACAGTCGATCGAAAAACCACTGACTTAATTCTGGGGACTTTAGATGGTCTTATTTAATTATTTTGTTTAGATTTCATCTCCGAGGTTTCTAGTTTGCAACTGGGGTAACAGGGTATTGGAAGCGGGGTCGGAAGCCGGGAGAGGGAATGGTTTTGGTCCGTGGTGGGAGAAGGCTACAACTGAGCCAGGCTCTTCTCCTTTCCTTCATTTATTCTTAGAAGCTCTTTTGCAAGGCGTCCACGCCCACGCTCTCTGCTTTGGAGAACTGCACCGAGAACCAAACAAAGTCTCTCTCTCTCTCTCTCTCGGGGAGTGGAAAGTGGGAATCTCGAGGAGACGAAGGGACATCTCTCATTTAAGGTGGTTTTCAAGCTCTTCTTGTTGATTCTTTTTCCTATTTTTGGAATTGATTGTTATAAGTTTGATGTTTTCTCCTGCGTGACCAGATTGATCGAGCTGTGTTTGGGGGAACGACAGCTTGTGATCAAGACATGGATGCTTTGAACGATAGCCTGCTGGGCTCCGACACCTTCTTGATGTCCAAAGGGCGAGCAACGTCCCCTCTTCTCGTCTTCTTCAAAGATGCAAGGTAGCCATATATTCGAATAGCTGCACCTTAGCTTTTATTATAATACCTTACTGCAAATAGTCAAAAAAAAGGTAATTTGATTGTATGCATCTTTTGTTTCCTGCTTATTGGTGACCTTTTTTTAGCGGGTCTTGTTTTAGCTGATCATTTGTTATTTAAATTTTTGTGCTGTGAAGACAAGTCTTCAAATTGGATGAGCTGGGATTGGAGATTGTGCGAATCGCTTTCCCTGCTGCTTTGGCATTGACAGCCGACCCTATCGCCTCTCTAGTTGACACGGCATTCATCGGCCAGATTGGTTTGTTTGCCCTTCTTTCTAGTTGCATCTTTTGAGAATGCTTTTGCTACTATCCTCGCACCTTCAGATATGAACCATTTCCTGCAAATTGTTTGTAATGCCAGTCGTTTTTTCAAGATATTGCTTGAACTCATATTCAAGTGATCTGTTGCTCAAGCCATCCTGTCATCTGTGAGGGTGAGATGCCAATCTGCCCTTGGTTTGCTGTAGATGATGAATTTTGTTGGTTTTTAGAATAAGAGACAACAAAGTCTTAGAATACTGTATGAGCTTCTAGCGTCTAATGACAATTTCTAAGTGAGAGAATCAGCATTAGTGTTTTGGTTTCAGTATGTTGAAAGTGTGTTTTGGTTTTTCCTCTTTGATAGCTGCACCATGAATTCCTCAACTTGCTGGATATGCGAATTGTCTGAGTTTAAGCTCAAGGTTCATTTATTCACAACATACTGGAAATAGTTGCCAGTTTACCTTTGCACCTTCAGATATGAATCATTTCCTGCAAATCATTCGTATGCCGGTTGTTTTTTCAAGACATGGCTCAAACTCGTATAGAAGAGATCTGTTGCAATTTAGCTTATGCCATCATGTCATCTGTGAGGGTGAGATGCAACTTTGCTGTTGGTTTGCCGTGGATGATGAGTTTGTTTGGTTTTAGAATAAGATTTTAGAATAAGACAATGAAGTCTTAGATATACTTATGAGCTTCTAGCTTCTGATGACAAATACTAAGTGAGAATCAGCAGTAGTGTTTTGGTTTCAGCACGTCAAAAGTTTATTCTGGTTTTTCGTCTTTGGTAGCTACAGCATGACTTCCTCAACTTGCTGGATATGTGAGTTTTCTGAATTTAGCCTCAAAGTTTATTCACTCACAACATACTAGAAACAGTTGCCAGTTTATCAATGCATGCCACCTGGATGGTTTGCTATCATATTGTTCATTCACAACACTTCAAAGTTGTCTGTCTTTTCTCTGGACACCAAGTTCTTAAGATAAACATGGATAGCCAAAAGGCAGAAGGAAAAATCTGTCATTCTAAATGATTAATGGAATCCCCAACAGTAATATCACCTTGCATGAATTATTTGAGCGTCAATTCATAAAATATTTTGATTTCTGTATGGTAGTATAGGCAACATAAAAGCAGTTCAAACAGTATATGAGAAGCCAAGCTATTTCAAACACTATACGAGAAGTTAAGTTGCTTACAACCATACTAAAGCTCGCAAATCACAGTCCAAAATATTGATCCTTCAATCCAATATGTTAACTTTTTATGCACTTGGCCTTTCGAAACTTTGATATTTTGTGCTGCAAGATTTTTTTGATTATCTTACCTTTATGTTGTTGTTGGGCATCCACATATCCGATGCTGCCATTGTGGCTCCATGTAATCACATGATGAGGTCTTCTTGTGGAGTTAACTATCTATGCAGCCTGCAGTGGAGTTATTCTTACCTTTTTATCCAATTATAGGCCTTGATTCAAATACTTTGTTATTTGATAGCGTGCGCATTGCCTTCTTTCTCTTCATCCAACTTAAATCTTTGGTAATTTACACCTGAGTTTCCATTTTTGTCCATTCTGGTGCAACAGATTTTCATTGAAGGAATGCTTTAGGTTCCTTAATACTATTTTTTTTAAAAAAGAATCTTTAAAGATTTTTACTTACCAACTATTGATTTCGGGTTTTAACTACCTAAAGAATAAATAGGTAAGCCCATTTCTTTTTGTCAATGGATGACAACAGGTCCAGTGGAGCTTGCCGCGGTTGGTGTCTCCATTGCAGTATTTAATCAAGTCTCCAGGATTGCTATCTTTCCTCTTGTTAGTGTAACTACATCTTTTGTTGCTGAGGAGGATGCAGCTTGCAAAATGGCCAATGAAGAACCTGAACGTGTAGCATTTGAAGGGTCTTTTTCTGTAAATAATGAAATGAAAGAATTGATTCCTCAAAATGGTATATCAGCACTAAATTTTTATTGATTCTAAAGGATGGATTTAAGAACTACATAAACAAAAATGTAGCAATTTATTTTGATTTCTCTGTTTCATATATTCCACTTCCATTGTAACTTGATGAGGTATGGAAGTAATACACTCTCTATCATTCTATCGTTGCTTTTTCAGATCCTGATGGGAATGCTTACAACTCATCTTCCTGCTCTGATAAATCTATATTTCCTGTCAAACTTGAGAGTGAACGGAAACATATTCCATCAGTGTCTTCAGCATTAGTAATTGGAGGGGTACTTGGCCTTCTCCAAGCTCTCATTCTCGTTCTTGGAGCAATACCCATCTTGAATTTTATGGGTGTAGAATCTGTAAGTATATTCTCTATGAATATTTCGGGGGTCTAACTTTAAATACCTTTTTCTCCATGATTTTCACCTACTTAGTAATGCCTGTAGCCAGAATATCATTGTAAAGATTTAATCATAAAATAACTTTAATTCAAAACTGAAAGCTCCGATGAGGATAAAGGTTGTCCTATTCTTGGATAGGGAAAAAAATACTGTTAATGAAGTGGTAATATTGAGGCTAAAGAGTGACAAACCTTATACAACTAATCTGTATCCAGAAAATCCAATAACTTAAGGAGTACCTAACAATCTCATTGATTAGAAAAATAAGAATAAATAACTAACAGATCATTTTATTTAGCCACTGCTTGATTCCCTATCTTAAGAGACATTTTTCAACTGTTAATCTGACACTGATTTTTAAAAGTGACATGCAAATTCAAGTCCAAGAAAAGAAGAGAAAGCTGAGTATCTTAGAACTTAGAACTCATATATCGTTTAGGAGTATATCTATATTTTTGTCTTTAAGAGTAGAAGTACTTAAGCTGACTTTGAGCCCATCAATAACTTTTACAGATGCACTGGCTGATTTTGTTTTTTGGACCTCAAGATAGGTACAGCAGTATAGTGAGAACTAATAGATTTTTCTACTTTCATGGATTTACTAGATTTCTTTCTTTTTGGGACCATATATTGATTGCTTTTGGGGCTTCTTTTGTTCACTTTATAGATTAGTCTATGTATAGTTTGGGAGAGTGGTTTGCTTAAAGTATTCCACCATCAATTGCACAGAGAATTGCTCTCTATCATTCAATTTAATGGCTGGAGTTTATTCTTCTCCAGTAAAATTTTCGTCATCATTCTATTGCCTCTACCTTTCATTATCTTTATGGGTATTGGCTGTTTCAGTTGGTAGGATATACACCATTAGAGGGATGGCTCCACTAAATGAAATGGTGGCTCAATTATTTGAAAGGAATCTAACTTTTGAACATGATCCAATGAATATAAAAATCTGAAACCCTGCAAATGATTCTATATTTGCTTTCATAAAAATTCAATAACTCCTATAATCATTTCCTAGGTCTTGTTGATTGGGAAGCAAGAGTTGGGAAGAAGCTTAAAACAAATAAATGTGTTGAACATACAATTGTGCCACATTGTAGTTTTATTTAGGATACTGAGCAAATGATATAATCATGTGTTCTGTCCAAGAATTTCAGAATATGATGAGATTTTTTTTGCCCAAAAAAAGCATAAATTTAGGTGTACTCGACTAGCATGCTGAAATATGTTGACATACAAGTTGATAATTGATATAGTTTGCACAAGTATTTAGAACTTTATTTTCATATTGTACCTATTGGAATGCATTTTATTTAGCTGGTTTTATAGCTATGCGCCTTGAACTGACTATCTGAATAATTTCCATTGAGGCAGAAACTAGAGTCATGGATCAGTAGATTAATTAGGGAGTTAATTCCATTTTGGTTTTTTTCTGTGTGTTTTTTGAGTGTTATGAGATTTAAGTCTGTTTTCTTAAGAAAATCTAGATCAGGTGAAAACCATGAAATTGCATAACATTCATATGGAAAAATTCGTCAACTAATCTGTGGATCTTTGGCTAAGCAAGGCATGATTGAGAGGATGTAATGTACCTTCTTAAGAAAGCAAAGCTCCAAGAAATTTATGGTTGCAACACATCTTTTTAAGACATTTAATGGTTAGGTTGCTAGACACAATAATTTGACCCATCATGTTGACAGGCTACCGATATGATGTTGTGATAAAAAAATAGTTCTGAGTGTAGAGATTATCCAATCCTACAGTGAGTTTCTAAAGTTGTGGGGTCCCATACCGGTATGTGTTTAGTGCCACATCGGCTTGCACTAGGTAAATCTTGGATACTTATATAGAACTAAGGAACCCAATAATATCTTCTAGCTAGCCTTTTTGGGTGAGGTCCAATGTTGTGACAAAATAGTATCAGAGTGATCCAGCCCATAGCTTATGTGGACTAGACGATACTACAGCACGAGTCTATTGGGGCTCACCATAGGCTAATTGTGGTGCTTGTAATTACATTTGAATATATTTGGACTCTTAGCCTAGTGAGGAACCAGAGCTTAAATAGGGGGAGTATGTGAGGACCTGTGCGGGTGTATTTTTAGTCCCATATCGGTTGTGCACTAGATAGATCTTATATACTTATACGAGATCAAGGAATCTAAATAATACCTTCAGACTAGTCTTTTGGATAAGATCTTAGGTTCTGACAAAAGTCATGAAGGATTGGAAAAGATGATTCCGCATGTTCACCATAAAGAGCAATACCTGTGTGCTGCAATCACAATATATTGTAGCCCTCTAATATAAAATTAATTTTAACCAAAGTTTTGAATCCTATGGGATAGGTTGTCCTGGTTTCTCCATGAAAAAGGATGCTTTGTTGTACCACCACATCACGACAGCTATCCTGATCGAGAGTCTCGATAGGTACTCTTCGTCTCTCTCTCTCATTCTTCTTGCTTTTCTTTCTTTTTTCTTTTTCTTCGTTATATTTACTTCTTTCCTTCCGTTTCTTCTTCCTTCCTTTGTTTCTTCCCTTTTCCTTCTCTTTCCATTCCTTATTCCTTCTCTTTCCTTTTTCCTTCCATTTTTTCTTTTTCTTCTCCCTTCTTTTCATTGTTCCCTTTTCTTCTTCTTCGTTCTTTTCTCCCTTCCTTTCTTTCCTTTTTCTTCTTATATTCCTTTGCCTTCTTCCTTTCTTCCTTCAATCATTTCTTTTTTTATTTTCCCGTTTTGTTTACTTTCTTTCCTTTTCTTCTTCTTCCTTTCCCTTCCTCCTTTCCTCTTGATTTTCTTTTTCTCCTACCTTCCTTTCTTTCTTTCCTATTTCTTCTTCTTTCTTCCCCATCTTCCTTCTTTCAGCTTTCCTTCCTTTCTTTTTTTCTCTCTTCATTCTTTCTTTCCTTTTTCTTCTTCATTCTTTTCTTTCTTTTTTCTTTCCTTCCTTTCTTTAGTTGTTTCCCTTCCTTTCCTTCCTTTTTCTTTTTCTTTCCTTCTTTCCTTTTCCTTTTCCTTTTCTTTCCTTTCTTCTTTCTTAGTCTTTCTTGCATCGATGGTTAGGATGCTCCTCATCTCGTGGGGTCTTAAAACTTTGATTTTAACACATGGATTAAAGTGTTGGTCAATACTTACCAGAAGTAGGTCAAGTGCAGATACCTGGAAACAAGTCTATTAAAAAAGTTAATGACAGAACATTAAAGAAGTGGGTGCAGAGACAAATCTCCAATGAGATTCGGGAGTGTGTGCACCATCCTAAAAATAAAACTCCTTCTACATTGGTTTAATATGCATGATATGGCAATGTGGCATTGGCACAATATTGATTGCATGCCAGTACTTGGCTTGTGGCTATGCTAGTGCCAAGTTGGCATGCCATTGGCATGTGATACCTCAAGCTATGACAATGCATGGCTCAAGAACGTGTTACTATATATTTGACATATAATAATTTGTAACCTTGACTAAATTAAAGACTCCAACCCATTTTGTAAACATTCTAAGATACTCATGGAAACCCAGAATAAACAGACTATTTTCTGAAAAATCGAAGAGCAAGGATACACATCTTCTCATTCAAATGCAAGGATACTGTTTACCATTGAAATGCATGTTAATGGATGCAAGTTTTCAAAATATGCCATGCTTATTGCTCTAAAAGACCGATGCTTGGTTGAATCCATATGAGAATTGGCTATATGACTAGGAAGGCTGGTCCAATTAGCTAAGTCTTTATTGCTGAAAATTTTAAAGTCACCACTCTCTCTATTTATCTATGTTTCATGTTTCCAACTTTGTTGAAATCTGTAATATAAACTATTGCCTATATAATAACAGGGCCTTTTGTCTCAATAGGATTCCCCTATGTTGACCCCAGCATGTCAATACTTGACATTGAGGTCTCTTGGCGCTCCTGCTGTTCTTTTATCTTTGGCCATGCAAGGGGTCTTTCGAGGATTCAAGGATACAAGAACTCCTTTATATGCAACTGGTATGAAACCAAATGATATTCTTTTTCTATTTCCAGCAAATTTTTTAAGCCCTTTTTTTTGTTGCTGAAGAAGGCCTTCTTACATCAATACATATTCCCATTGATTGGTTGAGTCATATCGAACTTTCATATTTCAGTTGTGCATATATGAACCAAAATTATAATGTCTACCTAGGTTTTACATCATGCAATAATATGGAAGCAGGCCAAGGATATGAATGCTTAGCACTGAAATAGTAGATATCATGCATCTCTTTAGGCATTGAATAATCAAACAATGCTTGGGAATTTCATGCAATTCTGCTGCTAATTCTCTAGAATCAATAGGGTGACTTGCAAGTTGTCCATTGTTTAATAATCCAAGTACTCAATTTTTTACCTATAACATAGATGTATATATGATTACCTCGAAGGGTATCTTCACCACTTTGACAACCAAATTGCAAATGAATTATTAGTTATTATGCAACTTTTATTGAATGCAGAATGTAGATGAACAACAATTATATTATTAATGTATCAAGCATTACGCCTTCAGTTAATTATGTTTCCTTATGCAAATAAATGTTTGGCTTCCATTTCTATCATTTTTTTTTTTGTTATTGAAGTAGCCTTTTGTTTCTATCAATGGTTGCTCTTCCTTGAAACTATCCCTTGTTTTTCAGTCCACTCACTACAATCCTGTAAATTTTTTTAGGCCTATGGCTCTTCAATTGTATAATATAGCTTCTTAGAAAAGCATATTGTCTCATTGATATAAAGAAATTGTTTAATTTGACAACCCATTTCTTTGTTCTTTTTGAGTTGCTGGCCTAGATTGGCTCTATCTCAAAAGTATGCAAAATTATTCCTTCTTCCTCTAGACCAAGGTTTGCCCTACTGACTCATTTCTCCATGCCAATTGTACTCGTAAGGTATTGGAGATATTGGTATGGTACCATGTTTTGATTCCATTTATGAGTCGAACCTGTTTATATTGGTCAAAACAGTGAAAGGGGAACCACCTTGTGCCACCTGGTACCAACTTATAACATCCAATTTCAGGTAGTACCATAGTTAGGACATAGGAGTGAGGAAAAAAAAAGCAAGGTTTGTTGGACCAATATTGGGGCTCATATTGACAGGCGACCGGTTCAGTACGGTATGGTTCAATACCATTCTATGTTAGAGGATATTGAAATAGGGAGAGGAAGATGGAGAAGGAGAGTAAGAGGGAGGGAAGAAAAGGGAGAGGGGGAGCAGAAGAGATGAAGAAATTTCTAGTTCCTTGCCGTAGGATTGATCTGATCGGATCAGATCTACAGTGGAATTTTTCAAAAAAAAATTTTATGATCCGATCAAACACAGTTTTCAGATCTAATTACATTGATCTAAAAATTTAAATAAAAATAAAAATTAAAATACTGATATCCTATATCACCTGATTGGGTGAACAATTCACCCTGCAGTGATGATCTGAAGCTTTCGAGGTTTTGACGTTAGCCACGCACGCATCCGGCCTCTACCAGCGTCTACTCGGATCAGATCTGGAGGTCTTCTCCTTCTGAATCTGATCTCAGAAATTCAGATATGAAATCAATCTGGTTTGCCTTCGATCCAATCTTCGGCAGCAGCGCGATCGTCTCACGATCGGGATTTTCTTGACTCGATCTTCGGAGCAGCAGGACCTCGACTTTTCCTTGCTAATTCGTCCAACTCCTTGGGTGTGGGGAAGAAGGAGAGGAAGAGGGAGAGGAGGCGTGGAGGTGGAGAAAATGGCAGAGCCTAGGCGTGGGCCATTAAGATGAATCAAACAGCTTTGATCTAGGTCCCTTTTATAAACCACATGAAACCCTAGAGTCCTAGGGATTTAAGCAACCAGTTTGCTTAAAGCAGAAGGACTCCCTTTGAGTTCCACGCTCCATCTCAGTTTTTTATCAGATTTTGTCACACAAAATCAGAGTAAAAAGGCATCACAAAATTTGGATAAGAAGAGATGTGCGCCAAGATTCAATCTCCAGGAGTTTAAACCTTTTAAACTTCCTCCATGCTTATCCACTAAGGGCGCATGCCAAAGGGGGGCGTGCGCCCTTCATTTCTTCGTGAAATTACCTAGGGGCACGTGCCCCTAGATAATCTCTAGGGGGCGTGCCCCCTCCCTTCTTTCCTGCAAAGAATAGGTTAAACGACCCTTGTCTTGATGCTCTTGGTATGGGATTAAGACAAGTCCTAATCTCATCAGGACAAGCTCTGATTTGATCAGGACAAGATCCGTTCTGACCAGGACAAACCCATATAGGATTCTAGGACGAGCCAAATCAGATTTAACTGAGTCCAGACCAATCAAGAAGTCTATAGGAAGAGAAAGTTAGGTCCAATCGTGTGCTAGCATGATTTTCTTGAACCTGATTGGATCCAATCAAAATCAATCGAATCAGGTTAGCCCAATTGATGACATCCAGATCCAAACCCTTGCTTGTATGAGCCAGTTATGTTCAGTTCTATATGGTAATGGGACATGTCGCGATCTCCATCATCGACATCATTGAAACATCTTTCGATGGACTAGAACTCTTCTGATTCATCCAATTAGAATCGTTGATCATCAGGATAATTCTAATTGATCCTAAAATCTTTCAGTGACACTTAGTAGTATGTGGTGGACTAGAACTCTTCTGATTCACAAATCTCTTGGTGTAGCTACCTGTGTAATTGGATTCTTCTATCATGAGCTCCGATAGAATCGAGATCAAGGTGAACTCGTTAGATCCTACACCTGTCATATGAATAAATCATTCGATTCGAGTCCGATGTGAAATCCTAATAGAAACTTCTTTTTATTCTATTATTTCACACTGCCATGGCTATGGGTTTAAGGACTCGATCTCATGATCATCATAGGACTACTCTACTGAGGTTGATAGATCCCATATTTGTGCGATCCAATTTCTACAATGAACATGTTATAACCAACATACACCTCAGGATTCTGAATGGCTAGGAGACCGAGTTATGGTGTAGTTAAACTATAAGACACTCAAGATGAACTGCCGACGCACCTTAGTCAAAGAACCAGACACACGACTGCAGCATCGAGCTAGTCATCGATGAGAAGATAGACTTCCTTATTACTGCTCGAGGTGGTCACGCTCAGTGCCCTTGTTCTCAATAAGTATCTTTACTCTCGCTTCGGTGTCTCCACACCATAGACTCAACACTCATCTATCCTAAGGAAGCGATCGTACACCGATTTTCTGGATCGATCACCATCCTCGTGATAATCCTACGATCGGGAGCAGTTTATGAGTTAATTATGATAACACATGCCTTAAATTCTCAACTCTTGAGAATGTGTTATCATGCCCGTTAACTCAATGGATGTATCACAGACATTTTATACATAATTTGATAGAATAAATAACCATTTTATTAATTATAAGTCAAACTTACAAAAATATCCCTAAAAAGTATTTTACAAGTGTTGGCCAATCTGGCTTCTAGGGCATATATCTAACAAACTCCACTTAACCTAAAGCCAATTGGCTACCAATCTAAGTCCCATATTTTTAAGGTGGGCTTCAATCTTTTGCTGGCTCAAAGGTTTCATCAGTGGGTTAGCCGCATTATTTGCAGTGTCGACTCTCTTAACCTCGACGTATCCCTTCTCGAGGTAATCGTGGATGAGGTAGAATCATCGCTCGATGTGCTTGGACTTCTGGTGAGACCTCGGCTCCTTAGCTAGGGCTATGGCGCCATTGTTGTCACAGTACAGAGCGACGGCATCTGATAGCATCTGAAGGGCTGATTCTGATAGTGTAGCATTGATCCAAGAAAGAAGCATCTGATAGTGTAGCATCTGATCATGTTGGGGAACGTGGTGAAAACGAGCCGTCAATGGAAGACATAAGCTTATGTCCCCATAAAATTGGTTTGCAGAGAGGCTTCCAAAGGATGTAGTTGCTGCCTTCTAGCTTGATTGGGATTATAATTGAGATATTGGAGATGACAAGAGATGTAATACAAGAGGATTTGAGTTCAGATGAAAAATGTGATGTTGTTGACATTGTTGGGATGGGAATCTCTGATATGAGAGAAGGGTTGGATTTCCACAAGACAGTGATTGCCCAGTTGGGCTTTGAGCCTCTGATACCATGAAAAAGACACAATATGATGGCTAAAATCCTACTTGATTGGTTGGGATTTCTTTGAGTATGTCTTGAATATATTTAGCATGTACAAGAGTGATTACAGGAGAAAAATAAGGAGAAGATTATGGCAACAATTCAAATTTAAAATTTGAATTTGAATAGAGAGACGGGAGAAAAATAAGGAGAAGATTACAACAATAATTTGAATTCAAAATTTGAATTTGAATGGAGAGAATTAAATGTATGTTATTACAAATTGCCGCAATAATCTACTTTGTTAGGGAAATGCCAATTGTATATTATCAAAATTGTCAACATTCGTATGCATAATCTGTTAAAAGTGTACATAATACATATAATGATGGCAATGTTTCTTTGGCAAGGACAAAGCTTACTAATTATGACTTCTTTCAAGATTTCTTAGATATTGGTACTGAACCTCATCCCATTTTTCCATTAGAATGGAATGGCACAGCACCAGAATGATGGTTTGTACCAAATTTGAAAACATGGCAAAATGAAAAATGTTGTTATCAGCTGGTAAGGCTGGTACCACACTATTACAACGCACTAGGAAGGACTAGCATGGACTAGTATGACCAAATACATACCGGTGCAGAGGTTTTGGTGTCCCAGCATCCACATTGGTGCCAGTTTCACATTGGAATGATACAGTACTGAGGCTACCATCCCTTTCCTGCGGTTTTGAATTTGTGTTTCTTTTCTTGCCACTACATTGTTCTTTATAATGGATGACATTCGAAAATTTCTTCACTTTATTCTAGAAGTACATTTTTAATCAATAGGTATGCATCATGTGATCAACAAATGCACATTCAGTTCAAAGGTATGGAAATGGTAATACCATTCTACTGCTTTCTTTGTTATCATTGGCAGTTGCCATATTACTTATGGCAGACATTACATATCTAATTGAGGATGGTTAACAGAAGTGGAAAATGCATTACTTTTCATTGAGGAGATCTTAATGTACTAAATTTATTGGTACATTTTGACACTATTGCTTTTTAATTTTCAGCTAATACATTTTTATCTTTGAAGATAATTGGCCAATTGCTTTTGTTTTGTGTTTTCTTTATTAGTTCTGAATTCTACTCTAGTCGTATTCAATGGCCCCATGCATTCTGAAAATTTATTTGTGGATTCTATATATAATTCTGTCTAACCCAAATTAATTTTCTGTGATACTTCAGTGGCTGGAGATGCGACCAATATTATCTTGGATCCCATATTTATGTTTGTTTTCCAGTTAGGTGTCAGTGGTGCGGCTATCGCTCATGTTATTTCTCAGTAAGCATTAACTCAGTTTTTTCACATAAACTTTACCAAACGATGTATTTTATCTTTTTGGCTTATGCAAATTTATGCAAATTGATGGAATGCCTTTTTTCTTGTATATCAATAATATATTGCTTATTAAATGGCATGTTTTCTATTTTCTAGATACTTGATTTCATTAATACTTTTGTGGAGACTATTGAGAAAAGTTGATGTGTTACCTCCTAGTTTCAAAGATCTGCAGTTTAGCCGCTTCCTGAAAAATGGTAAGAAGTTTTCCTTTTTAACTAGAATCAACAGTATGCTCAACATCGATTTCTTTGAATGTCATAGAATTTGATTCAACATCCTGCACCAATGATAACTATTTTAGGACTTGGCACTTTACTAAAAGACTTGGTTAATTATCATATAATTTAATTCTATGCCTTCAGCTCATAGAAAGTTATGATGCTGCAAATCTCTCATCATCTAATATTCTAATGAATAAACTTCCTTTATTTGATGTTCTTCCTGCACATGATTTTTGAGCTATTACGTGTCTTATTGCTTTGTTATCTTTCATTCTCCTCAGTTATGATTATTTAACTTGCTTCAATGTCTTGAAACTATCAGTCTTTAGTGCTTTCTGGAAAAAAATATTTTCTTTTAGTTACATCACTATATTTTGTTTCAGGTTCTCTATTACTTGCAAGGGTAATTGCTGTCACATTCTGTGTGACACTGGCAGCATCAATGGCTGCAAGACAGGGATCAATTCCTATGGCTGCATTCCAGATCTGCCTGCAGATTTGGTTGGCGACATCTCTTCTTGCTGATGGATTGGCTGTTGCTGGACAGGTTGAGAATCCACTGTTTCTTATATTTGTTCATTGCTTAAGATCTACTTACTTGAATATAAATACAAAGATGACCTATATGCGTGTTCTTTATTATTTTTCTTTGTCAAAAGCACTTATGTGTAGTTTGATAAGGTTATTACATATGCTTATTTAGATCATCAGTTACTCAGATGACCAGACAACTAATGGATTCTAAAGGTGAAGAATTGCCATATTACAATAGTAATTGCACGTCCTGCTACTCCAACACCATCCTACCAGGGCATGTTAATCATTCTCACAATAATGGTTACCCTTCGGAATAAGATTTTTCACCTCCATTGTTGCAAATACAGGAAAATCTAAGAGGTGTCTGGATGAACCCAAATAACAGGAATTTGATGTGATCCAATTTGGGAAAGAAAAGAAAGAGAAACAGAATAAGAGGAGTCAAAGAGAGAGAAACACAAGAACTCATATGAGAGAAAGAGGAAGGTTTATTAATGCCAATCTATCTATCACCTTGTACAGTAACTGTTCATTTATACAACTGGTTATACAACTAACTTGTAACTATCTAACTGAATTCCCTAATTTCTGTTGTCAATACTTAACAACTTTCACATGTAATGAGTAATCTCTTGCCACATGGCCATTGACTCATTCTATCTCACATCAATTCTCCCCCCTTAAAACCTTGTCCTCAAGGTTCAAAATCTGGAAATCGAAGCTTGAGGCCCTCATAATACTCCCAAGTAGCTTCAGCAGGATTAGAATTAGACCATACGAGTACTTGGGCAGCAGGTTTATTAGCATGTTTAACCAATCTCCTTTTCAAAATAGCAATAGGCTTAGGTGGAGCATCTTGAACAAAGCTAGAATCTGGAAGTTGAGGTTGAACCATGGCATTCCCAATGGCCTTCCTGAGCTGAGAAACATGGAAGGTATGGTGAATCTATGTCTCTGGTGGTAGGTCTAGTCGATTAGCAACCTTCCCAATACGATCCAAGATCTTAAATGGACCATAGTATTTAGGAGATAGCTTTTGAACACTCCTTTGACCAGCAGTAATTTGCTTATATGGTTGCAATTTTAGGAACACCCAATCTCCAATACCGAACTCCCTATCAGACCTCTGCTTATCTGCAAGTTGCTTCATTCTATTTTGTGCTTTCTCGAAATTCAATTTTGCAATCTTCAACATATTCTCCGTCCTGTAAAAGAACATCCATTGCTGCATTAAAAGTAGTTGGAAAATAAGGCAAGTGAACTGGTGGAGGGTACCTATAGAGAACTTCAAAAGGAGTCTGTTTGGTGGCAGTGTGAAAATTTGTGTTGTACCAATATTCTGCCAAAGGTAACCATTTACACCAATTTGAAGGAATTTCCCCAGTCATGCATTTGAGATAATTTTCAACACACCTATTGACAACTTCGGATTGACCATCTGTTTGAGGATGGTAAGAGGTAGAAAGTTGTAATGTCTCCCTGTAGCTTAAAGAACTCTTGCCAAAAGTCACTCAAAAATACCAGATCTCTGTTCGAAGTAATAGAATCTGGAATACCATGCAACTTATACACATTATCCATGTATGCTTGTGCTACTATTTTAGCAGAATAAGGGTGTGATAATGCAACAAAGTGAGCATACTTGCTCAACCTATCCACTACTACCATAATCACATCTTTCCCTTGTGATCTAAGCAATCCCTCAATAAAATCCATAGCGATCGTGGAGAATATAGTTTCAGAAATTGGCAAAGGCTGAAGCAAACCTGGGTATGCAGCAGTATCAGGTTTGTACCTTTGACAAGTTTGGCAAGAAGCAATATATTTTCTGACATCTTTCAAAAGGCCCTTCCAATACAAAACACTGGATATCTTCTTATAGGTGGCTTGCATACCAGAATGCCCCCCTACGCTACTATCATGAAAGAAACCAATCAATTGCTTCCTTAAACTTTGATCACTACCCACAACCAGCTTTCCTTTCCTCCTCAACTGCCCATTGATAAAGCTATATTTGGAATTATGCACACTTCCCTGTTGCAATTCTATTAACTTCTTTTGCAATTGCAGATTGGAACTCCAGCTAGCCTTGATTTGATCTAAGACACTAGTAGAAAAAGTAGAGACAACCATTAAAGATAGCTCAGAGCAATGCATTCTAGACAAGGCATCAGCTATGATGTTGTCTTTTCCCTTCTTGTAGCAAATACTATAATCATATCCCATCAACTTAGCAAGCCAAGTAAATTGACTTGTAGTAGAAACTCTTTGCTCCAGCATATATTTCAAGCTCTGATGGTCAGTTTTGATTATGAAATGTCTGCCCATTAAGTAATGATCCCATTTCTTTACTGCATATAGAATGGCAAACATTTCCTTCTCATAAACAGATAACAATTGATGTTTAAGAGATAGTGGCTTACTAATATATGCAATGGGATGTCCATTCTGCATCAAAACAGCTCCAATTCCTATTCCTGAAGCATTAGCCTCTATCACAAACTCTTGTGAAAAATTAGGCAAAGCCAACACTGGTGCTATGACCATTGCTGTCTTGAGAGCCTTGAATGCTTCTTTTGTCTTTGAATTCCATTCAAATGAGTCCTTCTTAAGCAAATCTGTTAAAGGCTTGCTAATTGATGCATATCCTCTTACAAACCTTCTATAATACCCAGTCAATCCCAAGAACCCTCTCAACTGTTTAACTGAAGTAGGAATTGGCCATTGTTGCACTGCCTCCACCTTCCTCGAATTTGTTGAGACACCCTGTTCTGAAATAAAATGGCTTAGGTACTCCACTTTGCTACCACCAAAAACACATTTACTTCTCTGGGCAAACAAAACATTCTTCCTTAACAATTCCAATACTACAGTAAGATGAGTAACATGTTCCGATAAACTCATACTATAAACCAGAATATCATCAAAGGACACTAGAACAAATTTTCTAAGATAGGGCCTAAATATATCATTCATCAAGCTTTGGAACGTTGATGGAGCATTTGTCAAACCAAAAGGCATGACTAGGAATTCATAATGTCCATCATGGGTTCTAAATGCAGTTTTATGAACATCAGAAGGATGCATCCGAATTTGATGGTACCCTGACCTCAAATCAATTTTAAAATACACCACAGAACCATATAACTCATCTAACAACTCTTCAATTTCTGTGATAGGGTACTTATCTTTTATTGTCAGCTTGTTCAACTCCCTGTATTCTATGCACATTCTCCAACTCCCATCCTTCTTTTTAACCAAGACCACAGGTGAAGAAAAAGGACTGGTGCTAGGTTGAATCACACCTGTTTGCAGCATTTCTTTGATCATCTATTCTATAACATTCTTTTTCATTATTCCATGTTTATAAGGTCTAATGTTTACTGCTGTAGACCCTTCCTTCAATAGTATTTTGTGGTCATGAACCCTATGAGGTGGCAAACCCTTGGGTTCCATGAACACCTCATCAAATTTCTGTAGAACCTTTTCTATTTCTGGATGCATCTCATGAATTCCTATATTAGCATACACCAATGACTGAGAATGCAAAGACAACATTGAATCTTCCTGTACTAAACTCCCTTGTAATGCACATACATGTATCATAGCTAACTGTGGTGTTTTGGTTAGCAATTTACTCATGTGTCTTTGATTCACTAACTGTAACATCTCCTTATTTCCTTGCAATACACACTCATGACCATCAACATGGAATTTGTAACAACTTAAAATTCCATAAGATATCCCCCAATTGTGATAACCACTGTATACCCAATATCATGTCAAAATTTTGTAATAGCAAAATATACATATCAGCAGCATACTCCCTCCCTTGCATTTTCCAAACAAATCCCTTACAAACTGATTCACAAATCAGATTGCTTCCATTAGCCACAGTAACCTTAACTGGCTCAACTATAACAGTCTGCAACCCCACTCTTCTAGCTATTTCCTTATCAAGAAAATTATGTGTACTGCCAGAATCAATCAATATCTGTAATAATTTCTTTCCCTTAACTCCATAGTCTGAAAGTTAGGCACTCCAGTGATAGCATGTATTGAAATTTGTGGGTGAGCATTTTCAATGTCCAGACTGCCATCATGATTAATATATTTCTCAATATTTTCATCCTCATCCTCTACCAAGGCAATCATGAAAACCTGCTTCTTGGTACACCTATGCCCCGGTGTATACTTTTCATCACACCAGAAACACAAATTCTTTGCTCTTCTTTCCTCTATCTCTTTACTGCTCAAAGTTTTTCTGTTTGGTAAGTTGTTTGGTGTTTGGGTAGTTCTTGGCAGAGTACTTTTGGGCAGAGGTAATAGACCATCTTTAGGAAGATTACCGGTGTTGGCTATATTGCTGGGTTTCATATTGGATATGAGATTTGCTTTTGGCAAAGGAAGTAATGATGGTTTTGGTGATATTCTAGGCTGATTGGTTTGATTTGATTGGTTTTTTAGAGCATTAACCATTGCTTCTTGTAATTTAGCCAACGAATAAGCATTTTGAAGGGTTTTGGGACCAAACATTCTCACAGGTAATTGTATTTCATCTTTTAACCCACCAAGGAAGCAACTTAATGCTAATTCTCTACTCAATGCAACTCTATTCAACAGATGATCAAATTCATTGATATAGTCTTGGACATTACCTTGTTGCACCAAGTTCTTGAGATCTGACATGGGATCTTCATAAGCCAGAGCACCAAAACGCACCATAATCTCCCTCACATACTCTTCCCATTTCGTATCCAACCTCCCACCATTTTCTCTGACAAAAGCTTGATGCCATTCAATCGTAGTATCCTCCAAATGCACCGCTACTATTCAAACTTTTGCTTCTTCTGGGGTTTGATCCACTTCAAAGAACCTCTCGCAACGATAAACCCAAGCACTAACATCTCCATCACCTTTGAACTTAAGAAAATCGATCTTGGTAAAGCGAGTAGGCATTTGGTAACCAAAAGATCCACCATTGTAAGGGTTTGCAGTAGCATTGTTTGCTGGTGTTGCCTGGTTTATCAAATGGCTCTGTTGCAAGCTTAAACTGGTAATCAATTCCTTCAATTCAGAAATTGATTTTTCATGTTGAACCTTGATTTCAGTAATTTGGGCTTCCAATCTTCTATAATCTTGAGCCCTGGTACCCTCTACCATTCTTTTAATGCTAGAATCGAGCTCTGATACCAATTAATGTGATCCAATTTGGAAAAGAAAAGAAAGAGAAACAGAATAAGAGGAGTCAGAGAGAGAAACACAAGAACTCATATGAGAGAAAGAGGAAGGTTTATTAATGCCAATCTATCTATCACCTTGTACAGTAACTATTCATTTATACAACTGGTTATACAACTAACTTGTGACTATCTAACTGAATTCCCTAATTTTTGTTGTCAATACTTAACAACTTTCACATGTAATGAGTAATCTCTTGCCACGTGGCCATTGACTCATTCTATCTCACATCAGAATCTTCTACTTAGGGTGGTCCACTTGCTTCAGAATCTCCTCAGAAACTCATCCCCACATCCACTTCCTAGTTGCTCCCTTATTGAATATTTTTTAAGAGACCTGCATTGTGGACCCTCACCCAAATTCATTCCTTCATCCACACTCACTTTTGGTAACTCAAGAGTGACCATGTTATACTATATGAGCATAGCATGTTAACCTCCAAGCTCGTTCATATATGGAATCTTAATTCTAGAGAAATTTCGCTGCAGACATGGTCTTTTTACATGGAGACACCATATGAAAGCAATGTTTTACCAGCACCCTGTTAGCATGGTATACAAGCATCTGCATGCCAAGTTGCCAGCAAAATCCAAACACCCAAAGGGGAAGATTTTCTATTAGTTCTCTGGTTGAACACTCATGCTCGGAGAATCCTGGACACCTAAAACTGAGACATACACCACTCGTTCTGGGCCTTATCCCTGAAAAGTTCACTGGATGTTCTGAAACCTTTAGGCAGAGTTCCTGTTGATTAGATATTTAAGACTGCCTCTTGCAAGCATTTCATTACATGGTTCAATCAGTTGGTCAGATTTGTGGCATAATGTAGAGCATCACCGGTCCTAACTTTTATCACTAACAAACTCAGTTAAATCCGAATCTTCGCAGGCAATACTTGCAAGTGCATTTGCTAGAAGGGATCACTCCAAAGCAAGAGCTGCTGCATCCCGTGTTTTGCAGGTCAATATTTTCTAACCAATAGTCGTTCACCTTTCCATGGTGCACTTATCTTACAGATTTCATTTACTCATAACCAATAATAACTTTCCCATACTATGGTTTCCAGTGGGGTATGATTCTAGGTCTGGTCCTGTGTGCCATACTTGGAATTGGCTTGCAGTTTGCATCAAGATTATTTACCAAGGATGCCAACGTTCTGCAACTCATGCACATAGGAATCCCGGTATCTTAGCAACTTCAGTCTGGAGAAATAACTTTGGATAGTCTGTTACATTTGCATTATAATCTAGGAATCTGCTGGTGCAATAAAACCAAATTTGAATGTCTTCAGAATCCATGCACCAATATGTCTCTAATATTGACTAAATATTTGCTACTTTAATTCAGTTTGTGGTGCTTACTCAACCAATTAATGCTTTGGCCTTTGTTTTCGATGGCATCAATTTTGGAGCATCAGATTTTGCATATTCTGCATATTCTATGGCAAGTGAAGGGAACTGGTTTTGTTTTGTGATATAGATAAATTTTCTCTACTTATTTTACTTATGGTGCTTCTTTATATCCAGGTCCTGGTGGCCATTGTCAGTATCTTATGCTTGGTTGTTCTCTCTTCTAGTCATGGTTTTGTTGGAATCTGGGTAGGTTTAGTGATCTACATGAGTCTACGAACGGTTGCTGGTTTTTGGAGGTAAATTTCAAAATATTATTTGTGAATATGTTTTACATGATTGTTCTTTTTATTTATTTTTAAATTGTTAAAAAAGTAACTGCATTTGCAGCCTACATAACAAATATGCACCATGCAGTCTCTTTATCGCTAGCACACTGTAACCACCTTCTGAAATTTTGTGTAACCATAACCACAGCCATCCAATCTTGTTCCCCAACTATTAGGGAATAGCTTTGAAGATCTTTATTTTCCATGCATTCCTATTTAGGACCATCTTAGGTATTCTTTCAAGTTTCAACCATTTTGTATATTTTCTCACAGCGGCCATCCATATCACTTGATGTCTTATGCTTCTTTTTCTGCATTCTTCAACACATTTTAAAACTCCAATCCTTACTAAAGCTCCCTCAGATTTTCTTTGTATATGCACATACCATCTCAATTGATTTTCCATTACATTGTCCTTAATTTGTGCAACTTGTACAGCTTGAATATATACTCCTTTCTTAACATAAAAATAGGGGATGCCTTAATACTCATGTGTTGTCATGCCTCTAATCCAATGGCATGTTCCGAGGGTTGTGGCAATCTGCTGCACATGCAATAGACTGAGCCCCATGAACATGCAAGGCGATAACCAGCCAAACAAAACAAACTAACCATAGCTGATAACATAAGGTAGGTAACTATTTCCAAAATTAACTAAATTTTTCAAACTTGAATTGGATGCCATGCCAATCCTGAAACTACAAGCAGTGCCATAATTACACCGTAAGGCAATTTATGATATACTTATAAAATAATTTAAATCCTTTATGAACAAATTTTACATGACCACAAGGTCAGGTCTAACAAAATTCAAGATCTTCACTCTATAGTCACATGCCTATCACAACTCATCACCTTGTAAACATTAGGCTTTGAAAAGAGAGAAGAAAAGAGCTAAAAGGACCAATAAGCAACCAAAAACCATAGCTAGAGCCTAGAGGGATCAAGCAAGTGCAAAACGGTAAAAGCTTTTAACAATCTATTGATGCATAAAATAATATTGTTAATAAAATTGGATTTTATAATCAATATTTCATATCTAATTATTTCCAAATAGTAATATATGAACAATTTTACAGAACCAATATTCCACATGCGAGGCACTTTATAAATCAATTTCCAAAGCCAATATAACACTTATTCAAACATTTCTAATGAATAATAAACCATGTTCTAAATCATTATTTGACACAGTTCAATAGAGAGAAGAGAAAGGAATTTTATTATCTTTTAACATATGGTGAGATCTTAATATATGTGTTGGGAATTGTGTCCCAAAGCCAATCGTCAGCCTATTGACGGTTGAGCTCTTTCATGTAAATGTATGTGAATTAATAATTAATAAGATATTATTTAGACTTTTTCATCACAAATGTATACATCTTCTAACGAATTCCTGTGTTGTGATGAAGTTCTTGGGACTATTTAGAATCGATAAAGGAGGATTTATCGTTTAGTCCTTAAACCTATTCGCGACCAAACGATATGCTATTACAAGGGCGATAGCAATATCAAGTATAGGTTGTTGTATGCTATATAGGTTGTATTGTTGCGGAATCTGGTTGACGCCGGAGTGAGTTGGAATCGAGGGAGACGAGGCCGTCGTCGGTGATCTGCAAAACAAAGTTCTGATCGGAGTTGGGGGTGGTGGCTCCGGTAGGATCCTCCGACGGTCAAGTCAGCTCTTTCGACCAATAGAAATAGAGTGCTCAGGAAATTAAGGAGCAGAGCAACGGGAAGGGGAATGAGAGCTTTTAGAGAAAATGTATCTGGAGGATTTCTTTTATAGACGGAGCCTATAATAAACTGATGGTGACAGTTGTAACCATCTAGTAGTGGGCCATTTAGGCCATGTGGAGTTTGTTATAGTGGATAGTGTTCGTTGTCTTGACGTGTTAGTCTGTTGGGATTTAATGGTTGAAGTTCGGACAGAGCATGCGTTGGCAGTGAAGAGCTTCGGGTTACATCAGTTCTCTGCCTTTTAGTCGGCCCCTCAGACCCGCCGAAGTGCCCCAGAGATGGTATTGATGATGCTGAGAGGTGGCTGATCTCCTGACTGCTCCCTCGGTGGTTCTGGTTGTGGCAACGTCCTTGACCGATCTTCCTTTGCCTCGGATCGGCATTGCAGAAATCGGCCTAGCCGACCATGCCTGATAAGCTCCTCAATCTCGTCTTGGAGCTGAATGCATTCCTCAGTATCGTGACCGTGATCACGATGGTGAAAACAGTACTTATTTGGATTGCGCTTGCCAGGATGAGTGCGCATCCTCTCCGGCCTCGGCAACTGCTCCTTGATCTCCATTAGTACTTGAGTTTTCGGAGCATTGAGGGGGGCGTAGTTGTGGAACCTTCTAAGGGGAGAACTTCTTGGTGCCCTTCTGTCAGGACTTCTTTGACGACGAGCTCGAGGGAAAGTTTGGACTCGCTTGCGCTCAGGGGGAGTCCGCAAGCATGGTTGAACTTCATTCGGCCTTTCTTCAACTGCGGGCTTACTAGATTCGCTTGCCTGCCGCTCTCTCGCGGCTTTCTCATCCTTCAGCTTGAAGGCTTCTTCAGTTCGAGCGTAGCTTTCTGCCCGAGCTAGTAGATCAGTAACATTCTTAGGATACTTTTTCAGAGAGAACAGCAGGTTATTCTTCTGAAGGCCATCTTTTATGGCGGCCATGGCAACAGATTGGTTTAAGTTTCGGACCTCCAATGCAGCAGCGTTGAAGTGGTTGACATAAGCTCGGATGGACTCCCCTTCCTGCTGCTTGATGCTGATGAGGAAGTCCGAACCTCATCTGAGACGTCGGCTGCTGACAAAATGAGCCGCAAACTGATGGCTCATTTGATCGAAAGAAAAGATCGTACCCGACTTCAATGCCATGTACCAGTTTCTTGCCGTTCCCTTCAAAGTAGATAGAAAAGCTCAGCACAAGATGGTGTCTGGTGCGTCGTGGAGCAGCATCATGGTCCGAAAAGCTTTCAGGTGGTCAACCGGATCAGCAGTGCCGTCGTAGCTTTCGAATTGGGGGAGCTTGAGGTTCGTCGGGATCAACTCCTGCATGATTCTTTAGGAGAAGGGAGGATCAGTGCAGATGTTGTCGTAGTTAGCCAGGGCAGTATGGCGGAGCTCTTCAATCCCGCTAATCCATTTCTTGAAGCTTCCGATCGAGAGCCTCATCTCGATTATGGATTTTGGAGGATTTCTGATTGTAGATAGGAAAAGTCTCTTCTGGAGAAGAATCATGATCGGAATAGGGGCTCTTTGCTCTCTGCTTCCCCTTCCCGGAGGCGACGGATCTGCTGACTCGAGTATGCCTCCTTGGGACTGGTTCTTGACATTCCGACGGGAGGTTTTCTGGTTGGACCGCCATCGGAGGTTGCCACATGGCCTGCATCATTTCGATGAGGCCGCGAACTTGCTGTACCAATAGGTTAAATTGCTCTGGATCCACCATCGGTGCCGGTGGAGGTTGTGGTGCCGATGATGGTGTTGAAGCAGGTGGGTTTGGCTAAGATCTAGTGGCAGAGGCAGTGGATCTCCGAGTGGTCATCTTTTTCGGAGGCATTTCTGAAACAAAAGAGATCAAACTGAGATGGATTTTGAAGGATCAAAAGGAGAAGGTAAACAAAATCGACTGAACACTCCTTTTAGAATAAGCGCTCAGATGACGCCCTTCCTCTAGCACCAATTCTGTTGGTGCGAAATCTGGTTAATGCCGGAGTGAGCTGAAGTTGAGGAAGATGAGGCTGCTGTCGGTGACCTGCAAAATAAAATCCTGATCGAAGCTGGGGGTGGTGGCTCCGACAGGACCCTCCGACGGTCAAGTCAGCTCTTCCGGCCAACAGAAATGGAGTGCTCAGGAAATTAAGGAGCAGAACAACGAAAAGGGGAATGAAAGCTTAGAGAAAACGTATCTGGAGGATCCTTTTATAGACGAAGTCTGTAATAAACTGATGGTGACAGTCGTAACCGTTTGGTAGTGGGTCGTTCAAGCCACATGGAGTTTGTTACGAAGGATAGTGTTCGTTGTCGTGATGTGCTAGTCTGTTGGGATTTAATAGTTAAAGTTCGGACGGAGCAGGCATTGGCAGTGAAGAGCTTCTGGTTACATCAGTTCTAGAGTAGTTCAGACTTCTTTAAGATCGCCTGACGACTGATAGAAACTCATTCATAATAATTTCGCCTGGAGGAGATCACCTGGAAGGAGATCGGATGGAGGAACCCGACTGGAGGAGATTATCCGGAAGGAGGATGACTGACGATATTTGTCCGGTGAGAGTACAACCGAGAAGATCGTCCGAAAGGAATTTGACTGTGGGTAATTCGTAAGAAGATCCGCTGGAGGGGGTCCGATTGGGGCATCACTGAGGGAGTCCAGAAGATCGGAGAAGTTCGGCCGGAAGGAGCCTATCTGGTGACTAGATGGAGATCGGCCGGCGAGAGCTTGGTTGGCGGCTGTGGGTGACTATGATATTTTTGCGAGTCAATCATTTTCTTTTAAGCTCTGTGACTTTCATGAACGCCCGAAGGTTAATAAGATGAAGACGAGGCTCTTTCGCTCATGTATCTAAAGCTCTAGATGCGAGAATGCAGAGGTCCGCCGCTCTTTGCAGATTGCAAAAGTTCATCCAAGGAGTTCTGTCGATTCGGTGTCAATCTAGTATTGAACAATCCAGACGGATTCCGATAAGGAGAGAGTTCAAGCAGCTTTAAGATCAGTCAGGCCAGACTGCATCATGACCGGTCACTTAACTGCTTTGGGAGCCGCCGCCACTATTCAAGCTCATTCGGGCGAGACCCATAAGGCCCCGAAGGTTCTTGAGTTATTGCATGAAGTTGGCCATAGTTGCTGTCACTGGACGAGGTTGCCCTAAGGTCCGAATCCTTTTCGAACTTCGATAGGAAAGGATTATCCCTAACAGGTTGGTTGTCCTCTTAACCAAGAAGTGTGGAGACACTGGTATGGCATACAGATGAGATATAGGAGTACATTTGCATTGAATGTGACCACACCGAAGCATTCTACTGTCAAGACTTGCTCCGAAGGGATATAGGTATAAGTGTCCCTCAGACCTGAGATCCCTACGGTGACTTGCAAGCAATTCACTGTACTTTGGTACTGGATTACCTGAATTTTTAATTTAGTGATGGAAGGTTTCTAGGTGTAGTCAAGTACTTGTTAAGTCGGTGTGTGAGTCAAGATGGGATTGACCGCTCCAAGTAAAGCTAGAGATAGTGCATCACTGTATTTCAATTTAGCAAGACCTCAGTCGGAGCAATCCATGTGATGTATTCGAAATTTGAAATATAATGTGAATAACTTATTTAGGCTTGACACTTAAATCCTATGTCATCCTCTAAGCATTTAGGATTAAAGGGATGAATTATACGGTAACCATATTCTAGTAGGTTTTGAATGTTGCTTCACGTACATTCGATCTATTCAGACGTCGGGTACCATTGCTAGATGGTTACTTCGATTGATATAGGAATTTGTTCTTGTGCTACCGGCTTAGGTTTGAACCTATAGGGTTACACTCATAAGAAGTACCTATCTGATCATGTGCTGATTGAGAGTCCCATTGGACTGGGACTCTATGATCAAGAGTCCCACTGGAATGGGACTTTATGATCAGGAGTCCCACTGAGTTAGAACTCTGTAGTCAAGAGTCTCATTGGACTGGAACTCTATGGTCAGGAGTCCCACTGGATGGGGACTCTATGACTAGGAGTCCTACTCGACCAGGACTCTTTCATTGGAGATTAGTTAGCAAAAAGATTGCTAATTAGCCCAATTTGATTGAGCAATGATGTTTGGATCAAATCTAATTGAATTGGATTTAATTTAGTTTGACCCAATTAGGTTATGAGATAACCTAATCGCTAAGAGAGATTGGTTCTTAATTTGATCAAAACTTTGACTCGATCAAATCCTGATTTGATTAGGATTTAATTATGTCAATTTAAAGCCTAATTGGATTGGGTTTAATCTTACTAATTTGGTTCTAATCTGGTTGGAATCAAATGAAGAAAGAAGAGTCCAAACTAGTAGGACTAGTCGATGCGCCAACTCCCTTTTTGTGCTATCTTTTTTCATGCCTTTTATTTTTCTTATGCAAATATTGATTTGCATGTGAGAGAAGGTCCGCGCCCAGCCTTTCCCATGCCCCTTATGGATAGGATTTCATTGGTTTCAAATTCTAATTCCAAAGAGTTTGGATTGTATGAGAAATAGAGTTTAGCTCTATCCAAATTCTGCCGGCCACTTTATTTAAGCCTCTTTCTCTTTGTGCGCCACTTCGAATCCTATTTTCGTGAAAAATATCAGAGAGAAGGGGCGGAAAACCATCAGGGGGCACGAGGTTTCAGGGTGGGAAGCCATCTAAGGCGTGTGAGAAAGAGAAGAGGTCCTTCGTCTCTAAGGGTGAGAGACCTAGACCTAGTTCTAGGGTTTTATTTTGGAAGAAAGAAAAATAAGAGAGAAAGCTTGTTTCCCTTGTTCTTCTTCCTCTTCCCACATCCTCCAGCAACTTGTCTTCAACTTCGGAAAGTTCGAGAGGTTTGAAGAATGAGAAGAGTTCAGTCAGCCCGTCATATGATTTTCGCGCGATCTAGCAATTTCGGAAGATCGGATCAGCATAGGACTTCAAGTGGACGATTTGTAGAGGCCGGACACTGTGCGGCTGCGAGCAACCTTCAGATCTTCACATTTGGAAGTTACATCAGTGGAGATCAGCGACCCGCAATCAGGTACAATGTTCTAAACCTTAACTGTTTGATCTAAAAGTTAGATCTAGGTTTCTACATCGATGTGATTGATGTTAGGTTTTTATTTTTTTAGATTTTTATGCATGTTGTTTTTCATGTTATAGATCCTTAGGTAGGTGTTTCAAATTTGATCTTAAGCATATAAAATAGATTAAAATATTTAATTTTTTATTTTTGTATTAAAAAGTTTTAAAATATGCTTAGAACGTCTGCCAGTTTTTCTTCAGTGGTATCAAAGCCATAGGTTCTTTATAACATGATTTACATGCATGTTTGGATATGATTTTGATTATTTAGATTAGATCTAAATGAATCATTCAATAAAAATCTGAAAATAATAGATCACATATACTGATATTATAAGGTTGTCCTGCTATAAGATTTACCTCTTACAGTGGAGAGGTTGTCCTAGTATATGCTGATCTAAGAACATTAGATCTTAATGATTTATGATTTATTTCTGAAGTTTATTTCTGAAATTTATTTATGAAATTTATTTATGAAATTTACATGCAAACAAAATTTAGTTTTCTTGGGTACCAAACCCCAACCCATCAGCCTTGAAGTTAATTAAGAATTAAGGCTTGCCTATTAGGATCTAGAATTGTGAATTGAAGATCCTAAGATATTTTCATAACTCATGGGTTAATGGGTTAGCATATCAGGTCATTTAATTGGGTTAGACTTAAGGTTAGAATTAAAGAATGGACTTAATCAAGAGTAGTTGATCGAATTTAATCAAATATTGTCTTAGATTAGGTCAAAGATACTCTAGATCAATTGCAATAGTTGTAGTTGGTTAAGTCCATGTCTTTAATAAGAACCAAATGGACTTGATTTTGGCTCAGTGGTCGAGCCCAGATTATTAGGTTGATCGAGTCAAAAACTAATTAACCAGTTGGTGTTTAAGATAAGTTTAGTAGTCTTGATTAATGGTTTTTAATTTGGAGCTACTCGCATTGATTCGATCTTTGACGAGTTAATGGCATATCCCTTCCATCGATCTCACTTACCTAGTCGATATGATGGATTAGATTTTGATTAGATCACTTGATGATTCATGCTAACCCATGTCAATTAAAAAAATTAGTGCGACTAATTTTGATCAATAAGACTGATTTAGGTGCCCTTGGATAGAAATTGATCCTAGTCCTCATCAATGACTTAAAGAAGTCAGTGGAAGGATATGACTTAGTGAAGTCAGTGGGAGTAATTTGGTCCATGTCTTCTCTATCCTTAAAACATATGTAACCTAAATTCTCTAAATTATTAGGTCCTTAAAAATGACAAAGTTATGGGGATAATTGAGTCATAGCCTTCCATTAAGGTGGATGGCAATGGGTCCAATGATCTAAGTAAATATTAGAGGTGTCTGACACTTGGTGTTCATCTAGATGTTAGAATTACTGTCTATCATATGATGATTAGGTTGCACACTTTGAATGGCGATCAGGTTGGCCAGAGCTTTCCTCGGGCTTGGTCATCGTTCGTTTGATGCACCGAACTCAATCATGTTAATGGTTGGATCTAACTAGACATTTTTAGTGGGGACCAAAGCCTACTGAATTGGTGTCTGGGACAAAACTGAATACTAGAAATTGTTTGGAGAAATAATTGGTTAAGAACCCACTTATAGGTGCACACGGGTTGGCCAAAGCTTTCCTCCGGCTTATTTGTAGTCTATGTGGATTCTAGTATCCATTAAGGAGTTAATACAATTCTTCGAATTGGAGGTAGAGGCTACCAATTCATAGAAAATAGTAGAAGAATTTTTAGACTACAATATAAATCTTTAGGCTTATTAATTCACATACTAATTAGGTCTTTTGTTTTCCTTTCAGTTAAATAGAATGGCTAATGTTTTGTCGCTCCATTCGTTGTTGGACAGTGACAAGTTTATAGGACCTGATTTCGATAATTGGTATTGAAAATTAAGGATTGTTTTGGAGCACGAGCAAATCCTGTATGTTCTTATGGATCCAACATCTAAGGAGCCTACTCCGAACGCTCGTGATACGATCCGAGACACTTATCAGAAGTGGTTCAATGATCGTACCACAGTGCGTTACATTATACGGGCAGCGATGAACGAAGAGTTCAGTTGCAAGTTTTAGGATGTTGAGCTTAAGAAAATGATTCAAGTGTTGAATGAGTCCTTTGGCACTCCTAGAGGAAAGGTCCATCGTGTTGGGGTCTCAGCCCCTTCAGAATGAAAAATCCATTGCTGACCACAGTCAGGCAGACTGGAAGAGTTGTCCTCATGACCTGAATAAGGTGAACAAGAGAAAACAATAAGTAGTTGCTAGTCAAGGTTGTTATATGACAACACCTTGCAATTTCTCTGTTTGTGATACTACTACCTAGTTATTGGATGCCGGAAGTCCAGTTCATGTATGCAATTCATTGCATGGACTTTAAGTTGGTAGAAAGTTTGAGAATGATGAAAGATTCCTAAATGCTGGGGATAAAAGTAATGTTCCAATCCTATTATTAGGAATTATTGAGCTTATTTTCAAAACATATAATATCATTTTGAGTGATTGTCACTATTGGCCATCTTTTATGATGAATATAATATCTATAGGGCTTTTGGCCCAAGATGATTATAGCTTATCAATAAAGAAAAATTATTATGAATGATGTTACAATAATGCAAGGATAATTAAGAAATGACATTTATATTTTATCACAGCTTGTTAATGTAATATACATGTCTAACAAACGCCCAAAACTAGATAATGTCACCGATTCCTATCTGCACTATCGGCTCAGTCATATAAGTAAGAATAAGATAAATAGGTTAGTTAAGGAGAGAATCCTCGACATTGATGATTGTAAATCATTGATGACCTATGAATCCTGCCTTCTTGGTAACATGACTAAGTCACCCTTTACTGAAAAGGGTAAACAAGCCAGTCATGTTCTGGGTCTAGTACATACTGATGTATGTGGACCTATGAATACGTGTGCTGGATGCAAGTATTACTACATTATATTTACTGACGACCTATTTAGGTATAGGTATGTCTATTTTATGAAGAATAAATTTGATTCGTTTAAAATATTTAAATGATATTGTAATGAGGTAGAAAAACAACTTGGAAAGAGTAATAAAACTCTTTGATCAGACCGAGGAGGTGAATACCTTTCTAATGAGTTTTTGACATATCTAGGTGAAAATGGGATTCTCTCTTAATGGATCCCTCCTAGAATACCATAGCATAACGGGATGTTAGAAAGGAGGAACCGAATCATATTGGATATGGTTCGGTCTATGATGGGGTTTGCGAGTCTGCCAATTTCTTTTTGGGATTATGCACTTGAGACTGCTTGTTTTATTCTGAACAATGTTCCGAGCAAATCTGTTGAAAGACTCCATATGAGATATGGACTGGACGTAGGTTGGTACTCTCTCACCTTAGGGTTTGGGGTTGTCGGCTTATGTCAAATATTTGTAGATAGATAAGCTTGGATCCAGATCTGATAGATGTTTGTTCATAGGATACCCTAAGAAAACTAGAGAATATTACTTCTACCTTGCTGAAGAACAAAAGGTGTTCGTTAGTAATAGTCTTTTTGGAAAAGAAGTTTCTTGAGGAAGGAACTACTGTCTTTAAAGTTGAACTTGGTGAAGTTTGACAGGTAGAAGAACCGGTATATTCTAGTAAACCTATAAAATTGGATTTGATAAGATCAAATTCAGACTTGTTGTAGAGGGACCCTTGAGGAGATCCAATAGAGTATCGTGTCAGCCAGACAGATACTTTGGTTTCTTGATCCGGGAAGGTGATTCTATCAAACTCGATGAGAACGATGGGAATCCAATCACCTACATGGATGTAATGCAAAGATCCAACTCTAATAAGTAGCTTGAGGCCATGAAATTCGAAATGGACTCCATGATGGTCAATGATGTATCGACATTAGTTGATCTACCTGAAGGGGTAAAATTCATAGGATGTAAGTAGGTCTTTAAAAAGAAAAGGGGTATAGATGGAAAGGTGGAGATCTATAAAGCCCATTTGGTTGCCAAGAGTTATCGTCAGCATTATGGTATTGACTATGGTGAGACGTTTTTTCCTATGGTAATACTCAAGTCCATTCGGATTATGCTTGCGATAGCTGCCCATTTGGACTATGAAATCTAGTAGATGGATGTGAAAACAGCTTTTCTAAGTAAAGAGTTGGAAGAGGTGTATATGATATAGCCTGAAGGATTCATATCCATAGATGAGTCTAAGGTGTGCAAGCTTCAGAGATTCATTTATGGATTGAAGCAGGTATCTTGGAGTTGGAACATGTATTTTGATAAAACAATTAGAACGTATAGCTTCGTTAAGAACGGAGAGGAACCCTACATTTATAAATGGGATAATGGTTCTGTAGTTGTATTCCTTATGTTGTATGTGGATGATGTTCTCTTAATCAGGAATGACATCCCAGCATTATAGGGAATAAATGTTTGGCTATCATCTCAGTTCTCTATGAAAGACTTGGAAGAAGCATTCTATATTCTAGGGATGAAGAACTATAGAGATAGATCTAAAAGGTTTCTTGGACACATACATAGATACTGTGCTGAAGAGATTCAGCATGGAGAATTTCAAGGACTATCTTCCGATAGGTCATGAAATTTCTCTCTCAAAGAGGGATTATCCGACAACACCTCAAGAGAAAGCATATGAGTAGGATTCCATATGCCTCGGCAGTGGGTTCTATTATGTACGCCATAACATATACAAGACCAGATGTGGCATACTCACTAGGGGTAGTAAGTAAATACCAATCTGATCCATGAGAGAACCACTGGAAGGTTGTAAAAACCATCCTTAAGTATTTAAGAAATACTAAGGACCAATGGCTTGTTTGTAGTGAGTCAGTTTGAAACTTATGGGGTTTACAGACTTTAGTTTTCAATTTAATCACAATAACAACAAAAGTATGTCGGGGTGTGTGTTTACCCTTAATGGTAGAGCAATCTGTTGGAAAAGTTCCAAGCAGAATACTGTGGTCGACTCAGTTTGCGAGATGGAGTACATTATAGCATTCGATGTTGCTAAAGAAGCTGTATGGCTAAGAAAATTCATCACCAAGTTTGAAGTGGCATCCTCCTTTGATGGTCTAGTCTTGCTCTACTACGACAGCACTAGAGCCATTACTCACGTGAAGGAACTGTAAGGAAATCGCGTAGGGTTTAAGCATGCATTTTCGAAACTTTTTCGAATAGAAGAACAACAGAAGTAAATATAATCAAATATTAATCTATTGCATGTATTGATCTAATCAATTTAAACCCTACTCAGGATCTAGACATGCTAATATGTAATTTAAAATTTAAATATGATCGATCAGCAAATCGAATCTGTTGATTGATACGAGTTCAGAACTCGATACCTTTTCACGGATAGCTGATCACCGCAATTTGAATCCACCGGACAATGCTCTGGTGTCGCATTGCAGCCGCACACGTGTTCGGCCTCTATGGTTGGTCCACATGGAGCTTCTTGTCCCGATCAGCCCCACTAGAGTGCTAGCTTCTCGCCGGGGCTTTCAATGGCTGATCGCGATCGATCCAATTAATCGCCTTCTTTCTGATCTTTTAGACACTCTAGAAAATCAAAACATGTGCTTCGGAGGATGATGAAGTGGTGTTTTAAATTTGATGGCGATCCGATGCTCACAGCACTTGATCTCTCCATCCAAACCCAGGGTCCCAACCCTAGGATTTCACTCGGCCCAAAAATCCTGATGCACTAAAAACCCTCTCATGCCCTCTCTGTGTGGAGTTTTTCTATGAAACAAGTTTTCATAGAAAGATGACTTTCAAATCTATAAACCCTATTTAGATCATATCTAAAAATTGGGTGTCCTTAGATATGAAAATCAGAAGAGAATAGAGGCATAAAGGAAAAATAAAGTGCTGTAGGATTCTGCTTACCTTCACTCCAGGATTTTTTTCACCCAAAACCAATGCCCAATCACTTTCAAATTTTTACCATGGAAAGGTAACCCCTCAGGCTTCACGCACAAAAATTCTCATAATTTATTGCATTAAAAATAAGTGGAAATTTCGTGTTGAGTGGATAGGTTAAGATTGGTTGAAGTAGTTTCAACCAACTTCTAGTATTTGAATTCAAATGGGGTCTTATCCTTTTCCAATGCTTATCCCAGAGGATGACGAGCAGGACTCTCCTTCTGCTCGCCCTCAATTTGAAATCGCCCAAAAAAATGTGCGACAAAAGATACGTAGGCGTGGAGAATAGATAAGGAAGAGATTAGGTTTTTTAAATTTCAAACCAAGTTGAATTCAAAATTCAACTTAGTTTGAACTGGTCCAACTCTTGGACCAGGTCAAAGGCAGAAGAAAGGAAGGGCGCACATTCATTTCTACGTGAGAAATCTCATGCAAAAATTAGAGGAGGGCGTGGGTCAAGTTGGAAAAGTTAAATATGGTGGACGCTAGGGAGAATTTAAATTCAAATCTCGTTTGACTTGGTCCTAATTGGTTTCAACCAAATCAATTAATTTGGATCTAATTAGATTAGGTTAAACCAACCAAATTAGGCTTAACCCAAACTAATAAATTTTTAATTAAATTAGAAATTAATTAGGTTCAGTCTTTGATCAAATCAGGGTTAAATCTCCCATAGCGATCAGGTCATCTCATGATCAGATCGGGTCAAACTCCATCGAATCAAATTCAATCAGACTTAATTGAATTCTCATTGCTTAATTAAATTGAGCTAATTAGCAATCAAATTGCTAATTAATCCTCCAATAAACATAGAGTCCCAATCGGGTGGGTATCTGGGCATTAGAGTCCCATCAACATGAAACTCCTGAAGAGTCCCAAACCAGTGGGACTCTTGAACCCAGTGTCCTAAACGAATCAAACTCGCGATCATAGAGTCCTAGACCAGTGGGACTCTTGATTAGAGAGTCTCAAATGAGTAGGACTCAGAGTCCCAGTCGGGTGGGTGTCTGGGCATCAGAGTCCCATCAACATGAAACTCCTGAAGAGTTGCAAACCAGTGGGACTTTTGAATCCAGTATCCCAAATGAATCGAACTCACGATCATAGAGTCCCAGACCAGTGGGACTCTTGATCAGAGAGTCCCAAATGAGTAGGACTCAGAGTCCTAGTCCATTAGGACTCTTGGTCACAGTGTCCCAGTTCAGTGGGACTCTTGACCATAGAGTCCCAAGTCATCAGGACTCGATTAGAGAGTCTCGGACACGAAGGACTCAGAGTCCCAATCCAGTGGGACTCTTGGTCATAGAGTCTCAGTCCAGTGGGACTCTTGACCACAGAGTCTTAGATCATCGAAACTCAATATTAGCTATCAGATCAGATAGAAACTTCTAGTGTGTGTGACCCCATAGATTTGAATCCTAAGCCGGTAGCATAGAAACTAATTTTCTGTACCAATCGATGTGACCATCTAGCAATGGTACCCGATGTCCAGATAGATTGAATAATTGCAACGCAACATTGACGAACCTATGGCATATGGTTATCGTATAATTCATCCCCTTGATCTCGATGCTCAAAGAATGATCTAGGATTTACTGTCAAGCCTAAAATTCATCCACTGTGTATTTCAAAACTCAGTGTCCATCACATGGACCACCTTGACCGAGGGTTTGCTAAATTGAAATACAGTGATGCATTTGCTCCAACACTTGGAGGGATCAATTCCATCTTGACTCACACCGACAAGCCAAGTACTTGACTGCACCTAGTAGCCTTTCGTCACTGAATTAGAAATTCAGGTAGTCCGGTACCTAAGTGATGTGAGACTGCCTAAAAACAGGAGAAAAGATCAAGCTTTCTTCCATTCGTCAATAACAAATCACGTCCGGCCGTGGCACATTATTCCCAGGACAGACAATATAGTTGCCTATACTCTACTCAGGAGGCGTGACTGATTGACACAGGACCAAAGCACGATCAATCTAAATGATGCTGATGAATGCCATTTTAGAGATCAGTAAATAACTAGCAATAATAAAGTAAATAGATAGATAACAGAAATTAAACATGCTCGTGAATAATTGCAAAAAGAAAAATATAAATGGAATAAAGGATAACAAGAAATTAAGCCCGCAAGAAAATCCAAAAAAAAAAAGAAGAATTCGGATCGTGGTAGTTAAGAAACTACCCTGATTAGGGCTCTTAATCTTTTAACCAAGCAGATTTATCGATAAAGAACTGAGTCTTTACGAACATCAGATCTAAAAAAAAAAGTAAAAATCAAAGATCAGTTGAGAAGGAACGAAGGTCCTTGTCTGTTTGATCTGTAGAATAATAAATCACTCTTTCTCTCTTTGCATGATAGATGAAAATCTTGGAGGAGATAGATTTTCTTTTGATGGAATAGGCTTATGTAGGTAGATGGTGAAGATGAATCGGGGTCGTAGGAACACTGAATCTCAAGAAAATGAAGGTTAAAGAGATAGAAAAAGATGGGCATCACATCCTCTCCTCGTGGGGCGATTTTGGATCTCTCACCCTCTCCCTCTCGGAGCGATCAACACAAGTGTTTGTGGGAATTGTAAAGTGATTCATTCATTCATTCATGAAAGATACATGGGTTTATATAGGATCCTAGGGATCCTATTTCTTTAGGAATCCTATTTTCTTTACAACAAAAAATCAACCCTCCCAACAAAAAAGTAAAACATTAGTATGATTTCCAAATACAATAATATGTCATATCTATCTTTTATGGAACCATAGGAAAGAAATCAGCCTTTTAACAAAATAAGTAAGAAATCAAGAACTCTTAAGGAATCCTAAGGAAGAAAAGGAACTCCATGTGGGCGCTTAATGCCTGGCACAACTTGGCATGAGGATCCTTGGGCATGGCACATGCTGGCGTGTGTATTTCCTTCCTGGGCATGTGGAGGGTGGTGGCTCCAAAGATGACGTGGACCAAGCTTGCTTCTTTATAATGGTCTCTTTCCAAATAAGGCTCAATCTAAAATAAACCCAAGTATAGTCCTATGGATCCAAAACTAAATACATCAAAAGAACTAATTGATTAAATCAAAAGAATTAGAATAAAATAACTGAAGTAGAGTTATTCTGATATGACTTCTTCAATCCAAATTGAATCTAAATTACGTTGCCGACTTCTGGTGGCTCTGGTGTCCCCACCATTAAGTGCAGTGAGTTGTTTGCAGGTCACCGTGGTGATCTCAGATTTAAGGGACACTTATACCTATATCCTTTGCGAGCAACTCTTGACTGGAGAGCTCCGCAGTTGGATCACATTCAGTGAAATGTATCCCTACACTTCACCTGCATGCCATAATAGTATCTCCATACTTCTTGGTTAAGAGGACAACCAACACTTATAGCACACAACGACCTACACTCGATACGTTGTCGTTCTAGGTAAGAACGAATCATTTGATCGTGAACACGTTTTGAGGACTAAACGACAAATCTTTCTTCGTCGAGTCTAAATAGTCCTAAGGACTTCATCACAGAAGAGTTCATTACAGAAAGATGCACAAAGTGATGAAAAGGCCAAAATAACAAATTTATTTATTAATAATTCAAGTATAATTATATTTAGTTCAACCATCTACAACTTAGATAATTGGCTTTAGGATACAAGTTTCAACAACTCCCACTTAGACTAAAGCCACTCAGAACAGTATCGAATACCCATCTTCCATTTGTGATTATCGAACTCTTTGATTCCTAGAGCTTTAGTAAAGGGGTCGGCCACTTCTTTCCATCGATCTTCTGAAGCTCAATGTCACCTCGCTCCACAATTTCTCGTACAAGGTGGTAGCGACGCGGAATATGTTTGGTGTGCTGATATGCCTTCGACTCCTTCGCTTGAGCTATGGCTCTAGTGCTGTCACAGTATAGCAGAACCGTACCATCCAAGAAGGGTGCCACTCCCAGCTCGTCGATGAACTTCCGCAGCCACGGCTTCCTTCGCAGCATCAGATGCCAGACATACTCCGTCTCGCATATAGAATCGGCTATAGTGTGCTGCTTGGAACTCTTCCAGTAGATCGCTCCACCATTTAGGGTAAACACAAAACCTGACATATTTTTGCTATTATCATGATCTGATTGGAAACTGGAATAAGTATATCCCATAAGTTTCAAGTCAGTATCTCCATAGATGAGCCATTGGTCCTTGGTATTTCTTAAATACTTCAGGATTGTCTTCACAACCTTCCAGTGATTCTCACTTGGGTCAGACTGGTATCTACTCACTATTCCTAGTGAGTATGCAACGTATGGTCTCGTACACATCATGGCGTACATAATAGAACCCACTACTGAAGCATATGGTATTCTACTCATATGCTCTCTCTCTTGAGTTGTCGGACAATTCCTCTTCGAGAGCGAAATTCCATGGCCTATCGGGAGATAGCTCTTCTTGGAATTCTCTATGCTGAACCTCTTCAGCACGATATTAATGTACGTGGATTGGGATAATCCTAGCAACCTTTTAGATCTATCCCTATAGATCCTCATCCCTCGGATGTAGGAAGTTTCTCTAGTCCATGGAGAATTGAGATGACAGTCAAACCTTTATTCCCTGTAATGCAGGGATGTCATTTTCGATTAAGAGAATGTTATCAACATACAGTACAAGGAAGACAACAACAGAACCGTTGGCTCATTTATACACGTAGGGTTCTTCTCCATTCTTAATGAAGCCATATGTTCTAATTACTTTATCAAAACGCATGTTCCAACTCCGCGATGCCTGCTTCAATCCTAGATGGATCTTTGAAGCCTGCACACCTTAGACTCGTCTGTAGATGTGAAACCCTCAGGCTGTATCATATACACCTCTTCATCCAGCTCTCCATTTAGGAAAGCTATTTTCACATCCATTTGCTAGATCTCATAGTCTAGGTATGCTGCTATCACAAGCATGATCCAAATAGATTTGAGCATTGCCACTGGGGAAAACGTCTCGTCAAAGTCAATACCATAATGCTGACGATATTCCTTGGCAATCAAACGGGCTTTATAGGTCTCCACCTTCCCACCTGTACCCTGTTTCTTTTTGAAAATCCACTTACACCTAATGGATTTTCTCTTCAGGTGGATCAATTAGTGTCCATACACTGTTGACCTTCATGGACTCCATTTCGGATTCCATGGCTTTCAGCCACATATCGGAGTCAGACCTCTGCATGGCATCCATGTAGGTGATTGGATCTTCGTCGTTCTCATCGAGTTCGATGGAATCACCGTTTCGGACCAAAAAACCGTAGTATCTGTCCGGTTGACGCGGTACTCTACCGGATCTTCTTGGTGCCATTTCAATAGGCTCTGGATTTGATCTTATCAATCTAGTTCTGCAGGTTCACTAGAATGTGTCGATTTTTTCACCTATCGAACTTCATTAAGTTCAACATTAGAGGCAGCTGTTCCTTCACTAAGGAACTCCTTTTTCAAAAAGACTACTTTATTGCTGACGAACACGTTTTATTCTTCAGCAAGGTAGAAGTAATAACCCCTAGTTTCCTTGGGATATTCTATGAACAAGCATTTATCGGACCTAGATCCAAGCTTTTCTAGTTGCAAATGTTTAACATAAGCTGGACATCCCTAAACCCTAGAGTGAGAGTGTCGGCTTACACCTATTCCATATTTCATATGGAGTCTTTGCAACAGACTTGCTCGGAATATTATTCAAAATAAAACATGCAGTTTCTAGTGCATAACCCCAAAATAAAATCGGCAGACTTGTAAACCCCATCATGGACCGAACCATGTCCAATAGGATTCGATTCCTCCTTTCAGATACACCATTATGCTGTGTTCCAGGAGGGGTCCATTGTGAGAGAATCTCTTTCTCTCCTAGATATGTCAAAAACTCGTTGGAAAGATATTTACCTCGGTCAGACCGAAGAATTTTAATACTCTTCCCAAGTTATTTTTCTACCACATTTCGATATCGTTTGAACATTTCAAACGAATCGGATTTACTCTTCATAAGATAGACATACCCATACCTAGATAGGTCGTCAGTAAATATAATGTAGTAAAATCCACCTCTAGCACATGTGTTCATAGGTCCACATACATCAGTATGTACTAGACCTAGAAACTCAGTGGCCCGCTCACCCTTTCCAGTAAAAGGTGATTTGGTCATCTTACCAAGAAGACATGACTCACAGGTATTCAATAATTCATAATTATCAATGTCAAGGATATGCTTCTTGACTAACCTGTTAATCCTATTCTTGTTTATATGACTGAGCCTACAGTGCCAAAGATAAGCATTAGTGACATTATCTAGTTTTGGCCGTTTATTCGACGTGTACATTGCACTAATAGGCTGTGATAAAATATAAATATCATTTCTTAATTGTCCTTGCATTATTGTAACATCATTCATAATGATATTGCAATAATGTCCCTTTATTGATAAACTATAATCATCTTGGGCCAAAAGCCTCACGGATATTATGTTCATTATAAAAGATGGACAATAGTGACAGTCACTTAAAATGACATTATTATTTTTGAAAAATAGTTCAAGAGTTTCCAATGCTAGGACTGGAACTTGACTTCCATCTCCAACATTAAGAAATCTATCATCATTCTCAAATTTTCTACCAATTTGAAGTCCATGCAATGAATTGCATTAATGAATCGAACTCCCGGTATCTAATACCCAGGTAGATGTATCATATACGGAGAAATTGCAAGGTGTTATCATATAATAGCCTTGACTAGCAACCACTTGCTGATTTCTTCTGTTCATCCTATTTGGGTTCAGAGGACAATTTCTTTTTGGGTCTGCCTTATTAGGGTCAACACTAGACTCCTTGTTCTTAGGTTCTAAACACTTGCCACTGTCCAACAGTGAACGGAGCAGACTAACTCTAGCCATTCTAATTATCTGAAAGAAAAATATGAAACCTTATTAGTACTTGAATTAATTAATCCTAAAGACTTGGACTTTAGTCTAAAGGTTCTCCCACTATTTTTAACGAATTGGTAGCCTCTACCACCAATTCAAAGAATTACACTAACTCCTTAGCGGGTATTGGAATCCACATAGACTACATATAGGCTCAAGGAAAGCTCTGGCTAACCCATGTGCATCTACAGGTAGGTTCACAACCAATTATTTCACTATTAAGAGAGTGCGACCTAATCATCATATGATGTACAGTAATTCCAATATCCAAATAAACATCAGGTGTAAGGCACCTCCAATGTTCACTCAGAAAATTGGATCTATTACTATTCATCTTAATGGGAGGTAATGATTTGGTTATCCCCATAACTTAGTCATTTTAAGAACCTAATAATTTAGAGGATTTAGTTTACATGTGATTTAAGGATAGAAAGGACACAGACCAAATTTCTCCTACTGACTTCATCAAGTCAATAGGTCAGGACTAGGATCAATTTAAGTCCATGGGCACCTAGTTCAGTCATACTGATTGAAATCAGTCAAACTGATTTCTAGTGACATGGGTTAGTCCGAATCACCAAATGATCTAATCAAATCTCAATCGACCATGTCGATCAGGTAAGTGAGATCAGTGGAAGGGATATGCTATTAACTCGTCAAAGATCGAATTAGTGCGAGTAGCTCCCAATTAAAAACCACTGGTTTAAACTGCCAAACTTACCTTAGACACCAACCGATTAATTAGGTTTAATCTGATCAACCTAGTAATTTCGGACTTAACCGCGTAGCCATGAATCAAGTCCATCTTAGTCTAGTTAAAGACATGGACTCGTCCAACTACAACTATTGGAGTTGATTCTAGAGTGTCTTTGACCTAATCTACTTCAACACTTGGTTAGATTTGATCAATTACTCTAGATTAATCCCTTCTTTAACTAATCTTAGGTCTAACCCAATTTATGGACCTAATTCATCTAACCCTTTAACCCACAATCTTATGATTTTGTTTTAGGATCTTAATTCACAATTCTAGACCCTATGAACAATACTTAATTTTTTAATTAAGTTTTTGGGCTGATGGGTCAGGGTTCGACATTTCGAAAATAGTTTTCAAATTTTGAAAGGTTTTCATTTTCTATTTTCTAAATGGGTCGACTCATTTCAGAAACGCGTTGGCTCGTTTCTCAAACAGCAACCTATTGCTAGTTTTAAATAGAAAATAAAACATAATAAAAATTAAACTATGAATCAACCTTTTAGATTTAATCTAAAACACATTCATATTTAATTTTTTAATTGAAATAATTTTAATCATTAAAATCTTTTCACTGTTCATTTTCATGAATGAGTTCACGGTGGCACCCCTACCGCCATAAGGGATCCACATTGAATGGGAGGAGATGGCCTTTAAACCATAGTTGTCCCTTATGACCGGACGGCTTGGTGGCTCATTCATTCTCGATTACTAAGTTATCTGGATTAAGCATATCAAATATACTAACATTTAATTTCTAATTACATATTAGACATGTCAATCAACCTTGCTCTGATACCATTATAAGGAAATCGCGTAGGGTTTAAGCATGCATTTTTGAAACTTTTTCGAATAAAATAGCAGCGGAAGTAATTATAATCAAATATTAATCTACTGCATGCATTGATCTAATCAATTTAAATCCTACTCTGAATCTAGACATGCTAATATGTAATTTAAAATTTAAATATGATTGATCAGCAAATCGAATCTGCTGAGTGATACGAGTTTAAAACTCGATACCTTTTCGCAGATAGCTGATCACCGTAATCTGAATCCATCGGATAATGTTCTGGTGTCGCACCGCAGCCGCACACGTGTTCGACCTCTATGGTTGGTCCACACGGAGTCCTGGTCCCGATCAACCCCACTAGAGTGCTAGCTCCTTGCCAGGGCCTTCAATGGCTGATCGCGATCGATCCAATTGATCGCCTTTTTTTTGATCTCCTAGACACTTTAAAAATCAAAACATGTGTTTCGGAGGATGATGAAGTGGTGTTTCAAATTTGATGGCGATCCGATGCTCACAGCACTCGATCTCTCCACCCGAACTCAGGGTCCCAACCCTAGGGTTTCACTCGGCCCAAAAACCCTGATGCACTGAAAACCCTCTCATGCCCTTTCTGTGTGGAGTTTTTTCATGAAACAAGTTTTTATAGAAAGATAACTTTCAAATCTATAAACCCTATTTAGATCATATCTAAAAATTGGGTGTCTTTGGATACGAAAATCAGAAGAGAATAGAGACATGAAGGAAAAATAAAGTGCTATAGGATTCTGCTCACCTTCACTCTAGGATTTTTTCGCCCAAAACCAATGCCCAATTACTTTCAAATTTTTACCACGGAAAGGTAAGCCCTTAGGCTTCACGCACAAAAATTCTCATAATTTATTGCATGAAAAATAAGTGAAAATTCTGTGGAGTGGATAGGTTACGATTGGTTGAACTAATTTCAACCAAATTTTAGTATTTGAATTCAAATAGGGTCTTATCCTTTTCCAATGCCTATCCCAGAGGATGACGAGCAGAAGGACTCTCCTTCTGCTCGCCCTCAATCTGAAATCGCCCAAAAAAATGTGCGACAAAAGATAGGTAGGCGTGGAGAATAGATAAGGAAGAGTTAGGTTTTTCATATTTCAAACCAAGTTGAATTCAAAATTCAACTTAGTTTGAACTAGTCCGACCCATGGATCGGGTCAAAGGCAGAAGATAGGAAGGGCGCACATTCATTTCTGCGTGACAAATCTCATGCAAAATTCAGAGGAGGGCATGGGTCAAGGTGGAAAAGTCAAATATGGTGGGCGCTAAGGAGAATTTAAATTCAAATCTCATTTGACTTAGTTCTAATTGGTTTCAACCAAACCAATTAATTTGGATCTAATTAGATTAGGTTAAACCAACCAAATTAGGCTTAACCCAAACCAATAAATTTCTAATCAAATTAGAAATTAATTAGGTTCAGCCCCTGATCAAATCAGGATCAAATCTCTCATAACGATTAGGTCATCTCACGACCAGATTAGGTCAAACTCAATCGAATCAAATTCAATCATAGTTAATCGAATCCTCATTGCTCAATCAAATTAAGCTAATAAGCAATCAAATTGCTAATTAATCCTCCAATAAACAGAGAGTCCCAATCGGGTGGGTGTCTGGGCATCAGAGTCCCATCAACATGATATTCTTAAAGATTCCCAAACCAGTGGGACTCTTGAACCCAGTGTCCCAAATGAATCAAACTCGTGATCATAGAGTCCCAGACCAGTGGGACTCTTGATAAGAGAGTCTCAAATGAGTAGGACTCAGAGTCCCAGTCGGGTGGGTATCTGGGCATCAGAGTTCCATCAACATGAAACTCCTGAAGAGTTTCAAACCAGTGGGACTCTTGAACCCAGTATCCCAAACGAATCGAACTCACAATCATAAAGTCCCAGACTAGTGGGACTCTTGATCAGAGAGTCCCAAATGAGTAGGACTCAGAGTCCCAGTCCACTAGGACTCTTGATCGCAGTGTCCCAATCCAGTGGGACTTTTGACCATAGAGTCCCAGGTCATCAGGACTCTCGATCAGAGAGTCTCGGACACGAAGGACTCAGAGTCCCAATCCAGTGGGACTCTTGGTCATAGAGTCCCAGTCCAGTGGAACTCTTGACCACAGTCTTAGATCGTCGAGACTCAATATCAGCCATCAGATCAGGTAGAAACTTCTATTGTGTGACCACAGAGTCTTAGATCATCGGGACTCAATATCAGCCATCAGATCAGGTAGAAACTCCTATTGTGTGTGATCCCATAGGTTCGAATCCTAAGTTGATAGCACAGAAACTAATTTGCTGTACCAATCGATGTGACCATCTAGCAATGGTTCCCGATGTTCGGATAAGTCAAATAATTGCAATGCAACATCGACGAACTTGTGGCATATGGTTACTGTATAATTCATCCCCTTGACCTCGATGCTCAAAGGACGATCTAGGATTTACTGTCAATTCTAAAATTCATCTACGGTGTATTTCAAAACTTAGTGTCCATCACATGGACAACTTCGGCCGAGGGTTTGCTAAATTGAAATACAATGATGCACTTGCTCCAACACTTAGAGGGGTCAATCCCATCTTGACTTACACACCGACAAGCCAAGTAGTTGACTGCATCCAGTAGCCTTCCATCATTGAATTAGAAATTCAGGTAGTCCGGTACCTAAGTGCAGTGAGTTGCTTGCAGGTCACCATGGTGATCTTAGGTCTAAGGGACACTTATGCCCATATCTTTTGCGAGCAACTCTTGACGGTAGAGAGCTCCGCAGTTGGATCACGTTCAGTGAAATGTACCCCTACACTTCATCTGCATGCCATAACAGTATCTCTATACTTCTTGATTAAGAGGACAATCAACACTTATGGCACACAACGACCTACACTCGATACGATGTCGTCTTGGGTAACAACGAATCATTTGGTCGTGAACACGTTTTGAGGACTAAATGACAAATCCTTCTTTGTCAAGTCTAAATAGTCCTAAGGACTTCATCACAGAAGAGTTTATTACAGAAAGATGCACAAAATGATGAAAAGGCCAAAACAATAATTTTATTTATTAATAATTCAAGTACAATTACATTTAGCTCAACCATCTACAACCTAGATAATTGGCTTTAGGATACAATTTCCAACAGGAACCAAAGGCACACTAGCGGACCAAACACATTCTGCATTGCTACCACCTTGTCTGGAAGATCGCGGATCGAGGTGATGTCGAGCTTCAGAAGATCGATGGAAAAAAAAACCTAGCCGATTCATTTACTAAAGCCCTTGCAGTAAAGAAGTTTGATGATCACAAGTCGAAGATGGGTATACGATATTGTACCGAGAGACTTTAGGATAAGTGGGAGTTGAAAATTGTCCTAAAGCCAATCATCAGCCTGTTGACGGTTGAGCTCTTTCATGTAAATGTATAGGAATTGATAATTAATAAAATGTTATTTGGCCATTTTCATCATAAATGTGTACATCTTTTAATAAACTCCTATGTTGTAATGAAGTCCTTAGGACTATTTAGAATCGATAAAGAAGGATTTATCGTTTAATCTTTAAACTTGTTCGCGACCAAACGATATGCTATTACAAGGACGATAGTAATATCAAGTATAGATCGTTGTATGCTATATAGGTTGTCCTCTTAAACAAGAAGTGTGGAGATATTGATATGGCATATTGGTGAGATATAAGAGTATATCTGCACTGAACATGACCACACCAGAGCATTCTGCTATCAAGACTTGTTCTGAAGGGATATGGGCATAAGTGTCCCTCAAATCTAAGATCACCACTTGCAAGCAACTCATTATACTTTGGTGCCGGACTACCTGAATTTCTAATTTAGTGACGGAAGGTTTTTGAGTGCAGTCAAGTACTTATTAAGTCGATGCGTGAGTCAAGATGGGATTGACCCTTTTAAGAAAAATTGGAGATAGTGCATCACTGTACTGGCGCAATACATGTGATGGATTCAAAATTTGAAATACAATGTGGATGACTTATTTAGGATTGACAGTTAAATCCTAGATCATTCTCTAAGCATTCAGGGTCAAAGGGATGATCATATTCTAGTAGGTTCTGAATGTTGCTTTGCATATATTCGACCTATCCGGACGTCGGGTAACATTGCTAGATGGTCACTTCGATTGATACAAGAATTTGTTTTTGTGCTACTGGCTTAGGTTCGAACCTATGGGGTGATATTCATAAGAAATACCTGTTTGATCATGTGGCTAATCGAGAGTCCTATCAGATTGGGATTCTATGATCAAGGGATCGAGAGTTCCATCGGACTGGGACTATGATCAGGAGTTCCACTGAGCTAGGACTCTGTGATCTGGAGTCCTACTGAGCTAGGACTCTGTGATCTAGAGTCCCACTGAGTTGGAACTCTATGATCAAGAGTCACATTGGACTAGACTCTATGGTCAGGAGTTCCATTGGATGGGTACTTTATGACTAGGAATTCTACTTGATTGGGACTCTTTCATTGGAGGATTAGTTAGCAATAGGATTGCTAATTAGTCCTATTTGATTGAGCAATGAAGTTTGGATCAAATCTAATTGAATTGGATTCAATTTAGTTTGACCCGATTAGGTTATGAGATGACATAATTGCTAAGGGAGATTGGTTCCTAATTTGATCGAAACTTTGACTCGATCAAATCCTGATTTGATTAGGATTTAATTAAGTCAATTTAAATCCTAATTGGATTGGGTTTAATCTTACTAATTTGGTTCTAATCTGGTTGGAATCAAATAAAGAAAGAAGAGTCCAAACTAGTGGGACCAATCCATGTGCCAACTCCCTTTCTGCGCCATCTTTTTTCACACCTTTTATTTTTCTCACACAAATATTGATTTGCATGTGAGAGAAGGTCCGCGCCTAGCCTTTACCACACCCCTTATGGATAGGATTTCATTGGTTTCAAATTCTAATCCAAAAGAGTTTGGATTGTATGAGAAACATAGTTTAGCTCTATCCAAATGCAGTCGGCCACTTTATTTAAGCCTTTTTCTCTTTGTGTGCCGCTTCTAATCCTATTTCCATGAAAAATATCAAAGAGAAGAGGCGGAAAACCATCAGGGAGCATGAGGTTTTAGGGTAGAAAGCCATCTAAGGCATGTGAGAAAGAGAAGAGGTCCTTCTCTAAGGGTGAGAGACCTAGACCTAGTTCTAGGGTTTTATTTTGGGAGAAAAATAAGAGAAAGCTTGTTTCCCTTGTTCTTCTTTCTCCTCCCACATCCTCCAGTGACTCCTCTTTGACTTTAGAAAGTCCGAGAGGTTCGAAGATTGAGAAGAGTTCAAATCAGCCCATCATACGATTTTTGCACGATTTAGCAGTCCCGGGACATCGGATCAACGCAGAACTTCGAGTGGACGATTCATAGAGGTCGGATACCTTGTGTGGCTGTGAGGAACCTTCAGATCTTTACATCTAGAAGTTATTTCATTGGAGATCAGCGACTTGCGATCAGGTATAAGGTTCGAAACCTTAGCCGTTAGATCTAAAAGTTAGATCTAGGTTTCTACATCGATGTGATCGATGTTAGGTTTTTATTTTTTCAGATTTTTATGTATACTATTTTTCATGTTATAGATCCTTAGGTAGGTATTTCTGATCTGATCTTAAGCATATAAAATAAATTAAAATATTTAATTTTTTATTTGTGTTAAAAAATTTTAAAATATGCTTAGAATGCCTGTAGGATTTTCTTCAATATGGTTATAACCATACTAAAAATATAACATGTTATATTTCTTCTCTAACACTCCCCTTGAAGCTAGAGTATATATATCAAATATTCTCAGCTTGGTATATAAAGAAGAAAAACGAGTAAACTCAAGAGCCTTGAAAAGGATATCAACCAACTGATCCTTTGACATTGTGTGGAAAGTAACAATCTTTCCTGATAGAACAGCATCTCGAATGAAGTGACAGTCGACCTCAAGATGTTTATTCCATTCATGAAAGATAGGATTGTTTGCAATGTATATAGCAGACTGATTGTCATAATGCATCACCATAGGCTCATAACAAGATACACCAAGTTCTCTTAACAAAAAATTGACCCATATCATCTCAGAAACTATGTGAGCCATCGCTCTATACTCAGTCTCAGCACTTGGACGGGCCACTATAGTTTGTTTTTTACTTTTCCATATGACAAGATTTCCTCCAACAAAGATGCAAAAATCTGATGTGGATCTCCTGTCACTCATCGAGCCAGCATAGTCAGCATTAGAATAGGTTTCAATTTGTAAATATCTATTTCTTTTATATAAAAGGCATTTCTCTAGGGCTCTCTTAATATAATGCAATATTTTTAACACAGTATCCTAATGACATATCTTAGGCTTTTGCATATACTGACTAACTACCTCCACTACGAAGGAAATATCGGGTCTTGTGATTGTCAAATAGATAAGCTTCCTTGCTAGTCTATGGTACCGAGTGACATCCACAAAATCATCTCCAGAATCATTAATCTTTGATGGTAATTAAGAATCAATAGGAGTAGAACTTGATTTACAACCAAGCCGGTCTCCATCAATAAATTAGTGGCATATTTTCTTTGAGAAAGAAACTTCTTGCGACCCATATGCCACTTCAATTTCTAGGAAATACCAAGGCTGGCCCAAATTTTTGGTGACAAAATGATTCTCTAAGTGTTCTTTGACCCAAACAACCTCATCATAATCACCTGTCAAAAGAATATCATCCACATACACAGTAAGGACAACCAATCCTAAGGTCGTTTGCTTCACAAAAATTGAGTGATCAGACTGGCTGCAATGAAGTCCAATTTTGTCGAATGCCAACTACTTGGCAAAACTTGTCAAACTAGGCTCTTGGACTCTGCTTGAGGCAATAAATAGCTTTCTTTAGCTTGCAAACTCTCTCTCTGAGCAACATAACCAGGAGGTTGTTTCATATATACAATCTCAGACAAATCTCCATATAAAAATGCATTACTTACATCCATCTGATGTAGTTTCCAGTCTTGATTAATTGCAATGGAGAAGAGAATTCGAATTGAGTTGAGACGAGCAACTGGAGAAAAGGTCTCAAAATGGTCAACACCATAGATTTGGGTGGATCCTTTAGCAGCAAGATGGGCCTTAAAACGCTCCACAGTGCCATCAGATTGGTACTTGACTACAAAGACCCATCGACATGCAACAGGATGAACACCAGATGGTGGTGATACTAACTCTCAAGTGCCATGACTAACTAGAGCGCCATCTCTTCATCCACGGCCTGTCTCCATCTGGAATCAGACTGAGCCTCTTGGTAGGTCCTGGGAATAGATATGGAAGATAGAGATCCAACAAAAGATCGAAAAGAAGGTAGAAGATAATCAAAAGTCATGGAGGTAAATATTGGATGCAAAGTACAAGATCGTTTACCTTTTCGTAATGCAATGGGCAAATCTGAATCTGAGAGATAGTCAGCAGGAATCTCAGATGGAGATGACATAGTCGGTAGTGGTAAACATGGAGGAGCTCTTTTCCTATGATGATTGTAAACCTTCAAAGGTGGAGAAGTAGAAGTACTATAAGATGGAGCTATGGGAGTATTAGGAGGAGCAATAGGTGGTAGAGAAACACTAGATGACTCGAAAGAAATGGGAAAGAATGGAGTGGTCTCAAAGAATGAGACATCAGTAGAGACAAAGTGTTGTCTAGAAAGAGAATCATAACATCGGTATCCTTTCTGAGTATGAGCATATCCCATAAAGATACAACAAACAGATCGAGGAGACTTGTCTCACTAGGTCCAAAGAGATGAACGAAACACAGGCATTTAAACACTTATGGGGTGAGTGAGAAGAGATCCGCAGAGGGATAGAGAATGAAAAATGGAGATTTTCCATCCAATATACTTGATGAAGCCCTATTTATAAGATAACATGCTATAAGAACAGCATCACCTTAGTAAGGTTTAGGTACTTGCATATGAAACATAAGAGTCCGCACCATATTTAAAAGATGTGTATGTTTTCTTTTAGCAACTCCATTTTACTGAGAGATGCAAGGACATGTTTGATGTATTATACTATGAGAAGCACAATTTATACTATATTTTTTCTCTGACAAACATAATTCTAACATGCAATTTATACATGTTTATACCTTATGTCACGTCCTTGACCTGAAATCATGAGTCAATGGTTATGGCAACCGCCGCATACTCATGGAAACCTCTTTCTACAAGTAAGGCATTGCAAATACGATATTAATGCATCATAGTGAAATTAATTTAAATAACTAAAAGTCAAAATTCAATTACTTAACCACTCTAATGGATAACCAAATTTAGAAGTCTTACATCAAATAAAACTCCACTAAAAATTTAAAATAATAATATTAGACCTAAGTTCAACAATATTGATCGTGCTAAATCACGCTTCTAGTCTCACTCCCAAGTGATATCCACGTTCATAGTTAAGTATCTGAATCTGAAAATAAAAGAGAGGTAATGAGCTCGATAGCTTAATAAGTAATGAATATCTCAACTAGACATTTCAGATATTATCATAAGATATGATAGTTAAAAACAAATACGGTGAATAAACATAAGAATATATACTATGCTAACTTATGCAAATTAGATTCTTCAAATATTTATATACAAACATAATCATAAACTCAATTCGAAATAAATTAGATATACTCAACAGCCTTTGACTACGACCACATTTATACCTTGTGGCAGGACCAGAGCTCAATATAATTAGAGTGCCAATGCATAACCCCCATTGACAGGGTCCACTAAATGCTAATGTATAACTCCCATTGGTTGGGTCCACTGATACCAATGCACGACCCTTATTGGTAGGGTCCACTGAATACCAATGCACAATCTCCGTTCGCAAAGTTCATTGAACACCAATGCATAACTCCCAGGGTCCACTGAATATAATTAGGTTGAGAGTTCAAATCCAATGTATCAACGAAAATACCTTTGTAAGATAACATATATGTCATAGTTCCAGTCAACATATGCATATTTCATAACAAATTAATAAATCATAATATTCCAAAAATCTCAAATTTGCAGATTACTCCATTCAAATAGAGTTTCATAAATTATGCATAATTCAAAGACCAATTATTTGCTTTCATAATAAATTATAAAATATCTCGAATGGAGCATTACTTGCCTCTATAGAACACTGAATGGATAGATTTAATCCTGAGAGGGTTCTTCAGAATTTATTATTCAAAATATATTTTTGCATTAATTTTAATTCATAATTAATTAAAAATAAAATCATAAATTAAAATTTCTTATAGGATCGAATTGGAAATTGGGTCTGCCACATAGGTGGGAGTGGTGCAAGTAAGCCTTAGACCTAAGATCACCATGGTACTTTATGTATATGGATCTGTCTTGATCTATATCCTAGCATGACTCTCTGAGATGTGTATGTTCTAGGCATGGTAAAGTGCGTATGGAGGTTGTAAGTGGTCAACAAGGAATTGGTCACTTCTTGTAAGAGGAGAGAACATTCTATGTGATTTTATAAGATAATGACTCGGGAAGTCTTTGGCTAAAGTAGGATGAAATTAGAAAGAGTTTCTAATGTTTCATCAACCGAGTTATCATCATTAGATCAGGGTACATATGGATAAGTATTTGTGCTTAACATGATTCCATGCTTATGGTTTATTTAGGATGTTATGTGATCGAAGGATTGAATTGCATGGTAACTTTTCATGGAAGGACGTTTTGGTTATTCCACTGGGATGTTCTGGGCATGGTGAAGTGTGCGTGGAGGTTGAGTGGTTAACAAGAAATCAATCACTTCTTGTAAGAGGAGAGAACATCCTATATGATCTTATAGGATGATGACTTGGGAAGTCTTTGGCTAAAGCAGGATGAAAATTAGAAAGTTTCTAATATTTCATCAATGGAGTCATCATCATTAGATCAGGATACATATGGATAAGTATTTGGGTTTAACATGATTTCATGCTTATGGTTTATTTGGGATGTTGTGTGATCGAAGGATTGAATTGCACAGTAACTTTCCATCGAAGGATGTTTTGATTATTTCACTGAAATTTTACATCTTCAGGATCGTCATGATATGTTGCTAGACGTCAATCTTGACTTGTAAGTTCTTATGAATTAAAGAGTTCAATTCAGTAATTAATTAGGAGGGTTCTAATTAATAAAAGTGATTGGGCCATAAGTTAATTAATTAGTTAATTAATGTGTTTGGGCTCTAAGACAATTAATTAGGAAATCTAATTATTAATGCACTTGGGCTTAACATGTCTTGGGCCTAATTAATTAGAAGAGTTCTAATTAAGTTAGGTGGACATGAGCTTGGGCCTGCTGTTGGCTAGATGTGGAACCCAATGGATCACACACTTATGGAATCACTATCAAAGACTTAAGATTAGTAGGTTATTCAATTTGGGCCTTGGAGGATCTAATTGAATAAATTACTAAGGTTATGGGTTTATGAGAGTCCTAGAGGGCTATAAATAAACATGCTAACACATGTTTCAAACCTTAGAACAACCACATGCCCCAAAAGAGCTCACACCCCAAAAAAGCTCATGCCAAGAGGGAGGTTGGGCTCCTTGAGAAGGGATTTGGCTATAGTGGTTAGGGAGAAAAGTCCTTGATCGATTCTTGTGTGGACTAGCATTGGAGGGCATTCGATCGGATGCCTAGTGGAAATCAATCAAGCAACAATCTAAGATCTTCTTAGAAGTATTTTTATTCTTCTCTTTTGTTTGATTGCTATTTAGTTTATGTTTGATTATAATCATCAAGATGATCTTAGTTTTGGATTCGGATCATGTGTTTTCAATTGTTGAATCTTATGTAAAAATTTTAAAAGTCTCATTTTTTGCGGTGCATTTGAATCCCAATAGAAATACTATGCCTGCCTCTACTGATGGTCTCCCTGACTAAGAAGGTCCTCTTGAACTCGGACTCTCCCCTAGTGGTTACAGAGCTGTACCTGATTTGTAGCATGATGGTCCAGATTGTTCTCTATACCCGGCTAGCTCTTCTAGCTAGTATTGATCATCCAAACTTGCCTGAATGGCAGTCTTAATCTATGTCTCATCATCTAGAGTGGAGGCTTCCTCTGACTCTTTGGAGTGATAGGAAGGTGGCTTTATGGCTCGACGATCCACCTCCATCCTCTTCTGCTTTGCTCTCTCCTTCATTGCTTTGAAATCAGTGAAGTCCTTCATTAGTTGTTGGACCTCCTATGGATATTTCCAGGACATGGCTACATCAGAATAACCATATCTTGAACGAGGTCAATATGAGAATATCATTCCTAATTAAGGGGATGTCATCTACGTATAATACGATGAAGACAACAGCGCTCCCACTGACCTTTTTGAACATACATGGCTTCTCATTCTTAATGAAACCAAACGATTTGATCACATCATTGAAATGAGCATTCCAGCTTCGAAATGCTTGCTTAAGTCCATAGATAGACCTTTGGAGCTTGCAAACCTAGTGATCACTATCACTGGAGTTGAAACCAAGTGGCTATTCTATATAGATATCTTTCCTAAGATATTCATTTAAGAACGTCGTTTTCATATCCATTTGCCATATTTCGTAATCGAAATATGTTGCAATGGCAAGCGGTGTGCGGATGGATTTAAGCATGGCTATTGATGAGAAGGTATCTTGATAGTCAATGTCTTCGCATTGACTATACCCTTTCACCACTAATCTAGCTTTGAATGTCTCCATATTCTCATTTGCACCAATTTTTCTCTTAAAGATCCATTTACACTTAATAGGTACAATACCTTCAGGTGGATCTACCAAGATCCAGACTTAGTTCGAGCGCATTGAGTCAATTTTTGACTTCATTACTTCTTGCTATTTCTCGGAGTCGATATCTGATATCGTCTTGTCATAGGTTTTGGGATTATCTCTATGAACTTCATTTCCTATGAGGAACATTTTCTTTACATCCTCTGAAATAATATCTAAGTATCTCTTAGGAGGACGGAAAACCCTACTTGACTTACGAGGTGGAGGAGAGAGGGTGTGGATCGGCTCAGACTGACTAGGTTCCTCAAGTTCCTTGGCTCGTTGCTCTTCGGATACTTTCTCCTCAAGCTTGATCTATTTTTCCATGCCTCCATCTTGAATAAACTATTTTTCAAGAAAGATTGTATGTCGACTCACCATCACATTATGATTCTTTAGAAGATAGAAATAATATCCCAAAGACTCCTTAGGATATCCGATAAATCGAGCTCTAAGGGATTTAGATTCTAACTTGTCCGCCTGTTGTCTTTTGACATGGGCCGAACAATCCCAAATCTTGAGATGACTCAAACTCAGTTTCTTACCATACCACATCTCATATGGTGTGGTAGGAATGATTTTAGAAGGAACCCTATTCAGTACATAAATAGCATCATAAGACTGTCCCCAAAGGTAATCGAGAATGTCTGTGAAGCTCATCATGGAACGGACCATATCTAATAGGATCCGGTTTCTCCGTTCTGAAATTTCATTGAGTTAAGGCATTCCAGGCAGAGTCCACTGAGAGACTATGCCATACTCCTTAAGATAGTCTAGTAATTTCCGACTAAGGTATTCACCTCGATCTGATTGAAGAATCTTAATAGGCTTTTTAGTTTGTTTTTCTACTTCATGTTTGAATTCTTTGAATTTTTCAAAGGCCTTAGACTTGTGATGCATAAGGTACACATACCCATACCCAAAAAAATTATCGATAAAGGTAATGAAGTAGACAAAACTGCCTCTGGCCGACACATCAAATGGGCCGCAAACATTTGTATGCACCAGAGCAAGTAACTCTATGGTCCTTTCCCCATATCCCATAAAGGGCAGCATGGTCATTTTGCCTTGAAGGCATGACTCATAAATCGGATATGACTCGAAAGTCAATGGATCCATTAGTCCGATTTTCTCCAATTTGTTAATTCTATCTTCTGCTATATAACTTAGCCTAATGTACCATAGGTACTTTTCATTTATACTATCTCTAGATCGTTTAGATCCTATGGCATTCACATTTTGCTCGACATAATTAACAAGTACATCAACATGTAACTGATAGAGATCGTTAATTAAGAAACAATTTTCAATTTTATTTCTTTCATAAAGAATAATACCATGGTCCTTATTAAAACTAATTACATATCCATTCTATGCTAAACAGGAGATAAACAGGAGATAGAAATTAGATTCCTGCTCGTAGTAGGTACAAAATAGCAGTCCCTATGTTCTAAGATACTCCCAGACGGTAATCGTACAGGGCACGTTCCCACAGCCACAGCAGCAATCTTTACTCTATTTTCAACACGTAGGATCATCTTGCCGTCCCTCAACCTCCTGCTATCCTCAAAACCTTGCAAAGAAGTGCATAAATGAGCACTAGATCCAGAGTCAAGCACCCAACTGAATGCAGAAAAAACCATTAGGTTCGTCTCAATGATAAGCATACCTTCAGAAGGTCCTTTCCTCTTATTCTTTAGGTTTGCGCCACATAAGTTGGGCAGTTTCGCTTCCAATGACTAACGGAGTTGCAGTGAAAACACTTTTCTTTCTCCGCAGCCTTCTTCGGCTCTGTCTTCTTCTTCTTCTTCTTTCTCTCCATCTTCTGCTTTTTTGCAGACTTCTTCCCACAGGACTTTCTCTTAGAAGAAGTTCGCTCCACGGTAAGAATAGAGCCCCTTAAACTCTTCAAGGTTCCTTTTACAGTCACCAGCATGTTCATCAACTCAGCCAAGGTGCATTGGATCTTATTCATATGGAAGTTTACTATAAACTGTCCATATCAATCAATCAAGGACTACAGAATCAGATTAATCTGCAGGTTCTTATACATCGACATTCTGAGTTTCTCAAGCTCCTCCAAGTTTTTGATCATCGATAAGTAATAATCATGGACCGACTGCTCATCATGCATATATGCTTTGAAGTCTCTTGGACACTTCGTAGCGCGCTGCACGGCTCTGCTCACTTTACAACTCTTGTAGGTGAGTTGGTATTTGACTGGTAGTTTTCATGTCTTCGTGTTAGCGCTGCAATTCATTAGACATTGGCCAACACGTAGCACCTGACCTTATTGTCATCATCCAGCCACTTTTCATGAGACACTCGGATCAGTGGTCGGATAAGCTGGTGGAAGGGGAAGGTGCTGGTCTAAGACATAGGTCAGCTTTTCGGAACTCAAAACTATTTTTAAGTTCCGAAGCCAATCCTTAAAATTGGATCCGGTCAGATGGTTGGTCTCTAGAATCCTGGCTAGGGGGTTTGAAGCAGACATTTTTCTGTAGAGAGTTAAAGTTTCTAATTAGATTTGTATTTGACTTAATCAATTTATTTTAGAAATTTCATTTTTAAAATAAATTTGGGCTTCCACTATTTTTTTTGGATCCCCACACTTCCTTGGAAGAGATGCAAAAATCTCCACGATCAAAGATTTTTAATGGATGGTGAGGTCCCACCGATTGGCTCACTACCTCACCTAATAGTTATTGGTGATGAGTTAGCCGATGAGTGGACAACTCGTCCAATGTTTCTCTAAACATATTGCACTCAACTTTGGTCTCTAATTCATGTAGCTTACCGTATCCAGAATATTGCTCCATTCCTTAGTTAAGTTAGACCCACTATTTGCACGAAATGGATTCGTGATTAGGACCCTCAACGTATCCAAAATTTTGAGCCCAACCCTTGTTAGATATATGTGCCCTAGAAGCCAGAATTGGCTGACACTTGTAATACACCTCTAGGGGCAAAATTGTAATTTTGACTATAATGAATAAAATGGGTTATTTTCCATCACATGTGTATTTAGTGTCTGTGATACATCCTTTGAGTTAATGGTAATGATAATTCATATTTTCAAGAGTTGAAAATTTAAGACATGAATAATCATTGTTAACTCATAAAATGCTCCCGACCATAGGATCATCACGAGGATGGTGATTGATCCGGAAGGTTGGTGTACAATCGCTTCTCTTTAGTAGATGAGTCTTGAGTCTACGGTGTGGAGACACCGGAGCGAGAGTACAGGTACTCGTTAGAGAATGAGGGCACTGAGCGTGACCACCTCGAGTAGTCATTAGGAAGTCTACCTTCTCGTCAATGACTGACTCGATGCTGCAGTAGTGTGTCTGGTTCTTTGACCTGAGGTGCATCGGCAGTTCACCATTGAGGGTGTTATAGTTTGACTACACCATTACTCGGTCTCCTAGCCATATGGAACCCTGAGGTGTATGTTGGCTATAGCATGTTCATTGTAGGAACTGGATGGCATCAAGATGGAATCTATCTACCTCGGTGGTAGAGGAGCAGCCCTATGATAATCATGAGAATCAAGTCCAGAAGTCCATGGCCATGGCAGAGTGAAATAATAGAAAGAGTTTCTATTTAGATTTTCACATCGAACTCGAATCGAATGATTACATCATATGACAGAGACTAGGGTTTGACGAGTTTACCTTAACCCTAATCTGATCGGGGCTCAAGATAGAAGAACTTAATCACACAGGTAGCTGCACCAAGAGGTTCACATTCAGCTCTGATGGGTTGCCACCATATACTGCTAGGTGTCACTGATGGATTTTGGGAGCAATTAGAATGATTTAGATGATCGATCATTCTAGTTGTTCGAATCAGAAGAGTTCTGATCCATCGAAAGGAGTTTCGATGATGTCGATGATAGAGATCATGACATATCCCATTACCATACAGAACTGAACCTAACTGGATCACACAAACAAGGGTTTGAATTTGGTGATCATCAATTGAACTGGTCTAGTTCAATTAGGTTCAAGGAAATCGTGCTAGCACTCGATTGAACCTAACGTTCTTCTTTTGCTATCATAAATAAGTTGTCCTGACTGAGCCAAAGGAGTTTGTGCTCAATCAGAGGCCTTCATATGGTCTGACTGGAGGTTGTCCAAGTCAGAAAAGGTTGTCTTATTTTGTAAGACATTACCTGCCATTTTTGGTCACCTGCCATTTCTTGTTCTTTGACTTTGGTCAAAAGTCTACCTTTGACTGGTCAAATGTTGACCATTGACACTTTGACTTTTGACCACATGTCACGCACCTATTGGAGAGCTGGTGGGGGCTTGTCCCCCTGCTAGAACCTGGCAAGGAAGAGGGCGCACGCCACCCTTGGCGTGTGCCCAAGTTGGAGGCGCCTAGGAGTCCTTGTTGGACAAGGACTCCATCTCCTTTTTGGATTCCAATTAGAGTTCTCCTAAGAATCAACTTTGACTGGTCTTAGGCGCCCTCTAAGGAGGAATCCAAGGGATTCTATTCCCACCAATCAGATTTAGATCTGATTTCACAAAGAGTTGTGATTGGTTGGGAAGAAGAGAAGTTGGATCACAGATAGTCTATAAATAAGACCCTGCGCCCAACTCAGATTAAGTTTGAGAAACCCCACGCCCCAAGGCTGCCTCTCCCTTCTTCCTCCACGCCAAACTCACCTTCTCCCTCTCCTCTCCACGTCCAAAAGGAGTTTTGGACTTTGGTTGGTGCAATCCAGATCAAAGAAAGGCGACTGAAAGCTAGAAGGCTGCGCTGCTGCAAAGGACGACTGCTGATCTTCAAAAGGAGTTTTGAAGATCCTCCAGATCAGATCCAGATCTGATTTTTGGAGGCGTGATAGAGAAGAAGAGGATCTCCAGATCCAGCCCGAGTGGATATCCGGTAGAGGCCAGGCGCTTGCGTGGCTAGATCCAGAACCTTCCGCTGCAAACAGGATCATCAACGGATAATAGGATTACCCAAATCAGGTAAATTAAATTTGATTTAATTTATCCTTATTTTATTTTATTTATTAAAATAATAAGAATCAGATCTGATACAGATCAAAGAGAAAAATTTTTGAAATATATCTCTTGATCTGATCAGATCTGAACGAACCTGGACCGGAAAATCAGGATTTTCCTTCAACTGGTATCAGAGCCAAGGTTCTAAATTGTTTAGATCTGATTTTAAATTTATTTTAATTAGAAAATAAGTGATTTCAGATGTCACATGAGATGTGATCAGATCTGAAATCAGAAAAAATTAAAATTAAATGATTTGGATCTAAGATTAGGAAATATGCATGACTAATTCTAAAATAGAATAGTTCTATAGAATAGTCTTGCATGTTTTTGATTTAATCTGATTAAATCATATTTTAGATCCTTTTATTTACTATTTTTCTGATATTATAAGTGTTATAATAACATCTGAAAAACAACAAATAAAATTATTTAATTTTAACATCATATGAGATATGATTGATGCATGTCTAGACTAGTTGTAGAATAGTTCTACATAGTTGTCTAGATTAGAATTTATTTTGATTAGATCAATTTAAATCTAATTTTTTAGATTATTATGAGATAATTTAGATCTGAAAATATGCATGATTCGATACATGAGATGTATGCAAAATATGCCATGTTTAGATCTGATTTGTATATGAGATATATGATATAGATCTAAAACTGTTTTGTAGTATTGCATGTTCCTGATTAAGGCGTTCCTCTTGGCCGTCCGGTCATAAGAACGAAGAAGGTTTAAAGGCCCTCTCTTCCCATTCGATGGGGTGTTCTTATGATGTGTAGGGGTGCTGCGTGTTCATCCTTAATCAGAAACCCAAAACTTACTTTCTGCAAAACCCTAGATCCTGAAACCCTAGGATTTATTGTGCATATTTTGTTTATGAACCCTACTTAATTAAAAATTAAGATTATGGAATATCAATTAGGTCTAAAATTGAGAATTTCAGATCTAAGACATTCATAATACTGGGTTCGGGCTTGGGTAGCTCAATTAGGTCTAAGCGGTTGATCAAACCGAATTAAGAGTTGGTTAGATGGGATCAACAATGCTTAAATTGACCGGCCTAATAGGATTAAGTCTGGGTCAAGATCGAGTCACGATCAAGCAAGACCTAATTAGGCTCAGAGGTTAGAGTCTGGATTGTAGGCTAACCCAATTGGTTCTGGCTCAACAATTTGGTGTCTAAGGTAAGTTTGGCACATACGACCGACTGGTTTTTAATTGGAAGCTACTCGACCTGAATGCGTTCTTGTACGAGTTAATGGCATATTCCTTCCACCGGTCTCACTTACCTGGCCATATCTGTTGACACAGTTCTGATCTGAGGTGGTCAATAATCCGAGCTAACCCATGCCACTAGGTTAGTCATAATTGTTATGACTATGATAAGTCTAGTTTAATGAGATCTGAATCAATTCTTCCTAAGAAAAGATTAAGTCTGAGGTCTTCCACCATTGTAGACGTGCGGGCCCTTTCCGGGGTTGATTGTTCTCGGCTGGATACAGTGGCTCAGTTGCACCGGGAAGACGCAACCATGTCTATTAGGCATTGGATGCTATGGGCTGGAGGATGAGTTGGGCTCAATATTCTGGATACGGTGAGAGACTCAATTAGGAACCCAGTCTGTGCAAATGGTGGGTCTGACTTAACTAAGGAGTGGATCAATATTCCGAATACGGTGAGATTCATGAATTAGAGACAAGTTTGGGTGCACCATGATTAGAAAATCATTGAACAAGAGTTGTTCACTCATTGGCTAATCCATCACCAATAACTGTTAGGTGAGGTGATGAGTCAGTTGGTGAGACCGCACCATCCACTAGAAATCATTAATCGTGGAGATTTTCGCATCTCTACAGAGGGAGTGTAGGGATCCGAGAAAATAGTGGGAGCTAATTTGTTTAAAAATAAAATCTCTAAACAAATTGGTCAAGTCATAATTACAGTATCTAACTAGAATCTTTGACTCTCTACAGGAAAATGTCTGCGTCCAACCCATTGGCACGTATCCTGGACACACATAGACTGACCGGACCCAATTATAAAGATTGGCTCAGGAACTACAAAATAGTTTTGGGTTCCGAGAAGTTAACCCATGTACTGGACCAGGACCCTCCCACCTTACCAGCCCGTCCATCCATTGAACAGAGAGCGTCTCTGGAGAAATGGATAGACGAAGATAATAAGGCCAGATATTACATGTTGGGCTCGATGTCTGATGAGCTCCAGCGCCAACATGAAGGATATCGGGACTGCTCGCCAAATGTTGGCTCACCTGCAGGAGATGTTTGGTGAACAGAGTCGCGCAGCCAAGTATCAAGTCACGAAATGACTTTTTAAGGCTAAGATGCGTGATGGGCAGTCAGTCCAAGATCACTGTCTGACAATGATCAAGGACATGGAAGAGCTTGAGAAGCTCGGTGTGAAGTTAGACTTGGACCTGCAGAACGATATTATTCTGCAATCCTTGACTGATGCATATGGGTAATTCATCATGAATTACCACATGCATAAACTTCAAAATTCCTTGGTCCGAATTAATGAATATGCTGGTTACCGCTGAGCTTTCTATGAAAGGTTCTAAAGGCTCAGTTCTTGCTATGGAACGGACTTCTTTCAAAAGAAAGTCTTATGGAAAGAAAAAGAAGTCTGCGAAAAAGCAGAAGATGGAAGGAACAAAGAAGAAGGCAGAGCCAAAGAAAAAGGCCGATGTCAAAGGAAAGTATTTTCGTTGCAACAACGACGGCTATTGGAAGCGGAACTACCCTACTTACCTGGCCACCCCGAAGAACAAGAAGGAAGGTCCTTCTGGAGGTATGCTCGTTATTGAGTCTGCCCTACTTACCTGGCCACCCTGAAGAACAAGAAGGAAGGTCCTTCTGAAGGTATGCTCGTTATTGAGTCTAACCTTATGGTTTCTTCTGCATCCAGTTGGGTGCTTGACTCTGGTTCTAGTGCTCATCTGTGCACTTCCATGCAGGGTTTAAGGATAGCAAGAGGTTGAGGGATGGAGACATGATCCTACGCATCGGTAATGGAGCAAGAGTTGCTGCAGTAGCCGTGGGAACATACCCTCTTTGATTACCATCTGGTTTAGACTTAGTTTTGAAAGACTGTTATTATGTGTCTGCAGCTAGCAGGAATTTGATTTCTGTTTCATGCTTAGCACAAGAAGGCTATGTGATCACCTTCTTTAAGGACCATTGTAACATTCTTTATGAAAGAAATAAAATTGCAAATGGTTTCCTTATTAATGGTCTTTATCAGCTACATATTGATGTACCTGTTCTAACTATCGAGCAAAACGTGAATGCCAAACGACCTAGGGATAGTCCAAACGACAGATATCTATGGCACCTAAGATTAGGTCATATAGCAGAAGATAGGATCAATAAATTGGAGAAAAATGGGCTATTGAGTCCATTGACTTCCGAGTCATGTCCAACTTGCGAATCTTGTCTTCAAGGCAAAATGACTAAACTCCCTTTTGTTGGACATGGGGAGAGGGCCACAGATCTCCTTGCCCTAGTACATACAGATGTGTGCGGCCCATTTGATGTGTCGGCTAGAGGCAATTTTGTCTACTTCATTACCTTTACCGATGATCTATCTAGGTATGGGTATGTGTATCTTATGAGACACAAGTCTGAAGCTTTTGAAAAGTTCAAAGAATTCAGACATGAAGTAGAAAAACAAACTAGAAAACCCATTAAGGTTCTTCGATCAGATCGAGGAGGTGAATACCTTAGCCGAGAATTCCTAGACTATCTAAAGGAAAATGGCATAGTCTCTCAATGGACTCCACCAGGAACACCTCAACTCAACGGGGTTTCAGAACGGAGAAATCGGACCTTATTGGATATGGTTCGATCCATGATGAGCTTCACAGACCTCCCTGATTTTCTTTGGGGACATTCATTGTTAACTTCAATCTATCTACTGAATAGAGTTCTCTCTAAAACCGTTCCTACCACACCGTATGAGATATGGCACGATAAGAAACCAAGTCTGAGTCATCTCAGAATTTGGGGTTGTCCGGCTCACGTCAAAAGACAAGCGGATAAGTTAGAGTTTAGGTCCTTTAGAGCTCGATTCATAGGATATCCTAAAGAGTCATTAGGATACTATTTCTACATTCCAGAAGACCACAATGTGATTGTGAGTCGACATGCCATCTTTCTTGAAAAATAGTTTATTCAAGATAGCGGCATTGGAAAGCAGATTAAGCTTGATGAGAAAGTCTCACAAGTACAATGAGCTAAGGACCAATTGGAACCAAATCAGGTTGAGCCAATAAGAACACTACCTCCACCTCGTAGATCGGAAAGAGTTTCCCGTCCCCTGAGAGATACTTAGGTATTATTTCAGAGAAAGTAGAGGAAATGTTCCTCGTAGGTAATGGTGCTCATGGTGATGATCCCAAAACCTACAACGAGGCGATATCAGATATCGACTCCGAGAAATGGCTAGAGGCAATGCAGTCAGAAATTGACTCGATGCACTCAAACCAAGTCTGGACCTTGGTAGATCCACCAGAAGGTATAGTACCTATTGGGTGTAAATGGATCTTCAAGAGAAAGATTGGTGCAGATGGGAAATGTGGAGACATTCAAGGCTAGACTAGTGGCAAAAGGTTATAGTCAATGCGAAGGCATTGACTATCAGGATACCTTTTTCCCAGTGGCTATGCTAAAATCCATCCGCACATTGCTTGCCGTTGCAGCCTATTTCGATTATGAAATATGGCAAATGGACGTGAAAACGGCGTTCTTAAATGAATATCTTGAGGAAGATATCTATATGGAACAGCCGCTAGGTTTCACATCCAGTGATACTGATCACAAGGTTTGCAAGCTGCAAAGATCCATATATGGACTTAAGCAAGCATCTCGGAGCTGGAACACTCGTTTCAATGATGTGATCAAAACGTTTGGTTTAATCAAAAACGAAGAAGAACCGTGTGTTTTCAAAAGGATCAGTGAGAGCGCTGTTGTCTTCCTCGTATTGTACATGGATGACATCCTCCTTATTGGGAATGATGTTCCCATGATGACAACAGTCAAATTATGGTTGTCCAAGGAATTCTCCATGAAAGACCTAGGCGAAGCATTCTTTATTCTAGGAATTAAGGTCTATAGGGATAGACCGAATAGGATGCTGGGACTTTCACAGAAGATGTACATAGAGAAAGTACTAAAGAGGTTTAGTGTGGAAAACTCTAAGAGGGGATTAATACCCTTCAGACATGGTATTCATCTTTCCAAGAAGATGTGCCCCAGCACACCTGAGGAAATAGAACGCATGAGCAAGATCCCTTATGCTTCTACATCCAGTGATGGTGATCACAAAGGTCTGCAAGCTGCAAAGATCCATCTATGGACTCAAGCAAGCATCTTGGAGTTGGAATGCTTGATGTAATCAAATCATTTGGATTCATCAAGAATGAGGAGAAATCATGTATGTTCAAGAAGATCAATGGGAGCGTTGTTATCTTCCTGATATTGTACATGGATGATATCCTCCTGATTGAGAATGTTTTTCCATGCTGACATAGGTCAAAGTATGGTTATCTAAGAAATTTTCTATGACAGACCTAGGTAAAGCATCCTTCGTTTTTGTTTTTAAGGTCTATAGGGATAGATTGAAGAGGATGATGGGTCTCTCAAATAGAGGTGTTGAAGAGGTTCAGCATGGTAAACTCTAGATCCATGGGTATGCAGTCTCAGACTTTGTCTGATAGATGATTGAAAGTCGAGTCTAAAAGTTTGTTCCTGTGCATTGATGGTACTGTAAGTTGGAAGAGTTCCAAGAAGATGGTTTCACCTAATCCACGATTACCTCCAGAAGGATACATTGAGGTCAAGAGAGTCAACACCGCAGACAATGCGACTGACCACTAATAAAGCCTTTAGGCCAGCAGAAGATCCAAGCCCATCTTGAGAAGATGGGATTTAGATTTGTAGCCAATTGGCTTTAGGTCAAGTGGGAGTTTGTTAGATGTGTTCTCTAGAAGTCAGATTAGCTGACACTTGTTAAATACTTTATAGGGATATTTTTATAATTTTGACTTAAAATTAGTTAAAGGGTTATTTATTCTATCATATTGTATATTAAAGTATTCGTGATACATCCATTGAGAGAATTTAAGGCATGTGTTATCATAATTAACTCATAAACTGCTTTCGATCGTAGGATCATCACGAGGATGATGATCGATCTGGAAGATCGGTATATGATCGCTTTCTTAGGATAGATGAGTCTTGAGTCTACGGTGTGGAGACATCGGAGCGAGAGTGTAGGTACTCGTTAGAGAATGAGGGCATTGAGCGTGACCATCTCGAGCAGTCATAAGGAAGCCTACCTTCTCGTCGATGACTAGCTCGATGTTGCAGCATGTCTAGTTCTTTGACTTGAGGTGCATCGGTAGTTCACCTTGAGGGTGTTACAGTTTGACTATAACATAACTCGGTCTCCTAGCCATTCGGAATCCTGAGGTGTATGTTGGCTATAGCATGTTCATTGTAGGAATTGGATCGCACCGAGATGGGATCTATCAACCTCGGTAGAGGAGTAGTCCTATGATGAATATAAGATCGAGTCCTAAAACCCATGGCCATGGTAGTGTGAAATAATAAAAAGGAGTTTCTATTAGTATTTCACATCGGACTCGAATCAAATGATTCATTTATATGATGGGTGTTGGGTTTGACGAATTTATCTTAACCCTAATCCCGTCGGGGCTTATGATAGAAGAACCCAATCACATAGATAGCTGCACCGAGAGGTTCACTATTTGATTTTGATGGATTGCCACCATATACTGCTAGGTGTCACTGGTGGATTTTGGGACCAATTAGAATTGTCTTGATGATCGATAATTTTAATTGGATCAATCGGAAGAGTTCTGGTCCATCGAAAGGTGTTTCGATGATGTCGTTAATGAAGATCACGACATGTCCCATTACCATACAGAACTGAATCTAATTGGGTCACACAAACAAGGGTTTGGGTCTGGATGTCGTCAATTGAGCTAATCCAGTTCGATTGATTTAGATTAGATCCAATTAGGTTTAAGAAAATCGTGCTAGCACACGATTGAACCTAATATTTTTCTTCTGTCATTTTTCTAGTTCGTCTCGATTGAGCCAAATTAGATTTGACTTACCTAAGAGCCTTGTATGGCTCTATCCTAATCTAACTGGAACTTGTCCAGGTCAGAAAAGTCTTGTCCTAACATGATCTAGGCTTGTCCTAATCCATCGGATGAAAATAGGACAAGATCTGCTAATTTCTGGAACTATTTGGACAAGGCTTATCTAGGAATTTTGTAGGAATTTGTCTTGATCTGACTGGATCTTGTCCTGGCTTGATCAAGACTTGTCCTAAATCCCATAAGATGGGAACAAGACAAGGGTTGTCTTTGCCAGATTAGGGCTTGTCCTAAAATCATAAGATGAAATTTGGACAAGTCTCTTCCGAAAATTCTAGATGGATTTTTCTTGATCTGAGTAGACCGACTCCTGGTCTGATCAAGGTTTGTTCTAACTTGATCAGGACTTGACATAAATCCATTGGATGGGACTTGAAAAGATTGTCTTAATCCCATAAGATGGGAACAAGACAAAGGTGTCCCATTCAAATGGGACATGAATAGGTCAAACATACTTGATGAGATCAAATATCTAGGAGATAAGTTGCTTGCATCATCCAAACTTTATCTCTCCATCTCCATGCTAACTTTTTTTGAATTTTGTGTGACAAAATCAGAAAAATAAGAGGGTGGGGTGTGGAGATCAGTTAAGAAGTCCTTCTACATGTTAGACTTTGACCTGTTCAAAGTTATATACGAAGGGACTCTTGACTAGGTCTATAAATAGGGCCCTACGCAAGCTGTTGTGCATAGTGATTTCTCTATGGTGAAGTCCTGCCAAAATGTTCATCTCCACACCTCCCTTATCTGATCCTCTTCCTTTTCTCCATGCCTAAGAGTTGGACCTAACCTGCGAGCAAAGATCAAGTCCATCGGCGCAAAGATCAGCGAGAGACGACAATGTTCATGAGACGAACGTGCAACCTTCGGAGTTCGTTTTGAAGGCTCCACAGGAAGACATCAGATCTGATCTTTGGAGATCAGATCCAAAAGGAGACTTTCAGATCTGATCCGAGTGGATATCGATAGAGGATGGACGCGTACGCAGTTCCATCAGAACCTTGGATCAGTCGTCAGATCATCACAACAGGTAAACGGTTTACCCGATTAGGTGATAACTGTTATCAGTATTAGTATTTTTATTTTTATTTTACTTTTAATTTTAGATCAATCTAATCAGATCTGAGAACTCTTAGATCTGATCGGATCATAGAAATTTTTTTAAAATTATTCTGCTGCAAATCTGATCCGATTAGATGCATCCTGCGGTAGGAAAACCTAATTTTTCCTTCATGGTTATGGAAGCTTTTGGCTTTAGAAGTCAAGAAGGCGATAGGTTTGAACTATTACACACCCACAAAACCTCTTCAGATTCAATCTGGAAGCTTTTGGCTTTAGAAGTCAAGAAGGCGATAGGTTTGAACTATTACACACCCATAAAACCTCTTCAGCTGCAAAGTCAACAATCAGGGTATCAGATGTTGGTCCTCAAATCAGTCCCAATAAGCCAAAAATTTTCTTTGAGAATAGAAGCATTACTAGATCTGATATGTACTTAGTGCAGAATCTGGTTGACACCGGATTAAGCTGGAGTTGAGGAAGGAGAGGTCGCCGTCGGTGACCTGCAAAACAAAGTTCCATCCGGAGTCGGTGGTGGTGGCTCCGGTAGGACCCTCCGACGATCAAGTCAGCTCTTCTAACCAACAGAAATTGAGTGCTCAGATAAGAATTCAATAGAGTTTTGGGAAGGAGAAGAGAGCTTAGAGAAAATGTATCTGGAGGGTTTCTTTATAGATGGAGCTTGTAGCAGACTGATAGTGACGGCCATAACCATCTGGTAGTGGGCCGCTTGAGGCCACGTGGAGTTTGTTACGGAGAGAGGTGTCCATTGTCGTGATGTGGCCGTTCGTTGAGATTTAATAGTTGAAGTTCGGAGGAAGCGGGCATTGGTTGGTGAAGAGCTTTGACATACATCAATTCCAGAGGAGTTCGGACTCCTAAAGGAAACTTGATTGAAGAAGAAATCCGGAAGGAGTTCGGCTCCTGAAGGAATCCGACTGAAGGAGAAATTCGGAAGAAGTTCGGCTCCTGGAGAAACTTGACTGAAGGAGAAATTCGGAAGGAGTTCGGCTCCTGGAGGAGAAATCCGGAAGGAGTTCGGCTCCTAGAAAAATCTGACTGAAGGAGAAATCTGGAAGAAGTTCGGCTCCTGAAGAAATCTGATTGAAGGAGAAATCCGGAAGGAGTTCGGCTCCTAAAGGAACTTGACTGAAGGAGAAATCTGGAAGGAGTTTGGCTCCTGGAGGAATCCGACTGAAGGAGAAATCCAGAAAAATTCGGCTTCTGGAGGAACGTGACTAAAGGAGAAATTCGGAAGGAGTTCGGCTCCTGGAGAAATCCGTAAGGAGTTCGGCTGGTGGAGGAATCCGACTGAAGGAGAAATCTGGAAGAAGCTCGCTCCTGGAGGAATTCGACTAAAGGAGAAATTCGGAAGGAGTTCAGCTCTTGGAGGAACGTGACTGAAGGAGAAATTCGAAAGAAGTTCGGCTGATGGAGAAATCCGATTGAAGGAGAAGTCCGAAAAGAGTTCGGCTCCTGGAGGAATCCGACTGAAGGAGAAATCCGGAAGGAGTTTGGCTCCTGAAGGAATTCGATTGAAGGAGAAATCTGTAAGGAGTTCGGCTCTTGGAGGAATCCAACTGAAGGAGAAGTTCGAAAGGAGTTCGGCTCCTAGAGGAACGTGATTGAAGGAGAAATCCAGAAGGAGTTCGACTGATGGAGAAATTCGACTGAAGGAGAAGTCCGGAAGGAGTTCGACTCTTGGAGGAATCCGACGGAAGGAAAAATTTGGAAGGAGTTCGGTTAATGAAGAAATCCGATGAAGGAGAAGTCTGGGAGTAGTTCAGCTGAAGTCCGAAAGGAGTTCGTTTGCTGGAGGGGTTCGACTGCTGGAGGAAGAATTTTCGATCGAAGCTCCTCCATGATTGCCAATTACATTATGCTAAGCATCAGACTGAATTTCGGCGGGAGTGGGGTTTATCCCTAATAGTAGTCTCCCCACTTTCGAATTTGAAATTCAAAAAAAGGGGGTACAAAAAAGCGACATTCGAAGTCATTTTTCGGGCTCTACACCTGTTGGGGTTGAAGCTTGTGGGAGATCTTATCTCCAGCTGAGGTTGTAGTTGAAGTTGAAGCTCGGGGGAGATCTTATCTCCAACCGAGGTTGAAATTGCTGTTGAAGCTCGGGGGAGATCTTATCTTCAGCCGAGGTTGAAGGAGATCTTTTCTCCTGCTGATGTTGCAGTTGAAGCTCGGGGGAGATCTTATCTCCAACCGAGGTTGACGTTGAAGTTGAAGCTCGGAGAAGATCTTATCTCCAGCCGAGGCTGACATTGAAGTTGAAGCTCGGGAGAGAATTCTGCTCCCGAGTTCCTGCGCTTGATGCTTGTTACGGATGCCAAGCTCGTTGTGGACGTCGGGCTTGTTGTGGACGTCGAACTAGGATCTCTCTTGCAAATCAGGATAAGGTTTTGCCTTTCGCATTTGACGTAGTCAGGTTGTCGTGGGAAAGCACGTGTAAGGATTCTCTACCAAGCTTCTTCCTTCTCCTCGTCTTTGGTCTACGGGGTTCCGATCTTTGCTCATGTTAGGACGAGGTTCTCCTGTTCCCAGCAGGCTGTAGGGGCGTATTTAAGGTTATTGTCGGGGCCTCTCCTCTCACCTCGTCTAAAATGAATGAGGCCTTCAATTTTGCTCACATTAGGATGAGGTTCTCCTGTTCTTAACGGGCTGTGGGGGCACATAAGGGCTGTTGTCAGGGCCTCTCCCCCATCTCGTCTAAAATGAATGAGGTCTTCGACTTTGCTCACGTTAGGACGAGGTTCTCCTCCTATTCCTAATGAGCTGCGGAGGCACATAAGGACCGTTGTCAGGGTCTCTTCCCCTATCTCGTCTAAAATGAATGAGGTCTTCGATCTTGCTCACGTTAGGACAAGGTTCTCCTCTTATTCCTAATGAGCTGCGGAGGCACATAAGGATCGTTGTCAGGGCCTCTTCCCTCATTTCGTTTAAAATAAATGAGGTATTCGACCTTGCTCACGTTAGGAAGAGGTTCTCCTCCTGTTCTTAACGGGCTGTAGGGGCATAAGGGCCATTGTCAGGGCCTCTCCCCTCATCTCGTCTAAAATGAACGAGACATTCGACCTTGCTCACGTTAGGACGAGGTTCTCCTCCTGTTCCTAACATGGCCATTATTGATTGCTCCTTTTCTGTCATCATATAGTTTTTGCACTAACAAACAATAACATTGAAATGGAGGAGTTTTATTGATGAAAAATTACTGATAGTACATCCTTAGATTTTCTGAATTTTAAGGTCGTAGGAGCGTCTTCCCTGCGAGCTCCTTTAGGCGATAAGTTTCGGACCGGACGACCTCCTCTACTTCATACGGGCTTTTCTAATTCGGGGCAAGCTTTTCCTAGCTCTGTGGCTGAGAGATGGCGGCTCGCCGAAGCACTAAGTCCCCCATTCTGAATATTTTACCTCTAACTTTGGAGTTATAGTATCGGACCACCCTTCGCCTATAGGCCGCCATCCGAACCTGGGCGTTCTCTCTTTTTTCTTCCGTAGGTCGAGGTTGACTCTAAGGTCATGTGAGTTATGCTGCACATTGAAGGCCACGACCTGTGCTAATGGAAGCTTAAGCTCGATTGGAATGACTGTCTTCATTCTGAAAGCTAAGGCAAATGATGTTTCCTTAGTCGATAGCCTTTGAGTAGTTCGGTATGCCCAGAGGACGTGATAGAATTCGTCCACCTAGGCTCCTCTTGCTCTATTAAGCCTTGCAGCAGGGTCCGGTTGGTCACTTTAGCTTCCCCATTTGCTTATGGGTGAGCTACAGATGTAAAGTGATGGGAGATGTTTAGATCTTCGCAGAACTCGGCGAACCTCGTCCTAGCGAACTGTCGCCCATTATCTGTTATGAGAGTTCGAGGCAAATCGAACCGACAGACGATTAACTTTCAGACAGTCCTGTACCTTGGCATCGGTAATTTTTGCCGGTGGTTCGACTTCGACCCATTTGGTGAAGTAGTCGATCGCGACCAGGAGGAACTTTCATTGTCCGGATGCTGTCGCAAAAGGGCCAAGTATATCCATTCTCCACTGCGCAAATGGCCAAGGTGCGCTTAGTGGAGTAAGCTCGGAGGCTGATTGTCTTTATAAATTTGCATTCTTCTGACAGCGATCACATTTCTTGACATACTCCATAAAATCGTGGTATAAGGTCGGCCAATAGTACCCTTATCGAAGTAGTTTTTGTGACAGAAACCTGGCTCCTACATGACTTCTATAAATTTTCTCATGCACTTCCCATAATGTGAAGTCGGCCTCTGAAGATCGGAGACATCTCAATAGGATAGTGAATACGACTTCTTATACAACTTGTCCTCATACAAAATCTTCCGGCAGGCTTGATTTCTGAGTTTCCGAGCTTCTTTCGGATCACGAGGAAGAACTCTCTCTTTGAGATAGGCAACCAACGGATCAATCCAGCTCGGCTCGAGCTCCGTCTGCATAACGAACTGTGATTCCTCCGAGCTTGCGTATTTTAGAGTTTCGAAAAATACTTCTCTGGACAGTTTGGCTGGGGTTGAAGTGGCCAATTTAGAGAGGTCGGCTCTTGTATTTTCTGCTCTCGGAATCTATCAAATGCCAAAACTGCCGAAGGTTGGAGTCAAATCCTTTACTTTATCAAGGTATTTTATCATACTTTCCTTCCACGCTTCATAGTTGCCACTAACTTGACTGACCACTAATTGGGAATCACTGTAGACTTGAAGCCGATCTACTTTTAACTCTCTTGCCATTTTCAACCCGGCGATCAACGCTTCATATTCGGCCCCATTATTAGTTACAGGGAATTCGAAGCGTAGCGCGTACTCGGCGATGACTCCCTCGAGGCTGATAAGACTAACCCCGCACCTGCTCCAGCGGAGTTGGACGAACCATCCACGTACAAGGCCCAAAAACCTTCGGAAAGGTCGGCACTCTCTTCGAGGAGGCTCGGTTGTGACAATAAAGTACCGATCTCGTTCTGTTCAAGCTCGGCATCATCTGAAAATCTGCCAATATCTGGGCTTTGATCGATGGCCTGGGTCAATAATTGATGTTGAACTCCGTGAGCTCGATCGCCCATTTTGCGATTCTTCTGAAAGCATCCATTCGATGAAGGATTGCTTTTATTGGTTGATTCATGAGGACCGTTATGGTGTGCCCTTGAAAGTAAGGTTGGAGTCTCCTGGCAGCGATTAGAAGAGAGTAGGTCAATTTCTCTAGCTTAGAGTACCTGATCTCTACATCCCTCAGGACCCGGCTTATGTAGTAGATCGATTGCTGCATCTTCGCTTCCTTCATGATCAGGATTGCTGCCAAGATCGCTGGGGAGATTGCTAGATACAAGAACAATTCTTCTTCAGGTTCGGACTTTGCCAGCAGTGGGGGTGAGCCGAGGTAGTTTTTGAGCTCCTCAAACGCCCGTTGGCACTCCGTCGTCCAAGCAGAAGTTCTTTGGTTGCTTGAGAACTTAGAAGAAGGGCATGCATCACTCGGCCGATCTCGAGACGAAGCGATTTAGGGATGCCACTTTTTCAATTTGGCGCTGAACTTCTTTGATTGTTCTTGGAGCAGTCATCTCCTGAATAGCTCAGATTTTCTCTGGATTTGCTTCAATCCCGCGCCTTGACACCATAAACCCCAGAAACTTCTCTGAGGTCACACTAAAGGCGCACTTGGTCGGGTTCAGCTTCATCTTGTGCTTTCTGAGTGCACTGAAGGTCTCTTCGAGTTTGGCGAGGTGGTTTATAGAAGCTCGATTTTTGGCATGTCATCTACATACACCTTCATGTTGCGACCGATCTTCTCCTTGAAGATCTTGTTGACCAGACACTGGTACGTTGCCTTTGCATTCTTGAGCCCAAAGGGCATAACCCTGTAACAGTAAAGATTACGGTTAGTAACAAAAGCAGTTTTCTCCTTGTCCTCTGGCGCCATCCATATCTGGTTATAGCCGAAGAAGGCATCCATGAAGGTGAGGAGCTCGTGGCTCGAGATTGCGTCTACTAGTTGATCAATCCTGGGAAGAGGGTAGCTGTCCTTTGGGTAGGCTTTGTTCAGCTTTTTGAAGTCTATACACATCCTCCATTTGTTTGCCTTTTTGACGAGAACCACGTTTGAGACTCAGGTCGGATAGTTAACTTTCTGGATGAATCCAGTTTTGCCTCTCCGGGGCGTGGTTGCGCATCTTCTCTTTTACCGATCGATACTTAGGATCAACGGCCAGTCGATGTTCCATGACCTCGATGTTAATTCCTAGCATATCCGCTGGGGCCTAGGCAAAGACGTCCACGTTCTTTCTGAGGAAGGTGATGAGTTGCTCTCGAACCTCGTCCCCTAAGTTGGAGCCGATCTGTACAGTGTACTCCACGTTTCCGTCGTTTAAGGGCACAGATATGAGATCCTCCATAGGCTCGCCCCGCTCCTCGGTGAAGTCGTCACGGGTATCTAGCCCCTCGACAGGATAAAGATCGGGCTGGACATTTTTCTGCAGGGCAATGAAGTAACAGCGTCTCGCCAATGCCTGGTCTCCCCTGATCTCTCCAATTCTGCAATTCGTTAAGAACTTCATCTTTAGATAATAAGTCGACACCACTGCTCGAAGTGCGTTCAACCCAGGTCGGTCAAGAATAGCATTATAGGCAGATGGAGCTTTTACAACTAGACAATCGACCTGTGCCTTAACCAGCTTTGGGCGTTGCCCTGCAGTCACAATCAAAGTTATTATGCCCTCAACTGGTACGACATCGTCAGTGAAGCCTACCAATGGGGAGTTCACAGGTCCCAAGTAGTTATTGAGTAAGGACATTTTTGAGAAAGCATCATAAAATAATGTCGGTCGAGCTTCCATTATCTACCAAAATGCAGCGTATATCATAGTCGGCAATGTTTAAAGAGATTACAACCGCATCATTGTGCGGGAACTGGACTCCTCGAGCATCCTCATCGGTGAAAGCGATGGGCTCTTTAGTTCTCTGCCTCTTCACTGGTCCCTCAGATCCACTGGCCTCTTCACGCCGAAGTTTCCCAAAGATAGTGTTAATGATGTCGAGAGGCGGTCGATCTTCTTGTTGTTCCTTCCTTCTTGGTGGTTTAGGCTGTGGTAGTGCCCTTGCCGATCTTCCCGCCCTTCAGGCCGACGTCGTAGGAATCGATTGAGTCTGTCTCGCCTGATGAGCTCCTCAATCTCATCTTTGAGCTGAATACACTCTTCAGTATCGTGACCGTGGTCACGATGATAAAGGCAGAACTTGTTAGGATTGCACTTACCGGGGTGAGTATGCATCCTTTCCGGTCTCGGTAGTTGCTCCCTGATTTTCATCAGTACTTGGATTTTCGGAGCATTGAGAGGGCCGTAGTTATGAAATCTTCAGAAAAGAGAACCCCACTGCGCCCTTCTGTCGAGGCTTTCCTGCCTCTGAGCTCGGGGAGGAGTTCGGGCTCGCTTGCGCTTAGAGGGAGTTCGGGAGTACGGTCGAGCTTCACCCGACTTTCCTTAGCGGGCCCATCCGGCTCGTCGATTCGCCGCTGTCCAACAGCTTCATTGTCCTTGGCCTTGATGGCCTCTTCAGCTCGAGCATAACCTTCAGTCTGAGCCAGCATATCGGCACAGTTCCTGGGTACTTTTTCAGAAAGAATAGCAAATCATTCTTTTGAAGGCCATCGTTAAGTGCGGCCATTGCAACCGACTCTTACAAGTTCCGGACCTCCAATGCAGCAGCATTAAATCGGATGATATAAGCCCGGATGGATTTTTCCTCCTGCTTGATGTTCATCAGAAAATTCGAACCTCGGCGGGGACGTCGGCTGCTAATGAAATGAGCCGCAAACTGATGGCTCATCTGATCAAAGAAAAAGATGGTACCCGGCTTAAGTGCTGAGTATCAATTTCTGGCGGCTTCCTTGAGGGTGGACGGGAAAGCTCGGCACAAAATGGCGTCTGGCATGCCATGGAGCAGCATCATCATCCGAAAGGCCTTCAGATGGTCGACTGGATCCGTCGTAACTCTCTAACTGAGGGAGCTTGAAGTTTGGCGAGATCGATTCCTACATAATCTTTTGGAAAAAAGGAGGGTCAGTGCAAATATCGTTACAGTGGGTGAAGGGAGCGTGACGGAGTTCTTCGATTCGTCGGCTCATTTTTTGAAGCTTTTGATCAAGAAGATCTTCACGGTCGTTGATCTCCAGGGTTTTTTCGTCGAGTGGGTGTGAAGCCTCCCTCTAGGTCGAGTCATGGTCCGAGCAAGGGCCCTCCATCCTCTGCTTTCCTTTTTCGGAGATCAGAGGCCGTAAAGCCTAAGTCGATCGTCCCCAGACTAGATCACGGGGCTTCGGAGAAGCCTGCTCCGATCGAATCGGTGCCAGGGCCTGCCGATGTATTCCTGCACCGCCTCCGTGAGACCGCGAACTTGCTGGATCAGTATGTTGAACTGCTCCGTATCCACCATGGCTGCAGGCGGAGCCTGAGTCGCTGGGGCTGAAGCGGGAGTAGATAGGTCTGGACAGGATCTGGCTACAGAGGCCATTGATCGTCGGGTCGAAGCTTTCTTGGGAGACAATTTTTCTCGAGGAAGAATTCTAGAGGAAGAAGAGAGATCGCTGCTGAGCACTCCTTTAAGAACAAGAAATCCTCAGAAATAGTGTCCTTCCTCTAGCACCAATTTTGTTGGTGCAGAATCTGGTTGACGTCGGATTAAGCTGGAGTTGAGGAAGGAGAGGTCGCCGCTGGTGACCTGCAAAACAAAGTTTCGTCCGGAGTTGGTGATGGTGGCTCTAGTAGGATCCTCCGACGATCAAGTCAGCTCTTCTGGCCAACAGAAATGGAGTGCTCAGGCAAGAATTTAACAGAGTTTTGGGAAGGAGAAGAAAGCTTAGAGAAAACGTATCTAGAGGATCCCTCTTTATAGACGGAGCCTGTAGCAGACTGATAGTGACGGTCGTAACCATCCGGTAGTGGGCTGCTCGGGGCCACGTAGAGTTTGTTACGGAGAGAGGTGTCCGTTGCCGTGATGTGGCCGTTCGTTGAGATTTAATAGTTGAAGTTTGGAGGAAGCGGGTGTTGGTTGATGAAGAGCTTTGACATACATCAATTCCAGAGGAGTTCGGACTCCTAAAGGGAACGTTACTGAAGGAGAAATCTGGAAGGAGTTCGGCTCCTGGAGGAATTCGACTGAAGGAGAAATCCAAAAAAAGTTTGGCTCCTGGAGGAATGTGACTGAAGGAGAAATCCGGAAGAAGTTCGGCTTCTGGAGAAATTCGACTGAAGGAAAAATCCGTAAGGAGTTCGGCTGATGGAGAAATCCGACTGAAGGAGAAGTCTGGAAGGAGTTCGGCTCCTGGAGGAATCCGACTGAAGGAGAAATTCGGAAGGAGTTTGGCTCCTAAAGGAACGTGACTGAAGGAAAAAATCTGAAAGGAGTTCGGTTGATGGAGAAATCTGACTGAAGGAGAAATTCGGAAGGAGTTCGGCTCCTGAAGGAATGTGACTGAAGGAGAAATCTTTCGACTCCTGAAGGAATCCTAAGGAGTTCGGCTCCTGAAGGAATCCGACTGAAGGAGAAATTTCCGGAAGGAGTTCGGCTCCTGGAGGAACGTGACTGAAGAAGTCCGAAAGGAGAAAGGAGTTCGGCTTCTGGAGGAACGTGACTGAGAAAGAAATTCGGAAGGAGTTCGATTGATGGTGGAATCTGATTGAAGGAGAAGTCCGAAAGGAGTTCGGCTCCTGGAGGAATCCGACTGAAGGAGAAGTCTGGAAGTAGTTCGGCTGAAGTCTGAAAGGAGTTCGTTCGCTGGAGGGCTTCGGCTGCTGGAGGGAGAATTTCCGATCGAAGCTCTTCCGTGATTGCCAGTTACATTATGCTAAGCATTAGACTAGACTTCGGCAGGAGCGGGGTTTACGATCGAAGCTCCTCCGTGATTGTCAGTTACATTATGCTAAGCATTAGACTAGACTTCGGCAGGAGCGGGGTTTATCCCCAACAGTACTGTTGAAGGTGTTAAATTATTTATAGAAGTAGAGGAAAAATAAGAGAGAGAGAGAGTGGACTTTATATTTTTATTTCATGACATTCAGTACATATTAGGGGTCATATATATTAGTTGTCTAGAGGTAGTAATCTAAGAGGAGGGGTGAATTGGGTTCTTAAAACTGGTAGAATTTCGGAAATTTTTGCTAACTTAAAAAGTAATAGATGGGTGTGTGTAGCACATAAATCAGAGTAAAGAGCATGATTAAATTTTTAACAAACTTCAAGAAATTGTGCTAATGTATGAGTAGCCAATATCTTAAGAAAATCAGAGAGTCAAGCACAATTAAAGATGTGTGCAGAATAGCTAAAGCAGAAATGAAGACAGTCGGCACACAAGCACAAACACGGCAAATTTATACTGGTTTGTTGCCAATCCTTGCATCTACATCCACTCCCCAAGCTTACCACTTGGGGATTCTACTATAATCTTTAGAAGATTACAGCTAGATTGTTTTCTAGGCTCACAATCTTAATCCGGCCGGTTTATCTAGATTCACCAACTAAAACATTTTTCCAAACCAAGTCTCCTAACTTAGCTTAATACAAGCATCCCATTATGGGATTGGATATGTTTTACACCCGAAGTTTCTTATCTTAAGAAACTTGCTGCAATCACGAGAGTTCAAGAGATAATAAATTAAAGCATAATAAATGAAACTTTTGAAATTAGGGTTCGTCGAATTGGCCCAAACCAAATGGTTTGGGGTGTGCCTAACCATATCGATGGCTAATTGGTGCAGTTCGGGTGTCCGTTTTGGAATGTTTGAGGAAGAAGGAAAAAGGAAGAGAGAGAGAGAAGAGAAGGGAAGGAGAGGAGAAGGTCGGCGGTGGCCCGCCAAGATTGTCAGGGGGCTGTCGAGTCTCTACGTCTCTGCAGTCCCCCATGAGAGAAACTGAGAAGAGAGAGATAGAGAGAGAGGAGAAGGGAGGGGGAGGAGCAAGGGGAAGGCCGTCGAAGGGCTGTCAGATGGCCTAAAACCCCTCCACGGCTAACATGGGTTCAAAACAGAGGCTTCATCCCTGTTTCATCGGATTTTTTTTGAAAAAAATCTATTGCCAGCTTCACTATGTATTAGATTTTTTAAAAAATCTGATAAAATAGAGATGAAGTCTCTATTTCGAACTTGCGGTGGCCATGGAGGGGTTTTGGGCCACTTGGCGGCCTCCCTGCCTCCTCCCTTCCCCATTTTCTTTCTCTTCTCAATCTCTTGTGGAGGACCGCAGAGCTTGGGAGGCCTCGACAGCCGTCTAGCGGCCTCTATAGTCCTTTGGTGCCTAGTGCAGGCATCTCTGTCGGCCTCCCGTTCCTTCCCTCCCTTTCTCTTTCTATCCCCAATTCATCTCCCGTTCTATCGATTTGGATCCAGTACGGTCTAGTATGGGAACATACCGACTCGTACCACCGGTCGGCTGGCATGGGATTTAGTTCCAATTTGGCGATCCTTGCCCGAAACTCTTGGAGGTAGTTGAAGTTGCAGCTCAAATATGAACAACTCCTTTAATGCTTCAATAAAAGCCTGAGAGTAAACTTGAAGAAGATTCTCTGCAGTAGATGTGATCAATCAATGTACTCAGGCTCTTATTTCTCAATTGTGAAAGCTATTGGATATTCTCTTTTAGTGCTTTTCCTTTCTCAAGAATTTTTTCAAAGTTTTTTGATGTCAAATCTTAAAAGTTAATCTAAAAGTTTTTTCTTCTTTTTCTTTTTGTCTATCTTTTTCAATCAAATTCCATTCTTAAATAAGTCCATGAAAGGCTACAAGTCTTGAAATAACTTTTAGAGAGTTCAAAGTAGCCATTTATAACTGTTGGGAAAAGGTTGACAAATTAGCCATTTAATTTTGTTAGAACTTAGTAGAGTTGGCTCTTAATCTTCACAGTCAGCTCGACTTTTGCTTGGGTTGACTCGGCTCCTTGCTAGGGTCAACTTGAGTGTGGGGTCGTCTCTTAAAATCTTTAGAGCCGGCTCTAGCCGAAGAATTTAAATTTTGCTACTCTGTCTTTCTACTCTAGGACATCAGTTGGGTCGACTCTTAGATATTTGGGGTTGACTCGTGTTTAGGATTGATTCATGAAAATTCTGGAGTCAGCTTGAAATACAATGGGGTCGACTCAAGGGTTTTTGGAGGCAGCTCGAATTCTTATTCTTCAAAATATAGCTCATTATTTGGCATTCTGAGTCCTTAGTCGGCTCGGCTCTTAAAATAGTAGGGTTGACTTAAGAAGATATTAGGGTTGGCTAGATATGAAGTAGGGTTGACTCATCAATATTTTGGGGTTGGCTCTGGTTTATGGTCGACGCTAGAAAATACTGGAGCTGGCTCGAGTATTGTAGATCTCTGATACATTGTTTGTGCTAGAGTTTGCTAGAACTGATTCTCTTGTTTATCAAAGTTGATTTTTGAGTAGCTTTATTTGATGAACCATATTTCTAGGTTAGATTTGCTTTATCAAAATGAGCAAGCTGTTAGCTTAGAGAGTCTTCGCCTATACATAATCTCAAGCATTCGTTAGTACCAAAGTACTTAAGTGTTTTGGTATCATCAAAATCAATTCTTGGGTCAACGCTAGTGTATGGATTCTATACAAGAAAAATAATATAGGCTGATACAGGATCATGCTAATAAAGAAAAATATTATGGTCTTATATTGGTTCTTATGTGATCCATAAAATTAGGCTAACACCCCTCTCAAACTCAAGGTGGTATTGCAACTGCTAACTTGAGTTTGGAAACTAGATTGTGAATATACTTGGAAGCAAATGTGGTAGATTATAAGCTGATGTGATGGATTAGGAGCTAACATAGTAGCTCATAAGCTGATGTGGTGGTAAATCGTGAGTTGATGTGGCAGCTTAAAGGCTGCAATGATAAATCAAGAGCTGAGGTAGCATCACAGAGACTGATATAGTAGATCGGGAGCTACCATAGCAGCTCAAAAGTTGATGTAGCAGATCATAAGTTGACGTAGCAACTCAGAAGTCAATATAGAAGACTGATGTGTCAAGGTGATGTTAAAGCACAGAATCTAGTATGGCAGATCAGGAGTTGACATAAAAGCTCAAAAGCTGATATGGTAGATCAAGAGCTGATTTAGCAGCTTAGAATCCGATATGACAGGCTAATGTATCAAACTGATGTGACAATAGAGAATCTGACAAGGCAGAACAGGAGTTGACATAGCAGCTCAAAAATTGATGTGGTAGATCAGAAAGCTGATGTAGTAAACTAATATGTTTAGTAATGCTGACGTAGCTAACTGATGTGTCCACTGACGTGGCTGACTAACATGGCAGGCCGGTCTCTGTAGACTTGCCTGATTGACATGATGGACTGATATTTTTGCCAACATGGTTGATTGATGTGTCTGATGATGTAGCAAACTAATATGGCTGACTAACATATTTGATGGCATGGACTATTGTCTTATTAGTGACTAATATGGCTCTCACATTGCACTAATATGGCAAAACAACTAATGTGACAAGCTTTGTGGTTGGGCAAATGATGACATGGTAGGATGTCATGACTGATCAACGATGAGTGGTTGGATGATGTGTCTTGTTTACGTTAACATAGCAGAGTGACTTGTCGGTTATTGTAGTTGTTGGTTGTGAGAAAACACAGGTGTGGTTGTAGTGAGGGCCGTCGCTAGGATAGAAGGCAAAGCCAAAGGTTGACAATCCTCGCAGATGGAGGCACCATAGAAGAGGAGTAAAAGACCTTGAACTGTATGGTGAAAGAGCTGGAGGCAGCAAGTGAAACTAGAGATGGAGAGAATGGGGCCAGGCGATGGTGAGGAGAGATGACGGAAAATTTGAAGCTAAGGAGAAAAGCAGTGGAGAGGAGCTATAGAGATATAAAAGAATAAAGGATCTTTCGATGTTGATTTACCAGAAAATAGAGATTGATAGATTGGCAACGGTGGTTTTCAAGGCTTCTAAATATGACAATGATGGCCATAGCAGAGGCAGAAGAGATGGTGGCATCATATTAGATGATCAGTGGCTCTGATACCATGTTAAAATATTTGCACAATTAGAGAAAAAATAAGCGAGGGAGAGAGGATTTTATATTTCTTTTTCATCACATTCGGTACATACCAAGGGTTATATATATTGGTGCACAGACTCCACATAAGGAAAATAATATAGACCAATATAGAATCATGCTAATAAATAAAAATATTATGTTCTCATGCAGGTTGTTACATGATCCTTAAAATTAGACTAACCAAGGTTCGCCATCTTGATACCGAGCCCAGTACCAGTGCCAACCTGTTAGTATATTAGTACAGGGATGGTTCGGCATATTGAGTGTTGATACACCCACCGTATCATGTAGCCATATTGAATCGATACGGTACGGTATATGCCCCATACCACTTAGTTCAATATGATATAACAAACATTGAGTCACTAATATAATATACATAGCAGTATTGTCGATCCTAGAGGAATCCATAATTCATCATGATGTTCAGATTTAAAAATAGATTTGTTGTTACAGGATGATGCTTTGACATCATGGAATATGAAAAAATTATGTTGTTGATCTCCATTCCATGAAAAAAAGTTTTTGTGATGTCATCATCCAATCATATCTCCTTTGAATCTGCTATTTACTATTTGAATCAAAATAATGTCTGTTATTTTCCTAGTCCGTTCCTTGATCGAGTTTCTGGAATAACATAATTGCTGTTTTAACAACCATTACTAAACAACAGTGTTATAGAAATTAATAATTAAATGTTACTTGATCATGTAAGTCTTGACATAAGATAATATTTTCAATTGATATGGAAATTTAATATTTTTATAGGAAATATTGTATTGATTGGAAGAACTGTATGAAGTCAAGTGATGGCTGCTATTTCATGGTACTAGAGCCATCACCCATTACATACATGTATAACATAAGACTCTGCAACTGTTATAACAGCTGTTGTTTGTAAACCTTGAATGAAAACTCTGTTCATAGGTCCCTAATGGCACCCTCCACTAGGCACGTGACCATTCCATTTACATGACTCAGAGCCTACAGCACTTCTCTGTGGGATCATTTAAGTGATATCATATTATAATGCATTATCATATGCTTGTAGACTCTAATAATGATATTTGATATGGTGTATAATCTAAAAATGGGCAGAATATCAATCATGTCATTGCTGGTGCAAGAACCATAGAATAGGATGTCAAACAGAAATTGCATTAGAGGATGTTCGTAAAAACTTAAGGGCTTTTGACATTTTCTAAATTACTCTGCTGGACCTCGACTCTTTTCTATGCTTCCTTATCAAATGTTCGACATGTGCAGGATAGGGACAGCAAGAGGGCCATGGACATTTCTCTGGAGTGTTTAGAACTTCACATTTGGGATTCCTTTTTGTCTTGCCAACTCAATTATTAAAGGTGTGCACTTGTATTGCTATAGGTGCTTCCACTATTTTGGATCATTGTTGCTTCCATGATCTGCATATGCACACACTATATCTTTTACTCATATATTCTTCATTTGAGTGTTATAAATCAATACTAGTTGGTCAAATACTTAACACGAGGATTAAAAAAATTGAATGCTATCAGAGACTGAAGGTTCCTTTAACAGGTTCTTGTCTGAAAGCTAGAGCACAAAACGAGAGCATTACGTCTTTTGGTCAGAGGCACCAGCAGTTTCTGTGATGGTAATAATCCTTCATACAGGCTATAAAACTCTAGACACTCTGATGCCATAATATTCATGTTATGAAGCTGTTGCAAATGGTTAAAATATGTTGGTGCACAAAGTAAAGATAATAATTTGTGTTCCAAAAAAGTTTTTTATGTTGAGAAATAGATGCACGTGCACAAAAAAGTTATGCAGGGTCCTTATAAGACCATTTGGAGGAACATTGGCCCCATTTCCTTCCCCTTTAGGTGTAAAATCACTTGTTATCTGTATTTGTAGTTTATAAAGTTATTTCAGCGGTTGTGTTTTACAAGAAGAAATGGGAGAAATATTATGATATGTTTGTAGATTTTTACAATGGGTAATCATTGGCGAATGATCAAAAAGTTCTATTACGTACACTTAAAAGGACAAATCATGGCATATTTCCTCTTGGTCTTGAGGAATCTTATGAATGCGACTCTAGTGTACACAGGATGCAGATAATGTAAAAGTTTCCCTTTTTCTTTTTCAAAATGTGGACTACTCAATTGTTGAAAGAGCATGACTTTATCCAATACATCTTATATTGGAAACCTGACATATAGCTACAGTAATATGCACCTGCCAGTTTTTGTAATCATGCAGAATTGTGGCAGCAAGTGAGCTTGAACTTTGTCACTCAAAACCTTTATTATTTTTTGCGTTTGACTTTGTGTTGCCTCTTTACTTTTTCAGGGCTAATTATGAGATATGGTAGGTCAAGTGAACTACCGTTCACGATGGGATTACCATGATGCTTGGATGTCCCTTATATGATGTCAAATAACAAGAGCGTTATCTTTGAATCTGTTCTTACCTAGGTTCACATAACAAACTCATCTCTCTCTCTCTCTCTCTCTCAAATCTATTGGAAGTGATCCTTTGAAATTTTATTAAGGGTTTTAATTTCTAAGGAATCTACATTGGCTCTGCAGCATGAAATGAAAATGTTTGAGGTCTTCCTCTTTAACTACCAAATTTATAATCTCGCCTGTGACTCTAGATGAGCACCCCAACCCAACACGCCCCGCCCCGAGCAACCCCCACAAAAAATAATAACAATAATAATAATAAAAAGGATCATGCCATCCTTGCTTCTTGGTCCTGTTATGGATTATAAAATACAGTCTCGTTTTGCTACATTACGCTGCGAAAGATGTGTCAGAGTAGTTGTTTCGTTGCCATCATTTTGGTGGCACACTGGCATTATGGGTATCGGATGACTTTTACAGTTTTGTTTGAATATATTGTGTTTTATGGTAGGATTGAATTGTTCAAATTTTTGATACTTTTGTAATTGTAAATCAGCATTTGTGTCTGCTAAAGGTCTGTATCTTGTGTCATGCTGACTTCTTTTCAGTTCTTTGACTTTGGACCAGCGTTGAAATCCGGTCTAAAGCGCTCTCTAAGAGCCGTTCCTTTCTAACCACTTCTTTTCAATCATGCAAGTGCGACGTACGTCACGTCAGCCTCAAGCCCCTTGCATCACGTCAGCCCCATCAATCAGTAGATTAGATGTCATTTTCAACCCCCGCGCCTATGCTAAATTGGATTGCCGCTGGTCATTTCTTTTCAGTATTTAATTAAAGAGCCATCCAATCGACTCGAACTTGGTCCAATCGGCTCGAACTTGGGTCACTTGGGTGGAAATCAAAATTCATTTCAACTGGGCTACCATCGGGTGGTTGTTCTTTGACTTCATTTGATGTCTGGCTTATAACACGGAGAGGTTTGGATGCGGAGAAAGTTAGACCTATTCTGTGCTGAATGAGTGATATCTTTTCCTCTTAAAAAAAAAATAAGCAGCTGGATGTTTTTGGAGGAAAGGAAGGGAAATTATCTGTATTGTAGTTGCTTAGATCTAGAATTTGAGGGTATATTATCCAAGAACCAAACCCAGAACTTCTTGGAAAGTAAAATGGTGTGATCATTCGGACAAGCCTCAGTTCGCTAAAATAACCAGTCGATGTATGCTCGTGCAAAAATTCATATCGTTCATTTAGCGCATGACGGGACAAGTATCTTAAAAAGTACCAGGGCACCACTAGCCTGCCCGCACAGCAATCATCGTATCCCTTGCAATTGTTATTTCTTGACATTGTCTCTCTAAATAACTTGATATATTGGAATCACTAAAGATTGAATTGGATCACATGTTTTGCATTCTTTCGAGTAAGATATATTGAAGCAAAACTTGAAGATCTTCAATGTCCATGTTCCTTGATGGTGCTTTGGCTTTGATGATCTTGAATTATTCTCCTATAATTTTATTCAGCATTTTTTTGTTTTTGAAATTTGTATTAGATATTTTTATTTATCTTATTTTTTGGCTAAAAAAATTTCTATATTTTTTATGCATTTGCAAGTATACTTACATATATATTTAATTGCCATAATATCAATCTTGTATTTTCTAGATTGTTGCAATATTATCCTTTAACAACTCAGCTATATAAGTACCGATAATCTTTTCAATGAATAATTGATGTTTTAGTGAATAACTGATGTCGGATTAATATACACCCACATGGGTTCTCACTACTTTCCTCATTTAAGTCCGGCATGCTCGTCAAGCTAAGGATCTAAATTCATGCGTCCATCCACAAACACCACAATCAATCTGTGGTCAGTCCAATGAATTTATGCTGTAGTTTTTCTTAGTCCATATAAGTTATAAGCTGGATTGGCTTTAATACTATTTGTAACAACTTAGGATTTCATCCAAAAAGGTTGGTTAGAATATATTATTTGGATTTTTTGATTTTATATAATTATTCAATATTTTCTCAATGAATAACCGATATGGGACTAAATACATGTCTGTAGGTCCTCACATGCCCACTCTCTTTTCAATTATGGTTAGAGCTCACTGATGATGTTTATCTATGAGCTAACATATACATTGTTTGCCTCCCTTTTTGGATTTTTTTTTGCCTAATCCATATATGTTGATGTGGATAAAAATATCTACTTGTTAGCTAATGTGGGCATAATTAGGTGATGATTGGATCTAATGTGGATGTAATTAGATGATGATTAAATCTATCATTACAATCACCTCGATTAAAAAATCTATCTTCAAATACTAACTATCATGCCCCCAACCCAAGATCTATGAGCTACGAGTCATGCCAACCACTGCATACTCATGAAGAACTCTCTCTCTAAGTATGCAAGGTATTCCAAATATGATATCAATGCATTATAGTATAATTAATAATAAATTAAGTTCAAAACTTAAATAATTAAAATCAAATTTAATCTCTCACAAAATTTCAATAATATTCAAAAGATTTTACATCAATTATACCTCAAATAATAATCCTGTAAAATATAATAATAAATCTATGCCTAAACTTGGATAATACCGTCAACTCTCATCTTTAAATTCACTTTCAAAGTAGTATTCATGTCTATAATTAAGAATCTGAATCTGAAAAGAAAGAAGAAATAATGAGCTCGGTAGCCTAGTAAGTAATGAATATCTCAACTAAATATTTTGGATATTATCATAAGATATGATATTTGAAAATAAATACCATGAATAAATATAAAAATATATTTTAGGATAATTTAAGTAAATCAAATACTTTCAAATATCCATATATATACATAATTATAAATACGATTCGAAACAAAATATATATAACTCAATAGCATTAACTGTGACTACGTTTATCCCTATGGCAGGGCCAAAATAGAAATAGTAAACTCAATTAGAGGGTCAACATACAACCTTAATTGGTAAAGTCTAGAAATTGATGCACAACTTCCATTGGCAGGATCCAGAGTACTGATGCATAACCCCCATTGGCAGAATCCAAAGAATCAATGCATATCCCCCATTAGTAGATCCAGAACATAATTAGACTGAGAGCTCAAATCTAATGTATACAAAAATACTTTTGTAAGATAACAAATATATCATAATTTAAATCAATATATACATGTTCCATAACAAATCAATAAACCATATAATTTGTAAATTACTTTTCATTCAAAATATGGTTTCATAAATCACACATAAATCAAAGACTAATTATTTATTTTTAAAATAAATTATAAAATATCTCAAAAAGATGGTTCATTACTTATTTCTGTAGAGAATACTGAATGGATAGATTTAATCAATCATGAGAGCATCCTTCAGAACTTATTATTCAAAATATATTCTTCTATTAGTTTTAAGCCATCACTAATAAATATCATAAGTTTTGATACCTTTACAAGGCTGACAAAAGTAGTAGCATTCAATATCCTAAAGGTTTTCAGTGCAGGGTTTCTAGCCCTATTTACGATTTTTTTTTAAAAATATATTAAATATAATAAAAAATATAATTAATCTAATTAATTATTAGCTATTGATCATATCAAAAAATTCTATACATAGGATCTAAATATGATACACATGCTTTGAATTTAAAAAATAAATTAACAGCTGTAAACTATTTACTACTACAGCTACGTGTTCAGAACATGATACCTTGTACGGATAGTCGATCACTACAATTCGATCATTACTAGAGAGGTCCACTCATTGTGATACAGCCACATAGTATGTCTGACCTCTGTGGATCGTCCACACGAGGCCTTGGTCCTGATCGGCTCTTCTTGACTGCTAGCTCGATGTCTAGAAGCTTCGATGGCTATTATCGATCGAATAGCTTCGATCTTTATCTACGGACTCTTTGGATGCTCTAAATCATCAATAGACATAGTAGAGAGATAGAGGAGGTTCTACCTAAAATTTGGTGGGCTTACGAGACTCGTAGCTCACTCAAAATATTTTCGAATCCTAGGCTGAAATCCTAGGGCTGCACTCTCCCAGACCTGCGCCTATCTCTTTCTTTGGATATTTTTTTCTTAGAATTTTGACTTTTCTCATGCACAAATGGGGTGGCTCATGAAGAGAAGGAGTCTTCTTCAGATCTCTCACATGCCCCAATGAAAAACCTATTTAAATTTGCACTAAACAATGTAAACAACATGTGGAGGGATAAGATCAAGTTGGTTGTCAATTCAAATTCAAACATCATTTGAATTCAAATTAAAAACCACCTGACCCTATCCACTTAGGATGTGAGAAACCTGACCCTATCCACTTAGGACATGAGAAACCTAGGTGTTAACTCCCTTGTGCATGGAAATCTTATGAGAATTCAAAATTCTCATTAAGAAAAAAGTGGGCGCAAGTTAGGGTGATTTGGTGCATAAGACTAGTCAAACTAGCCTTAAAACTAACTTGTCCAATTAAACCCAATCCAAATCAATTTGGTTAGACTCAATTAGACCAGACTAAATCTAACTCATTTAGACTTAATTAAGCTTAATTAAATTTTAATTAAATTAAAAATTGATCAAATCCAACCTCTGATCAAATTAGGGATCAAACCTCCTCAGTGATTAGGTCATCTTATAACCTAATCAGATCAAACCCAACTGAATCGAATTCAGTTAGACTTGATTCAAAAATAATTACTCAATCAAATTGAGTTAATTAGTGATCAAATTATTAATTAAATCTCTCATAAATACTGAGTCCAAATCCAGTGGATGTTCGGGCAACAAAGTCCATCGATATGAAATTTTGATCGAAGAGTCCTAAATCAATGGGACTCTTGACCCTGGTGTTTGAAAATGTATCCTAAAACCAATCATCTAAGTCATAGATAATTGAAATTAGCGTATGAATTATCTAATAATAATAGTTATTTGACTGGCTCATCATAAAAGTTCTATCTTTCTTAAATAAACTCCTAAATTATGATGAAGTTCTTAGAACTACAGTCAATCGATAAAGAAGGATTTACTGGATGGTTCTTAAATAGTTCACAATCAAATGATAAGTTATTAATAAGAATGATAACTTAACGAGTGTAGATCGTTGTACGCCATATGCATTGGTTGTCCTCGTAACTAAGTGATATGGAGACACTGGTATGGCATCCAGGTGAGATGTAGGAGTGCATCTATATTGAACGTGATCAATGTAGCATTCTACTATCAAGAATAGCTAGCTAAGGCTAATGGATATAAGTATTCCTCTGATCTGAGATCATCATGATGACTTGCAAGCAACTTATTGTATTTTGGTGTCGGACTGTCTGTATTTCTAATATAGGTTCGAAAGCTTTTTGGGTATAGTAAAGTACTTATGAAGTTGGTGTATAAGTCAAGATGAGATTGATCACTCCTGATTAGCTTCAGGAAGAGAATGACTCATTGTGTTTCAATTTAGCAAAATCTAGGCTTGAGTAATCCTCGTGAGGAATCATGGGATTTACAAAATTTTGAGATACAATAGAGATGACTTGTATGAGTATTGACAACATACTCGAAGTCATTTTGAGCATTATTGATCATAAGGATGAATTATATAGTAACCATAGGCCAAGGTTCTAAGAATGTTGCTTTGCATACATTCGATCAATCTGGACGTCGGGAACCATTGCTAGATGATTACTTCGACTGGTACAGAAATTGATTTCTTTGCTACCGACTTAGGTTCGAACCTATAGAGTCACATACATAAGAGATTGTAATCTAATTAGATGGTTAATCGATGATTGAGAATCATTTTGAGATCAAACATTCAATGCGATTGATGTTTGACCTAATGCAAGTATTGCAGGAGGATTGATTAGCAATTGAATTGCTAATTGACTCAATTTGATTGAGCAATCAGGCTGAGATCAAGTCTAATTGAATTAGATTTAATTAGAATTGATTTGGACTTAATTAGATTAAATTTAATTGATTTATTGGATAAGCCAATTGCAAGGGAATAATAATTTCTAATTGGACTAGAATTTGAGTGCACTTAATTTCTAATTGAGTTAGAATTTAAATTAGATTTAAATATGATTTAAATTTAACTTAATTAGATTTTTAATTGAACTAGGATCACTCATAATTAGGCTTACACTAATCCTATTTTAATTGGTTCAAAATTATTTTGACCTAGTCAAATAGGAGTCCCAATTGGACTAGGACTCTTTCACATTCCTTGTGCCACCTAAGAGCCCACGCCCACTAATTAATTCCAAAATTTTTTACATGATTTTCCATGCCTAAGATAGCTTCTCCACACCCCATAATCTCAAGTTTTGGGATCAAGTTTGACTTGATCATATTTGGAAAGTTGTTTTGGATTGGATTCTGTTTGATAGAATCCATAGAAACTAAAATACCCACTTTCCTTTTGCTCCTTGCTTTCCCATGTCAAGTTTCTTTGTGTGCCTGATATCTTGGGTTTTTTCCATGCCCCTTGATCTCTCTTTAATGTGAATTATTCATGCAAATAAGCTGGGAGGCATCCAAGAGTTGGACGCCTCCATAGATGCCTTATTTGACTAGGTTTTGACCTAGTCTTCCATTCAAATCTTCTCTCCTCCTATTTAATAGGTTGTGAACATGAAAAATCTCAAGATTTCCATAATAAAACTAGAAGGAAAAGAAGATTTGGCATGGGTATTAGGAGCACCAAAAATCTTGGAGAAGAGCCTTCAATTATGACATCATAGGTCAATGTCTTAAAGAGACAAGGTAAGAGAGAAGATTGTCTTCTCTTGTGATTTTGTTTAAAAATCTTTATCCTTTATTTTTGATCTATTTTTATATGATAAAAATTTGAGGGAGAGAGAGGATGAGGGCATGGAAATCTGTGCTCCAATATTTTGGGGCATGAAGATAAATTTTGGACATGATCTGACCATGTCCTGATGAGAGAAGGAAAAGAGAAGAAGATCTTCTCTTAGAGTTCCTTTGAGAACCCTTCTTCTCTATATTTTTATATGATTTTTTTATGAGAAAAATTAGAGTGTGTGAGATCTAAAAACATAAAAAAAGCCTAGGAGAGAAGGTTTTCCCTTTGTCCTAGCATAAGAATATTTTCAGGATATCAGTCGTTGATATCCTGAAAGAGAAGATTTATCTTCTTTTAGAACCTTTTCTAATATTTTTAATTTTTTATTTTTAAAAAATCTAAAGATTAGATTTTTCTCCTAATCCTTCTCTTGTTCTTCATCTCTTGGAATATCCAAGAGATTCGAAAAATAAATTTTAGATTAACCATCCGAAGGAATCTGTGAGAAGCTAGCACTTCGAGCGGATCTTCGTTCGACGAACCTCCAATTTTGTTGCAGCCTCGTGTAGATCTCCTATAGAGGTCAAATGCATGTGCAGCTTCAAAGGTAATAATAAAAATCAACTATGGAGTTCTCGATCCATGCAAGATAAGAGATATGATCTATTCTCTCACCTAGATGTGATCTAAGTTTCAGATCTAGAATCATTCTAGATCTAGGATATTGATTTGATCAATACCAAATTCTTTTATTTTCAAATTTAGAATATACTATGACATATTATAGATCCTGGATATAGGATTTAGTAATTAAATTATATGCATTTATAGATTAAATGGTTTAATTTGCATATTTCACTGTATTATATTTCAAAAAAATTTTGAAATTCATGCATGAAACCTTGCATATTTTCTAACAATGATATCAGAGCATCCAGATTCTTTTATAACATGTTCATCTATTCTTGAGAATAAATTTAAAAATTAAAATTAATTAAAGATCATACATACTGCCATAAGATTATCCTGTTGTAAGGTTAACCCCTTATAATGGAATGGTTGTCCTTGTATGTACTGATCTGAATGTAAATCATGAACTATTTAGATTAGATCTAAAAAAAATATAATTTAATTTTTTAATTTTAAATCTAAAATTAAAAGATGCGAGATCTATTTTAGATTGTTTAGATTAGATCTAAATAATATCGGATTGCACATACTGCTATAAGATTATCCCGCTGTAAGATTTATCTCCTATAGTAGAAAGATTGTCCTAGTATGTGCTGATCTGAATAACCTAAATCATAAATATATTACATGCGATCTAAAATAATTTATGATTTATTTTTAAATCTAACTTTAAATAATTTATGATCTAATCCATATGATGTGTTTTATGTTTAGATCTAGATCCTCTTATTGCATATGTTGATATGTAATTTTTATTTTGAATCTAGAATATGTATGACATGTTTTGTAGAATTTAAATTATGAACTTACTTTTTGCAAAATTTTAGATTCAAAATCTTAGGACATATCGAAACATTAAAGCTAATCAGATCTAAAATATATATATTGAATGTGATTCAATATAAATTTTTTATCAATTTAAAAATATTTTAAATAATTAAGTTAGAAATTAGTTCTGAGGTTTCATAAATCCAAACTCATAAGCTTGAACTTAATTAAGAACTAAATGATTATTTAGGATCTAGATTTATGATTTGAAGATCCTAAGATAATTTTATAAAACATGGGTTAAAGGGTAATGGATTAGCTTTGATCAGATCCTTAACTAGGTTAGACCTAGGGTTAGATTAAATATGGACTTAGTTAAAAAATTGATCAAACCTAATTAATAGTTAATTAGGATTAGGTCGTTTCTATAGATCACTTCAATAGTTGTAGTTAATCAAAGTTCATACATCTAATAAATGGATACTGATCGTGGCTCAGTGGTCGAGCTCGAGTCTTTAGGCAGATCAAATCAAAATTGATAAATCGATTGATCTTTAAGATAAGTCTGGCATCCCAAATCGATGGTTTTTAATTAGTAGCCCACTTACCTGACCATTTCTGATGGTGTCTAAGATAAGCCTTGGCAGACTTTTCCATCGATCTCACTTGGTCAATATGGTTAATCAGATTTTGAATAAGTTGCTCATTGATTCATGCTAATCCATGTCACATAGAAAATTAGTGAGACTAATTTTATTCAGTGAGACTGATCTAGGTGCCTATGGACTAAAATTTATCATAGTCCTTATCGATGACTTGAGAAGTCAGTAGGAGGACTTGGCTTGGTGAAGTTAGTAGGAGCAAATTAATCCATATCCTTTCTATCCTTAAATTACTAATAATTTAAATTTTTTAAAATTATTAAATCTTTAAAATGATAAAGTTATGGAGATAACTAAATCATAGCCTTTCATTAAGTTGGATGATAATGGGTCCATTAACTCAATAATCATTGGAGGCTCAAAGACACTAATAAAATTATCATTCATAATATGATAAATTAGAAGTGTCTCTCTAATGATGGTTAGGTTGGTCAACCAAAATTAGACCTAATCATTCATTGGTTAGATGCACCAAGTATAGTTATGTTAATGGTTGACCTAATTGGATCCTGATAGTGGAGGCCAAAGCCTACTGATTAGATTTTTGGGATAAAATTATATTACTAAAAATTATTTGAAGAAATAATTGGTTATGAACCTATCCTTAGATGTACATGGGTTGGCCAACCAAAGTTGGGCTCGTGTGCAGTTTATGTGAATTCTAGTACCTACTAGAAAATTAATATAATTTCTCGAATTGAAGGTAGAGGCTACCAATTTGAATAAAATAGTAGAAGAACCTTTAGACTAAAGTCTAAGTCTCTAAGATTAACATAATTCACATACTTAGGTCATTGTTCTCTTTCTCAAAATAAGGCTAAACTATAATTGATCCTATCACTATTAGACAGTGATGACTTATGGGATCCAACTTTGATAATTAGTATCAAAAGTTGAATTTGATTCAGCAGTACGAATGGATTCGTATTGGGGCTACTTAGCCCAGTCAAAATAATTAATCCAATATTGACCTAAATCAAGCATAGTGCTTCTACTATTAGAAGCAGGATCATAGGAAGAAGAATTATCTTATTTTTCTTGATCATAATAGGCTGAATAAGAGAAAGAAGCAAGAGTTGCTTATCAAGGATGTTATATGATAACATTTTGAAATTTTTCTATATGTAATTCTGCTACCTAGGTATGGGATATCGGTAGTTCTTTGTAATTTGTTGCAAGGATTTTAGGTAAGTGGAATGTTTGAAAAATGATGAGAAATACCTAAATGTTGGAATGAAAGTCTTGTTCCAATCCTAGCTTTAGGAATTATCAAGCTTATTTTCAAAAGATGTCATTTTGAGTGATTGTCACTATTATCCATTATTTATGATAAATATGATCTCTGTTGGCCTTTTGGTCAGAGATGGTTATCATTTATTAATAAAAAAGTTTGTTGTGATATTATTATGAATAATATTATAATAATACATGGATAATAAAATGATATTTAACATCTATACAGCCTATTAAGTGTAATGTATACATTTAATAAACACCATAGTTAGATTATTTCATGGATGTCTATCTTTGGCATTATAGGCTTAGTCATCTTGACAAGAATAGGATAAATGAGTTAGCTTAAGAGAAAAACCTCAACATCAATGATTGTGAATCATTGATAACCTTTGAGTCTTATCTTTTTGGAAAGATGACAAAGTCATCTTTTACTGAAAAAGATAAAGGAGCTGATGAAGTTTTAAATCTCATACACAGTAATGTATATGGACCTATGAACTTAAGTGCCAAAGAAAGATACTAATATTTTATTACAAACGACCTATCCTGACATGGGGGCATCTGGCTTGAACCATTTGAAATATTAAAATGATTCAATAATGAAATAGAAAAATAAACTAGAAATGGTATTGAAACTTTTCGATCAGATCAAAGATGCAAATACTTATCCAGTAAGTTTGTGATATATCTAAGAGAGAATAAAATTCTCTCTTAGTGGGTTTCTTTTTGAGACATAGTATATCTGAAAGGGGAAGTTGAACTTTGTTTGACATGGTTCAATCCATGATAGGGTTCACTTGTTTGCCTATTTTAAGGTTGTGCTATTGTGACTACTAGTTTTACTCTAAAAATATATCAAGTAAATCTATTGTAAAGACTCCATATGGGATATGGATCGGGCGTAGACCTAAACTCTCTCACCTTCGGGTTTGGAGTTGATTGGCCTATGTTAAAGGTTTGCATACAGATAAACTTGGGTCCTGGTCCAATAGGTATTTGAGGGTTATTAATTCTACCATGTTGAAGAACATAAGATGTTCATCAGCAGAAGGGCATTCCTTTTGAAAAGAAGTTTCTTAGAGAAGGAACTAATGTCTGTCAAATTAAACTTGAAAAGTTTGACTGATAGAAAATGAACCGACATAATTTAGTAAACCTATAGAACTAGATTTGATCAGATCAAATCCAGAATCCATTAAAGTGGCACCTTTAAGGAGATTTGGTAGAATACCATGTTAACCAGATAGTTACTTTAGTATCTAGATCCAGGACGGCGATCCTATTGAGCTCGATGAGAACAACAAAGATTCGATCACCTATAGGGATGCAATGCAGTGGTCTGAGAAGTAGCTTGGAGTCATATAATCCAAATTGATATCCATGAAAATCAATAGTGTGTGGACACTAGATGATTCACCTGAAGGAATAAAATTCATTGAGTGTAAATGAATTTTTAAATGGATTAGAGTAGTGCAAATAGGAAGGTAAAGATCTGTAAAGCCCATTTGGCTATTATCTCAATTTTGGAACATACGTTTTGAACGTATGTCTTTGTTATGAACAAAGATAAGCCCTGCATTTATAAGTGGGCAAAATATTCTATAGTGTCATTCCTTGAATTGTCTGTGGATAAAATTTTCTTAATCGAAAATGGCATTCTAGAATTGCAAGGAATAAAGGTTTGGCTTTCATCTAATTTTTCATGTTCAAAATTAGATATGGTATACTCACTAATGGTAGTGAGTAGATACCAGTCTGAACAAAGTGAGAATCATTGAAAGATTGTATAGATAGTTCCTAAGTATTTGAAAAATACTAAGGTCCAGTGACTTAAATATGGAAATACTGACTTAAAATATGTGGATGTTTTAATTTCAGTCAGATCAAGATGATAGCAGAAGAATGTTAGGTCATACCTTAATTGCAGGAGCAAGCTACTAGAAAGGTTTCAAGTAGAATTTTGTAGCCTATTTAGTTAGTGCTTTAGAGTACATCGTGGTATATGATGCTGCCATGTAAGCTGTGTAGTTACTAAGGTTCATTAGCAGGTTGGGAGTGGCACCCTCCATCGATGGTTCAGTCCTATTGTAGCACTGAAGCTATAGCTTAGGTTAAAAATTCGAAGGACCAGCATATTCTGCATCGCTATCATCTTTGATTTTAGATTAGGATGACATTGATCTTTGGAAGATCGATAAAAAATGAGAACTTGACTAATCCATTTGCTAAGACCTTGGAACTAAGGAGTTCTACGAACTCAAGTAGAATATAGGATATTTGATATCTTTTTGATTGGCTTTAGTCTAAGTGGGAGTTGTTAGAAAATATGATCTAAAACTAATTATCTAAGTCATAGATGATTGAAATTAGTATATGAATTATTTAATAATAATAGTTATTTGGCTGGTTCATCATAAAACGTTTATCTTTCTTACATAAATTTCTAAATTATGATGAAGTCCATAGAACCACAATCAATCGATAAAGAAGGATTTATCAGATGGTTCTTAAATAGTTCATAACCAAAGGATAAGTTATTAATAAGAATGATAACTTATTGAGTGTAGATCGCTGTATGCCATATACATTGGTTGTCTTCGTAATGAAGTGGTGTGAAGATACTGGTATGACATCTAGCTAAAATATAGAAGTATATCTGCACTAAACATGATCAATGTAGCATTCTACTATTAAAAGTAGCTAGCTAAGGCTAATAGATATAAGTGTCCCTTCGACCTGAGATCACTACAGTGACTTGCAAGCAACTCACCATATTTTGGTGCAAGACTGCTTGTATTTCTAATATAGATTTAAAAATTTTTTGGATACATTCAAGTACTTATGAAGTCAATGTATGAGTCAAGATGGGATTGACCACTTTTGATTAGCTTCAAGAAGAGAATGACTCATTGTGTTTCAATTTAGCAAAATCTAGGCCTAGATAGTCCTCATGAGGAGTCACGAGATTTACAAAATTTTGAGACACAATAGAGATGGATTGTATGAGTGTTGACAGTATACTCAAAGTCATCTTGAGTATTATTGGTCATAGGGATGAATTATACGGTAACCATAGGCCAAGGTTCTAAGAATGTTGCTTTGCATATATTCGATCTATCTGGACGTCGAGAATCATTGCTAGATGGTTACTTCGATTGGTACAAAAATTAGTTTCTATGCTGTTGGCTTAGGTTCGAACCTATAGGGTCACACATGTAAGAGGTTATAATCTAATCAGATGGTTAATCGATGATTGAGAGTCATTCTGAGGTCAAACATTCAATACGATTGATGTTTGATCTAATACAAGTATTGCAGGAGGATCGATTAGTAATTGGATTATTAATTGGCTCAATTTGATTAAGCAATCAGGCTGAGATCAAGTCTAATTGAATTAGATTCAATTAAAATTGATTTGGACTTAATTAGATTAAGTTTAATTGATTTATTGGATAAGTCAATTGCAAGAAAATAATAATTCCTAGTTGGACTAGCATTTGAGTGCACTAAATTTCTAATTAAGTCAGGATTTAAATTAAATTTAAATATGATTTAAACCTAACTTAATTGAGTTTTTAATTAAACTAGGATCACTCCTAATTAGAATTGCACTAATCCTATTTTCATTGGATTCAAAATTATTTTCACCTAGTCAAATAGGATTCCCAGTTGGACTAGGACTCTTTCACATTCCTTGCTCCACCTAAGAGCCCACGCCCACTAATTAATTCTAGAAATTTTTACATGATTTTCCATGCCTAAGATAGCTTCTCCACACCCTGTAATCTCAGGTTTTGGGATCAAGTTTGACTTGATCATATTTGGAAAATTGTTTTGGATTGGATTCTATTTGATAGAATCCATAGAAACTAAAATACCCACTTTCCTTTTGCTCCTTGCTTTCCCACATCAAGTTTTTTTATGCACCTGATATCTTGGGTTTTTTCCATGCTCCTCACTCTCTCTTTAACATGAATTATTCATGCAAATAAGCTGGGAGGCATCCAAGAGTTGGACACCTCCATAGATGCCTTATTTGATTAGGTTTTGACCTAGTCTTCCATTCAAATTGTCTCTCCTCCTATTTAATAGGTTGTGAATGTGAAAAATCCCAATATTTCCATGATAAAACTAGAAGGAAAAGGATATTTGGCATGGGGATTAGGAGCACCAAAAATCTTGGAGAAGAGCCTTCAATTATGATATCAAAGGTTGATGTCTTAAAGAAATAACGTAAGAGAGAAGATTGTCCTCTTATGATTTTGTTTAAAAATCTTTATCCTTTATTTTTTATCTATTTTTATATGATAAAAAATTGAGAGAGAGAGAGGATGAGGGCATGGGGATCTATGCTTCAAGATGTTGGGGCATGAAGATCAATTTTGGACATTGTTGATGCAGAATCTGGCCGTCGCCGAAGTCCGCTGGAGTGGAGGCCGATGAGATCACCGTCGGGGACCTGCAAAATGAAGTCCCATCTGGAGCCGATGGAGGGTGACTCCGGTAGGATTCTCTGACGATCAAGTCAGCTCTAGTCAATAGGAATGGAGTGCTCAGTAGAGTTTTGAGGAAGAGAGAAGGATTTTTAAAGCCTGGCATAAGTGTATCCGGAGGGTCCTTTTTATAGAGGAAGCTTGTTGTAACCACCTTGATTAATGATTGTCGTAACTATCCTAATCAATGCCGATCGTTATTGACTTGATAAATGCCGATCGTTATTGACTCGATAAATGCCGATCGTGATTATCGTGTAACCGTAGCGGGATCACCTGTAGAAATCCATCATAAGAAGTTCGGCTTTCATGAAAGTTCAGTCATTGAGAAGCCCGTTCGCTGAAGAAGTCCGTAGGAAGTCCGACTTCCATAGAAGCCCAACCACTCATAAGGAGTCTGGCTTCCGTAGAAGCTCGGTCGCTGAAGAAGTCTGCAGAGAGTCCGACTTTCGTAGAAGCTTGGCCACTGGAGATGTCCGCAGGAAGTCCTGCTTCCATAGAAGCTCGACCGTTGGAGGAAATTTGGCTCCCGCAGGCACCTGACTATAACGACGTGGAGAGAGTTCAGCTCTTGCGAGAGTCTGACTAAAGCTCGGCGATTGGGGAGTCAGAAGGAGTTCGGTTGCTAAGTAGCTCGGTCGACTGAACGGGTTAGAAGAAAAGATGACTGACCGTTGGGGTTTCGGCTAAAGCCCATCTACTGAAACTCTTCCATGGCTACTGGCCACATCAGGCTAGGCACCGAACTTGACTTTGATAGGAGCGGAGTTTATCCCTAACACTAGCCCCCCCCACTCTCGAGTTCGAAACTCGAAGGAAGGGAGTGCAGAAAAGGCGACTGTCGAAGTCTTCTTCCGGGCTCCGTGCTAATTTAGGTCGAAGCTCGGGGGAGATCTCATCTCCGACTAAAGTTAATGTTGAAGTTGAAGCTCTCCAGTCGAGGTTGATACGGTCGCTCGGGAGAGATCCTATCTCTCACCGAGGTCGAAGTCGACGCTCTCCAGTCGAGGTTGGCCCGGTCGCTCGGGGGAGATCCTATCTCTGGCCGAACTTCTCGAGAGAGATCTTATCTCTAGTCGAACTTCTCGGAAGAGATCTTATCTCTAGCCGAGGTGGTTGCTCGAGAGAGATCTTATCTCTGACCGAGGTTGATTCTCGGGAGAGATTCTTATCTCTGGCCGAACTTCTCGGGAGAGACCTTATCTCTAGCCGAGGTGGTCGCTCGGGAGAGATCTTATCTCTAGGCCGAACTTCTCGGAAGAGATCTTATCTCTAGCCGAGGTGGTCGCTCGGAGAGAGATCTTATCTCTGGCCGAGGTTGCTTTTCGGGAGAGATCTTATCTCTGGCTGAACTTCTCGAGAGAGATCTTATCTCTAGCCGAGGTGGTCGCTCGGAGAGATCTTATCTCTAGCCGAGGTGGTGCACTCGGAAGAGATCTTATCTCTGGCTGAACTTCTCGGGAGAGATCTTATCTCTAGCTGAGGTGATCGCTCGGGAGAGATCTTATCTCTGACCGAACTTCTCGGAAGAGATCTTATCTCTAGCCGAGGTGGTCGCTTGGGAGAGATCTTATCTCTGATCGAGGTTGATGGTCTTTGATCTGCTCGTGTTAGGACGAGATTTTCCTTCTGTTCCTAGCACAGCAACTATTGACTACTTCTTTTCCTGTTATTACATAGTTTTGGCGCCCAAAAATAATATACTATTGAAAGGGAAGAACTTTATTGAAAGGATGTTACTGGCAATGTATTCCCAAATTCTTTGTGATTCAGGGTCGTGGTAGCGTTGTTCCTCCACGCTTCTTCATGCGGACAACCTTTTCTATCTCATGCTGGCTTTCTCACTTTGAAGCATGCTTCTTTTGGCTTTGATGCTGGGTCCTGGGGTAACATTGACGATGTCGTGAGACAGTCGACCTTATCGTTTCTTGTTACGGCAGCGCTCTTCGCCGATCTTCAGACTGGCGTCGAATGAATTTACCTAGCCGCCCCTTTCTAATGAGCTTCTCGATTTTATCTCGGAGCTGGATGCACTCCTCAGTGTCGTGGCCATGATCGCGATGGTAGAGGCAGTACTTGCTTCGGTCATGCTTGTTTGGGGGAGACCGTAATCCTTCTGGTCTTGGCAGTTGGTTCTTAACTTCGGTGAAGATCTGAGTTTGAGGAGCGTTGAGGGGGGCGTAGTTGTGGAATCTTTTGGGAGGAGAGCTTCTTCGCGCTTCTCTATAAGCTTAAGGAGTTCAGGCCTGCCTACTATCGGAGGGAGTCCGTGAGCGCAGTCGAACTTCATTCGGCTCCCCATTGCCTGCCAGTCGCTCCCTTAAGGCTTCTTCGTCCTTCAACTTGAAGGCTTCTTCCACACGGGCATATCTCTCGGCTCGAGCCAGCAGATCGACGAAGTCCCTAGGGTACCTTTTCTCCAAGGAGAACAGCAAGTTATTTTTCTGAAGGCCGCCCTTGAGTGCAGCCATCATGACAGACTGGTCCAAGTCCCGAACTTCCAATGCTGCGGCATTAAATCGGGTGACATAAGCCTGGATGGATTCTCCTTGCTTCTGCTTGACGTTCATCAGAAAATCTGAACCTCGGATCGGTCGTCGACTGCTAATGAAGTGGACTGCGAACTGACTGCTCATTTGATCAAAAGAGAAGATCGTACTTGGCTTCAACGCTGAGTACCAGTTTCTCGCTGCTTCCTTTAAGGTAGATGGGAAGGCTCGGCACAGCATGGCTTTTGAAGCACCGTGAAGTAGCATTATGGTCCGGAAGGTCTTCAGATGATCAACCGAATTAGAGGTCCCATCGTAACTTTCAAGTTGAGGGAGCTTGAAGTTCGGTGGGATGGGCTCTTACACTATTTGGAGGGAGAAAGGGGGATCGGTGCGGATGTCGGCATGATGAGCCGGGGCGGCATGGTCGAGCTCTTCAATCCATCGGTCCATCTTTCATAGTCTGTGATCGAGGGCGTCGTCTCGGTTGCAGATCTTAGAGGGCTTCTGACTACAAATGGAGAAGGTCTTCCCGAGAAGAGAACCATGATTCGAACATGGATCCTCAGCTTTCTGCTTCCCCTTCTCAGGAGCGATGGGTACATTATCCCTGGTACTCTTCCTTGGGGCCGATTCTCGATATTTCGATGGTGTGTTTCCTGGTAGAGTCACCACCGGAGGCTGCTGTAAGGCCTGCATTACCTCCGTGAGGCCACGGACCTGTCGGACAAGTAGGTCGAACTGCTTCACATCCATTGCAGGCATAGATGGAACCTGAGTGGCCGAGGCCGAAGCAGGAATAGACGGATCTATGGAGGCCGTCGATCGTCAAGTGGAGGCTCTCCTGGGGGGCATCTTTTCTTCTTGAAAAGGAATTCAAAAGAGGAGGAAAAGAGATTTCTAGAGTGGGAAGAGAGAAATCGTTGCCGAGCACTCCTTTAAGAACAAGGGAACCCCGACTTCCTTTAAGAGAGAAATCATTGCCAGACCCTTCCTCTAGCGCCAATCTATTGATGCAGAATCTGGCTATCATCGGAGTCCGCTGGAGTGGAGGTCGACGAGGTCGCCATCGGGGACCTATAAAATGAAATCCCATTCGGAGCTGATGGGGGGTGGCTTTGGTAGGACCCTCCGACGATCAAGTCAACAGGAATGGAGTGCTCGATAGAGTTTTGAGGAAGAGAGAAGGGTTTTCAGAACCTGGCATAAGTGTATCCGGAGAATCCTTTTTATAGAGGAAGCTTGTTGTAACTCTCTTGATTAATGATTATCGTAACTGTCCTGATCAATGTCGATCGTTATTGACTTGATAAATGCCGATCGTTATTGACTCGATAAATGCCGATCATGATTATCGTATAACCGTAGCGCGATCGCCTGCAGGAATCTATCATAAGAAGTTCGGCTTTCATGGAAGTTTGGCCATTGAGAAGCCCGTCCGCTGAAGAAGTCCGTAGGGAGTTCGGCTTTCATAGAAGTCCAGCCGCTGGAGAAGTCCATAGGGAGTCCAGCTTCCATAGAAGCTTGACTGCTGAAGAAGTCCATAGGGAGTTCGGCTTCCATAGAAGCTCGACCGCTGGAGAAGTCTGCAGAAAGTCCGGCTTCCATAGAAGCTCGGCCGTTGGAGGGAATTCGGCTCCTGCAGGCGTCTAGCTGTAACGACGTGAAGAGAGTTCGGCTCTTGTGGGAGTCTGACTGAAGCTCGGTGATTGGGGAGTCAGAAGAAGTTCGGCCGCTAAGTAGTTCGGTCGACTGAATGAGTTAGAAGAAAAGACGACTGGCCGCTGGGGTTTCGGCTAAAGCCCGTCTGCTAAAGCTCTTTCGTGGCTACTGGTCGCATCAGGCTGGGCACCGAACTTGACTTCGGCAGGAGCGGGGTTTATCCCCAACAGACATGATTTGATCATGTCCTGATGAGAGAAGAAAAAGAGAAGAAGGTCTTCTCTTAGGGTTCCTTTGAGAATCCTTCTTCTATATATTTTTATATTATTTTTTTATGAGAAAAATTAAAGTATGTGAGATCTAGAAACATGAAAAAAGCCTAGGGAAGAAGGTCTTCCCTTTGTCTTAGCATAAGGATGTTTTCTGGATATCAGTCGTTGATGTCCTAAAAGAGAAGATTTGTCTTCTCTTAGGATCTTTTCTAATATATTTAATTTTTAATTTTTAAAAAATTCAAAGATTGAATTTCTCTCCTAATTCTCTTCCTATTCTTCATCTCTTGGAATATTCAAGAGATTCGAAGAATAAATTTTAGATTAACCATCTGAAGGGATTCGCAAGAAGCTAGCACTTCGAGCGGATCTTCATTCGATGAACCTCTGATTTTATTGCAGTCTCGTGTGAATCTCCTGTAGAGGTCAGATGCATGTGCTGCGTCAAAGACAATAATAAAAATCAACCATGGAGATTTTGACCCATGCAAGATAAGAGATATGATCTCTCCTCTCACCTAGATGTGATCTAAATTTCAGATCTAGAATTATTCTAGATCTAGGATATTGATTTGATCAATACCAAATCCTTTTATTTTTAGATTTAGAATGCATTATGACATGCTATAGATGTTAGATATATGGTTTAGTAATTAGATTACATACATTTATAGATTAAATGATTTAATTTGCATATTCCACAGTATTATATTTTAAAAAAAATTTGAAATTCATTCATGAAATCCTACATATTTTTCAACACCTGATGCCTAAAATGAGTGGAACTCATAATCACAGAGTCCAGACTCTCGATCATAGAATCCCAGATAGGTAAGACTCAGAGTTCTAACCTAGTAGGACTCTTGGTCGAAGAGTTTCAGTCTAGTTGGACTCTTGACCATGGAGTCCTAGCCCAGTGGGATTCTTTACCAGCCATCAGATCATATAGGAACCTTTAGTGTGTGTGACTCCACAGGTTCGAACCAAAGCCGATAGTATAGGAACCACTTTCTGTACTAATTAATGTGACCATCTAGCAATGGTACCTGATATTTGGATAGGTTGAATAGTCGCAATCATAATATTCAGAACCCATGCGAATATGGTTATCATATAATTCATCCCTTTGACCTCTGTGTATAGGATGACTCAGAGTTTAACTATCAATCCTGAAAGATTCATCCAAATCATGTCTCAAAATAATTAGTTCTATGATCCTTCACAAGGACTATCCTCGCCAAGATTTTTGCTAAATTAAAACATAATTGAACACAGCTCCTGAATTGGAATGGTCAATCCCATCTTGGCTCACACACCGACTCCTCAAGTACTTGACGATGGTCAAAAATCTTTCATCATTGAATTAAAAATTTAGGTAGTCCAGCATAAAAGCATAATGAGTTGCTTAGAAGTCACCATAGTGATCTCAGGTCGGAGGGACACTTATACCCATATTCCATCAGAGCAAATCTTGCAAGCAAAAAAGCTCCAGAGTTGATCACGTTCAGTATAGATGTACCTCTATATCTCACCTGCATGTCATGCTAGTATCTCCACACTCCTTGGTTAAGAGGATAATCAATTCATATGGCACACAATGATCTATACATGATAAACGTTGTCGTCCTTGATAACAATATTTTATTTGGTCATGAACAAGTTTAAGGACTAAACAATAAATCTTCCTTTGTTGATTCTAAATAGTCCTAAGAACTTTACTACAACACAGGAGTTCATTAGAAGATGAAAGAATTTATGATGAAATAACACCAAAATAACTTTTATTTATTTCTAATTCATATACAAATACAAGAATCAACACAACCATCAATAGGCTGACTATTGGTTTTAGGACACTATTCCCAACATATCCCAGTTGATCCAATCAAGATAATTTTATTTGATCATGATTAGAATAAAAATTAAATGGTTGAATAGAGATCAATGGTGATCAAATCTATTAGTGTCCGATAAAAATAAAAGTGTAGGTTAGTACATCGATTGACAGTCAGGGATCAATTTGATCAAGCAGCTTCATCTAATCAGGATCACTTAAAATTTAATGATTTGATAGAGATAAAAAAGGACCAGACATTGCGATGCTTGATATAGAATCGAATGATGTTGGTATATTATCTAACTAATAAAGCAGTTCAAAACATCCTACTGGAATCAACTCAGATTCAAATTAAGCAATGGTTTAGATTCACTGGATTCATAAATCACATAGAGAGAAAATATCATATGAAAGAGATATTGATAAGATGGAATATAGCTGATCAAACGATACAACCGACATCTTGATCACTCCGAGCATGATGATTTCATCAAATCATGATTGAACTAGTATATGGATGGTTCAAAAAAAATCATGGATGATCAAATCTAATAATATTCGGATCTGGCCAGGGTGGGTGCCAGCATGCTATTCGATGACCATAGATTAAGACTATCCTCACTAGCATAAAATTAGAGTCATTGAAATTTTTTTTTTTACAGGATGAATTACAGAGAGAGAAATTCATGAAGAGAGAGAAATAGTCTAGAGAGAGAATTTTAGGGAGAGAAACTAGAGAGCAAAAGTGGAGAAAGAAAGTGGGAAGAAAGAGGAAGGAGAGAGGAGAGAGAAATTTTCTTCTCTTTTTCTTTCTTTTTTTCCCCTTTTTCCTTTTTCTTTCTTCTTCCTTTTTTCTTCTTCCTTACAGAATAGGGGACTTACATCCTCCTTCTTATTGAGATAGAGGAGGGCTCATGACCGGCATGCCTGTAGTCGGTGGTGGTTGGGCCATGGTGATGCGGCCAGAGTTTCTTTCTCGATAATCAGCTGCAACTATTGAAGCCAAAAAAATCCTTAAAAGTTCATAGAAAAATAGGAGAAATTGGAGGCTCGGCTTTTCGATCAAGAAGAAATCCGATAATAGTTGGCCGGAATCAAGCTTCTAAAGGATAGAAATAATAAGGAGAGGGATTAGTAAAAGATTCAAGGGATCCTTACCTTATTTCCAATGATGGTTGACCCTGGCGAACACTATGAGCTTAACTGATGGATTTTCTAGAAAAGATTGTTAGGATCTGATGCGTTGAATTTGACCTACAAAGAGCTTATAACGAGATCCAAGATGATGAGTGGAGTCCAACTAGCCCAAGAATAGCCCAAACGAAGTCTGGATGGAGGAAAAAATGCGTCCAAAATCCAATGAAGTGAATAGGCTACAAGTGGGGCCTACAGTGTGTGGCCCAAGATTACAGCATGGTGGCCTAGTGCATAGGCCGATGGGCCTGCCCTGGCGTGCATGAGTGGGTAGGCCAGCCACACGCAGGCGTGTGTGGTGCTGGGCCCAGGCATGGCCCGCAGGTGTGCGAGAGAGCGCATGCAACATGCATGAAGGCCAGCCTAGGCCCAAGCGGGCGTGCACGCGAGCATGGCCTGGGCCTAGGCAGTCACACGGGGAAGGCCTACGTGGGATCAAGCCAGTGTTCTACCTTGGGTTAGCATGATAGACCAGCACATGGATGGGGGTGCATCTAGCATGGATGCACGTGGGGGCGAACATGCGACCACGAGAGACTTCATCACGGTCCACGGACTCTTATCCATGAACCAGGACCATTCACGGGATCCAGGAGTTGTTTATGCAATCCAGTGGCTATGAGGAATATGCGGTGAGATTTTACAGGCCAGCAGCTTCATAGAGTTGTAAATGGAGTTTGTAATCCGATCTGAGCTGGGTTTGGAGGTTTTAAAAGACCCATGGGCGACATAAACATTAAAGAGAGCACAGAAGGCTCTGGCAGCCATCAGGAGGAGTCTAGCAGAGCACTGAGAGCATGCATCCTATAGAGCAGACGTAGGTAGAGCATCAAGGTAGAGCAAAGGTCAGGCAGAGTGAGGCAATGATTGTATAAGTGGTCGTTAGGCATGATGTAGCAACTTTCATAGGAAGCATCTAGGGGTGTTGATGATCTCGATACTGGCAGGCCTATGAGAGGGTCTCCTTGGGGATTTAGAGAAAGCTTTTTGTGAGGGTATCTTCTAGTTTAGAGAGGATCTCCTTGGGGATTTAGAGAAAGCTTTTTATTAGGATAGCTTCTAGTTTAGAGAGGATTATTTATAATGAGTTGAGAGTGGATGTTCTCCTCTTGTACTTGATTTTCTCTTTCATAGTGAAGCTTGCATGCCCCATGGAGGTAGCCTTTGGACTGATCTGAAGGAAAATCCTGATTTTTCGGATCAGGTTCGTTCAGATCTGATTGGATCAAGAGATATATTTCAAAATTTTTTTTCTTTGATCCAAATTAGATCTAAAATATTTCAGATCTAATTCTTATTATTCTAATAATAAAAATAAAATCTAAATAAATTAAATCAAATTTAATTTACCTTGATGTAGGGTAATCTTATTACCCGTTAATGATCCTGTAAGCAGCAGAAGGTTCTGGATCTAGCCACGCAAGTATCTGACCTCTATTAGTATTCACTCAGGCTGGATTTAGAGATCGTCTTCTTCTCTATCACATCTCCAAAAATCAGATCTGGATCTAATCTTCCAAACACCTTTCGAAGATCAGTAGTTATCCTTTGCAGCAGCACAACCTTCTAGCTTTCTGTCGCCTTTCTTTTGTATGGATTGCACCAACTTGGATCCCAAACACCTTTGGACGTGGAGAGGAGAGGGAGAAGATGGACTTGGTTGGAGGAGGAGGAGGGAGGCAGCCTTGGGGCATGGGATTTTTATTGCTTTTTGAGTTGGGCGCAGGGTCTTATTTATAGACTATGCGTGATCCAACTCCTCTTCTTCCCAACCAATCACAACCCTTTGTGAAATCAGATCTAAATCTGATTGGTGGGAATAGAGTCCCCTGGATTCATCCTTAGATGGTGCCTAAGACCAGTCAAACTTGGTTCTTAGGAGAAGTCTAATCGAAATCCAAAAAGAAGATGGAGTCCCTATCCAATAGGGACTCCTGGGCACCTCAAACTTGGGCACACGCCAAGGGTGGCGTGCGCCCTCCTCCTTGCTAGGTTTTGGTAGGGGGACAAGCCCCCACCAGCTCTCCAATAGGTGCGTAACACATGGACAGAAGTTAAAGTGTCAATGGTCAACATTTGACCAGTCAAAGATCAACTTTTGACCAAAGTCAAAGGACGAGAAATGGCAGGTGACCAAAAATGGCAGGTATTATCTTACAAAATAAGACAATCCTTTTCTGACCTGGACAAGCTCCAGTCAGACCAAGATGAAGGCCTCTAAATGAGCACAAACTCCTTTGGCTCAGTCAGGACAACTATTTATGATAGTAAAAGAAGAACGTTAGGTTCAATCGAGTGCTAGCACGATTTTCTTGAACCTAATTGAATCTCATTCAGATCAATTAAACTAGATTAGTTCAATTGATGATCACCAGATTCAAACCCTTGTTTGTGTGACCCAGTTAGGTTCAGTTCTGTATGGTAATGGGATATGTCATGATCTCTATCATCGACATCATCGAAACTCCTTTCGATGGATCAGAACTCTTCTGATTCGAACAGCTAGAATGATCGATCATCTAAATCATTCTAATTGCTCCCAAAATCCATCCAGTGACACCTAGCAGTATATGGTGGCAACCCATCAGAGCTGAATGCGAACCTCTTAGGTGCAGCTACCTGTGTGATTAAGTTCTTCTATCTTGAGCCCCGATCAGATTAGGGTTAAGGTGAACTCGTCAAACCCTAGTTTCTGTCATATGATGTAATCATTCGATTCAAGTCCGATGTGAAAATCCTAAATAGAAACTCTTTCTATTATTTCACTCTACCATGGCCATGGGCTTCTGGAACTTGATTCTCATGATCATCATAGGGCTGCTCCTCTACCACCGAGGTAGATAGATTCCATCTTGATGCAATCCAGTTTCCTACAATGAACATGCTATAGCCAACATACACCTCAGGATTCCATATGGCTAGGAGACCGAGTTATGGTGTAGTCAAACTATAACACCCTCAAGGTGAACTGCCGATGCACCTCAGGTCAAAGAACCAGACACACCACTACAGCATCGAGTCAGTCATTGACGAGAAGGTAGACTTCCTAATGACTACTCGAGGTGGTCACGCTCAGTGCCCTCGTTCTCTAACGAGTACCTGTACTCTCGCTCTGGTGTCTCCACACCATAGACTCAAGACTCATCTACTAAAGAGAAGCGATTGTACACCAACCTTCCGGATCAATCACCATCCTCGTGATGATCCTATGGTCGGGAGCATTTTATGAGTTAATAATGATTATTCATGTCTTAAATTTTCAACTCTTGAAAATATGAATTATCATTACCATTAACTCAAAGGATGTATCACAGACACTAAATACACATTTGTGATAGAAAATAACCCATTTTATTGATAATAGTCAAAATTATAATTTTGCCCCTAGAAGTGTATTACAAGTGTCAGCCAGTTCTGACTTTTAGGGCATATATATCTAACAATCTTTCACTTATCCTAAAGCCAATTGGCTACAAGTCTAAGTTCCATCTTCTCAAGATGGGCTTCGAATTTTTGTTATCCTAACGGCTTTGTAAGTAGGTCTGCCACATTGTCTGTGGACTTGACTCTCTTGACCTCGACGTAACCCTTCTCGAGGTAATCGCAGATGAGGTGGTATCGTTGCTCAATGTGCTTGAATTTTTGGTGAGACCTCGGCTCCTTAGCAAGGGCTACGGCATCATTGTTGTCACAATATAGAGGAATGGCATCTGATGGCATTACATCGATTTTTGTAGCAAACTTCTTATACCAGAATGCTTCCTTCGCAGCCTCTGATGCAGCAATATATTTTGCTTCCATGATGGAATATGCTATCACGGTTTGCTTGAAACTCTCCCAGCTGACAGCACCACCATTGCACAGAAACAGACTGCCAGATGTCGACTTTCGATCATCTACATCGGACATAAAATTTGAGTCTGTGTATCCCTAGACATTGGAGTTCTCCGTTACCAAAGACCAACATCATATCCTTAGTTCTTCTCAAGTACTTAAGGATACATTTCACAGAAGTCCAGTGTTCTTCACCTAGATTTGACTGATATCTTGCTTGTGACACTCACAGCATGGGCTATATCAGGTCGTGTACATAGCATGGCATACATGAGGCTCCCTATTGCAGAAGCATAAGGGATCTTGCTCATGCATTCTATTTCCTCAGGTGTGCTAGGGCACATCTTCTTGGAAAGATGAATACCATGTCTGAAGGGTATTAATCCCCTCTTAGAGTTTTCCATACTAAACCTCTTTAGTACTTTCTCTATGTACATCTTCTGTGAAAGTCCTAGCATCCTATTCGGTCTATCCCTATAGACCTTAATTCCTAGAATAAAGGATGCTTCACCTAGGTCTTTCATGGAGAATTCCTTGGACAACCATATTTTGACTGTTGTCATCATGGGAATATCATTCCCAATAAGGAGGATGTCATCCACGTACAATACGAGGAAGACAACAGCGCTCCCACTGACCTTTTTGAAGACACATGGTTCCTCTTCATTTTTGATGAAACCAAACGTTTTGATCACATCATTGAAATGAGTGTTCCAGCTCCGAGATGCTTGCTTAAGTCCATATATGGACCTTTGCAGCTTGCAAACCTTGTGATCAGTATCACTGGATGTGAAACCTAGCGGCTGTTCCATATAGATATCTTCCTCAAGATATCCATTCAAGAATGCCATTTTCACATCCATTTGCCATATTTCATAATCGAAAATAGGCTACAATGGCAAGCAATGTGCGGATGGATTTTAGCATAGCCATTGGAAAAAAGGTATCCTGATAGTCAATGCCTTCGCGTTGACTATAACCTTTTGCCACTAGTCTAGCCTTGAATGTCTCCACATTCCATCTGCACCAATCTTTCTCTTGAAGATCCATTTACACCCAATAGGTACTATACCTTCTGGTGGATCTACCAAGGTCCAGACTTGGTTTGAGTGCATCGAGTCAATTTCTGACTGCATTGCCTCTAGCCATTTCTCGGAGTCGATATCTGATATCGCCTCGTTGTAGGTTTTGGGATCATCACCATGAGCACCATTACCTATGAGGAATATTTTCTCTACTTCCTCTGAAATAATATCCTAAGTATCTTTCAGGGGGATGAAAAACTCTTTTCCGATCTACGAGGTGGAGGAGGTAGTGTTCTTATTGGCTCAACCTGATTTGGTTCCAATTGGTCCTTAGCTCGTTGTACTTGTGAGACTTTCTCATCAAGCTTAATCTGCTTTCCAATGCCGCTATCTTGAATAAACTATTTTTCAAGAAAGATGGCATGTCGACTCACAATCACATTGTGGTCTTCTAGAATGTAGAAATAGTATCCTAATGATTCTTTAGGATATCCTATGAATCAAGCTCTGAAGGACCTAAACTCTAACTTGTCCGCTTGTTGTCTTTTGACATGAGCCGGACAACCCCAAATTCTGAGATGACTCAGACTTGGTTTCTTACCATGCCATATCTCATACGGTGTGGTAGGAATGGTCTTAGAGGGAACCCTATTCAGTAGATAAATTGAAGTTAACAATGAGTGTCCCTAAAGAAAATCAAAAGGTCTGTGAAGCTCATCATAGGATCGGACCATATCCAATAGAGTCCGATTTCTCCATTCTGAAATCCCCGTTGAGTTGAGGTGTTCCTGGTGGAGTCCATTGAGAGACTATGCCATTTTTCTTAAGATAGTCTAGGAATTCTCGGCTAAGGTATTCACCTCCTCGATCTGATCGAAGAACCTTAATGGGTTTTTCAGTTTATTTTTCTACTTCATGTCTGAATTCTTTGAACTTTTCAAAAGCTTCAGACTTGTGTCTCATAAGATACACATACCCATACCTAGATAGATCATCGATAAAGATAATGAAGTAGACAAAATTGCCTCTAGCCGGCACATCAAATGGGCCGCACACATCAGTATGTACTAGGGCAAGGAGATCTGTGGCCCTTTCCCCATGTCCTACAAAAGGAAGTTTGGTCATTTTGCCTTGAAGACAAGATTCACAAGTTGGATATGACTCGGAAGTCAATGGACTCAATAGCCCATTTTTCTCCAATTTGTTGATCCTATCTTCTGCTATATGACCTAATCTCAGGTGCCATAGATATCTATCATTTGGACTATCCCTAGGTCATTTGGCATTCACATTTTGCTCGATAGTTAGAACAGGTACATCAATATGTAGCTGATAAAGATCGTTAATAAGGAAACCATTTGCAATTTTATTTCTTTCATAAAGAATGTTACAATGATCCTTAAAGAAGGTAATCACATAGCCTTCTAGTGCTAAGCATGAAACAAAAATCAAATTCCTGCTAGCTGCAGGCACATAATAACAGTCTTTCAAAACTAAGTCTAAACCAGATGGTAATCGAAGAGGGTATGTTTCCACCACCACTGCAGCAACTCTTGCTCCATTACCGATGCGTAGGATCATGTCTCCATCCCTCAGCCTCCTGCTATCCTCAAGACCCTGCATGAAAGTGCACAGATGAGCACTAGAACCAGAGTCAAGCACCCAACTAGATGCAGAAGAAACCATAAGGTTAGACTCAATAATGAGCATACCTCCAGAAGGATCTTCCTTCTTGTTCTTCAGGGTGGCCAGGTAAGTAGGGCAGTTTCGCTTCCAGTGGCTATCGCTGTTGCAATGAAAATACTTTTTTTTGATAGCGGCCTTCTTCTTCGGCTCTGTCTTTTTCTTCTTTCCTTCTTCCACCTTTTGCTTTTTCATAGACTTTCTTTTCTTTTCATAAGACTTTCTTTTGGAAGAAGTCCATTCCATAGCAAGAACTGAGCCTTTAGAACCTTTCATAGAAAGCTCAGCAGTGACCAGCATGTTCATTAATTCGGCCAAGAAATTTTGAAGTTTATGCATGTGGTAATTCATGATGAATTGCCCATATGCATCAGTCAAGGATTGCAGAATAATATCATTCTGTAGATCCAAGTCTAACTTCACACCGAGCTTCTCAAGCTCTTCCAAGTCCTTGATCATCATCAGACAGTGATCTTGGACTGATGCCCATCATGCATCTTAGTCTTAAAAAGTCATTTCGTGACTTGATACTTGGCTGCGCGACTCTGTTCACCAAACATCTCTTGCAGGTGAGCCAACATTTGGCGAGCAATTTCGATATCTTCATGTTGGCACTGGAGCTCATCAGACATCGAGCCCAACATGTAATATCTGGCCTTATTATCTTTGTCTATCCATTTTTTCGGAGATGCTCTCTGTTCAGCGGATGGATGGACTGATAAGATGGGAGGATCCTGATCTAGTACATGGATTAACTTCTTGAAATCCAAAATGATTTTATAGTTCCTGAGCTAGTGTTTATAATTGGGTAAGGTTAGTTTATGTGTGTCCAAGATACGTGCTAATGGGTTGGATGCAGACATTTTCCTGCAGAGAGTCAAAGATTTTAGTTAGATATTATAATTATGACTTGATCAATTTATTTAGAGATTTTATTTTTAAATAAATTAGCTCCCACTATTTCTCGGATCCCTACACTCCCTCTGTAGAGATGCAAAAATCTTCATGATTAATGATTTCTAGTGGGTGGTGCGGTCTCACCAACTGACTCATCACCTCACCTAACAGTTATTGGTGATGGGTTAGCCAATGAGTGAACAACTCTTGTTCAATGATTCTCTAATCATGGTGCATCCAAACTTGGTCTCTAATTCATGAATCTCACCGTATCCAAAATATTGATCCACTCCTTAGTTAAGTCAGATCCATCATTTGCACAGACTGGATTTCTAATTGAGTCTCTCACCGTATCCAAAATATTGAGTCCAACTCATCCTCCAGCCCATAGCATCCAATGCTTAATAGACATGATTCCGTCTTCTCGATGCAACTGAGCCATTGTATCCAACCGAGAACAATCAACCCTGGGAAGGGCCCACACATCTACAATGGTGGAAGACCTCAAACTTAATCTTTTCTTAGGGAGAATTGATTTAGGTCTCTTAAACTAGACTTGTCGTAGTCATAACAATTACGACTAACCTAGTGGCATGGGTTAGCTCGGATTATTGACCACCTCAGATCAGAACTGTGTCAACAGATATGGTCAGGTAAGTGAGATCGGTGGAAGGGATATGCCATTAACTCATACTAGAATGCATTCAGGTCGAGTAGCTCCCAATTAAAAACCAGTCGGTCGTATGTGCCAAACTTACCTTAGACACCAAATTATTGAGCTAGAACCAATTGGGTTAGCCTACAATCCAGACTCTAATCTCTGAGCCTAATTAGGTCTTGCTTGATCGTGACTCGATCTTGACCTAGACTTAATCTTATTAGGCTGGTCAATTTAAGCATTGTTGATCCCATCTAATCAACTCTTGATTCGGTTTGATCAACCGTTTAGACCTAATTGAGCTAACCAAGTCCGAACCCAGTATTATGAATATGTCTTAGATCTAAAATTCTTAATTTTAGATCTAATTAATATTTCATAATCTTAATTCTTAATTAAGTAGGATTCATAAACAAAGTATGCATAATAAATCTTAGGGTTTTAGGATCTAGGGTTTTGCAGAAAGTAAGTTTTGGGTTTCTGATTAAAGACGAACGTGCAGCACTCCTACACATCATAAGAACATCCCATCAGATGGGAGGAGAGGGCCTTTAAATTTTTCTTCATTCTTATGACCGGACGGCCAAGAGGAATGCCTTAATCAAGAACATGTAATACTACAAAACAGTTTTAGATCTATATCATATATCTCATATACAAATTAGATCTAATCATGGCATATTTTGCATACATCTCATGTATCAAATCATACATATTTTCAGATCTAAATTATCTCATAATAATCTAAAAAATTAGATTTAAATTGATCTCATCAAAATAAATTTTAATCTAGATAACTATGTAGAACTATTCTACAACTAGTCTAGACATGCATCAATCATATCTCATATGATATTTAAAATTAAATAATTTTTATTTGCTATTTTTAAGATATTATTATAATAATTATAATATCAAAAAATAGTAAATAAATAAATCTAAAATATGATTTAATCAGATTAAATTGAAAACATGCAAGACTATTCTATAGAACTATTCTATTTTAGAACTAGTTATGCATATTTTCTAATCTTAATCCAAATCATTTAATTTTAATTTCTTCTGATTTTAGATATGATCACATCTCATGTGACATCTAAAATCACATATTTTTGATTAGAATAAATTTAGAATCAGATCTAAATACTTTAGAATCTTGGCTCTGATATCAGTTGAAGGAAAATCCTGATTTCCTGAATCAGGTTCGTTCAGATCTGATTGGATCAAGAGATATATTTTAAAAATTTTTTTTTTTAATCTAAATTAGATCTAAAATATTTTAGATCTAATTTTTATTATTCTAATAATAAAAATAAAATCTAAATAAATTAAATCAAATTTAATTTACCTTGATGTAGGGTAATCTTATTATCCATTGATGATCCTGTAAGCAGCGGAAGGTTCTGGATCTAGCCACGCAAGTGCCTGGCCTCTATCCATATCCACTTAGGCTAGATCTGGAGATCCTCTTCTTCTCTATCACATCTCCAAAAATTAGATCTGGATCTGATCTAGAGGATCTTCAAAATATCTTTCGAAGATCAGCAGTTATCCTTTGCAGCAGCGTAGCCTTCTAGCTTTTTGTCGCCTTTCTCTTATCTGGATTGCACTAACTTGGATCCCAAACACCTTTGGGCATGAGAGGAGAGGGAGAAGATGGACTTGGTGTGGAGGAGGAGGAGAAAGGCAGCCTTGGGGCATGGGATTTTCAATGCTTTTTGAGTTTGGTGTAGGGTCTTATTTATAGACTATGCGTGATCCAACTCTTCTTCTTCCTAACCAATCACAACCCTTTATGAAATCAGATCTAAATCTGATTAGTGGGAATAGAATCCCCTGAATTCATCCTTAGATGGTGCCTAAGATCAGTCAAACTTGGTTCTTAGGAGAAGTCTAATCGGAATCCAAAAAGGAGATGGAGTCCCTATCCAACAGGGACTCCTGGGCGCCTCAAACTTGGGCACACGCCAAAGGTGGCATATGCCCTCCTTCTTACTAGGTTCTGATAGGGTGACAAGCCCCCACCGGCTCTCTAATAGGTGCGTGATACGTGGATAGAAGTCAAAGTATCAATGGTCAACATTTGACCAATCAAAGGTCAACTTTTGACCAAAGTCAAAGGACGAGAAATGATAGGTGACCAAAAATGACATGTATTATCTTACAAAATAAGACAATCCTTTTTTGATCTAGACAGGCTCCAATCAGACCAGATGAAGGCCTCTGAATGAGCACAAACTTTTTTGGCTTAGTCAGAATAACTATTTATGATAGTAAAAAAAGAACGTTAGGTTCAATCGAGTGCTAGCATGATTTTTTTGAACCTAATTAAATCTCATTTAGATCAATTGAACTGGATTAGTTCAATTGATGATCACAAGATTCAAACCCTTATTTATATGACCTAGTTAGATTCAGTTCTGTATAGTAATGGGATATGTCATGATCTCTATCATCGACATCATCGAAACTCCTTTCGATGGATTAGAACTTTTCTGATTCGAACAGCTAGAATGATCGATCATCTAAATCATTCTAATTGCTCTCAAAATCCATCAGTGACACCTAGCAGTATATGGTGGAAACCCATTAGAGCTGAATGCGAATCTCTTGGTGCAGCTATCTGTGTGATTAAGTTCTTCTATCTTGAGCTTCGATCAGATTAGGGTTAAGGTGAACTCGTCAAACTCTAGTTTCTATCATATGATGTAATCATTCGATCCAAGTCCGATGTGAAAACCTAAATAGAAATTCTTTCTATTATTTCACTCTGCCATGGCCATGGGCTTCTAAACTTGATTCTTATGATCATCATAGAGCTACTCCTCTACCACCGAGGTAGATAGATTCCATCTTGATGCAATCCAATTCCTACAATGAACATGCTATAGCCAACATACACCTCAGGATTCCGTATGGCTAGGAGATTGAGTTATGGTGTAGTCAAACTATAACACCCTCAAGGTGAACTACCGATGCACCTCAGATCAAAGAATTAGACACACCACTACAGCATTGAGTCAGTCATTGACGAGAAGGTAGACTTCCTAATGACTACTCCAGGTGGTCACGCTCAGTGCCCTCGTTCTCTAACGAGTATCGATACTCTCACTCCGGTGTCTTCACACCGTAGACTCAAGACTCATCTACTAAAGAGAAGCAATTGTACACCAACCTTCTGGATCAATCACCATCCTCGTGATGATCCTATGGTCGGGAGCATTTTATGAGTTAATAATGATTATTCATGTCTTAAGTTTTCAACTCTTGAAAATATGAATTATCATTACCATTAACTCAAAGGATGTATCGCAGACACTAGATACACATATGTGATAGAAAATAATTTATTTTATTGATAATAGTCAAAATTATAATTTTGCCCCTAGAAGTGTATTACAAGTGTCAGCCAATTCTGGCTTCTAAGGCACATATATCTAACATGATCTACATACCTGATTATGTTCTTCATTTTATTTTTTCTTTCTTCCTGCTGTCAACCAAAGGGTATTGGATCGTGAGGTGGTGGTATCTTGACCAAGACATCCACAATAAAGGGTATTAGAGCTGGATTGGTATTGGAACAGGTTGTAGTGGTGGTGATCAAGATTGAAGATGGAGAAGATAGGCGCAATCAAGATGGAGATGAACTGTGAAGGGTTGATTTATGCTCTCTTATACAAGAAGGAGCTGTCTACATGGAAGATGCCAGTAGGAGCCCAGTGAGAGGTGGAGCTTCAGGTGGAGATGGATCGGATATGAGACCAGAGACTTGGAAGGATGAGCGACGTCGCGAGAAGGCTACCCTGAGCAAGTCTTAAGTCAGGTGAAGTACGACACATGATGGAGATGGAATCGAGTTGTCTGGCTCGACTCCCATGTTTGTCCATCCATGAGTAGTAGGCGATTGCCCTAGGGCATGGGATCGAGAAGATCTAAAAGCTCTCAAAATTAGATGAAGATTGAATGTCGAATCGAGATGAAGATTGTTAGAATTTGACATCTTAAATTTGATCTACAAAGAGTCCAAAACAAGATCCAGGATGATGAGTGGAGTCCAACGAGCCCAAGAATAGCCCAAATGGAGTTTAGATGGAGGAGAAAATGCATCTAGAAGCCAATGAAGTGAACAGGCTATGAGTGGGGCTTGCAGCGCATGTTCCATGGGGCCTGCAGCACACGGCCCAGGACTGTAGCACATGGCCCAGGACTGCAGCACGGTGGCTTGATGCACAGGCTCATGGGGTCGGCCTAGGCATGCATGAGCACGTGGGCCAGCCATGCATGGGCGTGCGGGGTGTTGGGCCTAGGTGCGGTCCGCAGGAGGGCGAGAGAGTGCACGCAACGCATGCGAAGGTCGGCCTAGGCATAGGCAGGCATGCACGCAGGCATGGCTTGGGCCTAGGCTGTCATGTGGGGGAGGCCTGCACTGGATTAGGCTAGCATTTTGGCTTGGGTTAGTGTGATAGACCTGCATGCGGATGGGGGTGCGTCTGGCATGGATGCTGGCATAGGCGAACATGCGAGCATGAGAGACTTAATCATGGTCTGCAGACTCTTATCCATGGACCAGGACCATTCATAGGATCCAGGAGTTGTTTACATGATCCAGCGGCTACGAGGAATATGCGGTGAGATTTGATAGGCCAGCAGCTTCATAAAGCTGTAAATGGAGTTTGTAATCCGATCTAAGCTGGGTTTGGAGGTTTTAAAAGACCCATGGGTGATGTAAACATTAAAGAGAGCATAGAAAGCTCTGGCAACCACCAAGAGGAGTTTGGCAGAGCACCGAGAGCATGCTTCCTATAGAGCAGATGTAGGTAGAGCATCAAGGTAGAGCAAAGCATCAGGTAGAGTGAGGCAATGGCTGTATAAGTGGTCGTTAGGCATGATGTAGCAACTTTCATAGGAAGCATCCAGGGGTGTTGAGGACCCCCATACTGGCGGGCCTATGAGAGGGTCTCCTTGGGGATTTAGAGAAAGCTTTTTGTGAGGGTAGCTTCTAGTTTAGAGAGGATCTCCTTGGGGATTTAGAGAAAGCTTTTTGTGAGGGTAGCAACTAGTTTAGAGAGGATTATTTACAATGAGTTGAGAGTGGGTGTTCTCCTCTTGTACTTGATTTTCTCTTTCATAGTGAAGCTTACATGCCTTATGGAGGTAAGCCTTTGGGCTGATCCACATACTTGATTATGTTCTTCATTTTATTTTTTCTTTCTTCCTGCTATCAACAAAAGGGTATTGGATCCTGAGGTGGTAGTATCCTGACCAAGACATCCACAACAAATGGTATTAGAGCCAGATTGGTACTGGGATAGGTTGCAGTGGTGGTGATCAAGATTGAAGATGGAAAAGATAGGCACAGTCAAGGTGGAGATGAACTGTGAAGGGTTGATTTATGCTCTCTTATAAAAGGAGGAGCTATCTACATGGAAGATGCCAGCAGGAGCCCAGTGAGAGGTGGAGCTTTAGGTGGAGATGGATCGGGCATGAGATCAGAGACTTGGAAGGATGAGTGACATCGCGAGAAGGCTACCCTAAGCAGGTCTCAAGTCAGGTGAAGTACAACACATGATGGAGATGGGATCGAGCAGCCTGACTCGACTTCCATGTTTGTCCATCCATGAGTAGCAGGTGATTGCCCCACGGCATGGGGTCGAGAAGATCCAAAAGCTCTCAAAATTAGATGGAGGTCGAATGTTGAGTCAAGATGGAGATTGTTAAAATTTAACATCTCGAATTTGACCCATAAAGAGTCCACAATGAGATCCAGGATGATGAGTGGAGTCCAATGAGCCCAAGAATAGTCCAAATGGAGTTCAGATGGAGGAGAAAATGCATCCGAAAGCTAATGAAGTGAACAAGCTGCGAGTGGGGCTTGTAGCACGTGGCCCATGGGGCCTACAGCACACGGCCCAGGACTGCAGCACATGGCCCAAGATTGCAGCATGATGGCTTGATGCACAGGCCTGTGGGGTTGGCCTAGGCACGCACGAGCATGTGGGCTAGCGACGCATGAGCGTGAGGGGCATTGGGCCCAGGTGCGGCCCATAGGCAAGCAAGAGAGAGCGTGCAGTGCATGCGAAGGCCAGCCTAGGCACAGGCGGGCACTCGCGCGAGCATGGCCTTGGCCCAGGCTATCATGTGGGTGAGGCCTGCACTAGATTAGGCTGGCATTCTGGCTTGGGTTAGCATGATAGACCAACATGCAGATGTGGGTGCGTCCAGCATGGACAGGGGCTCGGGCGAACATGCGAGCGCGGGAGACTTCATCATGATCTGCAGACTCTTATCCATGGACCAGGACCATTCATAGGATCCAAGTGTTGTTTACACGATCCAACAGCTATGAGGAATATTCGATGAGATTTGATGGGCCATTGGCTTTATAGAGTTGTAAACGGAGTTTGTAATCCGATCTGAGCTGGGTTTGGAGGGTTTAAAAGATCCATGGGTGACGTAAAGATTAAGGAGAGCATAAAAGGCTCTAGTAGCTGCCAGGAGGAGCTTGGTAGAGCACTGAGAGCATGCATCCCATAGAGTAGATGTAGGTAGAGCATCAAGGTAGAGCAAAACATCAGGCAAAGTAAGGCAACAACCGTGCAAGTGATCGTTAGGCATGATGTAGCAACTTTCATAGGAAGCATCCAGGGGCATCAAGGATCCTAGTATTGGCAGGCTTGTGAGAGGGTCTCGTTGGAAATTTAGAAAGAGCTTTTTGTGAGGGTAGCTTCTAGTTGAGAGAGGATTATTTATAGTGAGTTGAGAGTGGGTGTTCTCCTCTTGTACTTGATTTTCTCTTTCATAGTGAAGCTTGTATATCCCATGGAGGCGAGCCTTTAGGTTGATCCATGTACCTAATTGTGTTATTCATTTTATTTCTTCTTTCTTCCTGATGTCCATAAAAGGGTACTGGATTCTGAGGTGGTGGTGCCCTGACTAAGACATCCACAACAAAGATTTGGGAAGAAGAGTGGGGAAAGCTCAGTTAAGGTTGTCAGCTTCCATAGCGAGGTGGATCCCCTTCAAATAGAGGGCCAAACAATAGAATATTAGGTTGGAAACCCATCTCCAATTCAAAGTTGTAGTCCTAGTTAGATGGGGAAGAAGAACTTCTTTAGGAGTTTCGTTCATGGTTAGCATTCCTCAGCATGTGCAGAGCATGTGTTGGTCTGAAGATTTTTTTTTCCTTTTTTATGAATTGAGTTCTTGGTATCAGATTAACCCTAACTCCATCCTCTACCCCAACCCTCCTCTCTAAGATGGCCATGTAGACCCCATCGATGATCCCCACACAACCCCCATCCCCCTTGTCCTCCTCTCCTTCTTCATCCTCTTCCTCTTCTTTCTCTCTCCCTTTGTTCCCTCCTTTTTCTAAAAATCTTTCTTAGATGTGTGCCCTAGAAGCCAAATTGGCTAAACACTTATAATACACTTCTAAGAGCAATTTTATAATTTTGACTATAAATTAATAAAAAGATTATTTTCTATCTAGGGTGTATTTAATGTATCTATGATACATCCTTTGAGTTAATGGTAATCATAATTCATATTTTGAAGAGTTAAAAATTTAAGATATGAATTGTCATAATTAACTTATAAATTGCTCATGACCATAGGATCGTTACGAGGATGGTGATCAATCCAAGAGGTTGGTGTACGATCGCTTCCTTAAGATAGATGAGTCTTGAGTCTATGATATGGAGGCACCGAAGCAAGAGTACAGATACTCTTTAGAGAATGAGGGCATTGAGGATGACCATCTTGAGCAGCCATAAGGGAGTCTACCTTCTCGTCGATGACTAGCTCAATGCTGCAGTGGTATGTCTAATTCTTTGATGTGAGGTACAATGGTAGTTCACCTTAAAGGTGTTATAATTTGACTACAGCATAACTTGATCTTCTAGCCATTCAAAATTTTGAGGTATATGTTGGCTATAGCATGTTCATTGTAAAAATTAGATTGTACCAATAAGAAATCTATCTACCTCGGTAGATGAGGAGTAGCCCTATGATGATCATAAGATTGAGTCTATAAGCCTATGCCACAGTAGTGTGAAGATGATAAAATGAGTTTCTATTAGGATTTTTACATCAAACTTGAATCGAATGATTAATTCATATGATGGATATTGGGTTTGACGAGTTCACCTTAACCCTAATCCTATCGGGGCTCAAGATAGAAGAATCTAATCACATAGATTGTTGCACCAAAAGGTTTGCTTTTAGTTCTAATGGCTTGCCACTATATATTGCTAGGTGTCATTGATGAATTTTGAGAGCAATTAGAATAATCCTGATGATCGATTATTCTAATTGTGTGAATTAAAAAAATTCTAGTCCATCGAAAGGTATTTCGATGATGTCGATGATGGAGATCACGACATATCTTATTACCATATAGAATTCAATCTAACTGGATCATATAAACAAGGGTTAGAGTCTGGATGTCATCAATTGAGCTAATCCAATTTGATTGATTTGAATTAGATCCAATTAGATTTAAGAAAATTATGCTAGAACATGATTGAGCCTAACATTCTCCTTCCATAATCATTCTGGTTCATCTTGAATGAGCCAAATTGGTTTAGGCTCACTAAAAAACCTTGTATGATTTTGACTTTGACTAACTGGAGCTTATTTAGGTCAGAAAAGGATTGTCTTAGTCCATTGATGGAAATAAGATAATACCTGCTAAATCCTATCACCACCTGCCATTTTCTTTCACTGCCGAGACATAGATGTCTCAATGTAGGAAAGAAAGAGGTAGGGGTGTATGCCCCCTTTGGACATCTCCTTGGGGCACACGCCCCCTTGATTTCCATGCACAAAACTATGTGCACGCCCCTAGTTGGCATGCGCATATGATGAGAAGAGGAGTCCCATGTAGATGGGACTCTGGGTTGCTTGATGGCTTCAAAGTCTTAGGCGCCAAAGTCTTTGGGCCTATCCATTCTTAGCACCACTTTGGGGGGATTAATGGGGTCTCTCATCTGATTGGATCAGATGACATTATTCCATCAATCAGATTTAGATCTGATTAATCCGAGCAATATGATTGGTCGGACCTGTGTGGCATTGCATGGCATAGCAGGATTTATTTAAACCTTGTCTGCACCTAGGGTTAAGAATTTACACCTATTTACCATGCCACAAGGCTGCCCCTCCTATCTTCCATGCCTCCCTCCAATCCTCTCTCTCCCTCTCCACATTCAAGGTGTTGGGCAGATCCAGCAAGGGAAATCAAGAAGACTTGGTGCATACATAAGGAAGAAGATAGCCCTCGCTTGAGAAATGATTGTGCTCCCTTTGACGACTTCTTTGAAGGTTCTTTAGATCAGATCCAGATCTGATCTCTAGAGTCATAATTCAAAAGGAGAAGACCTTCAGATCCAGTCTGAGTGAATACCAGCAGAGGCCAGATGCTTGTGTGGCTAAGATTCAAAATCTCGAGAATATTTAGATCATCAGTAGGGTAATCAGATTACCAGAACAAGATACAAAAATTAAATCTAATTTAATTTTTATTTTTATTTTAATATTAGATCTTTAGAATCAGATTTGAGATATCTCAAATTTGATTAGAATTTTTTAAAAAAATTTTAAAATATTTCTTCAGATCTAATTAGATCTGAACAATCCTGTGGCAGGAAAAAATAGTTTTTTCTTCAATTGGTATTAGAGTTGCATTTACAGTTCTTAAGACCTATTTTAGATCTAATTTTTATTATAATTTATAGTCTAATATTTAAAATTTTAGATATCACATCAGATATGATCAGATCTAAAATCAAAAAAATTAAATTTTTTTGATTCATATCAATCTTGTATAAGATGTATATTTGGACTAGGTAGAGAATAATTCTATATGTAGTCTAGTGTAATTTTTCTTTTTAATATGATTAATTTTTTTCTAGATCTTTTTATTTCTATTTTTTAATATTATAAATATTATAATCAGATCTAAAAGTAAAAAATAAAATTTTTAATTTTTATATGAGATATAAATGAAGCATGCCTAGACTAGTTGTAAAATTATTTTATGATTTATCTAGAATAGATTTTATTTAATGTGTTCAATTTAAAATTTTATTTTTTAGATTTTATATATGATTTATCAGATCTAAAAGCATGCATTTGTATTTTAATATTTGATACATGAGATGTATATAGAACATGCATGATTAGATCTATAACTTTATATGAGATATATATTGTAGATCTTATTATTTTATAGTACAGTTATTATTTTTGATTATTGTATTTTTCTTAGCCATCTGGTCATAAGGGTAAGAAGAGTTTAAAGGCTCTCTTTTTTCATTCGATGGGGTACTCTTATGGCGTGTAGGGGTGCTGCATGTTTGTCCTTAATCAAAAACTGAAAACTTACTTTTCTGCAAAAGTCTAGATCCTGAAATCCTAGGATTTTTGGCATGTTTCTACTTTTGAACTCAAACTTAATTAATAATTAAGATTATAAAATAAATTAGATCTAAAATTATAAATTTTTAGATCTAAGATACCTTCATAAATTTAGGTTCGAGCTTGGGTAGCTTAATTAGGTCTAGCAGTTGATCAAACCGATTCAAGAATTGGTTTGGTAGGATCAAGAGTGCTTCGAATTGACCAGTCCAATAGGATTATGTTTGGATCAAGATCGACTCACATTCATATATGGTTGACCAAGTTAAGACCTAATTTGGTTCCATGGTTCGAGCCTAGATTGTAGGCTAACCAGATTGGTTCTGATTCAATAATTTAGTATCTAAGGTAAGTCTGGCAAATACGATCGACTAATTTTTAATTGAGAGCTACTCGATTTGAATGCATTCTTGTCGAGTTAATGGTATATTCCTTCCACCGGTCTCACTTACCTAGTCATTTGTGTCGATTCTGTTCTGATTTAAGGTGGCTAACAATTTGAGCTAATCCATGCCACTAGGTTAGTCATAATTATTATGACTATGTCAAGTCAAGTTTAAAGAGATCTAATTCAAGTCTCTCTAAGAAATTATTAAGTTATAGGTCTTCCATTATTGTAGATGTATGGACCCTTTTTGGAGTTGATTATTCTCGATTGGATATAGTGGTTCAGTTGTACTAGCAAGATGTAACCATGTCTATTAGGCATTGAATTTTATGGGTTGGAGGATGGATTGGGCTCAATATTTTGGATGTAGTGAGGGATCCAATCAAAAATTCAATTCATGCAAATGATGGGTTTGACTTAACTAAGGAGTGGAGCAATATTTCGGACATGGTGAGCTTCATGAATTAGAGATCAGGATTGGGTGCACCATAATTAGAGAATCATTGGACAAGAATTATCTACTAATCGATTGACCTATCATCAATAACTATTAAGTGAGGTGGTGAGTCAGTTGGTGGGACCGCACCATCCATTAGAAATCAATTGATCATGGAGATTTTTGCATCTCTGCCAAGTGAGTATAGGGATCCGAGAAAATAGTGAAAATCTAATTTATTTAAAAATGAAACTCCTAAATAAATTGGTTAAGTCTAATTATAAAATCTAACTAAAAATTTTGACTCTCTATAGGAAAATGTCTGCGTCCAACCCACTAGCCCATATCCTGGACACCCATAGACTGGCCAGACTCAATTACAAGGATTGGCTCTGGAACTATAAAATTATTTTAGATTTTGAAAAGCTGACTCATGTATTGGACTAGAACCTCGCATCTTACCAGCGCGTCCATCCATTGAGTAGAGAGCATCTCTAAAAAAGTGGACAAACGAAGATAATAAAGCTAGGTACTACATGTTGGGCTCGATGTCTGATGAGCTTTAGCACCAAGATGAGGACATTAAGACTGCTCGCCAAATGTTGGCTCACCTACAAGAGTTGTTTGGTGAGGAGAGTCATGCAGCCAATTATCAAGTCACTAGAAGACTTTTCAAGGCTCAAATGCGTGATGGATAGTCGGTCCAAGATTATTGTTTGATGATGATCAAGGACTTAGAAGAGCTTGAGAAACTTAGTGTCAAGCTAGATAGAAACTTGCAAATTGATATGATCTTGTAGTCCTTGACTGATGCATATGGGCAGTTCATCATGAACTTCTATATGCGTAAGCTATAATGTACTCTAGCTGAATTAATTAATATGCTAGTTACCACTGAGCTTCTTTTAAAAGATTCAAAGGATTCATACTTATTGTGGAGTGGACTTCCTCCAAAAAAAGTCTATTGGAAAGAAGAAGAAGTCTAGAAAGAGGCAAAAAATAGATGGGGGGAAGAAGAAGAAGGGAGAGCTAAAGAAAAAAGCCGCAGACAAAGAAAAATATTTTTATTGTAATTCTGATGGCCATTGGAAGCAGAACTGTTCTTTATACCCAGCCAGCCTGAAGAACAAGAAGGAGGCAGGTCCTTCTAAAGGTATGCTTATTATAGAATCTAACCTTACAATTTTTTCTACATCCAGTTGGGCGCTTGACTCTGGTTCGAGTGCTCATTTGTGTACTTTTATGCAGGGTCTTGAGGAGAACAGGAAGCTGAGGGATGGTGAGATAATCCTATGCATTAGGAATGGAGCAAGAGTTGTTGTAGTGGTCGTGGGAACCTATCCTCTTCAACTACCATCAGGATTAGATTTAATACTTAAAAACTATTTTTATGTGACTACATCAAGTAGGAATTTGATTTCTATTTCATGTTTAGCATAGGATGGCTATGTAATTAGTTTTCTTAAGGATCATTTTAATATTCTTTTTGAAAGAAATAAAATTATAAGTGGTTTTCTTATAAATAGTGTCTATCAGTTATATATTGATGTTTCTATTTTTAATATCGAGCAAAACATGAATGCCATATGATCAAAGCGACCTAGGGATAGTCTAAATGATAGGTATCTTTGACATCTTAGGCTAGATGATATAGCGAAAGACATGATTAACAAATTGGAGAAATGCAGGCTATTGAGTCCGTTGACTTTCGAGTCATATCCAATTTATGAATCATGCCTTCATGGCAAAATGACCAAGCTTTCTTTTATAGGACATGAGGAAAGGACCACAGACCTACTTGCCTTGGTACACATAAATGTGTGCGGCCCATTTGATGTGCCGGCTAGAGGCAATTATATCTACTTCATCACCTTTACCAATGATTTATCTCGGTATGAATATGTGTATTTGATGCAACATAAGTCTGAAATCTTTGAAAAATTTAAAAAATTTAGACTCAAAATAGAAAAATAAATAGAAAAATCCATTAAGATTCTTCGACTAGATCGAGGAGATGAATACTTTACTCATGAATTTCTGGACTATCTCAAAGATAATGGCATAGTCTCATAATGGACTCTATCTAAAATACTCCAACTCAATGAGATTTTAGAATAAAAAAATCGGATCCTATTAGATATGGTCCGATCCATGATGAGCTTCATGGATCTTTTCGAGTTTCTTTGGAGACATAGTCTTATGACCGCTATATATTTACTGAATATGATTCCTTCTAAAATCATTCCTACCACACCGTATAAGATATGAAAAGGTAAGAAACTAAGTTTGAGTCACCTCAGAATTTGGGGTTGTTCGGCTCATGTCAAGAGACAACAGGTGGACAAGTTATAGTTTAGGTCCTTTAGAGCTCGGTTCATTAGATATTCTAAAAAGTCATTAGGATATTATTTCTATCCTCTAGAAGACCATAATATGATTATGAGTCGACATGCTATGTTTTTTGAAAAATAATTTATTCAAGATGGTGGCATTGAGAGATAGATTGAGCTAGAGGAGAAGATCTCTGAATAATAATGAGCTAAGAAATCTATGAAACCCAATCAGATTGAGCTAGTCCAAACACTACCTCCTCCACCTCAAAAATCAATTAGGATTTTTCGTTCTCTTAAAAGGTACTTTGGTACTATTTTAGAAGATGTTGAGAAACTATTTCTCATAAAAAATGAGGTTCATGGTGATGATCATAAGATCTATGATGAGATGATATCAGATATCGACTTCGAGAAATGGTTAGAGGCAATGAAGTCAGAGATTGACTCAATGCACTTGAATCAAGTTTGGACCTTGGTAGATCCACCTGAGGGTATAGTATCTATTGGGTGTAAATAGATGTTTAAGAGAAAGATAGGTGTAGATGGGAATGTAGAGACATTCAAAGCAAGGCTCGTAGCGAAAGGTTATAGTCAGCACGAAAGTATTGACTATCAGAATATCTTTTTGCTAATTCACACATTGTTTGCTGTTGTAGCCTATTTTAATTATGAAATATGATAGATGGATGTAAAAATGATATTCTTAAATGAATATCTTGAGGAAGATATGTATATGGAATAGTCGCTTGATTTCATATCCAGTGATGATGATCACAAGGTATGCAAGCTGCAAAGGTCCATCTATGGACTTAAGCAAACATCTCAGAGTTGGAATGCTTGTTTCAATGATGTGATCAAATCGTTTGGTTTCATCAAAAATGAGGAGCTATGTGTATTCAAAAAGATTAGTGGGAGCACCGTTGTCTTTCTCATATTGTACGTGGATGACATCCTCCTAATTGAAAATGATATTTTCATATTGATTATGGTTAAAATATGATTGTCTAAAGAGTTCTCTATGAAAGACCTAGGAGAAGCATCCTTTATTTTGGAATTAAGGTCTATAGAGATAGACCGAATAGGATGCTAGGACTTTCATAGAAGATGTACATAGAAGAGGTGCTAAAGAGGTTTAGTATAGAAAATTTCAAAAGAGGTCTAGTACCTTTTAGACATGGCATTCATCTCTCCAAGAAGATGTGCTCTAGCACACCTGAGGAGATTGAATGCATGAGCAAGATTCCTTATGCTTCAGCAATAGAAAGCCTCTTGTATACATTCCATGCTATGTACACAACCTGATATTGCCCATGCTGTGAGTGTCATAAGTAGGTATCAGTCAAATCTAGGCAAAGACCACTGAATTTCTGTAAAATGTATTCTTAAGTACTTGAGAAGGACTAACATATTTATGATCTTTAGTAATGGAGAACTCTAGATCTAGGGATATATAGACTTGGATTTCATATCTGACATAGATAATCGAAAGTCGATATCTGAAAGTCTATTTGTATGCAATGGTAGTGCTATTAGCTAAAAGAGTTTCAAGCAGATGGTGATAGCAGATTCCACCATAGAAGTAGAATACATTGCTACATTGGAAGCTACGAAGAAGACGTTTTGATACAAGAAGTTCACCATAGAGCTTAGAGTAATGCCATCCCTCTGTACTACGATAATAATGGCTCCATAGTCCTAGCTAAGGAGCAAAGGTCTCACCAAAAATCCAAGCACATTGAGTGATGATTCCATCTGATCCGCGATTACCTCGAGAAGGGATACATCGAGGTTAAGAGAGTCAACACCACAGATAATATGGCTAACCCACTCATGAAGCCATTGGGATAACAAAAGATTAAAGCCCATCTTGAGAAGATGGGATTTAGATTTGTAGCCAATTGGCTATAGGTCAAGTAGGAGTTTGTTAGATGTGTGCCCTAGAAGCTAGATTGGCTAAACACTTGTAATACACTTCTATGAGCAATTTTATAATTTTGACTATAAATTAATAAAAAGATTATTTTCTATCATAGTGTGTATTTAAAGTGTCTGTGATATATCCTTTAAGTTAATGGTTATGACAATTCATATTTTTAAGAGTTAAAAATTTAAGACATGAATTCTCATAATTAACTCATAAATTGCTCCTGACCATAGGATCATCATAAGGATGGTGATCAATCTAGGAGGTTGGTGTACGATCGCTTCCTTAGGATAGATAAGTCTTGAGTTTATGGTGTGAAAACACCAAAGTGAGAGTATAGGTACTCGTTAGAGAATGAGGGCACTAAGCATGACCACCTTGAGCAGTCATAAGAGAGTTTACCTTCTCATCGATGACTGGCTCAATGTTGCAGTGGTGTCTGATTCTTTGATCTGAGGTTCATTAGCAGTTCACCTTGAGGGTATTATAGTTTGACTACACCATAACTCAATCTCCTAGTCATCTGAAATCCTGAGGTGTATGTTGGCTATAGCATGTTTATTGTAAGAATTGGATTGCACCAATAAGGAATCTATCTACCTTGGTAGATGAGGAGTTTTCCTATGATGATCATAATATTGAGTCTATAAGCCCATGACCATGATAGTATGAAAATGATAGAAAGAGTTTCTACTAGAATTTTTACATCAGACTCGAATCGAATGATTAATTCATATGATAAATATTGGGTTTGACGAGTTTATCTTAACTCTAATCCTATCGGGGCTCAAGATAGAAGAAACCAATGACATAGGTAGCTAAACCAAGAGGTTTACTTTCGATTCTGATGGCTTGCCACCATATACTGTTAGGTGTCACTGATGAATTTTGGAAGCAATCTGAATGATCCTAATGATCGATCATTCTAATTATGTGAATCAAAAAAGTTCTGATCTATTGAAAGGTATTTCGATGATGTCAATGATGAAGATCATGATATATCTCATTACCATATAGAACTGAACCTAACTAGATCACACAAATAAGAGTTTGGATTTAGATGTCATCAATTGGGCTAATCCAGTTCGATTGATTTGGATTAGATTCAATTAGATTCAAGAAAATTATGCTAGCACACGATTGAGCGTAGCACTCTCCTTCTGTAATCATTCTAGTTCATCTCGGATAAGCCAAATTGGTTCGGGCTCACTAGAAAATCCTATATGGTTTTGACTTTAACTAACTAGAGCTTGTCCAGATAAGAAAAGGATTATCTTAATCCATTAGATGGAAATAAGGCAATACCTGCTAAATCCTATTGCCACCAGCCATTTTCTATTACCGTCGAGACACAAGATGTCTGAATGCCGGATAGAAAGAGACAGGGGCGTGTGCCCCCTTTGGATGTCTCCTTGGGGCACACGCTCTCTTGATCTTCATGAAGGAACCAGATCTAGGGTTTCACAGGTAGATCTTAAAACTTTTTCAAGATCTTATAGTGAAAGACTTAAATAAATCTAAAATTTATTTAAATAATTATATAAATACCTAGATCTTAGATCTATTACATGATTAAGGTATGACATTAAATCAAAAATTAAAATCAAATAAGAAAGAAAAAGGTTGATCAAATCAACCTAGATCTACACTACATCAAATGTAGGTATGAAGTTTATAGATCAGATCTATAACCTGAGCAAGTTTAGACATTCAAACTTATTGATCCAGGCTTGAGGATAAAGTCATGAGCTGCACACACGTCCGGCCTTTAGGAGTTGTCCACACGAGCCTACGATCTCCAGTCTGAAGTTCGATGCAGGAAATCGACACAGCATGCTAGTACTATGCTGATCCTTCTTCGATGGTCGATCCGATGCTCTCTTTTTTAAAATTTGGACTCTCCAAAATATGATAAAGAAGATGAGAGTTTGCTGATCCAAGACTCTCTCAAAAAAACTCAAAAGAAAGGAGGAGAGATTGAAAATAAAATAGCCCTAGAAGAAGACCATCTTCTTCTTCTCTTTTTTTTCACCTAGACACCTAGTTTGGTGCCTATGGAACCCACACGCCCAAGGACCCTCTTCCTTTGATTTTTGCACACCCCAAACCTCTCCCAATGCTCTATACTTTACAAAAAAATTAGACCAAAATTCATCCAATAAATAGGGAAAAAGAAGAGTCTAAGTTAGGTCAAATTTCTAGGCTAGGAATATCTAAACATGGAAAGTTGTTGGGGTGCCAAACTCTTGAGCACCTCCTCCACAATTTTTGGCGTGGACCAGCAAGGGAGGGAACATAAAAAAGGAGATTATTTTCATAGAATAAGAGAAGAATTAGTTAAAATAGGGGATGGCACTCAAGGGAAGATGTTTTGGTCAACAAGAATTCTATCTCATAGAATCCTAAGCAAAATCAATTCCTCCTTTGACTTGGTCTTCCACCTAGCTTCCAAATATGACTTGGAGGGAGAGAGAGGGCATGGAAATCAGGAAGAAAGAGATTTTTCATAAAAAAATACCTAAAAAATAGGTATGGAGGGCGTTGGGACTAAGGTGGCACAAGGAGATAGGGAGTCCTAGTCACACTAGGACTCCTATTTTGACTTGGTCAAACAAGATCTTTTAACCAAATAAAATCAAGATTAAACCAACCCAATTAAATAAGGCTCCAACCCATTTAAGAATTAAATTAAATTAAATTAAATTAGATTTAATTTTAATTTATTTTCTAATCAAATTAAAAAATTGGGTTAATCCGAGTCCTAATTAGACTAGGACTAGTTCTTCCTTGCACTTGACTTATCCAATAAACCAATTTGACTTGATTCAATTAAGCCCAAACTAAATCTTATTAAATCATATTTAATTAGACTTATTCTCAGCCTATTGTTAATCAAATTAAGCTAATTAGTAATCTAATTGCTAATTGATCCTCCTGTAATACTTGCACTAGGTTAAATACCAATCGTATTGATTGTTTAAGCCTAGAACAATTCTTAATCGTTGATTAACAATCTGATCAGATCATAAGCTCTAATATGTATGAGCTCATAGGTCCAAACCTAAGTCGGTAGCATAGGAATAAATTTTTGTATCAATTGAAGTGATCATCTAGTAATGATACCCGATGCCCGGATAGGTCGAAGGTGTAGAACATCATCCTTAGAACCCATACGGATATAGTTTCCATATAATTCATCCCCTTGACCATAATGCTCCTAGGACACATCAGAGTTCAACTGTCAACTCTGATCAGATTGTCCACATTGTATTTCAAAATACCAAATCCATCTGATAGATTATCCTGGCCAAGGTTTCGCTATACTAAAATATAGTGATACATTCTTCTCCAACTCTTGAAGTGGTCAATTCCATCTTGATCACACTCTGACTTTGCAAGTACTTGACTATGCCCAGAAGCCTTCCATTGCTGAATTAGAAATTTAGTTAGTCCGATATCAAAGCATAGTGAGCTGCTTGCAAGTCACTGAGGTGATCTCAGATCTAAGGGATACTTATACCTATATCCCATCAGGGACATTCTCGATAGCAGAATGCTCTGGAGTTGGTCATGTTCAATGACGATGTACCCATACATCTTATCTGTATGTCATACCAGTGTCTCTACACATCTTGGTTAAGAGGACAACCAATCTATATGGCATATAGCAACCTATGCTCGATAGACGCTGTCATCCTAATTTACAGCTTATCATTTGATCATAAATAAATTTAAGGACTAATTGATAAATTCTCTCTTTATCAAAGCTAAATAGTCCTAAGAACTTCATCACAACAATGGAGTTCATTAGAAGATGTAAACTTATGATGTAAAAAGATGCTAAAATATTTTTTATTAATTAATAAATCAATTATAATATCACAACCATCAATAGGCTGACAATTGACTTTGAAACATAATTTTTAATACTCCCACTTATCCTAAAGCCACTCGGCATAGTATTTAATACCCATCTTCGACTTATGATTATCGAACTCCTTGATTGCCAAGGCTTTAGTGAAGGGGTTGGCTAGATTCTCCTTTTCATCGATCTTCTGAAGGTCCACATCGCCACGATCCTTGATCTCATGAATCAAATGGAAGCGGCGTAAAATATGCTTTATTCACTGGTGTGCCTTCGATTCATTTGCTTGAGCTATGGCGTCAGTGTTGTTGTAGCAGAGCAGGACTGGACCATCAATGGAGGGTGCTACTCTAAGCTTGGTGATGAACTTTCTCAACCACATAGCTTTCTTTACTGCATCTGATGCTGCCATGTACTCTGCTTCGCAAACAGAGTCAGCCACCGTATGCTGCTTGAAACTTTTCTAGCAGATGGCTCCACCATTTAGAGTAAAGATATACCCCAACACACTTTTACTGTCATCATGATTAGATTGAAAGTTGGAGTTTGTAAATCCCATAAGCTTCAGATCTGACTCACCATAAATCAACCATTGGTTCTTAGTATTTTTCAATTACTTAAGGATGGTTTTAACCACCTTCTAGTGATTTTCTTCAGGATCAGACTGGTATCTACTTACTACTCCTAGTGAGTATGCTACATCTGGTCTCATACATGTCATTGCATACATAATAGACTCCACTACCAAAGCATATAGAATTCTACTCATATGCTCTCTCTCTTCAGGAGTTGTCGGACAAGCCTTCTTAGAGAGAGAAATTTTTTGGTCAATCGAAAGATAGTCCTTTTTAGAATTCTCCTTGCCGAACCTCTTCAGCACAGTTTCTATGTACATGGATTGGGATATACCAAGCATCCTTTTAGATCTATCCCTATAGATCTTCATCCCTAGGATGTAGGATGCTTCACCCAAGTCCTTCATGAAGAATTGTGATGAGAATTAGACTTTTATTTCTTATAGTAGGGGATGTCATTTCCGATTAAGAGAATATCGTCCACGTACAAAATAAGAAATATCACTGCTGACCATTTGCCCATTTGTAAATACAGTCATACATTTTGATCACTTTATCAAAATACATGTTCCAACTTTGAGATGCCTGCTTCAATCCATAAATGGATCTCTGAAGCTTGCACAACTTGGACTCATCTATCGATGTGAACTCTTCAAGTTGTATCATATACACCTCTTCAGTCAGCTCTCCATTTAGAAAAGCTGTCTTTACATCCATCTACTAGATCTTATAGTCTAGATGGGTAGCAATGGCAAGCATGATTCGAATGGACTTGAGCACTGCCATAGGAGAGAACGTCTCATTATAGTCAATACCATAATATTGATGATACCTCTTGATAATCAGATGAGCTTTATAGGTCTCCACCTTTCTGTCTGCGCCTCTCTTCCTTTTGAAGGTCCATTTACACTGAATGGATTTAACCTCTTCAAGAGGGTCAACTAATGTCCATACATCATTCACCTTCATGGAATCCATTTTGGATCTCATGGCTTCTAGCCATTTCTCAGAGTCGAATCTCTATATCGCATCCATATAAGTGATCGGATCCTCATTATTCTTATCGAGTTCGATAGGATCACCATCCTAGACCAAGAATTCATAGTATCTATCCGGATGGTGGGGTACTCTATCGAATCATCTTAATGGTGCGGGTTCACTAGGCTTTGAATTTGATCTGATCAAATCTGACTTAGGTTCAACATTCTGTGTTGGACTTTCTACCTATTGAACTTCATCAAGTTCAATCTTAAAGGCAACAGTTCCTTCATCAAGAAATTTTTTTTCCAAAAAGATTGCCCTAAGGCTGACGAACACCTTTTGTTCATCAGCATGGTAGAAATAGTATCTTTTGGTCTCTTTTGGGTACCCTATGAATGTACACTTGTCAGACCTAGGTCCAAGTTTGTTTGTAACTAATCATTTGACATAAGCTGGGCACCCCTAAATCCTAAGGTATAAAAGTGCTGGCTTATGCTCTATCCATATCTCATATGGAGTTTTAACTACAGACTTACTTGGAATTCTATTTAGTAAATAACAAGTCGATTCAAGTGCATATCCCCAGAAGGATATCGGCAAGCTGGCAAATCTCATCATGGATCATACCATGTCTAATAGAGTCTGATTCCTCCTTTCAGATACCATTATGCTATGGTGTTCTAGGAGGAGTCCATTGGAAGAGAATTTCATTCTCTCCTAGATATGTAAGAAACTCATCGAAAAGATATTCTCCTTCTCGATCAGACTGAAGAGTTTTAATACTCTTTTTAGTTTATTTTTCTACTTCACTTCAGAATCGTTTGAATATTTCAAAAGAATTCGACTACTTATGTTTCATCAGATAGACATATCCATATCTGGATAGATCATCTATGAAAGTGATGAAGTAGACATATCCACCTCTACCACTTGTACTCATTGGTCCACATACATCAGTATGTACTAGACCTAAGAGCTCATTACCTCTGTCATCCTTTTCAATGAAAGGTGACTTGGTCATTTTACCAAGAAGACAAGACTCATAGGTTGGAAGTGATTCACAATCATTAACTTCGAGAATTCCCTTTTGAGTGAACTTGTTTATCCTGTTCTTGTTTATATGACCTAGCCTACAGTGTCATAAGTAGATATCTGATACACTATATAATCTAGGGTGCTTGCCAGTAGAATAGACTATATTAACAGATTGTGATAACATATGTACACCATTGTTCAATTATCCACAGAAAGCAGTAACACCATTCATAATGGCATTACAAACTCATTTTTTTATTAAAATTTCATAATTATTCATGGCCAAAAGGTCTACAAAAATGATATTTAAAAAGAAACTAGGATAGAAATGACAATCACTAAAAATAATGGTATGAGATTCAAATATAAGTTTCAAAATTTCTAAAGCTAGAACTAAAACTGATCTTCCATCTCCAACATTCAGGAATCTCTAACCTTGCTCGAATCTTCTACTGACTTGCAACCCCTGCAACGAATTGCAATTATAGTAAGGACTACCAATATCCAATACTCAGTCAGTAATATCATAAATGAAAAAATTATAAGGAGTTATCATATAAATACCTTGCCCTGCAATAGCTTGCTTCTTTCTGTACCTGTTGGGATCTAGGGAGGTAATGTACTAAGGATAGTTCCTCTTCCAGTGCCCCTGCTTCATGCAAAAGAAGCATTTGGCTTGACTCTTATCGAGCTTGGTCCTTGGGGTCTGAGCCTGCACAGGTGTCCTAGCATGAACATGCACCTTCTTGACTTTCTTCTTCTTGTTCTTCTTCTCTTTTTCAAAGGATCGAGAATGAGAAGATGAACCTCCCACTAGGTTCACCAACTCCTTATGGAGTTGGTGATCCTTCTCAAAGTTTTGAAGCAACCCTAGTATCCCATGGTAGTCTACTTCAGACTTTGATATTCTATAATATGTAAGGAATGAAAGATAAGACTTGGGCAGCGAGTTCAGTACTGCATCTTTCCCAAGTTATTTGTGCAAGGGAAAGCCGAGCTTGCTCAAGCGCTCTATCAGTTCGATCATGTACAATACATGATCAGTGATAGAGGCACCATCCCGCATTCTAATGTTGAAGATAGCATAACTAGTCTTGTGCCTCTCAACGTCATCGGGTGGGCCAAAAAAATCCTCCAACACTTGGAGCATTTCATTTGACTAAGCTGTCTCAAACTTACGGCTGAACTCATCGCTCATCGCAGCTAGCATAATTCAACACACTGTGGTTCGATCACTAAGCCACTTCTGATAAGTGTCTCTGATTGTTCCACATGCATTGACAGCTGGCTCCTCAGGTGCAGGATCCGTCAGCACATATAGGATCCGTCAGCACATATAGGATCCGTTCATGCTCCAGGATAATCTTCAACTTTCGGTACTAGCTATCGAAGTTGGGTCCTATCAACTTATCATTGTCCAACAATGATCAGAGTGATAGAAAAGTGACCATGTTTGCATAAATACTACTACAAAAAAGGGCTACGACAGTAATTTGTAACCACTATCATAGCCCAAAAAATTGCTGCCATAGGCTATGAAAGCGATTTTCTAACCGCTGCTACTATGGCCATTGCCGTAGCTCTATGGCAGTGGTTGTTGCAGTGGTTGTTAGAATCGCTGCCATAGATGGCATATTGTAATGATTTATAAATCGCTGTAATAGATCGACCTATCGCAGCAGTTATGTAACCACTGTCATAGGATATTTATAGCAATGATTATATAACTACTACCATAGATAATCTATAGCAGTGATTTCTTAACCGCTGCCATAGGTCTAGTGTAGCAGTTGGCACTGGACCTATGGTAGCAGTAAGCATAGATATGGCAGTGGTTATAAAACCACTATCGTAGATCTTAAATAATTAAAAAAAATAAAATTTTTATTTTTTATATATTTTATCTAATAAATATAGATATATAACATAAAAAATTATAATAAACATAAAAATTATTCTAAAATGCTAAAATTTTATTATCGAATAAAATTTATTATAATATTTTTAAAAAAAATAAAATACATCAAAAGTCTCCTAAATCTATACCATCATCATCGTCATAATCATCGAGAGCTAGAGCTGGAGCTAGAGTTGGAGCTGGAGCTGGAGTTAGAGTTGAAATGCAGGCCAACATATCCTCGAAGTTTGTGACTCCAAAATGCACGCTGAGCGTCGACATCATGTCTCTCATGATGCCCTCCAAATGAAATGCGCACTCCTCAGCCCAGTCTACCCACGTCACAGCATGATCTACCTATGCCAATGCCTCCTCAAGCTCCTCCCGGCTGACAACACCAAAGGTCTATGAGGAGATGCTCGCCTCGGACCAATAGCTCATCGGTGTGTGTCTGGGCCTGCATTGGATCCTCCTAGAGTGCTTAGGCCCCAAGACCTAAGACAGATGGTCATGGGGCCTAGAGGTATCCGAGCCCTCGTTCGCGAGCACATCTAACTAATCTTATAATTATACATTAAAATAAAATTTTATAAGAAATACTATAATACCAATCATATATTACTAATATATTTAATCTTATAAACCTTTACGATCGAAAGATCTGGTGATTCACTCGACCTTACCGAGAATCTCTGTCACGTTGCTGCTGTGCGTTTAGGATCTTTCAATTCTAATAGTAGCCTAACAAGGTGGGCACACTCCATTCGCTAAAAATTTAGAATAAAAGAATTTGACTAAAAAAATCCTTCAATTTACTCTGAGTAAGATGAGAATTAATTTACCCAATACTAACGATTGGAGTGACTTGTGCTCGAGCCAAAGTGTTGACACCCAGGTACAACACTCGATTCTTTCAATTCTCCCTAATCGAGCTCTCTCGTGATCGTAAAAAAGTTGTACCTTCTCTACATTAAATTTATCAAAAATAGTTACACAATGGTTGTTCTAATCAGAATATATGTATAAGTTATTAATAAAGTACATAATTATAACTAAGATGTACGTACTGACCCATAAACTCCTCCCATATCTCCTCCATATTGAATGGCAAATCCATCAAATGCCAGTCTCTGGCTCTAATGGAAATGATGTGACTGCTTTACAAGCACTCTAAAAATGAATGCAATCTTCCGTGCGATCTTCCTACTGGCATCCCCTCTGCATCATACTGCATCATCACCTGATGCTGTGGTTTCACATGTGTGCATACGTGTGGGACCATAAAATATTCGACTGGATGATGCATAATATATGCAAATATATGCTGTACATGCTATTATATATTGTGCTAAGTGTACACTCAGATGCTGCTGACAGTAGGAACCCTCACAGCTGTCGGTGAGTAGATATTGTTGGTGGTAGATACGATGGTGAAGGTCTTTGACCAGTCGATGTCGAGGTGGATGGAGTATGCTCCGATTGCTCCTCAGATGCTGAACTGTGCGTAACACATCGAGAGGCAGGGATGAAAGCTAGATGGCATTTTTGATGCCATCGTAACTTGCAACGTTAATGAATATTAATCAATATAAATCGTGATATATCAAATTCTTCGAAAAGTTAGCTGGCTCCCATGCTTGAGACAACCAGCTCCATGCCTGAGACATTTGGCTAGGGTCTTCCCCCAATCGGCTCGATCAGGCTTGAGCCGGCTCGACTGCATATCCAACCAGCTTGCTTTTGCCATCCCTCCGATCAACCCCTCCTCTCTCTCTCTCGCATCCTCCCTCAGCTTTTTCATCTGATGTCTCTTGATTTCCACTCACCGATGCGATTGACCCATCCCCCTCTCTCACTCTCTTGATCTCGCCGTCTCCAAGACCCCATCCCTCCTAGTTGATGGCGACGAGGCTGGACCCCCTCTCTTGCTCTCTTGATCTCACCTCCCTCTCTCGATCTCCCTCGCCGACGAGTCTGGATCCCTTCCCTTCCTCTCTCAAGTACAGACCCATCGAATATTCAGAGATTTGGATTAATTAAAATTGGATCTGGATCTGAATATCTGGATTCGAAAAATTTCAATCCATGATGATCTAGTCCACAGCAACACCGACATGGCACGGCCCAAGCTACCACCCACGGCACATGTCCAAAAATATAGGCATGAGATAATTATATATTTATAATTAAATATTTATAATATTTATTATAAATTTTATTAAATTATTAATAATATATAGAATAATAAATAATACTATAAAATTAAAAAAAATTTATACCTGTGGCTATAAGAGCGGGTCACACCGAAAGCTTCGAGGGTCGCCGGCAATAACACTAGAGAGGACGAGGTACTAGAGGCAACCTACAAAATAAAAGCAAGATAGTAAGATAGAGAGAAGAGAGAAAAAGAGTTTAAGAGAGAGAGAGCAGGGGCGGCTGGGGGGGAGTGGGCGCCTAAGGAGGGCCGCGCACCAATCGGGGGAGAGGTCAGAATGGTGTGGTGGGGGGGGTTTCACGGGGGCCGAGGAGGGTCGGATGGGGTTCGTCGAAGGGAAGTTTGCTGGGGACCAAGGAGGGTCGATGGAGGGCCGGGGGGGGTGTGGTTTCGCAGGGCCGAGCGAGGGGTGGAGGTGGTTCGACTGAGGGGGGTTTCGTGGGGCGAGGGAGGGCGGCGGGGGGTTAGTCTGGGGGGGCGCTGGGGGAAGGGTCAATGGAGGGGTGGGGGGCCGGGGATGGGGGGGCTGGGAGGGGAGCTAGGGGGGGGGCTAGGGGAGGGGATGGGTCATCGGTCAAGGGGAAGGAGGGGCGACGTTGACCGAGGGGGAGGAGGATCGACGTCGGTCGGGGGGGAGGAGGGGTGACATCGATCGGGGGGGAGGAGGGGCAACGTCGGTCGGTGGGGAGGAGCCTCATTAGCGATGAAGAGGAGGGGGAGAGAGAGATCGAGGAGATGAGTGTGCATGGAGAATAAAGAATTTAGGATTTTAACTAACTATAGCGTGTTATCGAACCCTGTCATAGATCTACGACATCGGTTATAGACCACCATCTATCTATGATAGTGGTTATAAAACTCTGTCATAGACTCTATGATAGCAAGCTACTATATATCTATAGCAGCGGCGGCTTTTGATAAACCACAAACAAATAAAATTTTTTTTCTTATTTTTTTAAAATTTTTAATTTTTAACAATGTCCATCTTCATCATTATTATCTAAATAATTACATAGAGTGTCATCGCAAAAGAGATTCGATCGAAATGGCCCTAGGCCAATAAAAAAAAAAATGATTTGGAAGACAAATGATGAGCGATCTCTGATAGATGGAGACCTTCGATGGGATTCAAATCTGCAATATTATCTCGATGATTTGTAGCATACTATCAAAGTTTTACATTCAATCGATATTGTTATCATGGTCAATTATTATGGAATGATTCGATCATTAAATTATAAACAAGGGCAATCAAAGGTGAATGACGTCCGATCTATGAGATAATTTTTTAGTTAAATGAAATCTTTATCATAAATTATTCAAAGCAGATATTTAATAAACAACCAGGAAGTTTATTTAGAGAATTTAAATCATTTTCGTAGAAGTTGAATTTTTATAATCATGTTGAAGCAGATATATGCAAAAGCCACGAAGCAGAAACCGTGTTGATCTTCTATTGATAAATATTTAATTGTATCGAAACATAACCTACGATATTCGACCACGATAACCGATATCCGATTGAGTGAAACTTTCTGACTTAGTACACTACACAATATCATCGACTCCATCGTCTGCAGGTTCATTCTGATTCGAGGTTAAATTCAAAAATCATCACATCTAGGGCCAAATCGGATTTTTGACGCGAAGCGGGCCACAAACAAAATGATTTATTTACATGAATGATGAAGATAAATTTAAAAATTGAATAATAAAGCTATAATATATGACAGCGGAATTTAATATGCCATTTTTAAAAAAATATAATTGCTGCTATTCCGATCAGCAGCGGTTAGAACTGAACCACTGCTTATAGGTATAGTCGACCTATGGTAGCAATTTTTGATAACCATTGCTATAGATTTGACTTACGACAGTAATTTTTATTAACCACTGCTATATATCAGACCTATAGCAGCGGTTATAAAAATTACTACTATAGGTCCAACCTATAGCAATGGTTAACGAAAACCGCTATCGTAGGTCCTATGGCAGTGGTTTCGAAAATCGTTGCCATAGTAAGTGCTGACATAGGCCATTTTTATAGTAGTGAAAGGAAAACCAAAACCTAATTAGTAATTGATTCGTTAAACCTAAAGATTTGGATTTTAATTAAAAGGTTTCTCTTACTATTTTATTCAAATTAGTAGCCTTTACCTTCAATTCAAAGAATTATCCTAATTTTTTAGTAGGTACTAGAATCCACATAGATTGTACACAAGCCCAACTTTGGTTGGCCCATTCATGTACATCTAAGGATAGGTTCATAACCAATTGTTTCTCTAAATAATTTTCAATAATTAAATTTTGCCTTAGACTCTGATCAGTTGGCTTTGGCCTTCTTAAAGAAGGGTCCAGTTAGGTCAAATCGTTAACATGACCATACTTGGCCGATCCAACCAATGAATGATCAGGCCTAACTTTAGTTGGCCCATTTGACCACCATTTAGAAAGATGTATCCAAGAGATCATATAATGAATGATAATTCCATCAATCGATAAGCACTCGGCCTTTGGGCCTCCAATGATTATCCAATTGATGGACCCATTATCATCCACTTTAATGAGAGGCTATGATCCAGTTATCATATAACTATTTCATTTTAGAAACCTAATAATTTTAGAGGATTTATTTATAGAAGTGAGTAGGTCAGATTAACCAGCTTATCATGATCCTTCCACTAACTTCACTAATTTTGCTTAAGGAAGACCATTATAGGCTGGTCTGGGAGCACCTATATCAGTCAAACTGATTTACCTAACTGACATGGGTTAGCTCAAATAGTCAAGCGATTTGATCAATACATAATCTCACCAAGAGGCTAGGTAAGTTTGATCAGTGGAAGGGTCTGCCAGGCTTGCCTTAGACACCATCAGAAATGGCTAGGTAAGCAGACTGCCAATTAAAAACCACTGGTTTGGTTTACCTTAGACACCAACTAGTTTAATGATTTTCAATTAGATCAACCTAACAGTTCATGCTAGACCACGTAGCCAAGAATCAAGTCCATCTTGGATCTTGTTAAAGACATGGACTTGACCAACTACAACTATTGTAATTGATATAGAGAATTCTTGATCTAATCTAAGACAATAATTGATTAGATTTAGTCAATTCTCTAATTAAGTCCATTCTTTAATCTAACCCTAGGTCTAACCCAATTAATGGAGCTAATCTCCACTAACCCATTTAACCCAATGTGTTATGATTTATGTCTTAGGATCTTCAATTCATAATCCTAGATCCTAATCAATCAACTTCTTAATTCTCAATTAAGTTTTGGGTTGAGGGTTGGGATTCGGCTTTTCGAAAATGATTTTCATTTTTGTAAAATATTTTTACAACATGGTTCTATCAACCAAGTTGCATGTTTGATTCATAATCAATATACAAGTAAAATAAACATAAAACTACTTTATATCTAATCTAAACAGGTTCATGTAATCAAAATAGTTTCAATAATAATCAATCATAAATCTTCCTAGATCAAATCTAATACATTTATGATGATTGAAATTAGATGAAAATATTTTTAATTAGATCATAAAATTTTTTAGATCTAATCTAAAATTTTATGATCAATATTTTAGATCAACGCATACTAGGGTAACCTATTCACTATAAGGGATAAACCTTACAGTAGAACAATCTTATGGCAGTCCATGCAATCTAAAATATTTTATTTTATTTTATTTTATTTTATTTTTAAATTTTAAATTTAATAATTATATTATAAATTAAATTTAATCAAAAAAATAATTTAGACATGCATAAAAATGATGTAATAAGAACTTAGGCTCTGATACCAATTGAAGAAACCAAATATAGAATTTCACAGGTAGATTTTGAAACTTTTTCAAGATCTTGCAGAGAAAGAGTTAAATAAATCTAAAATTTATTTAAATAATTATATAAATATATAGATCTTAGATCTATTACATGATTAAGGCATGATATTAAGTCAAAAATTAAAATCAAATAAGAAAGAAAAAAGGTTGATCAAATCAACCTAGATCTACACTACATCAAATTAGGTATGAAGTTTATAGATAAGATCTATTATCTGAGCAAGTTTAGATGTTCTAATTTGCTGATCCAGGCTTGAGGATGAAGTCATGAGCCACACATACATCCGGCCTCTAGGAGTCATCCACACGAGCCTACGATCTTTGATCTGAAGTCCGATGCAGGAAATCAGCATAACATGCTAGTACTGTGCTGATCCTTCTTCAACGATCGATCCGATGCTCGCTTATTTGAAATTTAGACTCTCCAATATATGAGAAGGAAGATGAGAGTTTTCTGATCTTAGACTCTCTCAAAAATACTCAAAAAAAAGAGAAGAGATTGAAAATAAAACAGCCCTAGAAGAAGATCCTTTTCTTCTTCTCTTTTGTCTCACCTAGACCCCTAGTTTGGTGCCTATGGAACCCCCACGCCCAAGGACCCTCTTCCTTTGATTTTTGCACACGCCAACCCTCTCTCAAAGATCTATATTTTACAAAAAAATAAAAATAAAATTCATCTAATAAATAGAGAAAAAGAAGAGTTAAATTTAGGTCAAATTTCTAGACTAGGAATATCCAAACATGGAAAGTTGTTGGGGCGCTCAACTCTTGGGCACTTCCTCCATAATTTTTGGCATGGACCAGCAAGAAAGGGTGCATAAAAAAGGAGATTATTTTCATAGAGTAAGAGAAGAATTAATTAAAAAAGGGGGTGGCACTCAAGGGATGATGTTTTGGTCAACAAGGATTTTATCTCACAGAATCTTAAGCAAAACCAATTCCTCCTTTGACTTGGTCTTCCACCTAACTTCCAAATTTGACTTGGAGAGAGAGAGGGGGCATGAAAATTAGGAAGAAAAGAATTTTCCATGAAAAATACCTAAAAAATAGGTATGGGGGGCTTTGGGACCAAGGTGGTGCAAGGATATAGGGAGTCCTAGTCACACTGGGACTCCTATTTTGACTTGGTCAAACAAGATCTTTTAATCAAATAAAGTTAAGATTAAATCAATCCAATTAAATAAAGCCCTAATCTATTTAAAAACTTAATTAAATTAGATTAAATTAAATTAAATTTTAATTTATTTTCTAATCAAATTAAAAAATTAGGTTAATCCGAGTCCTAGTTTGACAAGGGCTAGTTCTTCCTTGCACTTGGCTTATCCAATAAACCAATTGGATTTGATCCAATCAAGCCCAAACTAAATTTAATTAAATTATATTTAATTAGACTTAATCTCAACCTATTGACTTAATCAAATTAAGCTAATTAGCAATCTAATTGCTAATCGATCCTCCTGCAATACTTGCACTAAGTTAAATATCAATCGTATTGATTGTTTAACACTAGAACGATTCTTAATCATTGATCAACCATCCGATTAGATCTTAAGCTCTAATGTATGTGACCTCATAGGTCTAAACTTAAGCGGATAGCATAGGAATAAATTTTTATATCAATCAAAGTGATCATCTAGCAATGATATCTGACGGTCGGATAGGTTGAAGGTATAGAACACCATCCTTAGAACTCATGCGGATATAGTTTTCATATAATTCATCCCCTTGATCAAAATGCTCGTAGGACACATCAGAGTTTAGCTATCAACTCTGATCAAATTGTCCACATTGTATTTCAAAATACCAAATCTATCTGATGGATTATCCTAGCCAAAGTTTTGCTATATTGAAATATAGTGATACATTCTTCTCCAACTCTTGGAGTGGTCAATTCCATCTTGATCACAATCCAACTTTGCAAGGACTTGACTATGCCCAGAAGCCTTTCATTGTTGAATTAAAAATTTAGTTAGTCTGATATCAAAGCATAGTGAGTTGCTTGCAAGTCACTGAGGTAATCTCAGGTCTAAGGGATACTTATACCTATATCCCATCAGAGACATTCTCAATAGTAGAATGCTTTGGAGTTGGTCACATTCAATGACAATGTATCTATATATCTCACCTGTATGCCATACCAGTATTTTTATACACCTTGGTTAAAAGGACAACCAACCTATGTGGCATATAGCGACCTATACTCGATAGATGCTGTCATCCTAATTAATAATCTATCATTTGATCATGAATAAATTTAAGAATTAATCGATAAATCCTCTCTTTATCAAAATTAAATAGTCCTAAGGACTTCATCACAATAATAAAGTTCATTAGAAGATGTAAACTTGTGATGAAGAAAGATGCCAAAATATTTTTTATTAATTAATAAATCAATTATAATATCACAATCGTTAACAGACTGACGATTGACTTTGGAACACAATTTCCATCACTCCATGCACAAAAGTGTGCTAATGCCCCTAGTTGGTGTGCACACATGATGAGAAGAGGAGGAGTCCCATACAGATGAAACTCTGGGTTGCTTGATGACTTCAAAGTCTTAGGCGCCAAAGTGTTTGGGCCTATCCGTTCTTGGTGCCACTTTTGATGGATTAATGGGATCTCTCATTTGATTGTATTAGATGACATCATTCAATCAATCAGATTTAGATGTAATTAATCTGAGTAATATGATTGGTTGGACCTGTGTGGCATTGCATGGTGCAGCAGGGTCTATTTAAGACCTATCTGCGCCTAGGGTTAAGAATATACACCTATCTACCACGTCACAAGGCTGCCCCTCCTCTCTTCCATGCCTACCTCTGATCCTCTCTCTCCCCTCTCCATGCCCAAGGTGTTGGGTGGATCCAGCAATGGAAATCAAGGAGACTTGGTGCATACACAAGGAAGAAGATGGCCCTAGCTTGTGAAATGATTATGCTATCTTCGATTACTTCTTTGAATGTTCTTCAAATTAGATCCAGATCTGATATCTGGAGTCATGATTTAGAAGGAGAAGATCTTCAGATCCAACCCAAGTGGATACTGGTAGAGGCCAGATACTTGCATGGCTAAGATCCAGAATCTTGAAAACATCAAGATCATCAGCAGGGTAATAAGATTACCTGAATAAGGTACAAAAATTAAATCTAATTTAATTTTTATTTTTATTTTAATATAAAATTTTTAGAATCAGATTTGAGATGTCTTAGATCTAATTAGAAATTTTAGAAAAAAATTTAAAAAATATTTCTTTAGATTCAATTAGATCTGAACGATCTTATGGTAGGAAAAGTAGATTTTCCTTCAATCTTAACCCATAGGAAATAGGAATTAGGTAGGCAAGTGCGAGAGAAAGAAAGAGACTTTGACTAATAAGATGCTTCTCAAACAGAGCTTTTTATTTTCACAAAATCTCCCTACCTATACTCTCCAACTATTGAAAACTAGTGTCCTAAAGCCAATTGTCTAGGTTATAGATGATTGAGCTCTTTATTATAATTATATATGAATTTTTTATTAATAAAAATTATTTGATAGTTTTCATTATAAGTTGTGCATCTTTAGTCTCGAACTTCTGTGTTATGATGAAAGTCCTTAGAACTACTTTTAAATGATAAAGGAGGATTTATCGTGTAGTTTTTAAACTCATGTTCATAACCAAATATATCATTGAAAAGGATGATGACATTTATCGAGTATAGATCATTGTATGCCATATTGGTTGGTTATCCTCGTAACCAAGGAGTGTGTGATACTAGTATAGCATACAGGTGAGATGTAGGAGTACATTGTCACTGAACAATGACTCACCTGCTGAGTACTTTGCTGCTAAGTATATCTCACAAAGGGTATAGACATGAGTGTCTCTCAGATCTAATATCATCATAGTGACTTGCAAGCAACTCACTTTACTTTAGTACTGAATTATTTGTATTTCTAATGTAGTGACAAAAGATTGCTGGGTATAGTTAAGTACTTACGAAGTCTGTGTGTGAGTCAAGATGGAATTGACCCCTCTGGACTATTGAAGATAATGCATCATTGTATTTCAATTAAGTAAAACTTTGACCAAGATAATCCATGTGATAGATTTGAAAGGTTGAAAATAATATGGATGACTCAATCAGGATTGACAGTGAACCCTAGGTCATTTTGAGCATTTAGGATTAAAGAGATGAATCATATGGTAACCATATGCTGAGGTTGTTAAATATTACTTTGCAAATATTTGATCTATCCAGACGTCGGGAATCATTTTTAGATGGCAACTTCAATTAGTATAGAAACTAGTTCTTATGCTACCGGCTTAGTGTTTGAACCTATGGAGCCATGTACTAAGTCATGCAACGTAGTAAAGAATTGACCTATAATCTAATTGTTCAATTTGGAAGTATGTAACTTAATTAAACAAATTATAAAATACTTTCTAAGGGCATTTTTATAATTTTGACTTAAAATTAATAAATAGATTAAATATTCTATCACATTGTGTATTAAAATATCTATGATGCATCCTTTGAGTTAACGGGAATGCTAACATATATTCTCAAGAGTTGAGAATTTAAGGCATGTGTTATCATAATTAACTCATAAACTGCTTTCGATCATAGGATCATCATGAGGATGGTGATCAATCTGAAAGATTGGTATACGATTTCTTTTCTAGGGTAAATGAGTCTTGAGTCTATGGTGTAGAAATATTGGACAAGAGTATAGGTACTCATTAAGAATGAGGGCACTGAGTATGATGACCTCGAGTAGTCATAAGAAAGTCTACCTTTTCCTTAATAACTAGCTCGATGCTGCAGCGTGTGTCTGGTTCTTTGATCTGAGGTGCATCAATGTTCACCTTGAGGGTGTTATAGTTTTACTACACCATAACTCGATCTTCTAGCCATTTGGAGTCCTGAGGTGTATGTTGGCTACAACATGTTCATTATAGAAATTGGATGGTCCCAAGATAGGATCTATTAATCTCGGTAGAGGAGTGATCCAATGATGATCATTGAGTCCTAAAATCCACAGTCATGATAGTGTGAAATAATTGAAAGAAGTTTCTATTAGAATTTCACATCAGACTGGAATCGAATGATTCATTCATATGATGGATGTCGGGTTTGATGAGTTTATCTTAATCCTAATTCTATCGAGGCTCATGATAGAAGAACCCAATCATATAGGTAGCTACATCAAGAGGTTCACTATTCAGTTCTAATATATTGCCACCATATACTGTTAGGTATCACTGATGGATTTGGGTATCAATTAGAATTATCTAGATGATCGACGATTCTAATTGGATGAATCAGAAGAGTTTTGGTCCATCAAAAATTATTTTGATGATGTCTATTGGTGTAAAATCTGATCATCATCAGAGAAGCACTAGAGTCGGAGAAGATGAGGTCATTGTCGGTGACCTATAAAATAAGTCTCATCCAGAGCCTGGGGGGTGGCTCTGGCAAGACCCTCCGACGATCAAGTCAGCTCTTTCAGCCAATAGAAATGCAGTCTTCAGTAGAAAAAGTTACAGAGTACCGTAAGAAAGAAGAGAGCTTGAAAAAAATGTATCTAGAGGATCCCTTTTATAGCCCCAGAGCCTGTAACAAACTGATAGTGACAGCCGTAATTGCTTGGTAGTGGGCCATTTTGGGCCATGTGGGGTTTGTTACGGAGGATAGTATCCATTATCGTGATATACTAGTCTATTGGAGATCTAACAGCTAAAGTTTGGATGGGGCAATTGCAGGCGATGAAGGGCTCTTGGATGTTATTATTTCAGAGGAGTTCGGAGGTTCTCAAGATTGACCGTACGTTGGCTTTTATTTGCTATGTTGAAAGTGTACGTCATTGTCCTTTCAGGCGGCTAGAAGGAATTTGACTGGAAGAGAAGTCCGGTAGGAGTTTGATCGATGAAGAGGCCTGAAAGATGTCCAACCGAAAGGAGTCCGGCTATGAGGGGTCCACTTGGATCAAGTATTGACTGATGGCTGCAATAAGCAAGCACAATTGAAACACTGGCATCTCTGCTGCTCCTTTAAGGTTTGGCCATTCTCAGGATTGCTCATCGATTAATAATGATAAGGCACTGAAGTTCATCTAGGGGCAGCATAGAAGAAGTTTGACTACTGGAGAAGTTCCATGAAAGGAGAAATGCAGGAGGAGGTCGAGTAAGATTCTATCAAAAGGGGGATCCAAGGAAGTTCGTCCGAGTGGGGCCACACAGATTATCGAAATGAGATCGATCGAATGGGATGCACAGGAGTTGAGAACTTAGCTGGTTCTCTAGGGTAGAAGCATTAATTATTCAAGTTCGTCTTGAAAAGGAATCTACAATGCCCTGTTGAATCCAAAATCAGTCTTTCCAACCAATCGGATTATTTGACTACAGTGTTGAAGGTCAGCCATCTCAGAATGATTTAGAGTTTGAATATTCCTGTGGATTGAGGTTCAGTTGTTATAGCTATAACCGAATTAAATTGATCAAGAGTTAGAGTCTTAGCTGAACTTCGGCAGACGTGGATTTTTCCCCAACACTAGTCTCCCTATTTTCGAGCTTGAAGTTCGAAGGATGGGAGTAAAATGGAGACTATCGAAGTTCGAAGGATTTTTCAATCCTGTTGGATTTTCTGTGTCTGGGTTGGACGGGAAGTTTCGGCTTTTACCGGATTGGCGTTGAAGTTTTGTAAATGCATGGTGACCCGAAGAGACATTTTTCAAATTTTCCGCCATAAGTCTGCTTGAAGTATGGTGCTATTAAGGATCTACCTATTGGAAGCTTTCTGCCATGATGAGTGAGACACGCGTCGATCAAAGATCGGCTAGAGGAAATCTACAATTATAACCATCTAGAAATTTTAGGGGTTACTTAAACCCATCCTCCTCCTCTGAGCCTTTACTTCTTCTGCAATCCTTATCTCCTTCCTTCGGTTCCCTTCTCCATCCCGTGCAAGGGCCCAAGCTTCTTCCTTCATTTTTCTTGGTTCCAGGCACACCCCCATTCGATTTTCATTACATTCATCATCTCCTTGTTCTTCCCAACTGATTTAGGTCACCCCTCTGGCTTTTTTAAATTATTTCTGCACTCTTTGCTTTCTCGCTCTTTCTATTTTTGTCGAAGTTTGTACACTTTATTTTTTCTAATTTTTAGGTGATTCCTCGATTTTACTTTGATCTAAATATCTAACGAGGGATCCTGATCAACTTGTTCTAGGAGCTTGGCCCCTCTAACCTTGGTGAACCCATCTCCTAAGGCGGCTAAACCCTTGGAGCTAGCCCATCCTTTTGTGCCTGCAACCATTTTTTGTAGACTTTGGTCCGACAACCTTTCCCTAGCCAGGATTCAGTTTAGGATTCCTTCTGAATATGAGCTCGAACTTTGTGGGCTCGATAATCAAGTTTTCTCACCTCCTTTCGATCGAACTTGTTTGTGTGTCGAAACCCTTCGGACCGGGCTTAGGTTACCCTTGCCTTCTTTTGTAGTTAATCTATTTAGGTTTCTCAATACTTCTCTTGCTGCTATGGTGCTAAATTTCTTTAGATTCATCATAGGATTTCTTTCTCTATGCACCATGGTGGGCACCCAACCTACCATTTTCTTGTTTCGCAATTTCTTCACCTTCAAATGCCATCTAACCGCTAAGGACTGGTGGTATGTATCTCCGTAGTTCGGCAAGAAGGGACTGCTTAATGGTGCCCCTTCCTCCATTCATGGCTGAAAGGAGAAATTCTTTTTCATCTTCCATCCCTCCTTAGGGTTAGGGCTTCATCCATGGGGCGAGATAAGAAAATCGGTCTACCAAGCCCCTGGGCTAGAAAGCGAGGATTAAAGTTTGGTCGATAAGCTGAAGTCCTTTAATGCTCCACTGAATCCTAAACTTTTGGATGAGCAAACCATGTTCAATTTTGGTCTCAGTTCTCTTAACCCAATAGATAGTTCTTCATACTCAGTTAGTTGGATGGTATTCTTTCTTTTGACCTTCTAACTTCATCTTCTTTGCAGAAATGACTCCAGAGGAATAGAATCGTCTAGCGAAGGGAATTAAGACCCTTAAGAGAAAGGGCGGTCCTTTCGGAGAACCACAGAAGAAGGCTCAAACTAGAGAATTAAGCCAGGCCATGCTGATTCAAGCCGTGCCAGCCCTCAAGCCCATCATTACCATGCTGAGCCTAGCCTTGTCTGATGAGGCTGCCCCTTCTGCTCCTGTTCAGCAAGAGAAAGTTGTGGAGAGGAAGAAGAAGAAGAAGGCCGTCGGCAAGAAAGTTGGATGAAAGATTAAGGACTCCGAGGGAGAGGATGTTAGCCAAGAGCAGGGTTCCCTTGACGATCGAGAGGTCATCCGATCACTGATGGAGGAGAGCATCCTTCCCCACATTATAGAGAGGATGTGCCATAAGGACGTTGTTGAGAGGCTCGACGAGTCCTTCGCTGCCTTCCTAAAGGTAAGTGGCTTCTTTTGATTTTGACTTCATGCCCTTCGGGCTTTAAAGTTGGGATCTTCTAGAATGCTGACTCGCCTTTTGTTTTGCAGTTGGGACACTATATTTTTGCTTACTTCGAGGTGGCAAATCAGAGATGGGCCAAAGCTTTCACGGTCCTTGAGGAAGCCCGCACAGAAGTCGAGAAGGCTCAGGCCGAGGTCGATGCTCTAAAGGTAGCCTCGAAAACCCACTTGTCTGAAGTCGAATGCCTTCAGAAGGAGTTGAGGGAGGAGCGCAAAGAGATGGCGAAGCTGAGGGCCGAGTTAGCTCTAGAGAAGGAGGGAAGAAGGAAGGCACGGGAGGAGGTTAACTCCACTATGGAGAGGGCCATGCAAGATTTCAAGTCCTCCAAAGATATGGAGGACATCAAAATAGACTTCGCCCAGAAATCTTTCTTGGAAGGGTTCCAGATCTGCTTGGGGTGGGTCATCGAGAACTTTTCCGACATCGATCTGGACCTCCTCATAGAAAAGCTAGAGAATAGAGTTGGCCCTTCACGCACTGATGCCAAGGTTGCCCCCTCTGCCCATGCTGTTGAAGTTACTCCAGAGGTTCTAGAACCTGCAAGTGTAGCATCCGGGCCTACTTGAGAGCTGGAGGTAGTTGAGAATGTCCCGACCGCTCCAGTGGGGGAGCCACCCGAGGTCTAAACTTTTGATGTTTATGTACTTTTCTTCTCTCTCTCTCTTTTTTTTGATGTGTCAAAAATATTTGAAGTAATGAAAGCAAATCTCTCTTTTTCTTTGCACTCTGCGCTGCATGTGATTCAAAACGCCTCCGACAACCAGGGTCATGACCCCCTTTCTCTGGCTGACACCAACCCATTACCTCAGGGAACTTCATTCAAGCCTCTAATAAAGGATTTGAAGAAGGAAGTCCACCATTTAAGAAAAAAGTTGAAGAAGGTTGAAGCCGACCTTCAGGCCTCTCGAAAGAACACTTCAGAGGCGACTAAAGAAGTCACTCACCTTTGAAGCTTGCACGTGAAGGATTCCACGAGCTTTAGCATCCAAAAAGGGAATTTCGAGGAGCTTGCTGAACTCCAAAAGAATGCAAGCAACAAATCTTGGGTGCTGACAGCAAAGATCGGCTCTCTTGAAGTTGATTTTAAGAAGGCAAAAGAAAAGATCCATCTCTTGGAAGGAAGTTCGTTGTGGTCCATCGACAAAGCTCGGTATGATTGGAATTGGTCGAAAAAGTTTCTCCAACTTCAGAAGTAGCTACAGGATGCTGAGGACTGGCACAATAGTTATTGGTTGACCTGGGTAGGGAAGATGTCCAGGCTCGAAGACGAGCTGAAGGCTGCCAGGCACGAGGCGACCTATTTTCAAAGAAAGTTTTATAGCCTTCAGTAGGCTAGATCAAGCGGCAAATCTAAGGAGCTCGCCTCTCTAAGGAGGACCATCAGGGAGCTCTCGAAGGTTGTCGGGATAAAAAAAGTTGAAGTTCAATAGTTGAAGCTCCAGTTGACCTTCGAGCATCAAGTCATCAAGGATGCTGAAGCTGAATCCAAATTCTTGAGGGAGCAGCGGTGAGAACTCGAGGCCAAATTTGTGTATACCAACATAATGTACAACAAAGGCCTATATAAGAAGGTGCTCAAGGAGGAGATCTGCAGACTGAAGGAAGCTTTGGTGATGGCCGGAGCTGATAGCCCAAAGTTTGAAGAGCCCGAGCCACCTTAGGACTTGACCTCCTTTCTTTTTTCTTTATGTAATTGATTTCATCGATCTTCATTCCGTTTGTAATGCGTTTGTTTTTTCGCACAGTTGGTCCTTGTCGACCTTCATTTTGCTTGTAGTGTGCCCACTTTCTATATAATTGATCTTATTGACTTTTATTTGTAATGAACATAACTCCATAATGGAATGGTACCTTTTTCTTTTTCTTGCTATCATCTCTTGTAGATGAGATTCTAGGCACCTTATTTTTCTTTACTTCATTTCTAATGTGACGCTTATCATGGATGTCAGGCTAGATGTCCGTTCCATGGATAAGGATGGGATTTTACTTTTGGTGTTTGGCATGGCCATAGGGGAATGTGCACGATAGTCGTTAGTAGGGCCTTGGCCTTTTTCTTATTTTAGATTAGCGAGGCCTCGGCCTTCCACCCTTTGCACGATCGTAGAGGTTCGTCGGTGGGATCTCTTCTCTCATCTCATCTTGATTTAACGAGGCCTTCGACTTTGGTCACGTTAGAATGAGGTTCTTCTTTCGTTCCTAATGGGCTGTAGGGATACACTAGGGCCGTTGGCAGAGCCTCTTTCCTCATCTCATCTTAGTTTAATGAGGCCCTCAACTTTGCTCACATTAGGATGAGGTTCTCCTTCTATTCTTAATGAGCTATAGGGGCACATTAGGACCGTTGGTAGGGCCTCTTTCCTTATCTCATCTTAATTTAATGAGGCCTTCGACTTTGCTCATGTTAGGATGAGGTTCTCCTCCTATTCCTAACAGACTGTGGGGGCACATTAGGCCCATTGGTAGGGTCTCTTTCTTCATCTCATCTTAATTTAACGAGGCCTTCGACTTTGCTCACGTTAGGACAAGGTTCTTCTTCTGTTCCTAATGGACCACTTTAGGTTATTTTAGAGAGTTATTTATCATCACGCAATTTTTGTGCCAAGAAGTATTGATGTTAAAATAGAAAAGTTTTATTGAAGGAAAGTACTGGTAGTATATTATTAGATTTTCTGAATTTCAAGACTGCGGGAGTGTTGCTCCTCCGAGCTCCTTCAAGTGATAAGTTTTGGGCCGAACGACCTCTACTTTGTATGGATCTTTCTAATTCAGGGCGAGCTTTTCTTGATTCTGAGGTTGCAAAATGGATGCTCACCGGAGCACCAAGTCCCCCATCCTAAATGCTTTGCTTTTTACTCTGGAGTTATAGTATTTGGCTACTCTTCGTCTGTAGGCTGCCATTCAAACTTGGACTTCTTCTTTTTTTTCCTTCAGTAGATCGAGGTTGACTCTAAGGTATTATGAGTTATACTGCTCATTGAAGGCCACAACCCATGTTGATGGAAGTTTAAGGTTGATTGGGATGACTGCCTTTGTTCCAAAGGCCAAGGCGAATGGTATTTTTCCAATCAGCAGCCTTTGAGTAATTCGGTATGCACAGAGGATGTGGTAGAGTTTGTCCACCCAAGTTTTCCTTGCTCTTTCAAGTCTTGTCTTGATGCCCCATAGTAAGATTTTGTTGGTTACTTTTGCTCACCATTTGCCTGTAGATGAGCCACTGATGTGAAGTGATGGAAGATGTTTAGATCTTTGCAGAACTCAACGAACTTCTTCCCAGCAAATTGTTGCCTGTTATCTGTTATAAGAGTTCTAGACAGACCAAATCAGTAGATAATTGACTTTCAGATGAAGTTCTGTACCTTGGTCTCAGTAATTTTTGCTAATGATTCGGCCTTAACCCATTTGGTAAAGTAGTTGATCACAACTAGGAGGAACTTTCATTATCCGGATGCTATTAAAAAGGGGCCAAGTATATCCATTCTCCACTGTGCGAATGGCCAAGGTGCACTTAGTAAAGTAAGCTCGAAGGCTGACTGTCTTTGTAAGTTTGCATTTCTCTGACAGCGATCATATTTTTTGACATACTCTATAGAGTCATGGTACAAAGTCGGCCAATAGTATCCCAATCAGAGTAGTCTTTGTGATAGGGATCTGGCTCCTACATGACTTCCACAAATTCTCTTATGCACTTTTCATAATGCAAAGTTGGCCTCTGAAGGTTGGAGACATCTCAAGAGCGATAGAGAATGCAATCTTTTATACAGCTTGTCTTTATATAGAACATACCGAAAAGCTTGATTTCTGAGTTTTCGAGCTTCTTTCAGATCATGAGGAAGAGCTCCATCCTTAAGGTAGGCAACTAGCGGGTCGATCCAGCTCGACTTGTGCTCAACTTGCATAACAGACTGTGACTCCTCTGAGATTGGACACTTTAGAATTTTAAAAAAAACTTCTTTGGGCAGTTTGGTTAGGGCTAAAGTGGCCAATTTAGAGAGAAGGTCGGTTCTCGTATTTTTTGCCCTCGAAATCCATTGAATGCAAAAACTATTGAAGGTCAAAGTCAAATTTTTACTTTCTCACGATATTTCATCATGCTTTCCTTCTGGGCTTCATAGCTACCGCTAACCTATCTGACCACCAGCTGAAAATCACTGAAAACTTAGAGCCGATCTGCCTCTAACACTTTTGCTATTTTTAACCCAGTGATTAGAGCTTCATATTCGACCCCATTATTAGTTACAGAGAATTCAAAGTGTAGCGTATATTCGGTGATGACTCCCTCAGGATTAACCAAGACCAACCCCACGCCTGCTCCAGCAGTGTTGGATGAACCATCTACGTATAGGGCCTAAAAATCTTCAGAAAGGTTGGCACTCTCTTTAGAGGGGCTCGGTTGCAACCATGGAATACCGATTTCATTCTGTTCAAGCTGACTTCATCTGGAATGATGCATTCTATTATAAAATCTACTAATATCTGGACTTTGATCGATAATCGAGGTCGGTAGTTGATGTCAAATTTTGTAAGCTCAATTGCCCATTTTGCGATTCTTCTAGAGGCATCTGTTTGATGAATGACTGCTTTAATTGGTTGATCCATGATGACAGTTATGGTGTGCCCCTGAAAGTAAGGTCGGAGTCTTCTGACAGTAATTAATAAAGAGTAAGTTAATTTTTCTAATTTGGAGTACCTGATCTTTGCATCCCTTAGGATCCGGTTTATGTAGTAGATCGATCACTGCACTTTCATTTCCTCCATGACCAGAACTACTGCCAGGGCTATCAGGGAGACTACTAGGTATAAGAATAATTCTTCTCTGAGCTCAGGCTTTGCCATCAGTGGGGTTAAGCTGAGGTAGTTTTTAAGCTTCTCAAATGTTTGTTGGCATTCTGCCATCCAGTAAAAGCTCTTTGGCTGTTTGAGAACTTGAAATAAGGGCATGCATCACTCAGCTGGTCTCGAGATGAGGTGGTTTAGGGATGCCACTTTTTTAGTTAGGCATTGAACTTCTTTAATTATTTTTGTAGTGGTCATCTCTTGAATAGCCCAGATTTTCTATGGATTTGCCTCAATCCCGCACCTCGACACCATAAATTCCAAAAATTTCTTTGAGGTCACATCAAAGGTACACTTGGTCGAATTCAGCTTCATCTTATACTTCTTAAATACACTGAAGATCTCTTTGAGGTTGGCGATGTGGTTTGCTGAAGCTCGGCTATTGACGAGCATGTCATCGACATGCACCTCCATGTTTTGACTGATCTGCTTCTTGAAGATTTTGTTAACCAGGCGTTGGTACATTGCCCCTACATTCTTGAGTCCAAAAAGCATAATCCTGTAACAGTAAAGATCATAGTTAGTAACAAAAGCAGTTTTCTCCTCATCCTCTGATGCCATCTAGATTTGGTTATAGCTAGAAAAGGCATCCATGAAGGTGAGGAGCTCGTGGCCAAAGGTTGCATCCATCAGTTGATCAATCCTGGGCAGGAGGTAGCTATCTTTTGGACAGACTTTGTTCAGCTTTTTGAAGTCTATATACATCCTCCACTTGCCATTCATCTTTTTGACGAGCACCACATTTGAGATCCAGTTCGGATAGTTAACTCCTCGGATGAATCCAACCTTGAAGAGCCCGTCGACTTCTTCTACAATTGCTTTCTGCCTCTTCGGAGTATGGCTGCACATCTTCTCTTTTACTGGCCGACACTTGGGATCAGCAGCCAGTCGATGTTCGATGACCTCAACATCAATCCCCGATATATCCATTGGGATCCAGGCAAAAACGTCTGTGTTTCTCTGATGGAAGGCGATGAGTTACTCTCGAACCTCATCCCTCAAGTTGGAGCCAATCTGCATAGTGTGCTCCACATTTTCGTCATTCAATGGGATGGAAATGATGTCTTCCATAGGCTCGCCCTGCTCCTCCATAAGGTCATCGCGGACATCCATTCCATCAATAGGGCAAAGGTCGGGCTGGGGATTTTTTTGTAGGGCCATGGAGTAATAGTGCCTTGCCAAGGCCTGGTCTCCTTTGATCTCTTTAATTCCACAGCTCATCAAAAACTTCATCTTTAAGTAATAAGTTGATACCATAGCTTGGAGTATGTTTAGATCAGGTCGATCAAGAATAGCATTATAGACAGATAGGGCTTTTACAACTAGAAAATTGATCGGTGCTCTGGATCACCTTGGATATTTTCCTGCAACCACAACCAAAGTTATTATGCCCTCAACCAATACTGCATCATCGGTAAAGCCCACTAATGGAAAGTTTATCGGTCCAAGCCAACTATCAAGTATAGATATTTTAGAGAAAGTATCATAAAATAAGACATCGACCAAACTTTCATTATCAATAAGGATGTGGCGTACATCATAGTTTGCGATATTTAAAGCAATTGCAACTGCATCGTTATGCAGGAACTAAACTCTCTATTCATCTACTTTGATGAAGGTTATAGATTCTCCAGTCCTCTGCCTCTTCACCGATCCTTCGGATCCGTTGGCCTCTTCTCATCGAGGTCCCCTAGAGATAGTATTGATGACGTTGAGAGGCGACCGATCTCCTTATTGCTCCTTGCCCCTTAGTGGTTTAGACTACGACAGTGCCCTTGGCCGATCCTCTCTTCCTTTGGGCTGACATTGTAGGAATCGACTGAGCCGGTCTCGTCTGATGAGCTCCTCGATTTCATCTTGGAGTTGAATATATTCTTCAGCATCATGACCGTGGTCACGATGATAGAGACAGTACTTGTTAGGATTGTGCTTGCCAGGGTGAGTGCCTATCCTCTCTAGTCTAGGTAGTTGCTCCTCAATCTTCATTAGTACTTGGATCTTTGGAGCATTAAGAGGGGCATAGTTGTGAAACCTTCAAAGGGGGGATCCCCGCTACGCCCTTCTATCAGGGCTTCTTGGACGACGAGCTTGAGGAGGAGTTTGGGCTCACTTGCACTCAGAGAGAGTCCGGGAGTGCGGTTGAACCTCATTCGACTTCTTTTCGGATGCAAGCCTGTTCGGCTCATCCATTCGCCACTCTTCTATGGCTTCACTCTCGTTGGCCTTGAAGGCCTATTTCGCTCGAGCATACCCTTCAGCCCAAGCTAGCATATCGGCAAAATCCCTGGGGTACTTCTTCTTCAGGGAGAATAGCAAATTATTCTTTTGAAGGCTATCTTTTAGTGCGACCATAGCAACAGACTGGTCCAGATTCCAGACTTTTAGGGTAGCTGCATTGAAGCAGTTGATATAAGCTTGAATGGATTCTTCCTCTTGCTGTTTGATGCTTATGAGAGAGTCAGAACCTCAATAGGGGCATCAGCTACTGATGAAATGAGCCATGAACTGATGGCTCATTTGATCAAAAAAAAAGATGGTATCCGACTTAAGGGCCAAATTTCAATTTTTGGCTGCTCCTTTCAAGGTAGATGGAAAAGCCTAACACAGGATGGCATCTGATGCACCGTGGAGCAGCATCATCATCCAGAAGGCCTTCAGATAGTCGATTAGATTGGTAGTCTCATCGTAGCTCTCGAATTGAGGAAGCTTGAAGTTTGAAGAAATAGGTTCTTGCATGATGCAGTGAGAGAAAGGAGGGTCGGTATAGATATCATTACAGTAGGAGGAGGAAGCATGATGGAGTTCCTCGATCCGCTAATTCATTTCTTGCAGTTTCTGATCCAGGAGATCCTCTCGATCATGTATCTTCAAGGTCTTCTAACTGAAAGAGGGCAAAGTCCCCCCAGGGGTAGAGTCATAATTAGAGCAGGGGCTCTCGACCCTCTGCTTACTCTTTTCGAAGGTCACTAGTCGGCTAGCCTGAGTTGGTCGTCCCCAGATAGGATCATGGGGCTTCGAAGAAGCCTACTTTGATCGAATTGGCCTCGGAGGCTATTACGGCCGCATGGCTTGCACTGCTTCTATGAGGCCATGAACTTGCTGGACCAGTAGGTTGAACTATTTTGCATCCACCGTTGTTGTAGGTGGAGCTTGAGTTGCTGGGGATGAAACTGGGGTGGGCAAATCAGGATGGGATTTGGTCATGGAGGCCGTTGACCATCGGGTTGAAGCTTTTCTGGGAGGCATCTTTTTTGGGATGAAAAACTTTGGAGGAGAAGAAGTAGAGATCTCTGTCGAGCACTCCTTTAAGAATAAGGGAACCTTAAAAGGTGGAGCTTCAAAACCCTTCCTCTAGTGCCAATCCTATTGGTATAAAATCTGGTCATCGCCGGAGAAGCGCTAGAGTTAGAGAAGATGAAGTCACCGTCGGGGACCTGCAAAATAAGTCTCATCCAGAGCTTAGGGGGGTGGCTTCGGCAAGATCCTTCGATGATCAAGTCAGCTCTTTTAGCCAATAGAAATGGAGTACTCGGTAGAGAAAGTTGAAGAGTACTAGAAGGAAGAAGAGAGCTTGAAGAAAATATATCTAGAGGGTCTCTTTTATAGCTCTAGAGTCTATAACAAATTGATAGTGACAACCGTAACTACTTGATAGTAGACCGTTCGGGGCCATGTGGGATTTATTATGGAGGATGGTATCTGTTGTTGTAACGTACTAGTCTATTGAAGATCTAACAACTGGAGTTCGGATGGAGCAATTGCAGGTGATGAAGGGCTCTTGGACGTTATTATTCCAAAAAAGTTTGGAGGTTCTCAAGATTGATCATGCGTTGGCTTTTATTCGCTATATTGCAGGTGTATGCCATAGTCCTTTCAGGTGGTTGGAAGGAATTCGATCGAAGGAGAAGTTCGGCAGGGGTTTGATCGACGAAGAGGCCTGAAAGACATCCAACCGAAAGGAGTCCAACTGTGAGAGATCCGCATAGATCAAGTATTGATTGATGGCCGCAATAAGCAAGTGTGATTGAAATACTAGCATCTCTGCTGTTCCTTTAAGGTTCGGCCATTCCTAAGGTTGTTCATCGATAAATAATGATAAGGTGCTGAAGTTTATCTGGGGGTAGTTTAGAAGAAGTTCGACTGCTGGAGAAGTCCTGCTGAAGGAGAAATTCAGGAGGAGTTCGACTAAGATTTTGCCAAAAGGAGAAACCAAGGAAGTTCGTCCGAGTGGGGCCACACAGGTTACCAAAAAGAGATCGATCGAATAGGATGTGCAAGAGTCGGAGACTTAACCGATTCTCTGGGGCAGAAGCATTAACTGTTCAAGTTCATCTGGAGAAGAAATCCGCAATGCCCCATTGAATCCAAAATTGGTTTTTTCAGTCAATCAGATTATCTGACTGCAGTGTTGAAGGTCGACCATCTCAGAATGATTCAGAGTTTGAATACTCCTGTGGGTTGAGATTCAATTTTTATAGATGCAATCGGACGGAACTGATTAAGAGTCTGAGTCATAGCTGAACTTTGACAGGCATGGATTTATCTCCAACAATGTCGATGATAGAGATCGTGACATTTTTCATTACCATACAGAATCAAACCTAATTGGGTCATACAAATAAGGATTTGGATTTGGATGTCATTAATTGGACTAATCTAGTATGATTAATTTGGATTAGATCTGATTAGATTCAAGAAAATCATGCTAGTACATGATTGAGCCTAACATTCTTCTTTTATAGTCTTTTTGGTTCATCCCAATTGAGCCAAATTAGATTTGACTCATTTGAGAGCCTTGTATAGGCTTGTCCTAGTCTGATTGGAGCTTGTCCTAGTCAGAACGAGCTTGTCCTGATCAAAATAAGGTTTATCCTGATGAGATCAGGGCTTATCCTAAAATCATGAGATGAAATTTGGACAAGCTTCTCCTGAAAACACTATAGAATTTTATCTTGATCTAACTTGACCTTGTCTTGGCCTAATCAAGGCTTGTCCTAAACCCCATAAGATGGGAGCAGGCCAGGGGTTGTCTTAATCAGATTAGTGCTTGTCCTAAAATCATGAGATAAAATTTGGACAAGCTTTTCTCAGAAACTCTATATGGATTTATCTTGATTTGACTGGACCTAGTCCTAATCAGATCAAGGATTATCCTAACTTGATTAGGACTTGCCCTAATTCCATTGGATGGGACTTGAAAAGGGTGTGTCTTAAATCCTATATGTTGGGAGCAGGACAAGGGTCAAGAGTTGATCCGTATGCAAGAATTAAAGGATAGGGGGCATGTGTCCCCTGGAGATTTCCTAGGGGCACGCACCCCAAGCATTCCATGAGGGAGAGATGGATGCACATCCCCCTTAGGTCGTGTACCCCATATGGATAAGTGGAGTGCCCCATTTAACTTCCATTTGACTGGGCCAAAAGAAATGTTGGAATTTGATTCAAACTATGAAGATAAGAGGCTTGCGCAAATCAATTTTATCCTCCCATCTCCATGCCAATTTTCCTTTGTTTTGTGTGACAAAATGAAGCCATATTTTGATATGGGGTGTGGAGATCAGATGGAGAGTCCTTCTGCATGTTATCTTTGACCTGTTCAAAGTCATATGCGAAGGGACTCTTGAGTTCGTCTATTTATAGTGCCCTATGCAAACTGTTTATGCATCGTAATTACTTTATGTTGAAGCCCTGCCAAAATCTCCATAAGATGGAAATAGGACAAGGGTTGTCTTAATCAGATTAGTGCTTGTCCTAAAATTATGAGATAAAATTTAGATAAGCTTTTTCTGGGAACTCTATATGGATTTATCTTGATTTGATTGGACCTAGTCTTGGTCTAATCAAGGATTATCCTAACTTGATTAGGACTTTTCCTAATTCCATTGGATGGGACTTGAAAAGGGTGTGTCTTAAAAATAGGATAAGGGTCAAGAGTTGATCCGTATGCAGGAATTAAAGGATAGGAGGCATGTGTCCCCTAGAGATTTCCTAGGGGTGCGCACCCCAAGCATTCCATGAGGGAGAGATGGGTGCATGTCCCCCTTAGGTCATGCACCCCATATGGATAAGTGGAGTGCCCCATTTAACTTCCATTTGACTAGGCCAAAAGAAAGGTTTGAATTTGATTCAAACTATGGAGATAACAGGCTTGTGCAAATCAATTTTTATCCTCCCATCTCCCTACCAATTTCCCTTTATTTTGTGCAACAAAATGAAGCCATATTCTAATATGGGGCATGGAGATCAGATGGAGAGTCCTTCTGCATGTTATCTTTGATTTGTTCAAAGTCATATGCGAAGGGACTCTTGAGTTGGTCTATTTATAGTGCCCTACAGAAACTGTTTGTGCATTGTAATTACTTTATGCTGAAGCCCTGCCAAAATCTCCACCTCTAGGCTCCTCTTCCAGATCTCTTCATCTTCTTCTTGCCCAAGGGGTTAGGCAAAATTTTGAGATCAAAGGTTGGTCTCTAATCCTGTAAAAGCTGCAAGACTAGTTTCCTGATCGAGAGATGAAAATGCTGCCAGCTTAGATCATTTCGAAGGCATCCCCGATTGATTCTAGATCTGATCTTTTGAGATCAAATCTAGAAGGAGGAGACTTTTAGATCCGACCTAAGTGGATACTAGTAGAGGCTAGGTGCATGCACGCTTAAAGTCAGAACCTCGACAATAACAGATCATCACTGCAGGATGAACGGTTTGCTCGATTAGGTGATATCAGATATCACTATTTTTAAATTATTTTATGTCTAATTTTACATCAATCTAATTAAATCTAAGAACTCTCAAATTTGATCAAATCATAGAAAAAATTTTAAAATATTCTACTGCAAATCTAATCCAATTAGATGGATCATGCGGTAGGAAAACCTAGTTTTTTCTTCAAGTGGTATCAAAGCCAGGTTGCTGGTTCTAGATCTATCTTTAGTTTTGATCTAAAATTATTTTTTATTATCCAATTATTTAATTTTTAGTTATTAGATGGGATGTAATCAGATCTAAAATTAAAAAAAATACATGTTTTAAATTAATATATATTTGATATATACAATGCATGTTCTAGTCTAGATCTGTGGTTCTATATCATGATAGTTTTCAAATATGTTTTGGATTAGATCTGATTTAATTTTTATGATTTGATCATTTAAGTTTTAGATGTTACATTATATGTAATCAGATTTGGAACATAAGATCTAATTTAAAATTTTGATATTTATGATATAGGCGGCGCACGTCTAGACTAGATCTATAGTTTAATATTATGGTCTAGATCAAAAATTTTTATGAAATATTTATTTAATTTTTTAAAGATTATATGATTTGATTAGTTAAGTTTCAGATATTATATATTATATAATTAGATCTAAAAGCATGAGATGTATTTAAAAATTTCATATGTATGACATATGCTATGCATGTCTAGACTAGTTCCATAGATCTATGCCATGAGTAGTCTAGATTAAAAATTTTTTATATTAAGATCATTTAAAATTCTATTTTTAGATATTACATTAGATGTAATCAGATCTAAAACTTAAATTTATATATTAAATTTGATACATGAGATGTATGCAAAATATGTATAGATTAGATCTTAAATCATGCAATAGTTATATGTTTTAGATCTAATAGTTTTGTAGTACAGTTTCTATTTCTGATTAAGACATTCTCCTTGGTTGTCTGGTCATAAGAATAAGAAGGGTTTAAAGGTCCTCTCTTTTTATTCGATGGGATGCTCTTATGGCATGTAGGGGTGCTACGCATTTATCCTTAATTAAAAATTAAAATTTACTTTTCTGTAAAACCCTTAATCCTCAAATCCTAGAATTTTTGATACATATTTTATTTTTAAACCATTGGACTTAATTAAGAATTAAGTTTATAAAATTAATTAGATCTAAAAATTATGAATTTTTAGATTCAAGACACCTTCATAAATCATGAGTTCGGTTGTGCGTAGCTTAATTAGGTCTAACGGTTGATCAAACTGAATCAAGAGTTGGTTAAGTAGGATCAAGAGTGATTAGATTTAATCAGTCTAATAGGATTAAGTCTGGGTCAAGGTTGACTTACAGTAATATGTGGTCGATCAAGTTAAGACCAAATTTGGCTCCACGGTTCGAGCCTGGATTGTAGGCTAATCCGATTAGTTCTGGTCAGATGAATCTATGTCTAAGGTAAGTTTGGTAGATTTGACCAGTGGTCTTTAATTAGAAGCTACTCGATCTAAATGCATTCATGATGAGTTAATGGAATATTCCTTCCACTAATCTCACTTACCTGGTCGATTGGGTCGACCCAGTTCTGGTTTAAGGTGGCTTACGATTCCAGCAAACCTATGCCACTAGGTTTATCATAATTGTTATGACTAAGTCAAGTCATGTCTAAGAGACCTAAATCAAATCTCTTTAAGAAAATATTAAGTCATAGGTCTTCCACCATTATGGATGTGCGGGTCCTTCTTGGGGTTGATTATTCTCGGCTGGTTATAGTGGTTCAGTTGCACTAGAAAGATGCAATCATATCTATTAGGCATTTGATGCTATGGGTTAGAGGATAGGTTGGGCTCAATATTTTGGATACAGTAAGGGACCCAATCAAAAATCTAATTTATGCAAATGATGGGTCTGACTTAACTAAGGAGTGGAAAAATATTTCAGGCATGGTGAGCTTCATGAATTAGAGACTAGGTTTGGGTGTACCATATTTAGAGAAATATTGGATAAGAGTTGTCCACTCATCAGTTGACCCATCATCAATAACTATTAAATGAGGTGGTGAGCCAATCGGTGGAACCACACCATCCACTAGATATCAATGATCATGAAAATTTTTGCATCTCTACCTAGGGAGTGTATGTTAGATATGTGTGCCCTAGAAGCCAGATTGGCTGACACTTGTAATACACTTCTAAGAGCAAAACTATAATTTTAACTATAAATAATAAAATAGATTATTTTCTATCATAGTGTGTATTTGAAAGTGTTTGTAATACATCCCTTGAGTTAATGGTAATGATAGTTCATATTTTCAAGAATTAAAAATTTAAGACATAAATTTTTTTATTAACTCATAAAATGCTCTCGATCGTAGGATCATCATGAGAATGGTGATTAATCTGAAAGGTTGGTGTATGATCACTTCTTTTAGATAGATGAGTTTTGAGTCTGTGGTGTAGAGACACCGAAGTGAGAGTACAGATACTCGATAGAGAATGAGGGTACTAAGCATGACCACCTCGAGCAGTCATGAGGAAGTCTATCTTCTCATCGATGACTGGCTCTAAGCTATAGTAATGTATCTGGTTCTTTGACCTGAGGTGCATCAGCAGCTCACCTTGAGGGTGTTATAGTTTGACTACATCATAATTCGGTCTCCTAGCCATTTGGAATCCTGAGGTGTATGTTGGCTATAGCATGTTCACTGTAGGAATTGGATTGCGCCAATAGGGGATCTATCTACCTCAGTAGATGAGGAGCAGCCCTATGATGATCATGAGAATCAAGTCCATAAGCCCATGGCCATGGCAGAGTGAAATAATAAAAAGAGTTTCTATTAGGTTTTTCATGTTGGACTTGAATCGAATGATTAATTCATATAATGGAAATTAGGGTTTGACGAGATCACCATAACCCTAATCAGGTCTAGGGCTCAAGATAGAAAAACTTCATCACACAGGTAACTGCACCAAAAGATTCACTTTTAGTTCTGATGGGTTGCCACCATATGCTGCTAGGTGTCACTAGTGAATTTTGGGAGTAATTAGAATGATTTGGATGATCGATCATATTAGTTGTCTGAATCAAAAAGGTTCTGATCCATTGAAAGGTATTTCAATGATGTCGATGATAGAGATCATGACATATCCCATTATCATATGGAACTAAACCTAACTGGGTCACACAAATAAGGGTTTGAATTTGGATATCATCAATTGGATTAACCCAGTTCAATTGATTTGAATAAGATTCAATAAGGTTCAAGAAAATTGTGCTAGCATATGATTGAGCCTAATGTTCTCCTTTAACAATTATTAAAGCTAGTCTTGACTTGGTCAAATGTATTTGGGCTCACTCAAAAATCTTTACTTGGTCTAACTGGAGCTTGTCCAGGTCAAAAAAAGGTTGTCTTAATTTATGAGATAAATTTGAGATAACACCTGCCATTTTTCATTACCTGCTAAATCTTGTCTTTGGACATTGGTCAAATATTGATCTTCGACACTTAGACATCTGCCCATGTATCATGCACCCATAGGAGAGTGCCTGGGGACTTGTCACCCTACTAAAAAGAAGACAGAAAGGAGGTGCATGCCTAGGGAGGCGTGCACCCCATGAGGATAAAAGATAGAGTCTCATATAGATGGGACTCTAGGTTGCTTCAGGGGATTAAACTGTGTGGTGCCAAGAAGTCTTGTTTGATCCATTCTTGGTGCCACCTAAGGAGAGTTTTGAGGGTCTCTCATCTAATTGGATCAAATGATATCATTCCACCAATTAGATTTAGATTTGATTGTACAAAGGGCCATGATTTATGTGTCTGCTGCAAGTAGAAATTTGATTTATGTTTCATGTTTAGCATAAGAAGGCTATGTAATTAGTTTTCTTAAAGACCATTATAATATTCTTTATGAAAGAAATAAAATTGCAAGTGGTTTCCTTATTAATGATCTCTACCAGTTACATATTGATGTATCTGTCTTTAATATCGAGCAAAATATGAATGCCATAAGATCGAAATGATCCAGGAATAGTCCAAACGATAGGTATCTATGGCACCTAAGGCTAGATCATATAGCAGAAGATAGGATTAACAAATTGAAGAAAACTGGGCTATTGAGTCCATTGACTTTTGAGTCATATCCAATTTATGAATAATGTCTTCATGGCAAAATGACTAAGCTTCCTTTTGTAGAACATGGGAAAAGGGCCATGAAACTACTTGCCCTAGTACATATTGATGTGTGCAGCCCATTTGATGTGACGACTAGAGGCAACTTTGACTACTTCATAACCTTTATCGATGATTTATCTTGGCATGGGTATGTGTATATTATGAGACACAAGTTTGAATCCTTTGAAAAATTTAACAAATTCAGACATGAAGTTTAAAAGTAAACTAGAAAACCCATTAAGATTCTTCGATCAGATCAAAAAGATGAATATCTTAGTTGGAAATTCTTGGACTATCTCAAGCAAAATAGTATAGTCTCTGAATGGACTCCACCTAAAATACCTCAACTCAATGGGATTTCAGAATGGAGGAATCGGACCCTATTAGATATGGTCTGATCTATGATGAGCTTCATAGACCTCTTTGATTTTCTTTGAAGACATAGTCTATTAATTGCTATATATTTACCGAATAGGATTTTCTCTAAAATTGTTCTTACCATACCATATGAGATATGGCATGGTAAGAAACCAAGTCTGAGTCATCTCAAAATTTGGGATTGTCCGGCTCATGTCAAAAGACAACAAGCGAACAAGTTAGACTATAGATCCTTTAGAGCTCGATTCATAGGATATCCTAAAGAGTCATTAGGATATTATTTTTATATTCTAGAAGCTCACAATGTGATTGTGAGTCAGCATGCCATCTTTCTTAAAAAATAGTTTATTCAAGATAGTGGCATTGGAAAGCAGATCAAGCTCAAGAAAAAAATCTCATAAGAGCAACGAGCTAAGGACCCTTTGGAACCAAATCAGGTTGAGCCAATACAATCACTACCTCCTTCACCTCGTAGATCGAAAAAGATTTTCTATCCCCCTAAGAGGTATTTAGGTACTATATCAGAGGAAGTAGAGGAAATGTTCCTCATAGGTAATGGAGTTCATGGTGATAATTCCGAAACCTATGATGAGGCGATATTGGATATCGACTCTGAGAAATGGTTAGAGGCAATGAAGTCAAAAATTGACTCGATATACTTAAACCAAGTTTGGACCTTGGTAGATCCACCAGAAGGTATAATACCTATTGGATATAAATGGATCTACAAGAGAAAGATTAGTGCAGATGAAAATGTGGAGACATTCAAAGCTAGATTAGTGGCAAAAGGGTATAGTCAGCACGAAGAAATTGATTATCAGGATACCTTTTCGCCAGTAGCCATGCTAAAATCCATCCGCACATTGCTTGCTATTGCAGCCTATTTTGATTATGAAATATGGCAAATGGATGTAAAAATGGCATTCTTAAATGGATACCTTGAGGAAGATATCTATATGGAACAGTCACTAGGTTTCACATCCAGTGATGTTGATCACAAAGTATGCAAGCTGCAAAGATCCATATATGGACTTAAGCAAGTATCTCAGAGCTGGAATACTCATTTTAATGATATGATCAAATTGTTTGGTTTCATCAAGAATGAGGAGGAACCATGTATTTTCAAAAAGGTCAGTTGGAGCGTTATTATCTTTCTCGTACCGTATGTGGATGATATCCTCCTTATTGGAAATGATATTTCCATGTTGAGCATAGTTAAAATATGGTTATCTAAAGAATTCTCTATAAATGACTTAGGAGAAGCATCCTTTATTCTAGGAATTAAGGTCTATAGAGATAGACCGAATAGGATGCTAGGTCTTTCACAAAAGATGTACATAGAGGAAGTGCTAAAGAGGTTTAGCATGAAAAACTCCAAGAGGGGATTAGTACCCTTCAGACATGGCATTTATCTCTTCAAGAAAATGTATCCCAACACACCTGAGGAGATTAAATGCATGAGCAAGATTCCTTATGCTTCAGCAATAAGGAGCCTCATATATGCCATGTTATGTACATAACCTGATATAGCCCATGCTGTGAGTGTCACGAGCAGATATCAGTCAAATTCGGATGAAGAACACTGGACTTCTATGAAATGTATCCTTAAGTACTTGAGAAGAACTAAGGATATGATGTTGGTTTTTAGTAATGGAGAACTCCAAGTCGAGGGGCATACAGACTCAGATTTTATGTCCGATATAGATAATCGAAAGTCGATATCTGGGAGTCTATTTGTGTGTAATGGTGGTGCTGTCAGTTGGAAGAGTTTCAAGCAGACAGTGATAGCAGATTCCACCATGGAAGCAGAGTACATCACTGCATTAGAAGCTGCGAAGGAGACATTCTGATATAAGAAGTTCACCGTAGAGATCGAAGTGATGCCATCGGATGCCATTTTTCTATACTGCGATAATAATGGCATCATAGCTCTTGCTAAGAAGTCAAGGTCTCATCAAAAATTCAAGCACATTGAGCGGCGATACCACCTCATCCATGATTACCTTAGGAAAGGTTACGTCGAGGTCAAGAGAGTTGACTCCACAGATAATGCGACATACCCACTTATAAAGCCATTGGGCCAGTAGAAGATTGAAGCCCACCTTAAGAAGATGGAACTTAGATTTGTAGCTAATTGGCTTTAGGTCAAGTGGAAGTTTGTTAGATATGTGTGCCCTAGAAGCCAGATTGGCTGACACTTATAATATAGTTCTAAGGGCAAAATTATAATTTTAACTATAAATAATAAAATGGGTTATTTTCTATCGTAGTGTGTATTTGAAAGTATTTATGATATATTTCTTGAGTTAATGGTAATGATAGTTCATATTTTCAAGAGTTGAAAATTTAAGATAGGAGAGATTTTTGAGAGAAAAGAGCTTTTATTCAGTATGTTTCAGCACTCTTACAATCTTAACCTATTTTTAGTATATATACTTTACAAAGGATCAAGCCCAAGCTTATAGAAAAGCTCTTCAAATTCAAATAACCCATGTATACAAAATAATAACTCGCAAAAACTGAGCCAGCCCAGTTTTAGACTGAGCTGGCTAACCTATGACAGGGTCGACTCAGTCTGGGACTGAGTCAACCTAGTTGTGTATCATGCCAATAGCCCAAAAATTCTGCTCTCTATCTGAATTTTTTTCTGAGACCTGACGGACCCAGTCCTAGACTGGGCCAACCCAGTTTCCAACTGAGCCAGCTCAGTCTCAGAGTGAGCCGACCCAATTTCTGAACTTTACTATTGAGACTGATTCTTCTTTTAGCTCGCTTCCGTCTTTCCATGATCTATCTTCTCATATTTTCAAGACTTAAGAGTGCCACTTCTAAGCTCACATTCTCCACCTTGGTACTTCTAAGTCCTTGTGAACTCATCTTTTCTCAACAGACCCATCCGTGCAACATATCTCTGAAAGCTATCTCTAGGGAGTACCTTCATGAGTGCATCAGACTGATTCTCCTTGGTATGGACCTTCATCAGTTCCACTTCACCTTCCTCCACTAATTCTCTAATCATATGGTACCTCACTTCTACATGTTTTTTGCATGCATGATAGACTGGGTTCTGTGCCGACAACAGAGCACTCTGACTATCACTAAACAGTGTAACCTTGCTCTACTCCACCCCCAACTCATCAATCAGCCTCCTAAGCCAAAGGGCTTCCTTTGTAGCCTCTATTATCCCAATGTACTCGACCTCTATGGTAGACAAGGCCATGATTGGCTGAAGGATTGATCTCCAAGACATCGATCCACTATATATATAGAAGAGGTATCTAGTAGTAGACCTCCTTGTATCAAGATCACCAGCATAATTTGCATCAACAAATCCTTCCAGAGGACTTGAACCTTCACACATCTTCACAGATTGTTCTCTAAATCCTCCCAACTGCCCACCAAACACCAAACCATAATCCCTTATTCCATGTAGATATCTCAATATCCATTTCAATGCTTTCCAGTGTTTCTTTTCAGGGTTAGCCATGTATCTACTAATCGTGCTCATAGCATGTGCTATATTTGATCTACAACACACCATAGTGTACATCACACTGCCTACAATATTTGCATAAGGGACTCATTCCATGTACTTTATCTCCTCTTCTAACTGGGGATACTGTAACTTGGAGAGAGATATATGGCTCGACAATGGTGTCTCTGCAGGTTTGGCCTTCTCTATCCCAAACCTCTCTAGAACCTTTTGGATATACTTTTCTTGTGACAAATGGAGCACTCCTTTGCATCTATCTCTGCAAATCTCCATTCCAAGGATTTTCTCAGCTGGACCCAAATCTTTCATCTCAAATTCGGATCATAATGCTCTTTTCAATCTTTTCACAGCATCCATGCTTATACTAGCTATGAGCATATCATCTACATACAATAATAGGTATTGGGCATCCTCCTTATCTACATCCTTGATGTAGACACAACAATCATGTTCACATCTACTGAAACCTAGGCTCAAGACAAAGCTATCAAACCTTCGATACCACTGACAAGGGGATTGTTTCAAGCCATATAAAGACTTCCTAAGTAGACACATTTTTTCTTCCTATCCCATCTTCATGAAACCATCTGGCTGCTTCATGTAGATTCTTTCCTCCAAAGTCCCATAAAGGAAGGCCATCTTCACATCCATCTATTTCAATTTCATGTTATGCTGTACCACCAATGACAACAAAATTCAAATAGATGTATGATGCACCATAGGAGAGAAAATTTCTGTATAGTTAATCCCTTTCCTTTGTGAGTATCCCTTTACTACCAGCCTTGCTTTGAATCTGACTCCACCTTGTTTTGAAGGTGCTTCTTTCTTTGTGAATATCCACTTTGAGCCAATAGGTCGAGCACCCTTTAGAAAATCCACCAGCTGCCATGTCTGATTCTTCTCAAGTGATTCCATCTCCTCCATTATGGTCTGCATCCATGAATCATGATCCTCACTCTCCATGGCCTCTGCATAATTCTCTAGATCTTCATTAGCAGTGATGAGTGCATAGGAGATAACCTCATCAATGCCATATCTGATCGATCTTCTAATAGTACGTTGGGGCTTGTGCAAAGCCACTTCCACTAGCATATCTCTGTCTGATGTCTATGGCTGCTCCTACACATCTGTCTGAACTGTCGGCCCTCCATGCTAATTTTCAATCTGAGACAATACTTTTCTGCCTAGCTCCACCTTAATAGGAACACTTCTATAAGTAGATGTAACCTGCATGCCATCATTCTCTGATTGGCCACCGCTGTTTACCTTTATTTTTCTAGTTCCATCTATCCCAGACCTCCTCAAGATGCTCTTCTCATCAAAGATAACATCCCTGCTAATCACTGACTTCTATGCCTGAGAGTCCCACAGCAGGTATCCCTTGACTCCTTGTGGATACCCTATGAATGTCATCTTTTGAGATTTTGGATCCAATTTGCTTCTCTCGGTTGCCTCCATATTTGCATAGGCTATGCAATCGAAAACTTTCAGGTGGCCAAGCTCTACCTTCTTTCCACTTCAGACCTCTTCTGGAATGCCTCCATTCAGCTTATAATGAGAGGACCTACTCATAAAAAAATAAGAAAAGTTTAGAGCATTACCCAAAAAGGACTTTGGGAGTGATGTTTGCAACCTCAAACTCCATGCCTTCTTGATCAGTGTTTGGTTCATCCTCTCCACGACACCATTCTGCTAGGGAGTCATCCTCACCGTGTAATGATGTTTGATGCCATTTTCCTCACAGTACCTCCTGAACTCCAGGCTAGTATACTCCCCTTCATTGTCTGACCTCAGATATTTTACCTATCTCCCTAACTTCTTCTCTACTTCAGCTCTCTAGGCTCTAAACCGGGCAAACACCTTTGATTTTTCTTTGATCAAATAAATCGATACCTTTCTTGAGAAATCATCAATGAAAGTAACAAAGTATTTTACTCCACCTCTAGCTGATACAAGAGCTGATCCCCATACATCCGAGTGCACTAAATCCAGCACTCCCTCACTATGCTTGGTACTTCTGGCAAACTTCATCCTATGCTGTTTGCCAAAGATACATGGCTCATAAAGATCTGTGCCCTTCTTCTTCAGGGCTGGGATCATACCTCTTCTGCTTAGTTCGTGAGCCCACGGTCACTCATATGACCCATCTGATAGTGCTACAGTCGATATAAAATCTACTCCTCCTGTGCTGCTGCTAGCACCTCTGTACTATCATTTACCACTAAGCCTTTCATTTTGTAAAGATTGTTGCTCAGTATTCTACCTCTCATCACCACCAAAGCTTTCTTAAAAATTTTTAGACATCCACTCCCAGCCTGGATACTAAAAGCATAACCCTACTCCTCCAAGTAGCCCAAAGAAATCAAATTCTTTTTCAACTTCGGTACATGCCTGACATTTGATAATGTACAAATGATTCTATCGTACATCATCACCCTGATAGAGTCAATTCTAGCTACTTTACATGGGTGATCATCTCCAAGGTTGACACTTCCACCATCGACCTTCTAGTAGGTAGCAAACCACTTCCGATGAGAAGTATAGTGGTGCGAGCATGCTGAATCTAATATCCATATAGTATCACACTCTGTGGATCCATCTGATATAACTAGCAGATCTTCTCCACTGCTCACAGAAGCTATATCATCTCCTTTGCTGGCCTTTCCTTTTTTTGATCTCAAAAGGGAACAATCTCTCCTCAGGTGTCCAGGCTGATGACATTTATAACATTTCAATGTCATCTTTCTCTGATCTCGAGACTTTGACCTACCCTTGGATTTTCCTCTTTTCTTCTCCTTTGATCTTTCCTATCTTTTGTTCACAGCCAAGATCTCAGACTTAGGGTCTCCCTTGCAATCTTCTCCCTTTGCTCATTTGATCTAAGCACACCAACAACCTCTTCATAGTTTAGGATCTTCTTTCCATAAACTAAAGTTGTTATGAGACCATCATATGAACCTGGGAGAGAACATAATAGCAGCAATGCCCGATCCTTCTCGTCGATCTTCACATCCAAATTCATCACCTCAGAACACACTTGATTGAACCTTTGGATATGTGCAACAAGATCTCCGCCTTCGGGCATCCTCAGACTACACAGCTATTTCTTCAACTATAGCTTATTCATCATGTTCTTCCCTATGTATGTGTTCTTCAGTCTCTCCTAGAGCCCCTTTGCTGTAGTCTCTGTGCAAACCTTGGATAAAACCTGATCGACCAAACACATCTGGATTATGCTAAAAGCAATTTTCTCCAACTCTTTTCAATCCTCAGTACTGATCTTTTTCGATCTTTCTTTTGTCAAAATCTTGTTGATCCTTTGCTGAACCAACAAGTCCTATACTCTTTGCTGCCATAGGATAAAGTTTTTCTTGCCATCAAACTTCTCAAAATCCACCTTGAATCTACTTGATCCCATGACTTCAAACAAGTCAAGAACAGATCTCTAACACCCTTTACGATCATACACCAGTAAAACTATCCTTCACAGAAAATCTAACTAACCCTAGATCCTCTTTTCAAATTTTTGTATAACCGTCCCTCCATGTAAACAATCTACACCTCAATCTAGAGACAACCATGAAGCAAACTAAAAGTTTTTAGGATAAAATCTAGTGCAACAGATCCTGGATGTAGTAAACCCTAGATGTCTTCTTTCCTTTCATGCAACACCACTCTGATACCAAATGTTGGGAATATGCGTTCTTCCCATACGAATCAATGTAGCCACCGATGATTAGCTAAGCAACAAGAAAGTACTTCTCAGAAATCTCTATGGAAGCATGATCAAATAAATCAAGGAATAGAAAAGAAGAGAAGAAGAGATTTTCGAAAGAAAAGAGTTTTTATTCAGTATATTTCAGCACTCTTACAACCTTGACCTATTTTCAGTATATATACTTTATAAAGGATCAAGCCTAAGCTCATAGAAAAACTTTCCAAATTTAAATAATCGATGTACATAAAATAATAACCCATAAAAACTGAGTCAGTCCAATTTCAGACTGAGCCAGCTAACCTACAACTGGGTCGACTTAGTCCTAGACTGAGCCGATCCAATTGTTTACCATACCAACAATCTGAAAATGCTGCTCTCTATCTGAATTTTTTTTTGAGACCTAGCCGATCCAATTCTCGACTGAGCCGATCTAGTTTTTAATTGAGCCAACTCAGTTTCAGAGTGAGCCGATCTAGTTTCTGAATTTTACTATTGAGGCTGATTATTCTTTCGATTCATTCTCATCTTTTCATGATCTATCTTCTCATGTTTCTAAGACTTGGGAGTGCCACTTCTAAGCTCATATGATTGCTTCTTTCGGATAGATGAGTCTTGAGTCTATAGTGTAGAGATACCGGAGTGAGAGTACAGGTACTCGTTAGAGAACGAGGACACTAAGCATGACCACCTCGAGCAGTCATGAGGAAGTCTACCTTCTCGTCAATGACTGGCTCGAAGCTATAGTAGTGTGTCTGGTTCTTTGACCTAAGGTGGATCGATAGTTTACCTTGAGGATGTTATAGTTTGACTACATCAGAACTCGATCTCCTAGCCATTCAGAATCCTGAGGTGTATGTTGGCTATAGCATGTTCATTGTAGGAATTGGATTGCACCAAAAGGGGATCTATCTACCTTGGTAGATAAGGAGCAGTCCTTTGATGATCATGAGAATCAAGTCCATAAGCCCATGACCATGGTAGAGTGAAATAAGAGAATGATTAATTCATATGATGAAAATTAGGGTTTGATGAGATCACCTTAACCCTAATCCGATTGGGGCTCAAGATAGAGGAATTTAATCACACAGGTAACTGCACCGAGAGGTTTACTTTTAGTTTTGATGGATTGCCACCATATGGTGCTAGGTGTCGTTGATAGATTTTGAGGGCAATTAGAATGATTTGGATGATCAATCATACTAGTTGTCTGAATCAAAAAAGTTTTGATCCATCGAAAGGTATTTCGATGATGTCGATGATAGAGATCACGATGTATCCCATTACCATATGGAACTGAACCTAACTAGGTCACACAAATAAATGTTTGGATTTGGACATCATCAATTGGATTAATCCAGTTCAATTGATTTGAATAAGGTTTAATTAGATTTAAGAAAATCGTGCTAGCACACGATTGAGCCTAATGTTCTCCTTTAACAATCATTAAAGCTTATCTCAACTGAGCCAAATGTGTTTGGGCTCACTCAAAAATCTTTACTTGATCTGACAAGAGCTTGTCCAGATTAGAAAAGGGTTGTCTTAATTTATGAGATAAATTTGAAACAACACTTGCCATTTTTCATCACCTGCTAAATCTTGTCTTCGGACATTGGTCAAATATTAACCCTGGATACTTAGACATCTGCCTATGTGTCATGCACCCATAGGAGAGTACCTGGGGACTTGTCCCTTGCTAAAAAGTAGATAGGAAGAGAGCGCACACCTAGGGAGGCGTGCGCCCCATGAGGATGAAAGATGGAGTCCTATATAGATGGGACTCTAGGTTGCTTCAGGGGATTAAACTATGTGGCGCTAAAAAGTCTTGTTTGACCCAGTCTTGGCCCCACCTAAGGAGAGTTTTGAGGGTCTCTCATCTGATTGGATTAGATGATGTCATCCCACTAATCAGATTTAGATCTGATTGCATAAAGGGCCATGATTGGCCAGGATGATGTGGCACTGCATGGTGCAGCAGGATCTATATAAACCCTGTCTGTGCCTAGAATTCAATTCTTCTACCTTAAGCCCACACCACATAGGTCCTCTCTCTCTTTCTCCATGCCACCCTCTGGTCCTCTCTCTCCTATCCACACCCAAGGGTTTTTGGGCATGAACAAAGTGCGATCCAAGCAAGTGAAAGGCACCAGGAAAGGAAGAAGGTAGCACTGCTGCAAGAGATAATGACTGTTTTTCAAAAGCCATTTTGAAGACCTTCAAGATCAGATTTAGATCTAATTTTTGGAGGATTGATTGAGAAGAAGAAGATCTTCAAATTCTGTTTGAGTGGATACTGGTAGAGGCCAGGCACTTGTGTGGCTACATTCAGAACCTCAGGCAAACATCAAGATCATCACAAGATAATTGGATTACCCAAAATAATGGTATAACTAAATTAGATTTAATTTTTTATTTTAACTTTTATTATCAAATAAATAAGATTAGATTTGAGGAGTCTTAGATCTAATTAGAATCTTAGAAATTTTTTTTTAAAATATCCCTCCTGATTTGATCAGATCTAAACGAACTTGATCCAAAAAATTGGTTTTTCTCTTCTATGTAGGGATCCAAAAAAATAGTGGAAGCCTAATTTATTTAAAAATAAGATTTCTAAATAAATTGGTTGAGTTAAATTACAAATCTAACTAGAAATTTTGACTCTCTATAGAAAAATGACTATGTCTAAACCCCAAGCCCCAATCTTAGATACCCACAGATTAATTGGAGCAAATTACAAGGATTGACTAAGAAACTTCAAAATTATTTTTAGTTTGGAAAAGCTGATCTATGTATTCGACCAGGACCCCCCCCACTTTATTAGCATGTCCGATCGCGAATCAAAGAGCATCTTATGAAAAGTGATCGAATGATGATAATAAAGTTAGGTGCTACGTGTTGGACTCCATATCTAATGAGTTGTAGCACCAATATGGAGACATTAAGACTGCTCACCAAATATTGGCACAGCTGCAAGAGTTGTTCGGTGAACAGAGTCGCACAGTGCATTATCAAGTTTTGAGAAAACTTTTTAAAGTGCAAATGTGTAATGGACAGTCAGTCCAAAATTATTGCTTGACGATGATCAAGGACCTAGAAGAGCTTGAGAAGCTTAGTATTTTGATGGATAGGGATCTATAGATTGATGTGATCCTACAGTCCTTAAGTTATTCGTACGGATAGTTCATCATGAACTTTTATATGAATAAGCTCCAATGCACCTTGGCCAAGTTAATGAATAGCTAGTTACTGCTAGCTGACTTTGAAGGGTTCAAAGGGCTCATTCTTGCTATGGAGTGGACTTCTTCTGAGAGAAAGTCTTTAAGAAAGAAGAAGTCTACCAAGAAGTAGAAAATACAAAGAAAAAAAAAGGGCGAGCCAAAGAAGAAGATTGCAGAGAAGGAAAAGTGATTCCACTATAACTCCGATGGTTATTGAAAGTGGAATTGCCCTGCATACCTAGCCAGCATAAAGAATAAGAACAAGGAGCAAAATAGTCTAGAGATAGTATTAATGAAAGGTATCTATGACACCTTATGCTAAGTCATATAGCTTAAGATAGGATTAACAAATTGGAGAAATTTGAACTAATGGGTCCATTAGCTTTTGAGTCATATCCGATTTCTAAATCATGCCTTCAAGATAAAATGACCAAGCTTCCTTTTGTTGGATATGGAAAAAGGGCCATAGACCTATTTATCCTAGTACATATAGATGTGTGCAGCCCATTCGATATGCCGACCAGAGGCAATTATGTTTACTTCATTATCTTTACCGATGATCTATCTCAGTATGGGTATGTGTACCTGATGCAACATAAGTCTAAAGCTTTAAAAAATTTAAAAAATTTAGACATGAAGTAGAAAAGCAAACTAGAAAGCCCATTAAGGTTCTTCGATCAGATCAAGGAGGTGAATACTTTAGCTAGAAATTTCTGGACTATCTTAAGGATAATGACATAGTCTCATAATGGACTCCACTAGAAATGCCTCAAATCAATGGGTTTTCAAAATGGAGAAACTGGACCCTATTAGATATGGTCCGATCCATGATGAGCTTTATGGACCTTTCTGAGTTTCTTAAGGGTCATAGTTTAATGATAGCTATTAAATTACTGAATAGGATTTTATCTAAAATCATTCCTACCATACTGTATGAGATATGGCATGGTAAGAAGCCAAGTCTGAGTCATCTCAAAATTAGAGTTATCCAACGGTGGATAAGTTAGAGTCTAGGTCTCTTAAAGCTCAGTTTATTGGATATCCTAAAGAGTCATTAGGATATTACTTCTATTTTTCGGATGACCATAATGTTATAATGAGTTGACATGCCATTTTTATTGAAAAATAGTTTATTCAAGATTATGGCATCGGAAGATAGATTAAGCTCAAAGAGAAAGTCTTCGAAGAGCAACAAGCCAAGAAACCTAAGGAACCCAGTCAATCTAAGCCAACCCTAATACTACCTCCTCCATCTCGTAGGTCATGTAGGATTTCCCATCCTCCCGAGAGGTACATCAAAACTATTCAAGAGAATGTAAAGAAAATATTCCTCACGAGAAATAAGGTTCATGATGATGATCTAAAAACCTATGATGAGGCGATATCAGATATCAACTCTAATAAATGGTTAGAGACAGTGAAATCAAAAATTGATTCAATATGCTCCAACCAAGTTTAGACCTTAGTAGATCTACCTGAAGATATAGTATCTATTGGATGTAAATTGATCTTCAAGCAAAAATAGGTGCAGATGAGAATGTGGAGACATTCAAAGCTAAGCTAGTAGCAAAAGGATATAGTTAGCGCAAAGGCATTAACTATCAGGATACCCTCTTGCCAGTATCCATATTAAAATCCATCCGCATAATTGCTTGCTATTGTAGCCTATCTTGATTACTAAATTTGGTAGATGGATGTGAAAACGACATTCTTAAATGGATATCTTGAGGAAGATATCTATATGGAATAGCTGCTTGGTTTCACTTCCAATGATGATGATCATAAGGTCTACAAGATGCAAAGGTCCATTTATGGAGTAAAGTAGGCATCTTGGAGTTAGAATGCTCATTTCAATGATGTAATCAAATTATTTGATTTCATTGATAATAAGGAGGAGCCCTATGTGTTCAAATTGGTCAGTGGGAGTGTTGTTGTCTTCCTCGTACTGTACGTAGATGACATCCTTCTGATTAGGAATGATATTCTCATGTTGACCTCAATCTAAGTATGGTTATCTAAGGAGTTTTCTATAAAAGACCTAAAAGCAACATCCCTCATTTTGGGAATTAAGGTCTATAGGGATAGACCGATGAGGATGCTGGGTCTCTTACAGAATATGGACATAGAGGAGGTGCTGAAGAGGTTCAGCATGGAGAACTCTAGGTCCAGGGATTTACTGACTTAGATTTTATGTTTGACATAAATGATCGAAAGTCGACATCTGGGAGTCTATTTGTATGCAATGGTGGTGCTATAAGCTGGAAGAGTTTCCAGCAAATAGTGATAGCAATTTCCACTATATTCGTGATTATCTCGAAAAGGATACATCGAGGTTAAGAGAGTCGACACCGTAGATAAAGTGGTTGACCCACTAACGAAGCCTTTAAGCCAATAAAAGATCAAAGTCTAGCTTGAGAAGATGAGACTTAGATTTGTAGCCAATTGGCTTTAGGTCAAGTGGGAGTTTGTTAGGTGTGTGCCCTAGAAGCCAAATTGGCCGACACTTATAAAATACTTTCTAAGAGTATTTTCATAATTTTGACTTAAAATTAATAAATAAATTAATTATTCTATCATATTATGTATTAAAGTGTCTGTGATACATCTTTTGAGTTAACGGGCATGATAACACATATTCTCAAGAGTTAAGAATTTAAGGCATATATTATCATAATTAACTTATAAACTACTTTCGATCGTAGGATCATCATGAGGATGGTGATCGATCTGGAAGACCAGTGTATGATTGCTTTTCTAGGATAGATGAGTCTTGAGTCTATGGTGTGAAGACATTAGAGCAAGAGTATAGGTACTCATTGAGAATAAGGGTACTGAGCGTGACCACCTCGATGTTGGGAATATGCGTTCTTTCTATACGGATCGACGTGGCCATCGATGATTAGCCAAGCAACAAAAAAGTACTTCTTAGAGATCTCTTCGGAAGCACGATCAAATAAATCAAGGAATAGAGAAGAAGGAAAGAAGAGATTTTCAGGAGAAAAGAGCTTTCTATTCTATATATTTCAGCACTCTTCTTCTCTATTTCTTTATTTATTTGATCGTGCTTCTGCAGAGATCTCTAAAAAGTACTTTCTTATTGCTTGACTAATCATCGACGGTCATATCGATCCATATGGGAAGAGCGCATATTTCTAACATTTGGTATCAGAGTGAGGTGATGATAGTTGATGCACCAATAATTGGTATCAAAGTTAAGTTTCAGAGCCTGATGGTGCATGGAAGGGAAGGAGAAGTCATACAAGGTGAAATCAAAAATCTGCACAAGAATTTCATGGTATGTCTCAAATCTATCTTTGTTATTGCTGTGGTTTGGCCAACCAGGAGCAGCGGGTTGAAGGTGGATGTTGAGAGGATTAATGAAAAGAAATTTTCTCAAGGTGGAAGGATTTGGTGCATGATTTACTGATGTATCTTGGTGGAAAAGCCGGAGTGTATGACGGTTATGTGATAGCAGGGGCACTGGAGTGCTGCAGTAGCGCTTTCCTGGAGAAGTAGGGCTGAGAGAGGCTCAATGATGTAGCAGCTGAGGGAGGTATCTCAGTAGAGAGCATCAGGGTTCTCTAGGAAGATGGGCAGTGTAGGGCTATTTTCCAAGGGGTAGTAGTCAAAGAAAGGCTGAAGAAGTGACTATACATCCTTTGATGTCTGAAAGGTGGAAAGTAGTCAGAGATGTATTCAATGGTTCGACCAGAGCATGGATTTGTGAAGCTTTAGGAGTGATGGAGATGGATGATCCATGGAGGTCCAATAGGTTAGGGTTGGGTCGCTTTAAAGTGGTATAGAGATGAGTCAGGGAGCACTGGAGTGCTGCAAGAGTGCTACCATGGAGGCACAAGGGCTGAGAGAGGCTCGACGGTACAGCAGTCGAGGAGTGTATCTCAGCAGATGGGTTAAGGGGCTTCTCAGGGAGATCGGAAGTAGGTCTCAGGGAGAGCCAAGAGGTGTCAGGAAGCGTCAGGAGGTCTCAGGCAGCCGAGAGTATCATGGATCAAATTTTTTCTGCAGGGGCACCAGGGAGAGTCACAGTTCAGATGGAGGATGGTTCTCCAGATGCAACTAAAGCGATGGCTGGTGTAGGGTCAGAAGAGAAGGACTAGGATGGAATTTCCTAGAGTTCAGCCACTGGATTTAGAGGAGTTGGATGAGCTCTTAGATTTTGGAGGTGGCCGCAGGTTGTGGAGGTATTCGAGACAGCTTTGAAGGGGTCTGCATAGTGCGGAAGGTTCGAAGAGGCAGTGACGGTGTTTGAGGTATAGTGATAGGCCCAATAGTGCAACATTGGATGGTTGGCCTCGAGGGACTCGATGAGAGAGTCAACTTTTGCGACATTAGATGGACTTCGAATATAGGTGGAGCTCCATAGTGGTGGCTTCATAAGTGGAGAGAAAATTTGACATGAGTTCAAAGCACCGGTGATGCACAATTTTAGGTGGAGCGGCATATGTAGGTAGATAGGCATAGCTCTGAGGAGATCATGTCAGGTGGTACAGCATATGCTGGTGCAGAAATACTGTAGGTTCTCTAGAAAAGTCCAAATAAAGTGATGCAGTTGCTAAGTAGAAGGGATCCTACAATTTCAGAATGGTGCCAAGAAGCAAGCATAGGTCTTTTGCGATGGAGGCGGTCATCTCAAAAGCCTCAAGGGTGTACAACGGCTGAAGAGGGTTGGTAGAGACGATGTTTGCATAGGTGCTATCGAGTGCACAGGGGTAGTGGGAACGTGCAGGAGGTCATTGCCGAGGGGTTTGCGAAGGCTTGGGGCACCAAGGTGGAGATTGTGAGGATTTGTGGTGTTTCCAAACCTTAGGAGGCCACGGGAGGAGTCACGATGATGGCTCCGAGGATTCTAGGGTCTTGGTTGGTGCTTCAGAGATCTAGGACATAAGGTGAAGCAAGAAACCAAAGTCCAAGAATCAAGACTGTAGAAAAAGAATTTTCTATAGGTTAGCCAGCTCAGTCCAAAACTGGATCGGCTAAGTCTCAGAGCACAAGCAAAATAGAGAGCTGCACATTCGGGGTTGCTGGCATGGCACAGAACTAGGCCGGCTCAATTTCAGATTGAGCCAACCTAGTGGAACTTAGTCGCTCAGTGCTGAGACTGAGCCAGCTCAATGCACGGGCAGAGTTACATGAGGGTCTATTTTGGGCTAAGGTCTGGGTTGATCCTAGGGGTCTTAAGGCCTGGTTTGAGAGGTCTTAAGGGGGCTAATTCATATATGGATTGGGTCTAGATCCAGAGGATGAGAGCATGGGAGACATAGGTGTACATGGGCTCGGTGAGTGCTTTTATGTATTGGGTTAGCTAGGAAGTTTTTGGGTCGGGCCTAATAGCTATGTATAAATACATAGGTTGTATTAGGGTTTCAGAATGCTGTGGAATATAGGCCTTTTCTTCCTCAACTCTCTTCTTCTCTTCTTTCTAGAGTTGAGGTCCTAGGGTTCTTGAAGAAGGCTTAGAGAAGGGGGGTGTCTCCCTCAAGACCAAGGAGGGAGGCGCCCCATCATAAATCCAGATGGAGGATCGGTGGTTTGCTGTCCATAGAGAACGTCACAGGTTTCTTCAGCTCCATGCTAAAGATCAAGAGCTTCTGCAAATCAAAATTAGAGAATCAAGACTGTAGAAAAAGGATTTTCTACAGGTTAGCTAGCTTAGTCCAAAATTGGGTCGGCTAAGTCTTAGTGCATAAGCAAAACAGAGAGCTGCATGTTCGGGATTGCTGACATAGCACAGAACTGGGCTGGCTCAGTTTCAGATTGAGCCGATCTAGTGAAACTTAGTCGGCTCAGTGCACGAGTAGAGGTATGTGAGGGTCTATTTTGGGCTAGGGTCTGGGTTGATCCTAGAGGTCTTAAGGCCTGGTTTGTGAAGGAAAATTCTAATTTTTTGGACTAGGTTCGTTCAGATCTGATCGGATCAAGAGATATAATTCAAAATTTTTTTTCTTTGATCCTAATTAGATCTAGAATGTTTCAAATCTGATTCTTATTATTCTAGTAATAAAAATAAAATCTAAATAAATTAAATCAAATTTAATTTACCTTAATGTAGGGTAATCCTATTATCCATTGATGATCCTGTAAGCAGCGAAAGGTTTTGGATCTAGCCACGCAAGTGCCTGGCCTCTATCGATATCCACTCAGGCTGGATCTAGAGATCCTCTTCTTCTCTATTACATCTCCAAAAATTAGATCTGAATCAGATTTGGAGGATCTTCAAAATATCTTTCAAAGATCAGTAGTTGTCCATTGCAGCTGCGTAGCCTTTTAGCTTTTTGTTGCCTTTCTCTCATCTAGATTGCACCAACTTGGATCCCAAACACCTTTGGGTGTGGAGAGGAGAGGGAGAAGATGGACTTGGTATGGAGGAGGAGGACGGAGGCAGTCTTGGGGCATGGGATTCTCAATGCTCTTTGAGTTGGGCGTAGGGTCTTATTTATAGACTATGCGTGATCCAACTCCTCTTCTTCCCAACCAATCATAACCCTTTGTAAAATCAGATCTAAATCTAATTGGTGGCAATAGAGTCCCTTGGATTCCTCCTTAGATGGCACCTAAGATCAGTCAAACTTGGTTCTTAGGAGAAGTCTAATCGGAATCCAAAAAGGAGATGGAGTCCCTGTCCAATAGGGACTCCTGGGCGCCTCCTGCTTGGGCACACGCCAAGGGTGGCGTGCGCCCTCCTCCTTGCCAGGTTTTGATAGGGGGACAAGCCCCCACCAGCTCTCCAATAGGTGCATGACATGTGGACAGAAGTCAAAGTATCAATGGTCAACATTTGACCAGTCAAAGGTCAACTTTTGACCAAAGTCAAAGAACGAGAAATGGCAGGTGACCAAAAATGGCAGGTAATGTCTTACAAAATAAGACAACCTTTTCTGACCTTGGACAACCTCCAGTCAGACCATATGAAGGCCTCTGATTGAGCACAAACTCCTTTGGCTCAGTCAGGACAACTTATTTATGATAGTAAAAGAAGAACGTTAGGTTCAATCGAGTGCTAGCACGATTTTCTTGAACCTAATTGAATCTCATTCAGATCAATTGAACTGGATCAGTTCAATTGATGATCACCAGATTCAAACCCTTATTTGTGTGACCCAGTTAGGTTCAGTTCTGTATGGTAATGGGATATGTCATGATCTCTATCATCGACATCATCGAAACTCCTTTCGATGGATCAGAACTCTTCTGATTCGAACAGCTAGAATGATCGATCATCTAAATCATTCTAATTGCTCCCAAAATCCACCAGTGACACCTAGCAGTATATGGTGGCAACCCATCAGAGCTGAATGCGAACCTCTTGGTGCAGCTACCTGTGTGATTAAGTTCTTCTATCTTGAGCCCCGATCAGATTAGGGTTAAGGTGAACTCGTCAAACCCTAGTTTCTGTCATATGATGTAATCATTCGATTCGAAGTCCGATGTGAAAATCTAAATAGAAACTCTTTCTATTATTTCACTCTGCCATGGCCATGGGCTTCTGGACTTGATTCTCATGATCATCATAGGGCTGCTCCTCTACCACCGAGGTAGATAGATTCCATCTTGATGCAATCCAGTTCCTACAATGAACATGCTATAGCCAACATACACCTCAGGGTTCCATATGGCTAGGAGACCGAGTAATGGTGTAGTCAAACTATAACACCCTCAAGGTGAACTGTCGATGCACCTCAGGTCAAAGAACCAGACACACTACTGCAGCATCGAGTCAGTCATTGACGAGAAGGTAGACTTCCTAATGACTACTCGAGGTGGTCACGCTCAGTGCCCTCGTTCTCTAACGAGTACCTGTACTCTCGCTCCGGTGTCTCCACACCATAGACTCAAGACTCATCTACTAAAGAGAAGCGATTGTACACCAACCTTCCGGATCAATCACCATCCTCGTGATGATCCTATGGTCGGGAAGCATTTTATGAGTTAATAATGATTATTCATGTCTTAAATTTTCAACTCTTGAAAATATGAATTATCATTACCATTAACTCAAAGGATGTATCACAGACACTAAATACACATATGTGATAGAAAATAACCCATTTTATTGATTATTAGTCAAAATTATAATTTTGCCCCTAGAAGTGTATTACAAGTGTCAGCCAATTCTGGCTTCTAGGGCACATATATCTAACAATCTTCCCACTTGTCCTAAAGCCAATTGGCTACAAGTCTAAGTCCCATCTTCTCAAGGTGGGCTTCGATCTTCTGCTGGCCCAACGGCTTTGTAAGTGGGTCTGCCACATTGTCTGTGGAGTTGACTCTCTTGACCTCGACGTAACCCTTCTCGAGGTAATCGCGGATGAGGTGGTATCGCCGCTCAATGTGCTTGGATTTCTGGTGAGACCTCGGCTCCTTAGCAAGGGCTATGGCGCCATTGTTGTCGCAGTATAGAGGAATGGCATCTGATGGCATTACTCCAATTTCTGCAGCAAACTTCTTGTACCAGAATGCTTCCTTCGCAGCCTCTGATGCAGCGATATATTCTGCTTCCATGGTGGAATCTGCTATCACGGTTTGCTTGAAACTCTTCCAGCTGACAGCACCACCATTGCACACAAACAGACTCCCAGATGTCGACTTTCGATCATCTATATCGGACATGAAATCCGAGTCTGTGTATCCCTGGACTTGGAGTTCTCCATTACCAAAGACCAACATCATATCCTTAGTTCTTCTCAAGTACTTAAGGATACATTTCACAGAAGTCCAGTGTTCTTCACCTGGATTTGACTGATATCTGCTTGTGACACTCACAGCATGGGCTATATCAGGTCGTGTACATAGCATGGCATACATGAGGCTCCCTATTGCAGAAGCATAAGGGATCTTGCTCATGCATTCTATTTCCTCAGGTGTGCTAGGGGCACATCTTCTTGGAAAGATGAATACCATGTCTGAAGGGTATTAATCCCCTCTTAGAGTTTTCCATACTAAACCTCTTTAGTACTTTCTCTATGTACATCTTCTGTGAAAGTCCTAGCATCCTATTCGGTCTATCCCTATAGACCTTAATTCCTAGAATAAAGGATGCTTCACCTAGGTCTTTCATGGAGAATTCCTTGGACAACCATAATTTTGACTGTTGTCAACATGGGAATATCATTCCCAATAAGGAGGATGTCATCCACGTACAATACGAGGAAGACAACAGCGCTCCCACTGACCTTTTTGAAAACACATGGTTCCTCTTCATTTTTGATGAAACCAAATATTTTGATCACATCATTGAAACGAGTGTTCCAGCTCCGAGATGCTTGCTTAAGTCCATATATGGACCTTTGCAGCTTGCAAACCTTGTGATCAGTATCACTGGATGTGAAACCTAGCGGCTGTTCCATATAGATATCTTCCTCAAGATATCCATTTAAGAATGCCATTTTCACGTCCATTTGCCATATTTCATAATCGAAATAGGCTGCAATGGCAAGCAATGTGCGGATGGATTTTAGCATAGCCACTGGAAAAAAGGTATCCTGATAGTCAATGCCTTCGCGTTGACTATAACCTTTTGCCACTAGTCTAGCCTTGAATGTCTCCACATTCCCATCTGCACCAATCTTTCTCTTGAAGATCCATTTACACCCAATAGGTACTATACCTTCTGGTGGATCTACCAAGGTCCAGACTTGGTTTGAGTGCATCGAGTCAATTTCTGACTGCATTGCCTCTAGCCATTTCTCGGAGTCGATATCTGATATCGCCTCGTTGTAGGTTTTGGGATCATCACCATGAGCACCATTACCTATGAGGAACATTTTCTCTACTTCCTCTGAAATAATACCTAAGTATCTTTCAGGGGGATGGAAAACTCTTTCCGATCTACGAGGTGGAGGAGGTAGTGTTCTTATTGGCTCAACCTGATTTGGTTCCAATTGGTCCTTAGCTCGTTGTACTTGTGAGACTTTCTCATCAAGCTTAATCTGCTTTCCAATGCCGCTATCTTGAATAAACTATTTTTCAAGAAAGATGGCATGTCGACTCACAATCACATTGTGGTCTTCTGGAATGTAGAAATAGTATCCTAATGACTCTTTAGGATATCCTATGAATCGAGCTCTAAAGGACCTAAACTCTAACTTGTCCGCTTGTTGTCTTTTGACATGAGTCGGACAACCCCAAATTCTGAGATGACTCAGACTTGGTTTCTTACCGTGCCATATCTCATACGGTGTGGTAGGAACGGTTTTAGAGGGAACCCTATTCAGTAGATAAATTGAAGTTAACAATGAGTGTCCCCAAAGAAAATCAGGGAGGTCTGTGAAGCTCATCATGGATCGAACCATATCCAATAGAGTCCGATTTCTCCATTCTGAAACCCCGTTGAGTTGAGGTGTTCCTGGTGGAGTCCATTGAGAGACTATGCCATTTTCCTTGAGATAGTCTAGGAATTCCCGGCTAAGGTATTCACCTCCTCGATCTGATCGAAGAACCTTAATGGATTTTTCAGTTTATTTTTCTACTTCATGTCTGAATTCTTTGAACTTTTCAAAAGCTTCAGACTTGTGTCTCATAAGATACACATACCCATACCTAGACAGATCATCGGTAAAGGTAATGAAGTAGACAAAATTGCCTCTAGCCGGCACATCAAATGGGCCGCACACATCAGTATGTACTAGGGCAAGGAGATCTGTGGCCCTCTCCCCATGTCCAACAAAAGGGAGTTTAGTCATTTTGCCTTGAAGACAAGATTCACAAGTTGGATATGACTCGAAAGTCAATGGACTCAATAGCCCATTTTTCTCCAATTTGTTGAATCCTATCTTCTGCTATATGACCTAATCTCAGGTGCCATAGATATCTATCATTTGGACTATCCCTAGGTCGTTTGGCATTCACATTTTGCTCGATAGTTAGAACAGGTACATCAATATGTAGCTGATAAAGACCATCGTTAATAAGAAACCATTTGCAATTTTATTTCTTTCATAAAGAATGTTACAATGGTCCTTAAAGAAGGTAATCACATAGCCTTCTTGTGCTAAGCATGAAACAGAAATCAAATTCCTGCTAGCTGCAGGCACATAATAACAGTCTTTCAAAACTAAGTCTAAACCAGATGGTAATCGAAGAGGGTATGTTCCCACGGCTACTGCAGCAACTCTTGCTCCATTACCGATGCGTAGGATCATGTCTCCATCCCTCAGCCTCCTGCTATCCTCAAGACCCTGCATGGAAGTGCACAGATGAGCACTAGAACCAGAGTCAAGCACCCAACTGGATGCAGAAGAAACCGTAAGGTTAGACTCAATAACGAGCATACCTCCAGAAGGACCTTCCTTCTTGTTCTTCAGGGTGGCCAGGTAAGTAGGGCAGTTTCGCTTCCAATGGCCATCGCTGTTGCAATGAAACACTTTCCTTTGTTTGAAACATTGCCTTCTTCTTCGCGCTCTGCCTTCTCTTTCTTTCCTCCTTCCATTTTTGCTTTTTCGCAGACTTTTTTTTCTTTCATAAGATTTTCTTTCGAAGAAGTCCAA